>CM065718.1:44549209-44581709 GCA_033310375.1 Conus canariensis | reverse complement strand
TCGTCAGGATGGAGTTTGGGTTGCCCACCGCCGGTGTTATATAGCGTGTGGGGCCCGGTTGCAGCTGTTTTTGCGTGCGTGTTGGTTGCACGTGTTTTTTTTTAGGGTTTCAGGTTGCTGTACGGGGTGTGTTCACTAACAACGATTTCCATTTATGCCTGCAGTTATTTACTATTTCTGTTTTAGTATTAAGAGTTGCTAAGTGAGGTTTACATAGTATTAGCCATTTTTAGCAATAAATATCTTCACAACAATATTGTATACCAGGCTACCGTGACATCAGAAAATGAAAAAGAAACATACATAGGGATCACTGAAAACCACTTCAAAACCAGATATGCAAACCACAAACAGTCAATCAACAAAGAAAAATACAAAAACCAAACTGAATTGAGCAAATACATTTGGAAACTTAAAGACGCAAAAATAAACTATAACATATCCTGGAAAATCATAAAAAGGGCATCACCATACAGCAATATTTCAAAAAGATGCAATCTATGCCTAACTGAAAAATGGCTAATACTATGTAAACCTCACTTAGCAACGATTCTTACAGCAGACAGATACATCTGTCACATGTGAGTACAGGTGACTATAGGTATAAGAATGATTTGATGAGGAAGAGTCCAGGTGGTGACAGAATCAATTGACAGCAGGATGACGCTATATCCCCACAATGAATCAGTTTCAGTTTAATCAATGAGGTATCACAGCGTGTGGACTAGTCCATATACGCTACTCCACATCTGCTAAGGTTTGAAACAACACTGCGCATGATTTAAAGCTGATGGGTAAATGAATTAATGAGTAAGATGAGAGAATTTAAAAAGAGGGTCTCGTGGCCCCAACGCACTGGTCAGACCTTCGGTACCTACCCAGCATTGGCTGTGCCTTTATTATCATTGTATGTGTGTGTGTGTGTGGCGAGTGTATACGTGAGCGTGTATATATGTGTCAATGGGTGTGTGGGCATGGGCTCATGTGTATGTGCCAGTGTACGCTATGTGCGTCCATGTGCGTTTGTGTATGGTGCATGCGTGCATGTGTGTGCGTATGGGTGTGCATGCGTTTATGTTCGCACGAGCTTACGAGCGCACGTGGTGTGTGTGTGTGTGTGTGTGTGTGTGTGTGTGTGTGTGTGTGTGTTGTGTGTGTGTGTGTGTGTGTGTGTGTGTGTGTGGTGCACGTTGTGCAGATATGCATATGTATGCTTGTGTGTGATCTGTGGGCTTATGTGAGCATGCTACTGTATGCACGTATCTGCACATGTATGTGTACACATATGTGTGTATGTGTAATAGGGAGTATATTCATGTTGTGTGTGTGTGTGTGTGTGTGTGTGTGTGTGTGTGTGTGTGTGTGTGTGTGTGTGTGTATGCACGCGCACGCCTGTATGTGTGCATGTGTGTGCGTGTATGCGTATATGC
Source organism: Conus canariensis (assembly GCA_033310375.1). Classification (NCBI taxonomy): domain Eukaryota; kingdom Metazoa; phylum Mollusca; class Gastropoda; order Neogastropoda; family Conidae; genus Conus; species Conus canariensis. Next base: position 44,580,279 of record CM065718.1, on the reverse strand, counting down.
ACGCACGTGTGTGCGGGTATGAATATGTGCATGTACGCTTGAGCATATGAGTATGCAGAAGCGAGAGCACGCTCGCGCGTGAATGTGTACATGTGTGTGTGTGTGTGTGTGTGTGTGTGTGTGTGTGTGTGTGTGTGTGTGTGTGTGTGTGTGTGTGTGTGTGCGTGCGTGCGTGTGTGTGTGTGCGCCCGCGCGCGCGTGCCTTTAATTGTTAGTGGGAAATCAATATCAGGTGTTGATGTAGAAACCAAAACAATGACAAGTATAACAATAACAGTAACAACAATAACAGAAACAACAGACAACACACACACACACACACACACACACACACACACACACACACACACACACACACACACACACACACACACACACAGACCAACAATAACAATAACAAAATCAACAACCACACACACACAGAAGATGAATCATTATCCAACAGACGATGGGTGTGACTTGGAGGTGGAGTGACTTTTCTAAGTGTGGTGTCAGCATCTAACTGGTGGAAGCAGTCTTACTTTCTTTCTGCGTACGCAGGCTGATACTTCTGCGGACACTGCCTGTATAGACAGGCAGTGGAGTTTTGTGTGTATGACCGTATTTTTTTTATCCCGCCATTAAGGCAGCCATACACCATCTTCGGGAAGGTGCATGATATGTGTAACGTGTCATCCATACCAACGGCCAAACTGGCCTTCTCTTCCGAAAGTTGGTGATGGGATTTTACGTGTGTGCAAGATGTTGTGCGTGCGTTCACACACGGAACCTCGGTTTATAGTCTCATTCGAAGGACTGTATGGGGAATGGAGTCAGAACCAATGTTAACTCCGAGGGAAAAATCCTCCTGTTCCGAAATTCGAACCCGCAACCCCAGGATCACGAGGGTGGAAGCAGTGCTTAGGGTTCAAGTGAGCAGGACCAGGGCTTCAACAAGGGTGACCCAGAATAGGTTGTTTTTATCCAGATTGAAGTAAAACAAAATGTTGCCTGAATCTCCGTCAGTCTCGTGTCAAAGGTTAACTGACCCAGGCATGGACAGAACGATCCTCATCGAGGTTGAAAATCATGTGATCCATAACAGAACAGCTGAACCACATACGATTTAACGTTCAGGTGACCCAGGGCTGCTCATAATGAGTGACCTACGGAGATGTACAGCATTAAGTGACCCAGTGATGCTGAAGGTTCGGTGACAAAGAATTGGTATCAGGGACCTAGATAGACAGAAGAATACTGTGACCCAGATCAAGAGTTAAAATCAGATGAGCCATGATGAGCCGTGATGACCCATGACCAAGTTCAAGGTCAGGTTACTGAGAATGGTCAGGTTAATGAGAATGGAACCTGGAGGGATATTTGAGATTTTCAGATTGAAGTTCATATGACCAAGATCAAGTGTGAGATCAGCTCCTGTAAAACTGGCCATAGTAGCCCACATTCTTGTTACACTTCAGGTGTTCTATATTGGGTCATGGTAACTCAGACCTAAATTACAGGTCGAGTGACCCACTGTGGGCTAATGACCCAGAGCACTGTTAAAGGTTAAGTGATCAAAAAAGAGCTACAGAGTGCAGATCAAAAGACCCGGACAATTCTTCTGAGACTTTGAACGAGTTTAAAGTTCAATCGGTGGTAAATATGACCAATGTCCAGATTAAGGGTTAGATGATCTGAAACTGAATAGAGGTCCGATGATAAATTCAGGTCGTCTAAAGTCAGAACGACGTTAAAAGTTCAGGAGATTCCAAATTTGTTACGTTGACACATACTGAAGTATCACGTCACTGTGACCCAGTTTGGTTCATTATGACCCAGATCGAGATTAAACGACAATGGCACAGAATGGTTCAGGAAAACCTAGGGCAAGGTTATTTTGTCAAATGACCACCAGAGAAAGTCTTGATGATTGAGACTGGGTGCATAGATCAGTTGATTCTTAATGAGTAATGTCGTCCAAAATCGTAAAAAAAAAAGATGCACCCAAAGATGCGGATGGGACCCGGAGAAGCACTGTCTTCAACTGCCAAAGCAACCAGCTGGGAACAATCCTGCACTGTCCTTGGAAGCCTGCGCTGTGTTCACATAGGGTGCAGGCGCGTACAGGGCATTCCACTGAGAAACAAAAGTCGCAGAGGTTGCAACAGAAAAACAGAGGTGCTGACCCAAACTAGCTCTTTTGACGCAAATAAAGGTTAAGAATCTGCAGTCCACGGACCCACTGGGGGGAAGGGGGGGGGGGGTCACACAATCGGAGGCGGGGCAACAGACACCCAGGCACGCAGCCAGGAGAACATAGATTTCAGTAGGGGGGATATGGTCTCGGAAAATTCATGCATAGTTGTAGTACGTAAATCTGGTGTAGTGTAGCCTTGAGGAAACACAGACAAGGAGGTAACATAGAACTGAGAATCCTTAGACATATGTAAAAGTTGGACTGGTTGTTGAATCTTCAACGCCTTCCTTGCGCTGGATTCCGAAGCGATCAAAGCTAAGTGAATTTTCGTTGTCCTGTTTGTTTGTATCTTGCCTGAAGAAGACCTAAAAGGTCGAAACGCGTCTTGTGACTCGTTTGTCCCCGTTTCTCTGGGCGGTTCGCTAACATTTATTTAAGATTTGTTTAGATTTCCGCCTGCAGTCGTCTCATTTTGCTGCTAGACTCGGGTGATTTGAGATTAATGGGAACATAACGGCACCGACATGGGGAGCATAGAGCTGTAGGAGAAGGACTGGAGGTGGGGGGGGGGGGGGGGGGGGGGGGGAGGGGGCGGGGGAGGGGGAAGGGGGGGGGGAAGATGGGAGGAGGGAAGGAGAGGGCATAGACTGCGGAAACACAGACCTGGTGCAGTATGGACCTTAGGGACAACGTACTCTGTAGATTAATCTTCTGAAACGTGGGTACGAACATCCGTAAGAAAATGTATGAGCACGCGTGCGCATGTGTATGTGTGTATGTGTGTGCGTGCGTGCGTGCGTGTGTGTGTGTGTGAGCGCACGCGTGTAATCTCTCTCTCTCTCTCTCTCTCTCTCTCTCTCTCTCTCTCTCTCTCTCTCTCCCTCTAATGATGTAAACAAGCACAATGAGCATCGATATGTGGGAGAAGGATCAGAGGCAGGAGTGTGTGTGTGTGTGTGTGTGTGTGTGTGTGTGTGTGTGTGTGTGTGTGTGTGTGTGTGTGTGTGTGTGCGCGCGCGGGAGGGGGGGGGGGAGGGGAGGAGAGGGCATAGACTGCGGTAACACAGACCTGGTGCAATAGGACCTTAGGGACAACGTACTCTGTAGATTAATCTTCTGAAACGTGGGCATGAACATCAATAAGAAAATGCGTGAGCGCGCACGTGTGTGTGTGTGTGGTGTGTGTGTGTGTGTGTGTGTGTGTGTGTGTGTGTGTGTGTGTGTGTGTGTGTGTGCATGTGTGCGTGCGTGCGTCGTGTGTGTGCGTGCGTGCGTATGTGTGTGTGAGCGCACGCGCGCGCGTGTAATCTCTCTCTCTCTCTCTCTCTCTCTCTCTCTCTCTCTCTCCTCTCTCTCTAATGCTGTAAACAAGCACAAGGTTTCATGCTGTTTTATTCACCGTATAGTTTGAAAACAAGTACTCTCCATGCTGGAGATAATGTTGATATTCTTGATTCAAAAAGGTGACTCGTATTTATTTATTCATTTAAAGTATACATTTCAGAACAGCATGGCATTCTCACAAGCGACTGGGAAGATAGGGAAACGAAGACCGTCAAGAATGTTAAGTAAGAAGTACTAGTCCTGAATGTCATTTATTTCTAGAATGTTCCCCAAATATGGATCTTCGAGACACATTGATGTGCAGAGAATACTGTTCAGAAAATCCATTTTTTTATTCGTGTAATTTAATGTAGACAAGTAAAAGATTGTGACTTGAGTTTTGCAGTTGGCACAACCTGGGAAGAATGCATATACCTTTATTTCGTAGTTGTTGTTGAAAGTGCTGAGAGCATTTGCCTTTTTTATTCGTGTTTCATTTCTATTGATAATGTTAAAGCGAGTCGGCGTATAACAGTATGTGCTAGAGCTAGGTTTTGCGTCTCCATGCGTCTATATTTTGGTGGTCAGCCACACTTGGTTGAAAATAATTGCAGTTTGTTTCTTTTGAACTGTCCAAACCTCAAGGGGGATAGAGGGATCAGTTTTCTTGAATCTGGACCAGGCCAAATGCGAAAATGTCGGGGTATCCGGTATTCTCCCACTATGTGTAGAATAGACAGTACAGAATGCAATGTATTTGGGGATTTAATCAAACATACTTCAGAATCTTCGCTTGCTGAAAGCGCCACGCTGTTCTCGTTTCTTCGCTTGGTTTAAATGCAACATCATGAAAAACTCAGAGAGTAGCTAGCAGAGGCACGATGTGCCATCACAAGAACAATGCGAGCTGGAACAGCAAATTGTTCGACTGCACTGCTTGGTATTGCAGCACTTTTTGTCTTCCCACGCGCCGTTAAGGTTTGGAGTTCTGTCGAGAGAAGAAGAAGAAAAGAGAAGAAGAAAGAGAGAGAGAGAGAGAGAGAGAGAGAGAGAGAGAGAGAGGAGAGAGAGGAGAGAGTCAAAATGACCAAGCCACATAAACAATCCCATCCGCTCACTGCTTTAAAACTATGCTTTGTTACTAGTCAATAAGGAAAAAAAAGTCATGACTCACCAAACAAAAGACTTTTCTAGATGTATTTGGTTATGTGAACATGGAATTTAGAAAACACAAAACCTCTACGAAAAATGAACACTGGTGATAGCTTTTCATGGATTGTTGAGCAATAATATTAATGATTATATCTGAAATCAAGTTACATAAAGTGACTTTGAATACCACGTCTTCAATACGCCGGCGGTGTCATTCCTCCAAAATTTACTTCTCAGTCATATGCACTGCTTCCATGTACCAGTTTTTTAGACCAAATCCTGTTGGGCTTGCCTATCATTTTGACAATATGGCGAAGTTGATCATGGAAGCGCTTCAGTGGATTCAAGTCAGAAAGGAGTCTGAACATGGAACAACAAATAATGTGAACACGGAAGATTTTAAAGGCGACCTAGGTATGCCAGTCTGTCGCCATTAAAACGTATATGAGGAGGCTGCAAAGGAAAAGAACAAGCAGTCAGCATCTGTGTACTTCAACTTTGAGTACTCCGACTATTTCGTGCAGTTTCAGCTTGCAACAAAACGCGCTGAGCTTGTTCCAGTAACATGGGTTGTTTAGCCTGCAAAGGGCCGCAACTTTCCAATAACTTTTGCCGATGGGAAGGGTAGAGTAGCTCACTTGTTTATCTGCTTTCTTTGCTTTGCGCCCCTCTCATTCTGACTTCACTGCATACACATCCAATTGTCAAGAAAAAAAAAAGTACAGAAAAAGTATTGAAAGACCCAGACATGCATTACTGATTTAAAGATACGAAAACAGAGATATCAAAACATACTGAGTAAAAAAAAAAAAAAATCTGTCAAGAGTTTAATCAACGCAATGACGAATTTCATGCATTTCAAGAAAATGCATTCTGCATTATTAACAATATTCCAACATTAAAGTTGAAAACAATATCTAAGGATCTGACCAAAAAAAAAAAAAAAAGATAATGACGAAGTAAGCAGTAATGATAAAACAAGCAGGATAGCAAATCTTTTGAGGAAAAAAGAGGATGTGAGCTTACGAGGCGGGGACACAACTATTTGGGACGGTGCGCTTTTCACCAACGTTTCCGTACCGACCCGCCACTGAACGTCCAGCTGCAACAAATCCATCAAAAAGCCTTACGTAATTATGTCACACCGGCATTTCATCGGTCTCGGAGCGTACATGCGTGACAAATAAGAGAGAGAGAGAGAGAGAGAGAGAGAGAGAGAGAGAGAGAGAGAGAGAGAGAGAGAGAGAGAGAGAGCCCAATATTGTCTTTAAAAGTCACGTATATCAAAGTTACATTTCATATTCTAGTATGTTACGTGAGCTCGATCATTGAAAATCCCTGTATGTCAAGATCGACACCAATTTCCACTTGAGCTTTATCCCCCAGGATGCATCCCATCTGCATAGCCTACATAATTATATGTGCCTTTCCTGTTATGTCATTAGAGCACTTTTACTGGTCAAAATCAAGCCTTCTCCGAAACTTTGAGCTTGTTCAATGCTCTGATACAGTGGCTTCCCGTCTTATTGTAATTTTGCTTTGGTATATGAAAAAGCCAATGAAAGGCTTTCTGAATCTAGCGTCCTCTAAACGCTGTTACGATGCAACAGGTGTTTCGTCCCAGAGGAGACTACTGAGGTTCTGTGATTCAAGAGAATTGGACATTTCGTTTTTTATTATGTCGTCTTCCTTGGCCCCAAGTGGTATTTTCCAGAGCTGTTCTTACCATTTCCGATCTAAAACCACGTCGATTGTTTTATACTCCAACCGGATAATTGTCCACAAACCACAAAGAGATATGACAACCCTTGAGTATGTGCCTCTAATGGACACCTCAAGTTTCTGTCACACTGATCTTGAAGGAAAAATACCACGAACAGTGACCATGAAGGGACAATACCACTGTCTTTTAATACTGACTGTGGAGGGGTAAAACCACTGTCTCTCGACATGAACAATGAAGGGACAACACCACTACTCTCACCACAGGCCACGAAGAATAATACCAATATTCGAGAACTCAGACTTCTAGTCTGATCACGGGACAATTGCACTCAGAGAGTGTTCCTGAATGCAAGTCATGAAGGAACAATACACTGTCTCTGTCACTGGCATTGATGGGACAATAGAACAGTCACACAGTCCCTGAACACAGACCATGAAGAGACAATACCACTGTCATTGAGCACAGACCATAAGGGGACAGAACTGAAGTCCTGAAAAAAAATTATGAAGGGACAACACCACTGTCGTGAAGGGACAATAGCACAGCCTTTGAGCAGAAGTCATGAAGGGACAATAACACAGCCCTTGAGCCAAAGTCATGAAGGGACAATAGCGCAGCCCTTGAATAGAAGTCATGAAGGGAAATAGCACAGCCTTTGAGCAGAAATCATGAAGGGACAATAGCGCAGCCTTTGAGCAGAAATCATGAAGGGACAATAGCACAGCCCTTGAGCCAAAGTCATGAACGGACAATAGCACAGCCCTTGAGCAGAAGTCATGAAGGAACAATATTGCAGACACTGAACTCAGAATATGAAGGAACAATACTGCAGACACTGAACTCAGATTATGAAGAAAACAATACTGCAGACACTGAACTCAGATTATGAAGAAACAATACTGTAGACACTGAACTCAGATTTTGAAGAAAACAATACTGCAGGCATTGACCTCAGATAATGAAGGAACAATACTGCAGGCATTGAGCTCAGATTATGAAGGAACAATACCGCAGGCATTGAATTCAGATTATGAAGGAATAATACTGCAGGTATTGAACTCAGATTATGAAATACTGCAGGTATTGAACTCAGATTATGAAGGAACAATACTGCAGGCATTGAACTCAGATTATGAAGGAACAATACCGCAGACACTGATCTCATATTACGAAGGAACAATACCGCAGACACTGAACTCAGATCATGAAGCGACAATGCCACAGACACTGAACTCAGATTATGAACGGATAACACCGCAGACATTGAATTCAGATTATAAAGGAACAATACCGCAGACATTGAACTCAGATTATAAAGGAACAAGGTAAGGTAAGGTAAGGTAATGTTGCTTATAGCCCAGCCGACCGCAAAGGGCCATATCAGGACTGTAACCACGTTAAAATCAACTCACAAGTCATCCCCCCAAAAAAAGAAAAAGAAACTTTTACACATCTCTTTAAAATACATCTTTTAAAAGCGTACCAGAAACTTCGTTAAAATTTTTTTTTCCCGTAAAATCTTAGATCAGATGAAAAATGTTAATCTCTTTCAGAAACTCAAAGATCACGTCAGGTGGGACATCTCTGAACAGGGTTTTCATGGACACTGCTGTAAAGTGTTTACGTCTCACATTGTGCAAGTCCCAACAATCTAAAAGAATATGTTTCACTGTGCGTGGAACATGACATGGAATGCACCACGGAGCTTCTTCACCTTTTAAAAGATAAGAATGGGTATAAAACGAGTGGCCTGTGTGCAAGCGGCACAAGATTGTCTCATCTTTACGGCCGCATCGGGAACATGGTAAAAACTCTTTCAGGTTTGGACGGATTTTGAATAGTTTGTCATCCGTCTGCAAGGTCCATTCCTCTTGCCAGAGGTCTTTGACATAATTATTAACTTTGGGTTTTTGATCTGTGTACGAGACAGGCAAGTTAGACAGTTTCCCTGTTGTGGCATTCTTAGCGAAACGATCAGCCATTTCATTTCCTCCGATGCCAACATGACCAGGAACCCAAGCCAGAACGATGTTGTGACCTTCCGCTTTCAACCTAGTAAAAAGTTCAAAAAGTGTAGAAGTTCGGGATGATGGAGGTTACGACCAGCTATGGCCTCCAATGCTGACAGCGAATCAGATAAAATCAGAAAGTTCTTGTTTGTGGATTGAGAGATTATCTTCAATGCTAGAACCAGGGCTGTAAGTTCAGCAGAGTAAACAGAAGCATCTGGTGGAAGATGTTCTAATAATATTTGAGAAGGAGCACCAGGGCAATAGGCTGCACAAGCCACTCCCTCCTCAGATTTGGAACCGTCAGTGAAAATTCTTTTGAAAGATGGAAACTTGGAACACAGTTCAGCGGAAAGGGACTTGTATGCCAAGGAGCTAGTGGAATCTCTCCGGTATGAGGCTAAATTAAACCGGATCTCTGGTGTGAAGAAAGTCCATGGAGGGTCGTCAGGAAACTTAGAGAAATCATTAACTACTCCAAGGTCTATACCTGCTTTGTTCAGATGGGGAACAATACGAATCCCCAAGGGTGGAATCGAACTGGGATGGTCATCGAATTTCTTTTGGAATTTGGGGTCGAAAACACAGTCATATGCAGGATTTTGAGGTTCAGACAAGAGACTAAGACAGTAGTTCAAGGCAAGTTTTAGTCGGCGGTTTGAGAGAGATGGTTTTCCTGCCACGGCATACAAGCTATGAACAGGAGTGGTGCAGAACGCACCCAGACACAATCGAAGCCCTTGATGGTGGATAGGGTATAGACTTTTCAGGTAGGACAGTCTGGCAGAGCCGTACACTACACCCCCATAGTCCAGTTTGGAGCGGATCAGAGCCCTGTAAAGATGGAGGAGAGTTTTCCTGTCAGCGCCACAATGTGTGTGCACCACAGCTCGCAGAATGTTCAGTGCTTTTGGACATGCAGTTTTCAAGTGTTGGATATGACTTTTAAAGTTCAGTTTTTGATCGAAAATAACACCCAGAAATTTGGCTTCTTTTACGGCTGGAATGGTGGAATTAACCAGACGAATCTCAGGATCAGCAATAAACAGACAAAATTGTGGAAACGGATTGACTGAGTTTTAGTGTTGGATAAGGTAAACCGTTTTCCTCGGCCCACTGTTGAATGTTATTGACACAAAGTTGGAGTCGACGCTGTACACTGGCGTAAGAGGCTCCAACTGCGTACAGCGCAAAGTCGTCAACAAAGAGAGAGGACTCAGAACCCTGGTCTACCGATTTCACAATGTCGTTGATTTTGATGCTGAAAAGGGCAGGAGAAAGGAAGCTCCCCTGAGGTACACCCAACTCCTGCCCATGGATGCCAGACAGCGTGGCAACACGCACCTGGAACTGCCGATCAGCCAGTAAGTTTTGGATAAACAGAGGCAGATGACCACGAAAACCAAGTCTATGCAGATCCATAAGGATTCCTGATTTCCAGGTGGTGTCGTACGCTTTTTAAGATTAAAAAAAGCTAGCGACCACGTGCTGTTTATTGATGAAGGCGTTGCGGATGGTGGTTTCCAGACCGACTAAATGGTCAACTGTCGAGTGGTACTTCTGGAACCCGCACTGTTCACTGGCTAAAAGGCCATCGGTTTCCAGCTTCCACATCAGACGGGAGCTGACCATCGTTTCATTAGCTTACAGAGGCAGCTGGTCAGAGCTATTGGACGATACTTTGGAGGGTTGGTAAGGTCCTTTCCAGGCTTAGGGATTGGATTGGACGCTACTTTGGAGGGTTGGTAAGGTCCTTTCCAGGCTTAGGAGGGCGGAAAGTACCCTGTGATCCAGATATGGTTGTAGACTTTAAGAAGGGTCTGAAGACAGCTTTCTGGGAAATGTTTCAAAACCTGATAATGAATTTCATCCAGACCAGGGGCAGAATCGTTGCAGGTTTGCAGAGCTGATTTCAGTTCATCGATTGAAAAAAAGTAGATTGTAGGCTTCAGAGTTGTCTGATGTGAAATTGTATGAAGATTTCTCTCTGAGTTGTTTGTTTCTTAAAAAGGCTGCAGATTTATTTGCAGATGAGTTCTGTTGAATGGTGGAGGCCAGCAGATTGGCAACAGCTTGTTTGTCAGTTATCAGAGCATCGGCAAGTTTCAGATGATGAATTGAGGGGTTGGTATTCTTCCCTTTGATCTTTCTGATGATGTTCCAGACATTCTTCTTGGATGTTTTAGATGTCAGCCCGGAGCAGAAGTTTCTCCAAAACTGACGTTTACTGATTTTGAAAGTGTGTCTCGTTTTGGCACGGAGTTTCTGATGGGCTCGAGCATTGGGACCTGAAGGTCTTTGGAATACCCGACGCTAAGCCCGTTTGCGTACTTTTGATATTTGTTGGCAGTCAAAATTAAACCAAGGTGTTTTGGGCAGTTGGAGTTTGTCGGAAGACATTGGAATACAGGTTTTAGCACACTTAATTAAAGTACTTGTCAGATATTCCGCAGGGTTAAACTCTGAAGAATGTCAATTTCCTGGAATTCCTTTGAAATACTGCAAAAAGATTCCAGTTAGCCTTCTTATAGTTAAGGTGTTGTGAAACAGAGGCGTTTTCAGTTAAGATGGGTTTTAATACAACAGGAAAATGGTAACTTCCGTGCAGATCGTCATGGACAGACCACTCATAGTCCAGGACCAACGAGGGGTCACATATCGACAAATCTAAACACGAAAGTGAACCTGAGGAAGAGTGGAGGTAAGTTGGAGATCCATCGTTCAGACAACACAAATTAAAGTCTGAGAGGACATGTTCAAGAAGCAGACCTTTGGATGACGAATTCACACTACCCCAAAGAGGATTGTGTCCATTGAAATCACCCAACAGCAAAAAAAGATCGAGGAAGTTCTCCGATCAGGTTGACAAGGTCCTGACGACAAAGCGGGACAGAAGGTGGCAGATATATTGAGCACATTGTAACAGTTTTATGGAGAGTGACTCTCACAGCTACTGCCTGAAGGGGGGTAGTCGGAGCAAAAGGACTAAACAGCAAAGTTTTGTGTATAAGAAGGGCAACACCGGCCGTTAGTCCCAATGTGGATGGTTGTGCAGGTTTGGAAAGAATGTTAAAGCCAGAAAGAGTGAAGGTCTTCTGGCTTTGAATTTTTGTTTCCTGAAGAGCTACTTCATAAGTTTTTTTTTGTTTGACACAGAAGCTGCAGCTCCTCAAAGTTTGAATTTAAGCCACGGATATTCCAATGAGTTATTTTACTGTCCATGGCAAAGAGGACGAATAGGAGAGTAATCAGTTCATCTCTGAGTCATCGTCTGCATCCAAAGGAGCGTATTTGTTTTTGAGGAGGACAGGATTGTTTTGGTCTTCAGACCTGCTGGCAGACTTGCAGGTGAAAACGGCTTGGATTTTGGTTATGGTGGAGGTTTCTTTCTCATCTCCACCATCTCCACACTCGGTTGAGCTCCCTTGCCCGCACGGGCACTGCTCACAGAAGTTCGAGGTGGGATGGCTGGCTTTTCATTCTGCCCAGCAGCAGATGGATTAGACTGTTGGGCAGTCTGAGGGGTGATGGATTTATTGCCCCCACCAGGGGCATCTGCGTTGGGTTGAGAGGTGGTGGACCTCTCCTCCACCGGGGCTTGGCATTTTGTCTTGCAGTGTTTTTGAAATAATGAAACCATCGGTTTGACAAGAAACAGAACGGGTTGAAACTTTCTTCACAGCCGAAGCGTATGAAGAAACTGGAGACGTTTTACTGCCAACGACCTGCTTACGTGCTTCAGAAAAGGAGATTTTCTTTTCTGTTTTGATCTTTTGAATATTGGACTCCTGAATCCAAACTGGACAGTTGCGTGAAGAGGAGTGGTCGCCACCGCAGTTTGCACAACGAGCCGGATCTTTACACGGCCCATTATGGGTTGCTTTGCAGCAAACACCACACACCTCCTCCCCAGAACAGCGATCTCTAACGTGTCCAAACTTCTGGCATTTGAAACACCGAATCGGAGATGGAGCATACAGTTGAACACGGACATTCAAATAGCCCACTTTGGTGACGTGAGGTAACGAAGGGGAACAGAATGTCAGAAAGAGGGTGCTGGTGGGCACTCTTTCTGTACCTTTACGGACTGTGACCCTATGCACCTCTATTACACCTTGGGATGCTAGTTCCGTTTTAATTTCTGTTTCAAAGACACCTTTCAGATGTGAGCATCGAATGACTCCTTGGGATGAATTCAATTGTTTATGGGGAGTCACCCGGATTTCTCTGTCCACTAGCTTTGTGGCCCTCAGCAACTGTTTAGATTGTTCCTTCGACTTGCACTGGACAAGGAATGAGCCGTTTCGTAGCTTTTTCACCGACTGAGGGTCGCCTGCTATTCCTTGGAACCCCTTCTGAATTGCATAAGGACTCCGAGCTAAAATAGGCTTTTCCTGCTCTGTCCCTTCAGTCACAAGCCAGGAAGCCCAGAAAGCTGTCCTCTCTCTTGCCTCCATATCAAAGTCGCTATCTGAATCAAACTCTTTTGAAATGGGATCCACTGCCTTCATCTTCATTTTTTTTTTTTGGGGGGGGGGGGGGGGGGATGATTTTAGAAGAATCCATGTTTATTGTGTTTAAATTTCGTCTCTCTCTTACCCACCCACCATGGAGTCCAACTAAGGGGACAGGGCCAAGAAGTCACTGTCTTGACCCCTTCCAAGCTTCAGGAGAGATATACGACAAACATAGCGCCACTAACCCTATCCCGCCCCCTCCCCCCCCCCCCCCCCCCCGATCATGCTCAACTCCCGGGAGCAGAGAGCCGAACACTGCAGGGGTTATCTTGGCCAGCCGGAGAACTGCCTGTCTTGACCCAGCCCCATGAAGGGGGAGCCGATTGATACGCCCGGGCCAGAGTGTACCTCCTGTCTAGGAGAGGTCCGAGCCAAAGTGATGTGTTGAGGGCGCTGGCCCTCTCAATCACCAGGATCTCATTACCCTCCATCACAGGTCGCACCGCACGGTAAACGCGGCGGATCTTAAGAAGACCACAGAGAAAAAAAGAGTGTGGAACAGAAGACTTGAAGGGGAGACGAAGATAGAAAAGAGCCAAATAAGAAAGGCAGAAGATAAGAAAAGGAAAAAGGCGGGTTATTATTAGTCAGGGTCCTCACCCTTAGCCTATCTGACATGGGAGCCCCTACCAGGGACATCAACTCCTTACCACGTTGTGCCTTGGCCAGACAGCAGCTTGACTTTTCAGGCCTAGAAGCATTTTCAAAAACTATCCTGTCATCAAGTATTGATGCCCCCGCCAGCAAAGTCTAGGGGATCACGGGACCGCGCAAGCCCTCCGACCACGGCAAGTTTACAACCCGCGGAGGGTATAAAGGAACAATACCGCAGACATTGAACGCAGATTATGAAGTGACAATGCCACAGACATTGGACTCAGATTACGAAGGAACAATACTGCAGGCATTGAACTCAGATAATGAAGGAACAATACTGCAGGCATTGAACTCCGATTATGAAGGAACAATACTACAGGCATTGAACTCAGATTATGAAGGAACAATACTGCAGGCATTGAACTCAGAATATGAAGGAACAATACTGCAGGCATTGAACTCAGAATATGAAGGAACAATACTACAGGCATTGAACTCAGATTATGAAGGAACAATACTGCAGGCATTGAACTCAGATTATGAAGGAACAATACTGCAGACATTAAACTCAGATTATGAAGGAACAATACTACAGGCATTGAACTCAGATTGTGAAGGAACAATACTGCAGACATTAAACTCAGATTATGAAGGAACAATACTGCAGGCATTGAACTCAGATTGTGAAGGAACAATACTGCAGACATTAAACTCAGATTATGAAGGAACAATACCGCAGGCATTGAACTCAGATTGTGAAGGAACAATACTGCAGACATTAAACTCAGATTATGAAGGAACAATACCGCAGGCATTGAACTCAGATTGTGAAGGAACAATACTGCAGACATTAAACTCAGATTATGAAGGAACAATACCGCAGGCATTGAACTCAGATTGTGAAGGAACAATAATGATAGTAATAACAATGAGGACAATTTCTATAGCGGCCATCCTAACAACGTAAGCTACAGGGCGCTTTACAAGTTTTAGCAATTCAACATCTAGAAAATATAAGCAGGACACACACACACACACACGCACACGCACGCACGCACGCCCGTACGCACGCACGCACGCACGCATGCACGCACGCACGCACGCACGCATGCACGCATGCACGCACACACACACACACAATTCTGGGTTCACGAGTCATAAACACACACACACACACACACACACACACACACACACACGCACGCACGCACGCACGCACGCACGCACGCTCGCTCACAGCACACGCGCGCGCGCGCGCACACACACACACACACACACACGCACACACACACTGGAACATAATGTTGCATACATAAACACAATATATAACATAGTGAACAGCTCATTTGTAAAGGAGCAAAGTATGCAAGTGACATGAATTTAGTAATATTTCAGGTGGTATCCAGCAACTGGCGTTTGAACAGATACGTTTTAAGTGCAGACTTGAAAGTCGGGAAGGAAGGGACATGATATAGATGTAAAGGTAGTGAATTCCAGAGTATTGCCGCAGAAAATGAGAATGCTCTAGAACCGTGCTGCTTTCGGTTATATGAGGGAATTCGAAAAATTCTGTCATCAGAGAAAGAACAGAGGGGACGTGTAGGAACATATATTTCGAAACGATCAGAGAGATAGGTAGGCGCTTCACCTGTGATAACCTTATAACATAAACACGCCGACTTATAGTGAATTCTGTGCTCGATTTTGAGCCAGTGTAATTTCTTCAAGAGATCCGAAGTATGGTACTGTTTTGGTACCTTGAACACAAGGCGAGCGGCTGAATTTTGAACACGTTGGAGTGGCTGGAGTAAGGCTGCGGGTACACCAAGGAGAAGAGCGTTACAATAATCTAGTCTTGACAGAATGCAGGAAGACGCCAACGTCTTCGTGGCCAGTTCTGTAAGGAAAGGTCTGATAGAGCTGATGCGACAGAGTTCGAGAAAGGATGCTTGGCAGATTTTGGCTATGTGGTGTTTCAGGGTGAGATCAGAGTCGAGATAGAAGCCAGGGTCACGAACAAATGGCATAAATGAGATGTCAGTGGAGCCTAGGACTATTGACGGATGAAGACGGGGGTCTTGAGCTTGAGAGTGTTTTGTAAACCGGATAGCTTCTGTTTTATCATCATTTAATTTCAGCTTATTAGTAGACATCCAGTTTGATATCAGAGACACAGCCTTGAAGATTTTTGACAAGATTGTCATAGTTGTCTAGCGTGTCAGAATGTTCAAGTTGAGTGTCATCGGCGAACATTTCGTGATGAACAGAATGGCTGTTAATGATCTCAGTCAGCAGCATTGTGTACATTATGAAAAGGACTGGACCCAGCACAGACCCCTGGGGAACGCCAAAATTTGATGACATTTTAGAAGACCATTTCTCGTTAATAAGGACAAACTGACTGCTGTCTGTTTGACAGATACGATCTGAACCAATAGTGCAATGTCATATATGCCAAAGTTTGTGCTCAGACGTGAAAGGAGTATTTCGTGATCAGTTGTGTCGAAAGCAGCACACAGGTCGAGAAGAAGAAGAACAGATACCTTGTCGTCATCAAGAGATGTCAGAATATCATTCAAGATTCGGATGAGAGCAGTTTCTGTGCTATGTCCAGCACGGTAGGTTGACTGGTGGAAACTGAGAAGATTATTCATAAGAAGAAGTTGGGATAATTGATGGAGGACCAATTTCTCTAGAATTTTTGACAAGAAAGGGAGATTGGAGATTTGACGGAAGTTTTCAATTCATTTGGATCGAGCGACACTTTTTCGTGAAGGTATAAAACCGCAGACATTGAACTCAGATTATGAAGGAACAATACTGCAGGCATTGAACTCAGATTATGAAGGAACAATACTGCAGGTATTGAACTCAGATTATGAAGGAACAATACTGCAGGCATGGAACTCAGATTATGAAGGTATAAAACCGCAGGCATTGAACTCAGATTATGAAGGAACAATACTTCAGGCATTGAACTCAGATTATGAAGAAACAATACTGCAGGCATTGAACTCAAATTATGAAGGAACAATTCTGCCGACACAGAGCTCAGATTATGAAGGAACAATACTGCAGGCATTGAACTCAGATTATGAAGGTATAAAACCGCAGGCATTGAACTCCGATTATGAAGGAACAATACTGCAGGCATTGAACTCAGATTATGAAGAAACAATACTGCAGGCATTGAACTCAAATTATGAAGGAACAATTCTGCGAACACAGAGCTCAGATTATGAAGGAACAATACTGCAGGCATTGAACTCAGATTATGAAGGAACAGTACCACAGGCATTGAACTCCGATTATGAAGGAACAATACTGCAGGCATTGAACTCAGATAATGAAGGAACAATACTGCAGGCATTGAACTCAGATCATGAAGGAACAATCCTGCAGGTATTGAACTCAGATTATGAAGGAACAATACTGCAGGCATTGAACTCAGATTATGAAGGAACAATACTGCAGGCGTTGAACTCAGATTCTTTAGGGACAGCACCATTGTCATGGAATTAAAGACGATGAAGGAACGACACTACAGCCCTTGAATATACTAGATGAGACATGGGAAATACCCATTTCTAGAAAGCAAACAGAAAGAAAGAGACAATACTTCAGCTTGTAACACAGACTATGGTTTAGTTAATTCAGTTCATGTTTCCTTACAGCCCAACTGGTCACTATGGGCCATGTCAGGGCTGTCATTCTGTCAAAAATCAATTCTACACACATATGTGTGAAAGAACACAAAACAGAAGTTTCTTTTAAAGAGATTCTCTAAAAATACGCAGCTATTGCTAAAAGAGCTTTCTCCCATCAGATTAGACACTAATATTAGCCAGGTGCTACAGTGTGCAACTATCTTTCGGTGACCTTCAGCAGGCAAAATGTGTTTGCTCAAGAGTTATCTTTCCCCTTACCTCCTTTGATTGATTGTTCTTGATTAATTTGTTTAGAAATCTTTCAAATGTGAATGTCTCAGAACCTATGAAATTACAACATTACTGAATTACTGAAGTCACAATGATTAATGAATTTCATTCCTTACACATATATTGGATAGGGAAGCCCGTATTTTCTCTAAACAAATATTTTGCACAATTGAGTCAGGCGCCATTTTCGAAACTCCACTGGTCAAATCTGAAATATTTCATGATTTCGTTCAAAATATGACAAAAACTGTAGATTCCAAAAATGTACGTTGACTGTAAAGTTTGTAAGCTCTCATTTCATATATCGCATTCTCAGCTTATTTTCCATACAAGCTTGCGACTATGTGAAATGACTGAAGATTGCCGACCTCTCTTGAACAGTTGCTTTCTTCTTTTCCCCTTTTGTCACTGTTGGTGATTTTGTTTAATTATCATTGTATGAATTTCCTATTCATATCTTGCTTATTACTCCATTGCTATGATAAACACAACTGAAACTGTATAAAAATCATCATTCGATGATCCGGTTCTGCAGAACATTTTCTAATTGAAGATTAGATCTAAAGCTCATGTCGGCAGCCGGGCGAGGAGGAAAGCCAGTTGTATTTTCTACCATTTTTCAAAAACAAAGTTCTCCGCACGCACACAGTTTTGCATAATCAAATTTAGACGTGTGAAAGGAGTAAAATGCCTGTCATTCATTCATTATCAAAATATTTAATTCTATTCGGTATTTATTTTTGCATTGGGGAAAAATATGGTACAAACATGTTGAAAGTGTGTTCATTCTCTTAATCTATTTGCCAATAATTCAATACAACGGCAAAATTGTCAAAAGCTATATACTCCATTTTCTTCCTTGCATTCTGAGGTTTTCAGTAATAGTAAATAATTATGTTTGAATGCTTTGAACGGACGGTGAGCCAGACAACACCTGCGGCAGAAGGCACAAGTTTCTGGCAGTTCCAGCCTCGCAAGTCCCGTTCCGTCTGCGACGCCATGTTGCTGCCTCTGCGGTCCGTTTTTTGGCAACATATAAAGCGCTGTTGGCCGGAGATGTGTTTTTGGGGTTCTGGCAGCGAAACTAAAAGGGAAGAAATTCTACTTCGTTCCTTCTGCGTTCTCCTTGACTGGCTGTTGTCCCCTGTTCCTGTGTCTGCCATTATTTGTCTGTCGTTGCCTGCTCCACTAACCACTCCACACCATTGCACCCGTTTAGTGCGAGTCCGTCATGCGTATCCGGCCAAAGAATGAACCCAAAATTTGTGCAGCTAGGTTACGACAAACAGGCGCTGAACTTGAACACTGAAGTAACTCTTCTCGAATTAAAAGCTATCGAGAGTATAAACACTGAAATGTTGTATATTGTATGTCCAGTTAGAAAAAAAAAAATGAGAGTGAAGTCTTTCAGTTCCTACCAACTTTTATTTTCCTTGGCGGAAACATGTTTTGTTTTCCTTATGATCTGACTCGCTGTGCAGGCCTAGGATCCATTAGAACTTGGGGATCCGTACCATCCCGGGTACAGTTCTTATCTACTTTATTCATTTATGTGTGTATGGCTGTTTGGCTTTTTTTTTTCCTGATCTAATATAAAAAAACGGAGTTTCAAAGTAACACATACAAAAACTGTAGTTCTCTGCTCTATCACTGTAGAGATTAGTAATTGGTGTGTCGAATTTTTGTACCCAGAACATACATACTAAAGACTCCTGTCTCTGCATCTGTTTGATGTTTGTCTTTTTTGTTCATTCGTCTATTCCTCACACCTCCTCTACAATCAACAGCCCGACAGAGAGAAAGAATAATAAGGGTATTGGATCGGGAACAATCACATAGACAGATATGCAGAACGACAGGCAGGGTGAGGGAGTGATGGAAAGAAAAAAAAACACACAAAGGTGAAACATGTTACCCGGAACCAGTTTAGGGAATGCCAGGGGCAACAACAGCAGAAGCACAAACAGCAGCATTCCTGATCTGGACATAGTGGGCTGTCTTCCAATCCTGCAACACCCCAAACAAAGTGACATCCAATACAGCGCAATCCAATGAATCAAAGGAAAATGTGTACCTTCCGTGATAATAATAATAATAATGAATACTTATATAGCGCCTATTCTCGGCTAGAGACCAAGCTCTAAGCGCTTTACAATCAACACTCGCTTACACAACGGGCTGCCTACCTGGGTAGTGCCGACTGAAGAGCTGCCAGCTGGCGCTTCATTCAGTCGTTTCCCCGTGTCATCCAGTCAATATCGTTCAATATCGTTCACTCAGGTGGTGGATTATTTTGTAATTAGTTGAGGTATGTGATGAATTCTGATTGTCACATGATAGATGCAATACCAAGTCAATGCTACTGTAGGATTCTATCAATAATGGACACACACAGTCCACACATTCACATGTACGCACAGTAATAAGGCGCCCATTATCGCTCTCCAATTCACACTCACGTACACTTAAATCTGTTTCCACAAACCTACCTTCTCCGAGCGTCAAGGATTGAAATATTTCAGTTGTAAGTATTACGAACAAACAAACACATAAACAAAACGGTACTCAAAAGTTCCTTCCAGTAGAACTACCACTGCGACATCAAGTATACACACCTTAAACATGAAACAAAGTAACATCTAATACAGTGCCATACAACAAATCAAAATAATAGCAGCTTCTGGCAAAGAGATGTAAGCCTTGAAGATTTAAACTATCTCTCCATAAAGGAAACTGTATACCTTCAGTGAGGATGTTGGACTGTCTGTAAATAGTTGAGGCATGTGGTGAATTCTGACTGGCACAAGACGGATTCAATACAGAGTCAGTGCTATCGTAGCATTCTATCAATAATGGTTTGTCGCTGAGTAAACTCTATTGTAGCATCCTATCATCCCCGTTGTGACACTAAGTCAGCACTATTGTAGCATCTTACGTTGACGATTTTGCCACAGATGTAATGCTGTCATAACGTACTGATATAACGGTTTTCTCACCGTCCCCGCGCTATTGTAAGGGTTCTACCACTGTGGTTTTTTTTCCATCCAGTCAGCGGTATTGTCGCGTCCACAGATTAAGATTTTATCACCGAGTTATAAGACGTAAGACCTAAGTCTCTTTACTTGTCCCTTAAACAAAACAAAAGAAATGCATCTTGTGGCGGCAGAGACAAATGCCAGCGATCCAGAACTTATCATTTTTTATCACACCGTTCACTCTCTTCCACACAGTCACATGTACGCACAATAATTAGGCACCCACTACCGTTCTCCAGGTCATACTCACCTGTAGGCAAATTCATATGATAAATGAATTAATTATAGATAAATAGATAGATGGATATACAGATAGATAGATTGATAGAGAGATAGATAGATAGATAGAAATAGATAGACAGACAGACAGATAGATAGATAGGTGGTTAGCAAGATGGATAGATAGATAGGTAGGTATATAGATAGATAGATAGAGTGTGTGTGTGTGTGTGTGTGTGTGTGTGTGTGTGTGTGTGTGTGTGTGTGTGTGTGTGTGTGTGTGTGTGTGTGTGTGTTGTGAACATTAAAAACAGCCGTCTGCAACCATGACATAAACCTTCAACTACATGTGAAGACGACATTTAAATAGAACTGTTTCTGGATTATAACTTAGTAAAAACACGTAGGTTTAAATTTTCCGTTACATTGAAACATCACAGAATGAATCCATTGCTGTACGAAGCGTTAGAAGTCAAAAATACATTAAACGGTAAATAAAAGAAGGAAAACCCATTAACTAACCACTAACTTATTTAGCAAATCAATCATTCAATTAATTAATCAACCAATCAATCAATCAATGACACGCCCCTTCCATTTTTTCCCCAGCTGAAAACGCTCCATGAGGTCGAGTCCAGGCTTTTCGGCAAGTTGTGAACTAATCTTTATGTTATCATCCTATTACTGTTTTTTTTCTTTTATCTCACTCACACATGTATATGTGTGCACATAATCACACACACACACACACACACACACACACACACACACACACACACACACACACACACACACACACACACACACACACACACACACACACGCGCGCGCGCGCGCGCTTAAGAAAATAATGACAATGACAATTATAGCATATTGACATATTTTCATATTTTCAGGAGACAGTATGGATGAGTGAAACAAAAACAAGCGTCTTTCAGATACATGATTTGTTGTGTCAGGGGCTGTTGCTGTTCTGATGTGGATGGATAAGAAGCCAATCCATGTCATCACCACCAAGGCCAAACCCCCCCCCCCCCCAACACACACACCAAGACAGATGTGACTGTAACCTGTGGGCAGTTCAGGAAACCCCTGGCTGTCCAGGACTACATTCAGAACATGGCTGGGGTGGACAAAAGTCACCAGCTGAGGCACCGCTAAACTGCAAGACCATGAAGTGGTGGAAAAGGCTTTTCTTCCACCTCTTCACCCTGACCCTCATCCGGTGTGACAAACATGCTTTCACTTTCAACTTTTCAAAAATTATTGATTTTGATTACTAGTACAGCAAGCAAACCGGTGTGTACATAGTGTGATGGTGTAGGTTTTCAGTTTCTTCCTTTTTGTTATTTGTGTTGGTGTCAATATTATTTCCTGGTTTACTTTGTGAGTGAACAGAGTGTTACAAAGACATTGTGTTTCCCTGGATACATACACTACACATCTGCCTGTGCCAATTCGGACTGGAAAAAAAGGGATATTTTTCACCTGGTTCTAAAAGATGAAACATGAAGATTGGAAATTTGATATTTCCACCACAACTAACTCAATATGTTTCTAACCAGTTCTGAAAGTTTCATGTCCTTTCTTTGAACAGTTTCTATTTATGATTTTTCATAACCCTTACAAATGTCCTTTCCTGTGGGAAAGTAAAGGGAAAAACTGCCAGTACCGAATGAGATAGTCCTGAAGACCAAGTTCAAAGTGTATCGTGCAATTATATTGCCATCTCTGCTGCATACCTGTGAAACTTGGACGGTGGGCAGTCGACATGCTAGGCAACTGAACTCATTCCACTTGAGATGCATCGAAACCTTGCTGCATATCAAATGACAAGACAAAGTACCAGATATATAGAGGTGCTTCAGAAGGCCCATATGGTAAGCATTCGTGCAATGCTAATACGCTCTCTACTCAGGTGGACAGGACGAGTACTCTGTATGGATAAAAGTCGTCTCCCAAAGAGACTTTCTATGGCGAGCTGCTGGAAGGCAAGCGTTTCCATGGAGAAGAGATGAAGCGCTACGAAGACACACTGAAGCCTCACTGATGTGATGTAGCATCGCCCCTGCCTCCTCCGAAGTAGCTGCGCAAGATCGCCCAACCTGGTGCACTATGGTAAAATCTGGAGGGAAAGACTCTTAAACAAGGCGAGTGGAGGCATAGGAGCAAAAACGTCAGTTTCGGAAAAAAATAGAGCAAGCACATCCTTTCAACCTGGCTCACCTCCACGTCTGCCCTGTCCATACCGCAACAGACTATGCAATTCAAGGATCGGCCTGATCAGCCATCTTCGTACACACACCACCACCCAGTGATGGCAGGAGTTGTGGTTATCTTCGCCCACGAGGGACAAACAGCATGTCGATACAGCTATGAAAATCCTCCGTACACGTATCATAGTACCTGGCCTAGCCATAGACAGAGATGGTTTGCGATAGTGGTCAGGCGAAAAAACAGGGTTGAAACACACTTTAAAATTTATTGAATTTTCTTTTTCTTTTTTTGCTTCTCTTCATCTGTTAGCGAAGTTTAGAAAATTGAAGGCACGTTCTCAGGCAAGTGAAGATCTGACTTGATGGAAGCTCGCTCCTGCGCTGAGTGACAGCTAGTATCGCCAGCTAAATTTATAGGAGTGAGTAGGGGGCGAGAAGAGAGAGACAGAAAGACAGAAAGAGAGAGAGAGAGAGAGAGAGAGAGAGAGACAGAGAGAGAGAGAGAGAGAGGGGAGAGAGAGAGAGAGAGAGAGAGAGAGAGAGAGAGAGAGAGAGAGAGAGAGAGAGAGAGAGAGAGAGTTTGCAATATTAACAATTCAACAGCTGCCGACATTCCCTATACAACATGCTGCATTGCATCAGAAAACGGAGAGAGAGAGAACTCGGAACTCGGAACGAGAGAGAGAGAGAGAGAGAGAGAGAGAGAGAGAGAGAGAGAGAGAGAGAGAGAGAGAGAGAGAGTGTGTGTGTGTGTGTGTAAAATTAACAATTCAACAGCTGCAATATTCCCCATACAAATAGCTGCATTGCATCAGAAAACGTAGACTCTCTCTCTCTCTCTCTCTCTCTCTCTCTCTCTCTCTCCTCTCTCTCTCTCTCTCTCCTCCCATTTCAGAGTTCATGATCCAGTCACGTTATTGTGATTCTAAGCCACCTTGCCTTTTATTGTTAATGTGAGTGTCAGCGTTGAAATGAGTATTCACTTTATTTAAATCCGTTCTCACCGTCATTTGAACTTGCCTGCAGTTTTAAACCAATCATATTACCCTTAATTGTAGACAGTCAGACTACACTACTGTTTACTATCATACATCTGACCATGTTACTGTAATTATTTGCCTTCCGGCCACTTGGGCCATATTACCGTATATTGACCATCCAGCCATGTTACTGTTAATCGTCGGCCATTCGGCCTTGTTAATGCTGTGCGGATGTTAATGGAAAGCCATTTGGCCATAGTCGTGTTAACCTACACCGAAGAAGAAACAAACAAAAGAAAAGTAAGAAAAGGACTCAGAACCCAGTCAGCCACAACTACGTAACAACAATACGCCACCTGCTGAGTTATAACAGAAGACTGTATGGCAAATATTTGAACTTAAAGGGGTGGGGTGGGGTGGGGGTGGGGTTGAAGATGAAGAACATGGGAACACAAAATTAAGAAAATATATTATAAATATGAAAATTCTTCGCTAGCTGCATGAGACAACCATCGTAATTCCTCTTGAAGGCAGATCTATTACGATGGCTCTCTCATGCAGCTAGAGAAGAGTTTTCATATTTATAACATATTTTCTTAATTTTATGTTCCCATATTCTTCATCTTCAACCCCCTCCCCCCCCAACCCCCTTAAGTTCAAATCTTTGCCAAGTCATTACTGTGATGACGGAGGGGTTGTTGGCCTGCACTTGTTTTTCCCCCACTATTAGATTGTTCGTCTTTGTATTTGTCTGACTTTATTCAAGTTTAAAAGGCTGTGCCAGTCTTGAATAAAAGTTAGTCTGTGTTAAGTTTTCTTATGGGAGCAAGAGTTACCCTGCTTGTTTACTGTTTATTGTTTACTGTTCCCTGCCTCATTTTAATTTTCAACTTCATCTTGTTATTGTTATGGGCCATCCAGCCAAGATGCATTTACTTGTGGGGCTCGCAGTCATATCACTGTTATTTGTGAGCCATCCAATCTTGCGACTGTTTACTGCTCGCCATTCGTCCATCTTGATATTAGTAGTCGGCCATCCAGCTATGTTACTTGTAACTGCTGGTTATCAGGCACAATCATTGGTAACTGTCGTCCATCTGGCCATGTCACTGTGAATTGCAGGCTATGGGATCACACCTCTTTAATCTTGTTACTGTTGACTGTCGGCAGTTATGCTATGTTACTGTTGTTGACCATTCGACAATGCTACTGCTAACTGTAGGCCAATTAGCCATGATACTGTTAACCCGTTCGGTGCCTAACCTGATGAGATAGCTCGACGGCAAGGACGT
Source organism: Conus canariensis (assembly GCA_033310375.1). Taxonomy (NCBI): domain Eukaryota; kingdom Metazoa; phylum Mollusca; class Gastropoda; order Neogastropoda; family Conidae; genus Conus; species Conus canariensis. The sequence continues at coordinate 44,555,099 of CM065718.1, read as the reverse complement.
GTACTCTTCGCTGCCATGGCCGTCGAGTATACCCGTCATGGGGAAGTCCGGAATATTCCTCGTTTTATATTTACACTGCTTACAAACCAGAGGATATTTTCAGAGAGGTGAAGTCTCTAGATTCTGTTGATAGTTGGTAAATTCGTTTTCGGCAGTGAGAAAGTCAGCAGAATTTTTGGAAAATATAGACTCGTTTAAAAAAAACAACAACTGGCAAATAGGATTTAACTTTAAGCTTAATTCCTAGGCAGCGAAAGGGTTAATTATGGGTCATCCAGTTATGTTGTTGATAACCGTGAGCTATCTGGCTATGTTACTGTGAATTGTAGGCTATCCAGCTATATTACTGATAATCGTGGGCCATCCAGATGTGTTACTGTCAATCGTGAGCTATCCAGCTATGTTATTGATAACTGTGGGCTATCTGGCTATGCTACTGTAAGTTGTGGGTCATTCAGCTATGTTATTGATAACTGTGGGCCATCCGGCCATGTTACAGTGAATCGTGGGGTATCCAGCATACTATAACTCGGCCTCTGGTCATGTTGCTTTTAATTCTGGGCCATGAGGACACACTACTTGTGGCTTGGACCATCCGCCCGTGTCACTGTCAGCTGTGGGCATCCGGCCAAATAATTTTTAATTTTGGCACTTGTGATCACAGTCATTTTCCTTGGAGCTGCTTCCAATCCGGACATTGCTTCACGTTATGTTATTGTCACAGTACATATGCAATTAATACGACTGTCTAACAAATTCATTCTTGAACTGCTCAGAATGCTAAAGAGTTACCATGCCAAATTTGGAGAAGATCAAATATAAACCTTGGATTTTAGTGGAGAGCAAGAACACATACAGACAGACAGACAGACAGACAGACGCATGTAACGTGGTTCATAAATCTGATCATCAGTCATGCTGACAACAGTCATAATATATGTTTGGCTGGAAACGGGAATGTAAAAGAGGGGGTCTGAATGTAGACCATGGCCCATGGCTATCGAAGAAAGAACAGAGACAGAGGGAGAGAAAGAGTGTGTTTACGTGTTTCTGTGTGCGCGCGCTTGTTGTGTGTGTGTGTGTGTGTGTGTGTGTGTGTGTGTGTGTGTGTGTGTGTGTGTGTGTGTGTGTGTGTGTGTTGTAGCCCATGTTCACTGAAGAAACGAGCGCGCACAATGCTGGTAAGTCAATAGTCCAATTTCTAATATACAAAAGACACTTACACTGTTTACTTCTCATGTGTCGTTTATCATTTTCAGACAAACTAATAACAGTAGGCTATAATAGCTCGTGACATGTTTTGAGCAGATCAGGTGGTAAAATCCGGTTAATTTGAACAAGCTGATTTATTTCAGAATCTCCTCTCTTCCGAGATGCCTAAGTTATCCTTTGAACAAAATCATGCATGAATCTTTTTTGTTTGCTGATTTTTTTTAATGTACATCTATTTGTGAGTATTTCATGTTATATAATAAAGGAAACCAGCAGAGAAAAAGCTCTGATGCTTTCCGCTCCTTATCCAAGTGCACTTTGTCACATGCAGTTGATTTGTTTTTGGTTAGCTAGGTCAAGTTTACGGATGTAAGTTATAAACAGTCATAAAGTGATATTAAGCCAATGAAGCGTGTGTTACAATTTAACCAATGAAGCGTTTGTTAATAGAAAAGCATAAAAATGGAAGAGGTAGATGCCGGAGTCGAGGTCCGTATGTGTGAACCCCCTGATAACGATGAATTGAAGGTGTTGAAAAAGGCAAAAGACGTACATAATAATGGTCTAAACCAATTTTAGGCTGTTTAGGAATGTCAAAACATTTAGAACTCAATCATAGTTACGTTTTCACCATACGGACTACACCACACACACACACACACACACACACACACACACACACACTCTCTCTCACACACACACACACACACACACACACACACACACACACACACACACACACACACACACACACACACATTATGTAACATTATGTAACATTATGTGTGTGTGTGTGTGTGTGTGTGTGTGTGTGTGTGTGTGTGTGTGTGTGTGTGTGTGTGTGTGTGTGTAAACAGGTGATCAGATCCGTGCATACTTTCTCCTCACACCGTTCAAGGTTTAGGTCGTCCGTGAGGCCGAACTGCGTAGTATGGGGATGGATTGATGTGTCTAGACCCTAAAGTCTGTCAGAATGAACACTTAAAACCTGTGACAACGAAAGGAAGTTAAGGGCTCAACGTTGCGTCTGCGAATTGTGACTGATGACTATTTGGTGTTAGTGAGGCCATCATTGAAATTCCAGTGTTCTGGCTGCCTACCATAATTTGACCCCCCCCCCCTCTCTCTTTCTCTCTCTTGTGTGTGTGTGTGTGTGTGTGTGTGTGTGTGTGTGTGTGTGTGTGTGTGTGTGTGTGTGTGTGTGTGTGTGTGTGTGTGTGTGTGTGTGTGGAATAGGCGACGGGAATAATGCTCTATACTTTCAGAAATATGAACTCTGAATCTAGCTGTTAAACACTGTAAACGCCTGTCGAGATTCAGTGGATAGATTTCAGCATTAAGCACGGTGCGAAATGACTTGTAAAAATAAAAATCTTTCGCTGTTATTTACATGAAAATGTGCGTTCTCGCCATCTCCACTAAATAAGTCGATCTCTAGATATTCACCGTAAATCATCAATTACAATTTACCATATTCAGAAAACGATAATCAATGCTATATTTATAGGGTATGCAACGAACATTTTAGGCCCAGTATCGTTTGTCACGTTCATCTTAATCAATCAGCGTTGAACAGATCTTCTACGGTTATCCATGCTTATCCATTTATATTAACTTGAACCCAAACCTAACTCATTCTAAGACTGAATGGATGTACATACGGTTCCTGTTCCTTTTTCCAAACACCAGGTCATTAGGTTTCGTGATCCAGCATCCAAAAATCTTTACAATGCAAAGAACTGCACCTCTTCGTTATGAAGTATTGCGCTGTCCAGCCCCTTATAGCACAGCACCATACAGAACACATGAGAGAGGTTATAGAGAGATCGGATCTTGGGGGGGGGGGGGGGGGGGGGGGGGGAACAGATAGCATATCTTATGCTGAAAAAAATTCATGGAGATAGAATGGTGCGATGTTACTCATAATTTTGAAAAAGAGAGACACCCTCGTTGAAGATACTTTTTGAGTTTAAAGGGAAGAATGTTAAGTTCTCTATGAGCGTTTACTCACAAAAGAAGATTGAAGAAATATGAATTTAAGGTAAAGTCCGTATATACTTTTTATTTGTTTTATAGATGTTTTAATGGCTGAATGTCAACGTGTTTACGCATAATTAAGATAAGTTTGAAAATAAGCGTGGTAAAAATAATTTCCGATTACGTTGATAAAAAAGAATGTTTAACTGTGTTGAACTGAAGTTACATTTTTGTACAAGAAAAATTTGAAACTTCTTTTGATCAACAAATATTTTTGTCGATGGTGAAACCAACAAATTTTTGAGAACTGACTTCATCCAAAGCTTTCAATTCCTTTGAATTCCTTTGAACGTTTTGTCCTTTTACAACATAAATGTGTATGTTGAGGTTCAACCACATATTTTCTTCTGTCCATTTCATAAGCTTATCAATGTCATTCTGTGAGTTATTGCACACTAATCTTGAACTCCCACATTCATGTATTGCAGTGTGGGGTCATCTGGAAAACGTTCGCAAGGTGATGAGATGTGAGGAGGGAGGATCGTTAATGTACATTATATATAATATTGGTGCAAAGACCGAACCTTTGGGTACACCAAATTAAATGAAGTGAAAGCGGATAACAGATCTTGAATAACTGTTTTTAATCTGTCTGATGGAAAAAAATGAAAGGGTTTACGGATTCTGGTGATGAACCATATAAAGTCAGTTTCCATGACAGATCATAGTCAACATCGAAGAATTTAGCAAAATCAACATTGTTTCCATGAGAAAATCATTATTAATATTTTAGTGTCACTGTTCTACATGATAAGTTAGTAATGTATGACATGAATAACAGTCTTTGACGCTATTTTGAATAGAATGAATTGAATAGGTTGTAACGAACTGCGCCCGAGATTTTATTTAAGATGTTTTTTTAAGAGGTCCAGACAAATTCGACAGAATTGATATCGGTCTGTAGTTTTGAATGGTCATGTGAATGACCAAATTTTAAGCTATGCCAAAGCCTTAGCTTCTTAAAGAGATCGAGAATAACAACTTTTTTTTCTTTTCAAAACAAAGATTAGAGATACATGTAAGGGTATCAGAGATAAGTTTTGGAATAAGCTACTTTAACAATTAAGTTCTCTGTATACATTGTGTACATTGATGAACTGACAGTGAAGTATGGATTCTAATCGTTTAGAAAAACAAACTTTTTCTAGTAATGACAATTTATTATGTTTCGCACGGCCAATTTCAATCGACTTTCTTCTATGGCACAAAAGTATTTTTTCCAGATTTTCTGCAGATAATCTGTTAATGAAGGAGCTGCATATGTTTCTGATTTACCAGACAATGATTAACGGCAATCCACATGGGATATTTTTCCTCCTTTCTTGTAGATTAGAAAAGACTTTGTTATATTGTTTCTGAAACTATACATATTTTTGTTGACTGTAACAAATTATTACAAATTTTAATGGTCGTATCAGTTCAAACATCAAGGCATGGTGGTTTTTCCTTATCTTTGACTCATTTGATCTTAGAGGGACTTATTTGTTATACGGAGAGACCTACGTTTACTAAAACTCGAGGCTTTACCAGGATCGGTACGCTGGAAAACAGTAGCAAATTGTGCAAAATGCAGATGAAAAAATAAAGTAAAAGATTAATGGCTACGAAAAGATATACAACATACTGCTACACTTTGGATTAGAAAAATGTTTTTAGGCCAGTTTAGATATATATGAATATTATCTTTAAGGCATAACTTTGATGGGACACAACTCGTGAGGAAGTTATCCTCCGACTGATCTGGAGGGGGAAAAGTCGAGTGAGATTTTTTCCTCATATGTTTGACTTCAGGCTAAACTGTGCCAAAGGAAGATCTAAGTGAATTATTTTCTTTCGAGTAAATTATTTATTGTTGTTTCAGAGCCCGATATTACAGTTTTGCAATCCCTCGAAATCAGAGTGCAGAGACTCTGCTGATGATCGATATGGCATTCATCATGGTCACTTTTGAACCCCAATCCTGTTATCATCATGATCATAAAGGTCAGTAAGGATGGTCCTCAGAATGACTTTAATACTGGCGAGTTGGTCCGTCACCGTCTTATCCATATGCCCCAAAGAACATCGTGTACGTGTACGATAACATTTCGTTAGGTTAGAACGTTTCGGAGTTGATTTCACTGGTGAGACACTATAGAAGAGTTGCATGCACTGTCTTCCAGTTTGGTCTCCTCACAGTCAGCCTGTCCTTGTCGCCAGAAGAAGCGGCTGGAAAGTCGCAGGAGAACAACTGTTGGTGGCACTGCGGTGGTCAGCTCTGTGCACATTTCCCGGAGATGAGATGAGAGAGAGAGAGAGAGAGAGAGAGAGAGAGAGAGAGAGAGAGAGAGAGAGAGAGAGAGAGAGAGAGGAGAGAGAGAGAGAGAGAGAGATTCGGACACAACAGACAGTCTGGCAGTTTGACCCACTGACCGACCAGCAACGCTTATCAATTCACCCGACAACAACCTTATCAACGTCAGGTCAGCCAGACAGCCAGGTCTCCCGCCTCAGAATGCCAACGAAGACGCTGTCCTACCACCCGAATCCCATTCTGACAACGCTAATCGGCCAGTGGCAAAGCCAGAGAGAGAGAGAGAGAGAGAGAGAGAGAGAGAGAGAGAGAGAGAGAGAGAGAGGAGAGAGAGAGAGAATCCTCTCG
>CM065718.1:44534209-44539209 GCA_033310375.1 Conus canariensis | reverse complement strand
CAACCCTGCAGGTCATGTGGTAACTCTTGGTGTCTACATGTCAACCTTGCAGTCTTGTGATACAAATCTTGGTGTCTACATGTCAACCTTGCAGTCTTGTGATAAAACCCTTGGTGTCTACATGTCAACCTTGCAGTCTTGTAATAAAACTCTAGGTGTCTATATATCAACCTTTCAGGTCTTGTGGTAAACTCTTGGTGTCCATATATCAACCCTGCAGGTCTTGTAATGAAACTCTTGGTGTCGACATGTCAACCCTTCAGGTCTTGTGGTAAAACTCTTGGTGTCTACATGTCAACCCTTCAGGTCTTGTGATAAAAATCTTGGTGTCGACATGTCAACCTTCACATCATGTGATAAGACTCATGCCAGCCTTGCAACTCTTGGTGTCTACATGCCAACCCTGCAGGTCTTGCGATAAAACTCTAGGTGTCTACATGTCAACCCTGCAGGTCTTGTGGTAAACTCTTGGTGTGTACATGTCAACCCTGCAGGTCTTGTGGTAAACTCTTGGTGTGTACATGTCAACCCTGCAGGTCTTGTGGTAAACTCTTGGTGACTACATGTCAACCCCGCAGACTTTGTGGTACAGCCTTGAGCAGTTCATCCACAGCAGCAGCCAGGTTGTTCGCTATCAGGTCAGGGGTCACACTCGGATGCTGCTCAGCAGATGGTCTGCAAGAATCATCATACAAAATAGTCCTTGATAAAGTTTAACTGTAGTAATTATTTTCTAATAAAAAAAAACTAGATCCCTAGTCTACATCTGATTATCGAACGCTTTTGAAGAAACTTCACTTCTACATGGACAGATTTATATTTAACCAATCATCTATATGGACAGATCTTTATTTAACCAATCATCTACACGGGCAGATCTTTATTTAACCAATCATCTACATGGACAGATCTTTATTTAACCAATCATCTACATGGACAGATCTATATTTAACCAATCATATATACATGGACCGATCCATATTTAACCAATCAGATTTATCTTAAAAAGTGGACAGATCTGTATTCAATCAACTGCATTTCATCTTGTTACTGCGTCCACCAAGCCTTGCATTTACCACCAGATCAATATCATGCGTGCATCCTCTGTGTCCACAGACTCCCTCAAAGAATAATGCCAATGATCAGTGCATGCACTCGCCAATAAAAACGATAGAAATCAGCAATCACTTGCCTGTATTTCCCTGTCCTGACCAGCACACCACGCATGCCGCACTGCTGAGCACCTCCCACATCGTTCTCTATATCATCCCCCACCATCACCGTCTGAAAGAAACCGTGGGACAGTGAGTCAGCTTCAGGGAAAGGGACAGGGAAGGAAGGAAGCAGCTGAGACAGAGGGAAAGGGACAGGGAAGGAAGGAAGGGGCTGAGACAGAGGGAAAGGGACAGGGAAGGAAGGAAGGGGCTGAGACAGAGGGAAAGGGACAGGGAAGGAAGGAAGCGGCTGAGACAGAGGGAAAGGGACAGGGAAGGAAGGAAGCGGCTGAGACAGAGGGAAAGGGACAGGGAAGGAAGGAAGCGGGCTGAGACAGAGGGAAAGGGACAGGGAAGGAAGGAAGGGGCTGAGACAGAGGGAAAGGGACAGGGAAGGAAGGAAGGGGCTGAGACAGAGGGAAAGGGACAGGGAAGGAAGGAAGGGGCTGAGACAGAGGGAAAGGGACAGGGAAGGAAGGAAGGGGCTGAGACAGAGGGAAAGGGACAGGGAAGGAAGGAAGGGGCTGAGACAGAGGGAAAGGGACAGGGAAGGAAGGAAGCGGCTGAGACAGAGGGAAAGGGACAGGGAAGGAAGGAAGCGGCTGAGACAGAGGGAAAGGGACAGGGAAGGAAGGAAGGGGCTGAGACAGAGGGAAAGGGACAGGGAAGGAAGGAAGGGGCTGAGACAGAGGGAAAGGGACAGGGAAGGAAGGAAGGGGCTGAGACAGAGGGAAAAGGACAGGGAAGGAAGGAAGCGGCTGAGACAGAGGGAAAGGGACAGGGAAGGAAGGAAGCGGCCGAGACAGAGGGAAAGGGAGAGAGCAAACTATAAATCAGAGATGGAGAAAGATAATGAGCGAAAAGGAGAACCAAAAACAGAAAGAAAAACAAGAGAGAATTTACTCCTGGACACACTTCCCCCTCCAACTAAGTCTTTCACTGTCCATGGTCCCTATCCACTGAGTTGCACGCACTCAATCTGGCTCTGTGACAAAACGATTATGGTGGGTAAATGGCTGAATAGGGGTGCTGTCCTGCATATGCTGGATAAAAAAAAAAGGCTGCACTGAAGCACTTCAGCTGTGAAGAAGTGCCTGCTCCTCTGATGGGTGGCCTGTTGACGGTCTGATATTGACTGCTTCTTGTGGAAAGCTGGGACTGATGGACAGGCCTGAATGTGGCTGTGTGAGAATAATGCCACCGAGATCACACGGACCATGGGGCAGCAACAAATTGAATTTTCTACCCTCTCACCTGACCCCCTAGACCTGCAACCTCTGGAGTTTCTTTTTTTCATGTTGTACCCTGGCCACGATACAGATAATAATAATAATAATAATAATGAATACTTATATAGCGCCTATTCTCGGCTAGAGACCAAGCTCTAAGCGCTTTACAATCAACACTCGCTTACACAACGGGCTGCCTACCTGGGTAGTGCCGACTGAAGAGCTGCCAGCTGGCGCTTCATTCAGTCGTTTCCCGTGTCATCCAGTCAATATCGTTCAATATCGTTCTCTCAGTTTCTTTACTTCCTTCATTCTTTCCATTTCTTACGCAGGGTGCATGCTGTGTGTAACGTGTCATCCATACCAACGGCCAAACTGGCTTACTCTTCCGAAAGCTGGTGATGGGATTTTACGTGTGTGCAAGATGTTATGCGTGCGTTCACACACGGAAACTCGGTTTATAGTCTCATTCGAAGGACTGTATGGGAAATGGAGTCAGAACTAATGTTAACTCCGAAGGAAAAATCCCCCTGTACCGAAACGCCCCGGCGGAGATTCGAACCCGCAACCCCAGGATCACCAAGATTACGAGTCAGGCGCTCTACCAGCTGAGCTATTCCGGATAGGAAGGAAGAGAGAGAAAATGTTCAGATCCCTCGATTACCTCACTGACCTATCCTCCATCGTTCACACCGGGAAACGCAGAAGAAAGTTTGTCAGATTTGACACCCTCCTCTGAAGAAACAGGCCCGGTAGAATCACCATCTCGAAAGAGCCGTGGAATGGGTGGACAGGAAGGGAGGATGGGGTTTCTAATCCATAAGTTATTGTTTTAAGATTTAGGGTAAATGTCCGGCTGCCAAATCCTCTTTACAGCATGATAAATGCCTCCACTGCAAAGGGCCCCAGACTCCAGCCCATACGTTTCAATCACACCCCCATCTTCCACACCCTAAAGCATCAAACCAGGCGTCGTAAGGACAGGCTCATACTTTCCAAAAAAACAAAACAAAAAAAAGGCGTAAAATTTATTATCATTTTACAAAGTTTTAAGACCTAATTAGACTAAATTTCCGAACTCAATGTATACCAAAGACGGAATATCAGTCACACTCAAAACATATTTTTGTGCAAAACCTTACCTTTATTTAGGAGCAGATTAAAAACAAAATTATCATCATGCTATTGTAAGTAGGGTCAAGTTTCAATAGAGAAAAGGCATTCAACAAGTGTTCATTATTATCATATTTACAACAAAACACAAATTATGCACACACACACACACACACACACCACCACACACACACACACACACACACACACACACACACACACACACACACACACACACACGCACACCACACACACACACACACACACACACACACACACACACACACACACACACACACACACACACACACACACACACACACGCACACACACACACACACACAAACTCTGGGGTGAACCATGAGAAGCACCCTGACAAGAAAATATCAAGCCATGAAGTATACGCATGGCTTTTTTCCTTCATTACTTTTATTTTAACACACATGCGGCCACACTCTCTCCTCTTCTTAAAAAATGTTATTTTAAATCAACCACAAAAATATCACAAAGATATGGTTGATATTGCTTGTGTAAATCTGTGAAAAAAAAAAAATTGCTTGTGACAAAACTCAATAACAAATTTAGGACTCTCAGGAATATGCAGACCTCGGCCAAGGTTGAACAGTTCCTGGGTCCACCTTCAGATCTGACTCCTAAACAACAGTGAATGGCTTCATCCTTTAATAACATTCTATCTTTTTGCAGCAAATTTTCTTTTGTTCTTTTCTGTTGCTTTTCTTTTTAACTCGGTTCAGCAATATTTCGTTGTCTTGCAGAGAGACAAACATACCTCGGTACCCAGATACACAGAAAGGTTTTGTATCTCAGGAAATACTCAAAGTATTCTAATAAATTTCCTCGTATCTTTCAAAAGTGTCATTCATTCTATGCCAGCAAAGTTTGGTGCTGGTGCATCGAAAGGGAAGGAAAGAATTAGTTGCATCATTTGAATTTACATTTGGGACAAATTGCGGCTCCTGGTGCACCGATACCCTAAAGAGCAGAAACTGGATGCCACAGCATGCATGTTGAGTATAATGGGTCCCTGTACACCCGTATCGTCTGTTGAAATACAAACTCTTTGACAACTGTTTGACAAGCATGGATCCACCAGGACCTATACTTGATGCGATGTGGCATCTCAACTGAGATAAACACAGTAAAATCCCACGCAGTAAAGTCTAGGAAAAATGATATCAGTTCTGGGGGACCCTGATGTGCAGACTGTGTAGTCAGGAGCGACATTTGGTAAAGGTTAAAAGCTGAAGATAAAAACTTTTGACAGGTCCAAAAAAGTACTGAAAGGCAACAAATGAGTATCAGATTGTGACTCTTGCGTATACATTAATGCATGGCAGAATTCACACGCACACGCGCGCACAAACACACACACACACACACACACACACACACACACACACACACACACACACACACACACACA
>CM065718.1:44521709-44526709 GCA_033310375.1 Conus canariensis | reverse complement strand
AGTTAGATCTAAATCAAATCTTACCAGAAGACGAAATACAATTAACATTTCCACACTAAACGGTCAGCCCAGCGGAAATCAACATGGGAACAAATCCAACATCAAGTTACTGATATACTACACACACACACACACACACACACACACACACACACACACACACACACACACACACACACACACACATAAATAAATAAATAAATAAATAATCACGCTAAAGTATTGAATGCGTGTATGTACTGAGACGGGGATATATCGAGACGGGGATCCGTCGAGACGGGGATCTACCGAGACGGGGATCTATCGAGATGGGGATCTACCGAGACGGGGATCTACCGAGACGGGGATCTATCGAGACGGAAATTCGTCCACATGTAGTGGGGGATCTATCGAGACGGGGATCTACCGAGATGGGGATCTATAGAGACGGGGATCGATTCGCAAAGTTTTCTTTTTATGCGAGTTCGACTAAGGGGGAAATTCTGTGGGAGGAGAGAAGAGGAAATTTAAATGCACGGAAGTTTGAAGAGAAAAAAGGGGATATAACTTGAACTTAATTAAAGTCAAGGAAAGCCGTAGGCGTAGGAATAAAATAATGTGCGTTTCGGATCTACATTGATGCAGATAGGTGGATTTGTTACAGTGGTATTGATGTGCTAAGACATATGTTGTACTTGATAGTGGCCGCTGGTGTACAGAAATATTGTTTTCAAGTTTGGTAAAGATTGGTTATTTTCTGAGAGTGTAGGTTGGTGTCGGAGGACCGAAACTTTTAGTATTAAAAAGGGAAGAGTCTGGCACGCAGCGCGTGGCGGGTACAGAGGGTAGACTGCATGCGCCGTGTCCAAGCGTGTGTGAGCTTTATCGATCGATAGGTGACGGGTGGTGGTACCTCGGATAGACACGTCTTGTAGAGGTTCACTGTTGGTGTTTGAGCGTGGAACCAAACTGGGTTGGATGGGCGGAAAGGTAAATTAGGGATTATTACATTAATAAGAGTTTTTTTTTCTCTAATTATTATTAAAGATTTGCAGGCAAATTTATGATGTTAGATACAATAGTAATATCAGTTAGACTACTTAGTATAGTTTATCACAATTGAAATAAAAGAGAGAAATAGCAGACGATAATGAAAGATGTTTCAGAACTTAGGAATTGTGCCTCAGAAGTCTACTTTTGGTGTATATATATGTACATGGTCTTGTTTTAGTCGACGGGGTGCGCCAGTATTCAAAACATTTTCCTCAGCATTTGTGTCAGTGGGCAATGTTTAGGACAATGTATAGCAGCACTCGGAAATCCTTGTCTGGCTTACCTAATTGATGATTGTCCTAGCGCTTGATAATTTCCGATGACATTTGCGGAATTATGATTGTGCCTGCTAGGATATTAGGGTACCCGGGTTCAATTCTATTATTTTGTTTTGCTTGAGATGTGTTTGATGATTTTATTAAGCATGTTATTAGGTAATAGGCCCTGAACTGTGACTGGTACTGGTAGTCACTAACGGTCGGTTGTTCATTAGAGTAAATATGATTTATGATCTTATTGTGTCTTGGAGACTTCGGTGGGGGCTGAAGTCATAGGAATATAATTCGGACGGTATAATCGCTGTTATGAAGGAACGGTTACAATTATGTTCGCGGCCATTGATGGAAATGGAAAGTAATGGAGTCGGTTTAAATTTGTGATGGAAAGTTTCTGGTGAGAGAATTTTGATGTCAAGGTGGCTGATTGTATGAGTCAAGGTTTAAAATTCCAATCAGCTGTCGCACTTTGGGTGGTGACGTGTACATCTCAGGACTATATTTAATGAGTCAACATGAAATGTTAAAAAACATGAAAACACTCAGAACCGTTTACTTAAGTGAAGCAGCAAATAACTTTATTCTTCTGTGGTAGCAAGACATTTTCTTTTTCACAGGTTCCGGTGAGTTTCCTTACTTTCCCCTGCACAGCAAATCCGTGAGGGTCGGCCTCTCGGGTTGGGGGGTCGTCTTACCTCCACCTCCACTGTCATCCCTGCCCATTCCTCTGCCTGGAGTGGGGACGCACCTGCATCCGGCAGGGTGTGTTCCGGACTGGACGCCGACTCCGTCTTCTGCAGTCACAGTGTTTGCAGTTCCAACTTCGGCTCTATCCTTTCTTCGGGGTGGGCAAGCACCTCGAGGGCTCACTGTGGTATATCATCTGCGTGTGACTTGTGAGTGGTGTAGTTGGTGCCTAGTAGGTAGGGGACCGGACTCTTCGATTCTTCACTACTTTATTCCAGCTGCTTCGTCTCAAGCGCTTCAGTGCAGGTCTTGTGTTTTTCTTTGGTGGTACATTGACGTGAGGGCGTGGCGAATCAGACAGACCTTTACTTGGTGATATTGAAAACACTTACCGTATTGCCGTGTTTTTTTGTGTTTTTTTGTTGAGGTTTTTCTTTGTGTGTGCATGTGTCGAGTGTCCGCCAGGGACTTTGAGCGAGATACTTAAAGTGCAAGATTGGGTTTCGGGTCACTTTAACAATTTAAGTGCTTTAAATGATATTTTGGGGATTGAGTTTGGGTGTAGGGATAGCCTGACACCAATAGAAAAAAATAGTATAAGGAATACAGCTTGGGAGAAGGAGGGTGTACGCTGAAGCATCGCATGGGCATCTCGGGTTCTGTGGAATATCAACCTTGTTTGATATTTCAGCCTGGGATTACCAGGTGATGTAGTTCTTCACCCTTTACTTCTGGTATTGGCCTTCAGTGGGCTGAGGTGTGTGTGTGCCTCTTGAGGGAAGGGTCCCTACATGTGAATGTGCAGCACATGCGTGCACAGGACTGCATAAGGAGCCATGTGACGATGGTCGCGCATTGGTGTTATTATACTGTTCAAAAAAAGTTAAGGACCAACATTTCACTGCCTTATAAAAAGAAAATTGGGAAGTGATCAATCTCCAAGTGTAACATGAATTTATTGAATATGTGAAAAGTGTGTAAAGACAATGACAAGTCCGAGGAATCAACAAACTGGAATCGAGCGCAGTACAAACACCCCCATCCCCAAATTTGAAAGTCACAGGAGGAGTGTTTGTTCAATGTCATGGTTAATAACGTGTGTGTCCCCCGTTATTGGCAAGGCATTCAAGGCTGCGTTGTCGCATGGAGTTTACCAGTGTGCGCAGAAAGGCCTGGGGGACAGCAGCCCACTCCTGCTGGAGTGACTCAGCTGACCCAGGTTAGCAGGAGGAGGACGACGCTACTGCAGTCTCCGGCCCAGCTCATCCCAAAGATGTTCAATGGGGTTCAGGTCTGGGCTGTTTGCGGGCCACTGCATTCTGTTGACACCAGCAGCTTGGAGAAACGTGTTTACTGCTCTGGTGCGATGGGGCCGTGCATTGTCTTGAAAGACTGCCTGAGGTCCAAGCTGTTGAAGGGCTGGCAGCACCAGGGGTCGCAAAATCTCTGTTTGGTAGCGAACACCAATCGAGTTCCCTGCCACATTGTAGAGAACCGTTCTGTAGCGTGTGCTTATGCCGCCCCAAATCATAACGGATCCCCCACCATAGCGGTTCCTTTCCAGGACAGCTTCTGCTGCAAAACGCTCCCCACGGCGTCTCCAGACCCTGTTCCGTCTATCGGTGGTATCCAGGCAAAACCGCGACTCGTCTGTAAACATCACGTTAGCCCACTGTTCATGTGTCCATCTCACGTGCTGCGTGCTGCTCTGTGGGCATCAGTCAAACGAGGTCTTATGGCTGGTCGTCGAGCACGGAGGTTAGCGGCGTGTAGGCGGTTTCGTATGGTCTGATCACTGACAACAGTGTTGGTGGCATCTCTAAGGCGACGTCTGATGTTGTTTGCACTTGCTGTTCTTTCTTGTGTGGCCTGCCTTTCAATGTATCGGTCCTCTCGTGGTGGTGTTGTTCTGGGTCGACCAGAGCGTGGTCGTTCTTGCACTCTTCCTGTGTCTTGAAAGCGTTGTCTGAGTCTGATAACAACAGTGTGATACCCCAAGTCTCCGTGCCACTTCCCGGACTGCAACTCCTTCTTGGAGCCATCCTATTGCTCTTCCTCGATCCAGCTCGTTCAGTCTTCGACGTGGAGGTATGCTGTTGCATTGCATTTTTCGCCAGTACAGTGGCTTTTAAAGACATTTGGTCGAGCATACTTTATGACCTACAGCCTGATTTAGCTCGTGCTTCACATGATTTTGATTCAGCACATGCTCCTCGGATCCCAAACACATCAGAAATTCACCCCAATTTGTTCCAAAAATGACAAGTCGCGACACGTGTTTTTCAAGGCGCGTGAGAAATGTGTGCCACAAAATTGCAGCTGCCGCATTCACTATCAATTTGTGCGTGTGGTTCAATTGTTTGGACCACAAAGGCGGTACAACTGAATTTGTGTGAATTTTAAAAAGTTTTTGTGCATTCTCAATGTTGGTCCTTAACTTTTTTTTAACAGTATAGTATAGTTGGATTCTTTTTTGCTTTGTTTTTTTTTGTTGTTGCGTGTGGGGAGAACTGCGTGTGTGTGCTGGATGTAAAGATCTTGGTGTTTTCATCTGCCATTCTGTTGGTGAGACTGCGTGTGTGAATGCAAATAAAGCCTTCTGTTTGTGCACCAGATTTCCCTTTGTGTGTTTGTTGTGTGGCGTTCGTACTCTCAGGTAAAAGGGGGAGGGGTGGTTATAAAGGGTGGGGAGGGGGAGGGGGGTATATTCATACATATATCCCTGTCTACTGTCTTATACAGTGACAGTCTGTCTGTTTCTCCCACCCTCTCTCTCTCTCTCTCTCTCTATATATATATATATATACATATGTGTGTGTGATTGCGTGCGTGCGTGTGTGTGTGTGTGTGTGTGTGTGTGTGTGTGTGTGTGTGTGTGTGTGTGTGTGTGTCCCTGATCTACAAATTTTCTCTTCTTACTGTTCTCCTCCTTCTGTGTATTTCATCACATTCAACATATGCACGCATGCACACACATACACTTATAAACATAAACGTATGCACGCA
>CM065718.1:44501709-44516709 GCA_033310375.1 Conus canariensis | reverse complement strand
ATAACTGTGGCTTACAGACCTAACGACATTACACACATAACGTGGCTCACAGACCTAACACCGGCATGGGAAGGCACCGATGCCGTCAGGAAACATGGAGTTGGCCGCACCTTGTTCTCGTGATCTGCACACTGAAATGGGAAATCAATCTCCCGGCCTCTCCCTGTCAGTCTGGAACGCATTCCATCTCTTTGTGACGTCTGCGCTAAAGTTAGGCCTATGGTCTTTCCAGTGGATGCTCTCTGTCTGGCTGCCTCCTTAAGTCTCTCAATCTGCCGTTCAACAGAATCAATCTGGCAATCTAACAACCAATTACAGCAAAGGTTACGAAACCCGAATGCTCATCCAAGAAATCACTTTATTATCAGTTGACCACAGAGAATGAGGATAATGACAACATTGTTATGGAATTCCAGTTCCAATTTCGTCGAGCTTTCTTACCATCTGAGCACATTCAACCTTGTGTACAAATAGGCCCAGGAATTTGTTAATGGTATGCTTGAGATGGGATTCAAACCCAAGACGTCCCAGTGCGGCCAGACGGCGACGCTAATCACTATACCAAGAAGGCATTGCTGAATGCTGCTTTGGTTCCAGACATCCAAATGGTCATGGATATCAAAACAGCAGTCTGCCACTCTGACGATTTCGTACCCGAATATCTAAACATTTTGGTATCGGCGACCATTCTGGTGTAAATAATCAACCGATAGGGAACACGTTTGATCCTTGGGTTCAAACCCTAGCTTTAGCTTTTTCTGAAATGGCGTGATGAAATGGACACTCTCAGTCATAGGATGCAATCACCAAACTCGCTTCTGTGGGCAAGTTAAAGATCACCACCACCAGCAAAATCAATGCGACCGCTTGACTTGAGATTTGACATGAAGATACGGGGTGATGAGCACTTTCTGCCGGATCAGTCTCATTATACCATGCTGGGCCAGCCAATGAGTGCAGATTAAACTCCCACCAATAGCAGCAAAAGCAGTGTCTTATTTGACTTAAGAATTGACACGAAGGGGTGGTGTGGTGAACACTTTCTCCTAGGTCGGCCACATCATACCGGGTTGGCCACATGACATCGAGCCAAGTGAAGTCACTTTTGAAGACACGATCTACGAAAAACAAAACAGAAGACAAAAAACAACGGACCGAACAAACAAAAACAAAACAAACAAACAAAAAAGGACCCCCCCCCCCCCCCCGAGAATAAAACATACGTCCGCCCCTCATTTTTTATTCATCCGGAGCAGCATCAACCTCAGGTGTCTGGTCCCACGTGCACAGCACGCCTATCGGCAATCCACAGAGAGCAGTTAGTGTCATGTCGTTATAAGGCAATCTGCCAGAACAGACAATGAGGTGAGTTACGTCGCTGGTGTTCAAGAGTGCCCATTCCGGTCTAACTTTCGCTGGACATCACCTGCTAAACCCTCTACTGACGAGAACGACTTCGTCGCGGAGCCAGCGCGAGGAGGCGCCAACACGTCCATCCAATGTTAGTCATAAAACTGCCAGTGCCAAACGATTGTCACACGAACTCGTAATAGGCATGGCTGTAAATAAGAAACCAACATGCAGTCACCATGAGAGCAAGGTATGAAGAGCCACAGAATTTCAGACTTTTTTTTTCTTCAGAAAGATGCTCAGCAAGGATGAGGATGATGAAGATAACGCCATGGTATTCCGTTCTGGTCAGCAACTACGTGGCTGAATTGTATTCCTCCATGCTTCCTGAGTCAACCAGGCCAGAATAGGCAGTGATGGTCAAGAAATGTCAACACTATTCAGTGACGCATCCATGCAGAGGTTGACGCTCCAGTGCGTGACTCGGTCTTTCTGTTCGAACTCAAAGCACAGTCACCTCTGGGATGGAGCCGGCAAGGGTGGAAAAATCCGACCAATTATGAAAATGAAGAGAGTTTATCGAAGGCATTTATCTTGCATGGATAAATGTCGGTCATGAAACAGTGGAACCCTGTAAGTAAATTTCCGTTTGTAACACAGCGTTGGCAAATTTTGCTTCACACATAAGCAGTTGGTATGTGTGGAACAAAGCATGTAAAAAAATAAAGAAAAGAGAAAGAGAGACTAAAACAAAGACTCAAATAAATTAAGAAAGAACATTACAACAAAGAGGAAGATAGGCAGTGTGGTCCATGTTGTCTTGCATGAGCCCGCGTGTTTGCTTCATCTCAATCGCAACCAACGATGTCATAGTCGTAACTAAAACCGATAATAGTCGTAACTTAAGGTGGGGCACTTGATCAAACTATGGGTATGCACATATGGAAAATGTCTCATGATCCCAGCACAGACCTTCTTTAGTGAACAACTTGGGACTTAAAGTTCCGTAGAAAAAAACATCATTTGTAAAAGAACACCGCTTAAACTTCTGATCGGAGGCTTTCTGATAATTATAATAATCGCAGATATGTGCGCGTGAGCGTGTGTGTGTGTGTGTGTGTGTGTGTGTGTGTGTGTGTGTGTGTGTGTGTGTGTGTGTGCGTGCGTGCGTGCGTGCGTGCGTGCGTGCGTGTGTGTGTGTGTGTGTGTGTGTGTGTGTGTGTGTGCGCGTGCGTGCGTGCGTGTGTGCGTCCGTGTGTGTGCGTGTGTGTGTGTATGTGTGTGTGTGTGTGTGTGTGTGTGTGTGTGTGTGTGTGTGTGTGTGTGTGTGTGTTCTGCATTTAGGTTTTGTTTTTTTCTGCTCAAAAGCATTTGACAACATAAAGCTTATGAAAACATACCTCAAGCACTCAAAATTTGATCTGAAGATGTTTCTGAATAGTGTGTTTCTCATGCGCTCCTTTGAAGCCTCAAGCTACTAGATGTCAGTCTCATCATCCACGGGCACACAGTGCCCTCACCGGATAGGGAATCAGAAGTAGAGTCCGTCTTCTTCTTCTTGTAATTAGGCAGCCAGCATCAGCAGACTGGCGAAACTGCTGCACTCACTTGAATGGGCTCCGGTGTGCAAAACAAAACAAAACAAAACAAAACAAAAGACTACTACTACTACCACTGCCGTAGATGTACAGCAAGAAAAAGCAGGTGCCAGAAAAGAGCATCGTAGAACACTTTACTCCCCAATCCATGGTCTTCCACCCGACGGACAGGAAGAGCACTGGGATAGACAAGGTGAAAAATCGCATTCCCCAGCAAATGAGAACAGCGATCGATCAAGACCAAAGACTCTTTCCTGTTATTGAATTTGATATCATGAGAGTCTTCGACCTGTGCACCAGCACCGTAGCAGAGTCTACGTGGAAAAACAGATCCTGTGGACGGAGTTTGAATGGGCGTGACTGAGGAGGGGATAAAGTGAACAGAGTAATAAGAGCTACCCAGTCGATTCCCAGGTAGGGCGGAGAGTTCACGAAACATGATTCTTTTTCGTCAGGCCTTTTTCTTTCTGTACTCTCACTTGTGCTTGTGCTTCGTACTCTTACATTTTGCCGACGTTCCATTGGTCGGTGATAACCCTTACCATGACCCCCTGGATACGAAGCCTAGCCTTAATGCCTGTTGAAAAGCAATGGATCGACATGGTACATAAACCTTGCAGGAATGAAAATGGCGAGTAGAGAAAGAAACGCAGATCATGCGAGCTTGTCTTTCCTCACATACACGAACGGTGTGTCCCCTCGAGGATATTATTCAAAGGATCTTAACGACTTGTATGATGCAGTCCTATGCTGTGGATTGAGGTGCACTCAGCAGTCTTGTACTATTACCTTACGAAGTTTCAGTCGTTTGCGAACGATTTTCCCCTTCAGCAGTTCGAAATTTTAAGGTCAAAATAATACCAAAGAAAAGATTGATTCCGGGGGAATGCGAAAGAGCGATGTTTTGAACCATACGTTCTTCAAAGCTTTGACGTAACTTGAAAGGGCTCCGATGTATTCTTCAAAGGGCCTTTGAAGAATCTGTGGTTCTAAACGTCTCCCTTTTCCATCCCCTGCAATGAATATTCCTACTTTTACTTTGATGATGTTTTTACCTGTTGCAGTTATCTTTAAGTGTTTTATGCGTCAGTTTCAGGTGCATGCCCTCTCTCTCTCTCTCTCTCTCTCTCTCTCGCTCGCTCGCTCGCTCTCTCGGAAGCACATGCTCTCTTTCTCTCCCACCCCCTCTCTCTCTCTCCCATGCATACCACCACCACCAGCATCACTACCTCTCCTTCCCCCCTCACCCTCCTCCTCACTCCTGGTCCTCTTCTTTCTCCCCTGTGGATTCACTGGCTACGGCTGTCTAGTTTCTCTTTTGCCGGACTTGCGAATATTGTCTTTTCTGACGGACGCTGTGAAGAAGACGAGACTGGGTGGAGACTAGAAGGTGCCAGAATGCCAACACTGTGACTGAAGCTAGTCTCCTCCAGTCTAGCTGCCTCACTGGCGGAACTCTGTCTGTTGGGGAAAGCCTGTGTGGTCACTTCTAGTTGGGCAAGAAGAGTCGCCTTGGTGGACTGCGGGGCGAGATCGAGTGGGGAGTGGGGGGGGGGGGGGGAAGACTCCACAGCTTAGGGGCTTCAAATGAGTCGGTAGTAATAGGAATAGGCAGGTCTCTGTCTGTCTGTCTGTCTGTCTGTCTGTCTGTCTGTCTGTCTGTCTCTCTCTCTCTCTCTCTGAGCCCGTGCATGTGTCTGCGCATGTGCATCCATTCTTTTGTGCATGCGCATGCGCTATCGCGCGTGCTCGTGTGTGTACGTGTGCGAGCGCGTGTGAGCGCGCGCATGAGCGTGTGTGTGTGTGTGTGTGTGTGTGTGTGTGTGTGTGTGTGTGTGTGTGTGCGCGCATGCGTGCGTGCGCGCGTGCGTGCATGCGTGTGTGTGTGTGTGTGTGTGGTGTGTGTGTGTGTGTGTGTGTGTGTGTGGCGCGTGGGTACATGCGCGCGCACACATATGTGTGTACGTTCGCGCGCGTGCGTGCGAGTATGCGCGTGTGGATGGGGAATGGAGCGGATATGGGTGTGAGCAATTGCCTTGATTTTTTTTTGTATATATATCTCATGGTCTTCGTCTGCAGCAGCATTGATCCCACGTCTCTCCTTCCAGCTCCTCATACGCCGTGGATCCATCAGCAGTCCACTGAGGGCAATGAAAATCAAATCGTCATACCGCAGAGGAGACGCTGCTCTGTTGCTCTGTCACGTCTGTGGTGTTCAGTGGTGCTCGTTCTGATCCAAACATAGGCAGGACATTACCGATAACGTCTGCTGCTGACAACACCGACTGCCCCATGGAGGGCGGAACCAGCGCGTGTGTAGTGTCCCCCATGGAGAGGTGCCACAATGTCCGTCGAATGACATCCCCGAGAACTTGCCGATAGTGACAACTTTCACACGAAAGCCACCACAGGCACACGTACACTCACCTCTGGGAGAAGTAGACGAGGATCGAAGATTTCACTGATGAGGAAATTAAACATGTAAATAAAAGCCGGACAATAAATATCAGTTTGTAACCCAGTGTAAGAAGGATTTGCTCCACACACAAGTATCTGGTAAGAAAGAAAGAAAGTATGGACAGGAAGAGAGAAAGAAAGACACACAGAAAGAAAGAAGCAAAGAAAGGAAGAAAGGAAGGAAGATAGGAAGGAAGAAAGAAAGAATACTGAAGCAGAATATCAAGACAAACAGTATGGTCTATTCAACCCTTGCTTGAACCTGTTTGCTTGCTTAATCACAGTCGTAACCCACAACTGTCACAATCGCAACGAAAGCCAGTAGCAGTAGTACCCGATACCTATCATAGTTATAACTAAACCTCTCGCGGCCATAACTGAAGATACAGGACTTAATCAGACTACGAGTGTGCACGTATGGAAGCTGCCTCATGACCCCCCGTACTGATCTTGTTTGTGAGCAGCTTGTACTTGGAAGACACGTTAAAGTGAAATATCATGTAAAAAAGAAACCCCATGAAACTTCTGATAGGAGGATTTTTTTTTTATTTTGTAATAATCACGGTTTGTGTGTGGTTGCGTTTGTTTCCTCTTTAGCTTGCTTTTCTTTGTTTGTTTCTTTTTTGTTCGACAGCTTTCGACGAAACACAGGAAAATGGAAACATATCCCAAGTACCACAGAATGTATGATTCAGTTTACAACGCCTTTTTTTTTCTTCAATCTGAGGTTAAAAGAACAGATATTTCTGAACAATGTGTTTCTAATTTTCCGGTTCCTGTCAGAGCCTGTGTCAGTCTCATCATTTCAAGACACGGCAAGCACTTGCTAAATTGGGGATCAGGACAAGAAGTACCTGTTCGAGAATCCCAGGTCTTCCCTCCGACCAAATACTGTCTTTGCTCCGACGAAGAAGAGGGGGATCAGGGTGGACACGATAAAAGAGTACACTATCCCGACAAATGAATGCAGCGTTCAATAACGACCAAAGACTCTTTTACCGTTATTGAACTCTATCACCATCAGCGTCATCGATTTATGCACGAACACCTCGGCAGCATTTCCATGGTAGAATAGATCCGGAGGAGGAAGGTAGAAAAGGGTGGATGAGAGGGGTGGGGGGTGGGGGGATAAAGTGAATTGAGTACCAAGAGCTACCCAATTGATTTCCAGTTAAGGCGAAGAGTTCACACGATTTTATCCTTCTTGTCACGCTTCTTTGTTTAAAAAAAATTCTTTACACCCTAGAACTTTACATTTAGGAAACTGGTAATTACATGTCATTAGGCCTCGTATACATAGATTTTGCCGACGTTTCATCGATTAAGGATTACCTTTGCCATAATCGATCATCACCAGATCCTAATCCTAACCCTAACACCTTGTGGAGCTCGATAGATCGACGACGTGATTGTTGAAACCGGCAGGAATATAAACGGCGTCGGAGCTGGGGATGCAGATCCTGCGCAGTATCCTTTCCTTGCACAGGTGAATAATGCATCCCTACATAGATATAATCTAAATTAGTTTATTTGACTTGTATAATGAATCCCAGTCTTTGCATGCCATGGATTGGAAATGACACAACGGTATCGTATCATAACGTCTCCAAATTTCAGTCGTTTGTACACGATTTTTTTGCATAGGCAAGTTGGAGACTTTAAAATCTTATGACGAGAAGGGGATTGACCCTAGGAAAGATCAGGAATTTTTTTACGAAAGTTAGTCCTACGCGCAGGATAACTGGCCGTAATCAGTCCTTTTCAGTGGTACTGTCTTTGTCTTCTTGGGAACCTGGTACTTGTGAGCCCTAGTCTCCATTGCAGAACCCTTGTCATGTAAACAGTATTGCTTTCCCAGCCATACGTCGGTCTCATCACACAATGTAGACCGCTCTCTGTCTGTCTGCCTGTCAGTCTCTGAATGTGAGTCTTTCTCTTTCAAAAAGACTAAGTTTCAAACACTGTCTGTCCGTCTGTCTTTTAATGTCAGTCAGTCACGCACGCATGCACGTGCACACACACACACACACACACACACACACACACACACACACACACACACACACACACACACACACACACACATACACACCACATGCGCATGCGAGCGTCATACATATAATCATGCAGATACCCAATTGTAAAAGCGTGTGCGAGTCGTCAGATAATGGGCACTGACACATCTTCATCTTTGAACGAATACCGTCTTAGATCATGCTAATAATGCTATGACATTGATGCTATTTATAACCTAGAACTAGGAAGCTCAAGCTCAAACTAGACCTTTCTCTCACTCCTTCAGATGAAATAAAGAAGCAGAGGTGTTTTACCCACATTCATACAAAATGGAAAGAAAAAAAAAAGAAAACACTGAAAGAAAATTGATCAAAAGCCCCAGACAAATCAAGTTCGTATCTCACGCTTTCAGAAAGAAAGAATTCAGACGCCTCATCCTGTGTCTCTTGAGAATAAGAAAAACAACAACAAACAAACACAAACAAACAAAAAAGCATGAAAGAAACAAAGAATAAACAAGTAAATGTGCTTCAACATTGTCGATGTATATCTTCAAATGGGAGAGAGAGAGAAAACGGAGCCCGGGAGACAGGAGAAAAGAGAGGGAAGAAGAAGGAAAAGTTTGCGGCACACACACACACACACACACACACACACACACACACACACACACACACAACACACACACACACACACACACACACACACACACACACACACACACACACACACAAGAGAGAGAGAGAGAGGAACTGAACGATGAAGATTGAAATCTTTCGAAACAGTTAGGCGGGTTTACCATCCTGCACAAATTGTAAGTGTTTCAGAGCGAGTCTCCATTTGAAAAGGAAGAAGAGTAGAGCAAACAACACACGGACAGATTGAAAGGGCACTCAGGATGGCGAAGACCTGTCCGGGTCGATCCTGGATCTGCCCTTGGAATCTCTTCGAGGGAAGAAAAAGTTTGCCACCGGCGGAGGTAAAGATAGGAACAGACTGAAAGAGCTAACTCCCATGTAACTTTTTTTTTTAACTCAACAAGGTGCGACAAAGAAACGAAACAACACATTTCAACGTTTGTGTCACCAGAAACTTTTGATATCCCGTGAAAATTTATTGCTTCATCAATGGTTGTATCACCCCATATGCGGCATGACAGTTTTGATATTCTAATAATTAAAGTCCACTGCTTCATAGATAGTTATCTAAGCCCAAATGTCAGTGTTAATGTTACGAGAAACATCCCCGAAGATGGAGCATGGCTGCCTTAATGGCGGGATAAAAAAAAAAAAAACGGTCATACACACAAAACTCCACTTCCTTCGTTGGGTAGATGGGATTAATACTTGTCTGTCCATATAGGGAGTGTCCGCAGGAGTATCGGCCTGCGTACGCAGAAGAAGAAGTTACGAGAAAGTTTTGATATCCCGTGAAAATTCATTCCTTCATAGATTGTTATGTAACCCCAAATGTCAATGTACACGTGTCTACAATTTCATTTCTAATATCCCATGAAAATTTGATACCACACAGATAGCTATGTATGTCACTAGAAAGTTTTGATATCCCATGAGAATGTAATACCACACAGATAGTTATGTATGTCACTAGAAAGTTTTGTTATCCTGAGGACATTTACTATTTCATAGATGGGAATGTTATAAAAAAAAATGTCATTGGTTTTGTCAGTGGAAAAATGTGATATTTCAAGAACATTTGTTACTTTATAGATAGTTATATAGCCCCAAATGTCAGTGCTTATGTCACCAGAAAGTATTGATACCCCGTGAAATCTTATGACTTTATATACACTTATCCATTTGTAATAGTGACATCACTGTGTTCATATCCAGTGGAAATTTTTGTCATGATCTTGCAGAAGCAATCCCATATCCATCGTTAATCCCGTATCCAGTTTACGGATCTGCACACAAGTTTAACGGATCTGTTCTTCGGCCACATTCTGTCTGTCCACCAAGATGACTACACCCGATGCGTATTTCTTTTGGCGTAATTTTGCTGACGGACAAACAAACAAACAAACAAACAGACGTAGGTGAAAAGTTCTTGGTAGAGGTAAAACATATCTGGTTGATATGGTCTTCAGCCAAGTCGACAGCAAGGACCATGTCAGCGCTACAACCAAGAAAAAAAAAGTAAACTTAAGAATGAGAAGGGAAAAAAAAAATATACGAGGAATAGGTCGATGATCAAGGAAAAAGAAAAATAGTAGAGAGAGGTAGGAGAAGAAGAAGACATCAAAATCGATTGAAATACCATTGGATTAAAAACAAACAAACAAACAAAACAAACACCTATCCATTCATTCAGCAAATAATGAGGATAGACGGCAGTCAGCAAACTGAACAATTATTATTAACCTTCTATATTTGATAGAAGAACGGAGGGTATATATTATTTGATTTACCCTCCTGCTCTTGCCCGTGCAAAACTTCTCTGGGTTCTAATGAAGTCTAAACATGCGCCCGTGTCCGCACTTTCGAACGCGCGCACGTGCGTTCTCATAGTCTCATTGCAAAACCATAGTCCATTTCAGTCCCTGTTTCTCTGTCTCTCTGCCTCTGTCCGTCCGTCTGTCTGTCTGTCTCTCTCCGTGAGACATTTTTCATTTTTGCTGTGGGCAGGTTTGTAATGTATTTTGACTCGGGCGTAAGTGGCATTGTTTAATTGTGTGAACGCCTCCTTCAGTATGTGGCCTTGGCCTTACATCTGAATAAACATTCGTACTCGTGTTCGTGTTCGTTTTCGTAGATACTCTCTCTCTCTCTCTCTCTCTCTCTCTCTCTCTCTCTCTCTCTCTCTCTAAATTATGCGAAAGAGGTTTGTTCTGCACTTTTTTGCATTCCAAATCTTCCGCTTCCGCTTCCGTTCAACAGAGAGAGGCATGAGGGAAGAACTCTGAGTGTTTGTGCTTCACAGACCTGCCACTCGCTGCTCGTCTCCGTCCACTGCAGTCCGTCGTCACTCTCATTCCTCAAAGCTGATTGATAAACAATTCTCCCTGAAGCCCTCCTTGTTCACGTGCCTTCTTGTGGTAGTTGTGCAGTGTGTGTATGTGTGTGTGTGTGTGTGTGTGTGTGTGTGTGTGTGTGTGTGTGTGTGTGTGTGTGTGTGTGCGTGTGTACGTGCGTGCGTGCGTACGTGCGCGCATGTGTGTGTGTGTGCTTGTGGGATGGAGAGAGAGAGAGAGAGAGAGAGAGAGAGAGAGAGAGAGAGAGAGAGAGAGAGAGCCTTTGTATGGGTGTAAAAAAGGAGATGCTATATACCTGTGCGTTCCTTTGGACTGTAAAGCGTCTTCAGATGTGTGGAAAACGCTATAAAAGTGTCCTCCTACTATTATTATCCTTAAACACTTAGATGGACTATTGATATCAGCTATGCTATCACAGTGATCATCGGGATGGATAGTAAATATCACCTACGCTGTTAGAGTGATCAGAATGACCGAAATATTTAAGACTAATTCTTAGTGACTCCGCCAAAAACAAGGACAAATTACAAGAAAAACACAACGCGTTTCGACCTCTTAAGTCTTCTTCAGGACAATTAATACGAAGAACAAGCAATGACTTATCTTCTCATATTCGGCGCCAGATGGGCGTTGATATTTAGATGGACATAAAACTGTCAGCAATGCCATCAGCGTGACCATTCGGATGGACAGTTAATATCAGCCGTGCTTTCAGAGAGACCATTGGGATAGACAATTAATATCAGCTATGCTGTCAGGGTGACCATTGGGATGGACAGTTAATATCAGTAATCGGAGCACCAATATATTCAGTCATGATCAGGCATACCTCGTGTGACCAGAGTGGACAGAAACACCAAGGTGGTGGGTGAAATCGTTGAGAGCGCCATCAGACATAGACTCCAAAAAGCTGTTACCCGTGATCGCTATACCGAACAAAGACCACGCCCACAGACACAGCAGCCCGCAAAGTCTGAGTACTGAATAATTCGGACCACTCTCCCCCGGGAGGAAGTATAAATTTTGCACACTTCCGCTGGTCGAAATCCCTCCGCGGCCGCAGCAGCGTGAAGAGTGCCCAGGGGAGTTCAACATCATATGCAAGGGTGGGTGGAGGGGGGTGGTGGTAATTCTGTCCTTGACAAAAGCTATCCAGATAAATGTCGTCGAGGGGATAATGCTGCTGAACGTCAATGGCATGAGTGTTAATGGATAGGCGGCTCAGTGGAAGACTGGCTGTCAGGGCAGTGGGGGGGTGTTCTGCAATGGATGAGAAGCGAAAAATATGACCATTACAACTGCCAGCTTGTCTCAACAGAGGAGAAAACGATTCAAACGGGCAAAAGTCTAGTTTGTAGTTCCAGGGATCGCCCCAGCTGATGATTAAAGGGGTATGTGTTTGCAGGCTTCAAACATTCTTTATTCCACGTGCCAACAGTATGTGAAAAGATCATGAATAAAATGCAGGCGTGACCTTGCTCACTGGAATATTCAAAAGCAGAGGCGCCACGACACCACGGCAATACTTCACGACTTTGAAGTGATGATCACCGCACGCCGAGACAGACGATACCAGACAAAAGGTGTTTGGGTATGGTGCCACCATGGGATTGTGACTCCCTGCCATTGGCACCAGGGTAACGTTAACAGGCGATGAGCTTCAGGAGACACCCGGAGACTTTCATGCGAATGCTTGTTTTTCCAAGACAGTGGGAGTCAGTTACAGACTGTCGGTGTGTTCCTCCGTCAAGGCAGAACAAACCGGTACCGTGATGGAGGCACGGGCCTTGAAGAATCTTCTCAGACCCATGTCCTTAGTCTTCTTCCTCTTAAGCACCCACGAACCTCAAGTTGATTCGATAGGTAATTTTCAGGTTAGGGGAAGAAAAAAAAAAAAAGGATAGAGGTATTGTGAGCAGCGAAGTGCTTTATGCTGTCCACCGGTATTGTTTTCGGTGTTCCTCTGGGACGTCTGCTCTCCATTGTTCCCTGAGGTCTGGTCGTGGACGTAGGGGCCATGGCGAGATACCGGCCCGTATGAAATAAGCTTACGGGGCTTAATAACATGGGGAGGGGGGGGGGGAAGGGGGGAGGTAGGGTGTGTGCTGATTTGTTGCCAGATATTCAGTCTGTCTGTGTGTCTGTCCGTGTGTCTGTCTGTGTTTTCTCTGTCTGTCTGTCTGTCTGTCTCTCTCCTGACTCTATCTATTCGTCTGTCTGACTGTCTTTCTGTCTGTCTCTGTCTCTCTATCTCTGTCTGTCCGTCTATCTGTCTGTCTCTGTCTCTGTAATTGTTTCTCTTTCTGTCTGTCTGTCTCCCTTCCACACCGCTCTTTCTGTCGCTCCTCCGCCGTCTCTGCCCTTCCACCTCCTCTCTCTCTCTGTCTCTGTCTCTGTCTCTCTCTCTCTCTCCACTCTCTCTCTTTCCACTTCCCCCCTGAATCTTTCTGACCCTGCCTGTCCGTCTCAGTCAGTCAGTCGGTCAGTCAGTCAGTCAGTCTGTCTGTCTGTCTGTCTGTCTCTCTGACAAACAGAGACACGAATAAAACTGACCATGTGTTTTCGTGGACACAAATTTCATTTTATTTGTATTTGTCAGGAACTGTGCCCATGTTCCTGGTGATTTTGTATGTTAATCTGTTAGGGATCGACAAAAAAGGAAGTCTTGTGCCTGCACTCACCCGTTCAAGAAAACCGTGCAGCATGCATGCATGGTGAGCGGTGGACAGAGCTCAGGGAGATTTGTTGCCTCACCGCAGAAGCGTTGCTTCTCATACCCATCTCCACCTAAAAGACAGTTCTGTTGTTTTAAAGTTCTGCCGTTTAACCGGGACAGAATGCGTCACTCCCTAACCGGAAATTTAAGGCATTTCGGCCCAGATTTTCATTCATTTCTGAATTTTACACGTGTACATTAACCTGTGAGCCATACAAACTTGTGGAGTGGTGTCAAGTGTTTTCATACACCTGGGATTTTCAATGAGTTATTGTCAAGTCTCGTGGACTTTTATCTCTGTTTATGGGCGCTAGTAGGCTTGGTCTTTTACGTTTTTGCCCTCTGTTTTCCAGACGAATTTCAGTCTAATTTGTCTATATGTGGAAGTGCTTCTCACCAGCAGATAACCAATGCCTTGTTTGCAGGCCTGATGAGCTCTTCACTGAGCGAAACAGCCGTCACATGCTGGTCCTGTTGAATCACCACCTCCCCTTCGTTTACAGGAATAATCAAACTAACGAAAGCAGTCACTGGAGAAGAATTATTTTTTACATGCGTCCTTCCACTTAAACATAGGTCTGTCTTTTAAAGCTGTGTACGTTAAAGAGAGATGGGGACTTCCATGTTTGCTTCACTGCCTGTCACGGCATTAAAGGCACCTGGACTGCCTGACTGTTTGTTTACCTACCTGTCTGACTGAATCTCTGGCACAGCCACCCACACACACACGCACGCACACGTGCGCGCGCACACACACACATACATACACACACACGAGCGCGCGCGCGCACACACACACACACACACACACATGTGCGCACACACCTACACATGTCTCTCTCTCTCTCTCTCTCTCTCTCTCTCTCTCTCTCTCTTCTGCCTGCCTGCCTGCATGCCTATCTATCTGTCTGTCTGTCTATCTGTCTGTATGTGTATGTGTGTGTTTGTACGTCTGTTTGTATCTCTAGCCATCTAAATGTCTGTGCGCGTTCGTGCGTGCATGCGGGCGTGCGTGTGTGTGTGTGTGTTGTGTGTGTGTGTGTGTGTGTGTGTGTGTGCGTGTGTGTGTGCGCTTGTGTGTGTGTGTGTGTGTGTGTGTGTGTGTGTGTTTGTGCATGCGTGCGTGCATGCGAGCGTATATGTGTGTATGCGCGTGAGTGTGTGTGTGTGTGTGTGTGTGTGTGTGTGTGTGTGTGTGTGTGTGTGTGTGTGTGTGTTAGAGACACACACACACACAGAGAGAGAGAGAGAGAGAGAGAGAGAGAGAGAGAGAGAGAGAGAGAGAGAGAGAGAGAATGAATGATTTATTGAGATAGTTTACAAAGCCCATTCTCAAGGGGAACTGGGGATGGGGTTGTTCACAAAATAATGAATACAAGCTAAACATGTCTGGAAAAACAACATCGCATCGAGGAAACCAGATCGCGGAAGAAATGTTACACCAATACGACTGTCAATGCAACTGGAAACTAGTTCATTCACAGTCATCACGATTTCGGTGCGTAACAGCTGTGCTGTCGATGGAAGTCGCCTTAACGTGGTCTCTGTGAGAACCGAGAGAGCTGCCCATGTTCCTTTCCAGCTTCTGTAGAAATGTCAAAATGTCACTGATTGTCACACAGTCTGAAGGATCACTCTGTGGCTGCTTCAGCTGAGAAATGTCTTCGGGATCATCTCCCAATTCAGTATCATGATCGTCGTTCCCAATGGCTTCGACGGCATCTTCAGTTTTGTGCTGCCTGGCAGTCGCGTTAGTAACAGGCGTCGGGTGATGCTCGCATACCAGTCACAGAACTCGGCACAGTCTTGATCAACACAAGGCTCGATACTGTCTTGATCAAAACAAGGCTCGACACAGTCTTGATCAACAC
>CM065718.1:44476709-44481709 GCA_033310375.1 Conus canariensis | reverse complement strand
CGGCACAATGTGTGTATACGAAGCCCAAGCCAAGTGGATGATTACTTTCCCAAACACTGAACCTCTGGTTAAAGAAAAAAAAAATAACCGCCTGAAAAAAGTCTTGTGTACTCGCTGCTCTCATCTTGGTATTGATTAGTAGTCTTGTTATTATCACTCAACTTGACCCTCACCCAAACACGCCTCGCTCCACCTTCCTCGTCTGGATCTGTTCCACCATAGGTACGCTGCTGCGGTCGATAACGCCTACAGTTCCGAGTTCAGTGACAGGGAAGAGTGGTCTTCACTGAACGTTGCATTCATGTGTTGAGGGAGTATAGTCTTTCACTGCGTCCATCCTGAACCTTCTCTCCTTCATTGGGGAGATCCAAGCGGCCCATTTAATGGAAATCCTGCTTCTTCCGAGCCCTCATCTGGCAAGTGCTTTCCGTGCCCCGTTAGTCTTGGAAGTTTTAAAGAACTTTCAAACTAGATACCACCTTTATGAAATATCTGTTTTCTTCAGATCAAAGTTGTTGCTTCATAAATTGATTAATACAATTCTGGTGCTTGAGGTATGTTTGGACTGACTGTGTATTGCCGATGTTGTTAAGCAGAAGAATATAATCAAGAACTTGTGAAAACAACAAAAGCTATCTACATAATCACCCGTGATGATGTTCAGAGTTAAATGTCACTGATGGGTTGTCGTTCTTTTCATCATTGTGATATGTTTCAGCCCTGGCTGGATTCTACCTGGACCTAAGTGTGCTGTGAGGACTGGAGCCAAACACTGGAAATTCATCTACGTCATGGATGCGTCACTGGAAGTGTTGCTAATATTTCCTGACCATTGCTGCATTCATTGGCTCCTGTCACCCGTTGACATCCGAGGCGTGAGAAGGGGGAAAGGGAGGATACTGCCTGTCATGTAGTCAGTGACCAAAATGGTCTACAACATTATCTTCATTAGTCTCATCAATCATTATAAAGATTCTCAATTCAATTCAGTTCAATTCCATCAACTTTATTGTCCATCGGAAATTTTTCTTCTCAAATTCTGTGACCCTTCATGCCCTACTGTGCTCCCGTGGTGACCTCATTACCAATTTCCTTCCCATGCCCATGCCGAGAGTGTGTTCGTGACCAGGCCGTCAATAATGGAAAGTTTATGGCGACCGTAGTTCGTTAGACATGGTGGTGCTCTCGGGAGGGGGAACACACGGTACTGCTGGCTCCATCACAGATTAATTATTGTCATCAATAGAAGGCTCAGTATCTGCTGTATATGTTGGATCAGAATGACGCCATTGAAAACCACCGACATGACTCAGCAGCCATACATTGTGTCCTTTGGGGTGTTACCTCATGGTGACTTCATATTCTCTCGTAGACTCCTGACGGATTTGAGGTGCATGGATAGCTGGAAGGAGAGACATGGGATGAATGGTAGTGCAAAGACACAGAAAACGAAATACAAAACGGAAAAAATGTTTTCAAGACAATCACTCATACCTGTATCCGTCCCCGCCCCCCCCCCATATGCACACACACGCACACACACACACACACACACAACACACACACACACACACACACACACACACACACAAGAATAGACAAACAGACAGACAGACAGATAGACACATCCCACACACACACACACACACACACACACACACACACACACCACACACACACAACACCCACACACACACACACACACACACACACACACACACACACACACACACACATACACACTAACTTCACTAGTTCTGTCTTTGTGGACACCTTCAAAGTCCCCAAGAAGTGCAGTTCCCCCGTCCAATTTCCTCTGCAGTCCATTAAGGCGACTCCTCTGACCCAAACAGAAGTGGCAACACAGGCTTCCCATTCAGGCAGTGTTCCAGGTAGCTAGAATCGAGGGGACTAGGTTTAATAAGAGTACTGGCATTTCCCCACCTCCCAGACTCTGTCCAATAGTGTCTGTATCCCTGTGTAGATCGGAGAAGTCAGTACCCGCAATAGAGGGACAGAGAAAGGAGATTAAAAAACCTGTGAATCCCAAGCGATGATAGAAGAGGAGCGACAGGAGGAAGAAAATAGCAGGTAGGAGGAGGAGGAGGAGGAGGAGGAGGAGGAGGAGGAGGAGGATGGTGGTGGTGGTGGTAGTGGAAGTTTTGGTGCATGCATGTATATATCTATCTAATCTCTCTCTCTCTCTCTCTCTCTCTCTCTCTCTCTCCTCTCTCTCTCTCTCTCTCTCTCTCTCTCTCTCTGTGCCGCTTGAATAAGCCTGCGTGCTGCAAGATCCCTTGCCTCAATCTCCTCCAAGAATGGGAGATCCCATCAACCAAATCACCAACCGTGAATTTCGACATAGATCAAGAAATCACGAGTCAGCTACATGGGGGCTAGGTGGGATTGGGAGTCCCTAGGTTTGGAGTCGCTTGCAAGACGTATTGGTATATGATCTACCGATTTCATTTCATCTTTGTAACAATCCTTTACACACGCGCGCACCCCCCCCCTCCCCTAGCACACATGCACACACACAGAAATGTGCAGACATAGACAGATAAATAAAAAGACAGATAGAGAGATAGTGATGAATAGAAGGACAGAGTGCTTTGATAGATAGATAGATGGATAGATAAATAGACAGGTGGGCAAATAGATAGATGGATAAATAAATTGGTGAATAGAGATAGATAGACAGATGGGTGGATAGATAGATGGGTGGATAGATAGATAGATAAATGGGTAGATAGACAGAAAGCTGGATAGATGGGTGGATAGATAGAAGAAGGTAGATAGGTAGGTAAGTACGTAGGTAGATACATAGATAGGTAGATAGATGGATAGATAGATAGACAAATGGACTTCCACTCCAATCTACATCCAGAATAACAATAAGAGTAATTGTGCTTTGGAGTATTGAGCAGTGGGACCACAATTACGGAATTTTCAATGCCAACGTCCAACTCATGGCTTTGAATGTCTCTGGCGTTGAGACAGAAGCAGCCCTTCGACTCCATGTCCAAGTGGACAGTTTGATGAAGTTCCTCCCGCCAACACAATCGTCGAGATCGTTGACGATGGTCTGGAGAAGGTCACGTTTAAGTTTCAGGATGGGTTATCCACGCAAAGACATGGCACAGCCATGGGCACACCTAGGGCACCCTCTGTGGCCATCCTCTGAAAAAGAAGATGCTTGCTGGTAGTCTTGTTTCAATCGAGAGGAATTACCGTGACACTTTATGGACAACGTGGTCATGAGAGAGAGAGAGAGAGAGAGAGAGAGAGAGAGAGAGAGAGAGAGAGAGAGAGAGAGAGAGAGAGAGAGAGACAAACTCAAGATTCAAGATTCCTGATTCATATTAGGCCTCCGGTCATCGTGAAGGGGAATGTGAACATACAACTGAATGGAGATATGTCAGATTTAAATAAAAGCTGCTATTAAAGAGAGAGAGAGAGAGAGAGAGAGAGAGAGAGAGAGAGAGAGAGAGAGAGAGATGGACTGACTCAAGAATCAAGACTCAAGATCTCAAGCTTATTTGTATTAGGCCTCAGTTCATTATGAAGGGGAATATGAATGTACTACTTAATAGATAAATAACAAATTCAAACAAAAGTTAGTATTAATATGAAAAAAAAAAAATTATTTACATTTTCAGGAATCCATAACATTTCTCACTTGAAATCCATTATATCAGAAAAAAATGTCTTTACGTATGAGAGAGAGAGAGAGAGAGAGAGAGAGAGAGAGAGAGAGAGAGAGAGAGAGAGAGAGAGAGATCTTTATATTTATTGTGTGATGAGACTGACGTATGGTTGGGAAAGCCATACTGTTTACACGCCAAGGGCTCTGCAGCGTGGGTTCGGGTTCACCAGTACAAGGTTCCCAAGGAACACAGATGGATGCGATGAAAAAGGATGAACTCTTACCAGTTATTCTGCGTGCAGAGCTAGAGTTCATGATATTTTGTTCCCAGGTCAATCCCTTTAAATGCTTGTTATTTTAAGCTGATGAAGTGCCGAAGAGAAAATGAATTGTTCACAAAGTTCTGAAATTTTGACATGATGACAAGATAATCCACAGCATGCAAAGATCGAAATGCATCACATGAGTCAAATAACGTGGGTGAAAAATATTCTTGAGCTGACGCATTTTTCATCAATACGGGGAAAGGCAAGAGAGAGAGAGAGAGAGAGAGAGAGAGAGAGAGAGAGGAGAGAGAGAGAGAGAGAGAGGGGGGGGGGGGAAGGCAAGCGCGCAGAATTTGCGTCCATTTTTCTGCAGCCGTGTTCATTCCGGATGGTTTCATCTATCAGATCGATCCTTCGAGTTCCAGTAGGGCTAAGGCTAGGGTCTAGAGGTGAGGTGTTACAGCAAGGGTGATCACTGATCAATCTAACGTCGGCAAAATGTGTGTGCACGAAACCTGAACACAAGAGATGATCACTTTCCCAAATATGAAAACCTCAGAGGAAAGTGACAAAATAGCCTGATTGTCGAAAAGGGTCAAGTCTTGTGTACTTTTAACTTTCTCTTGGAATCGATGAGGTAGTCTTGTTACTCACTAAACTTTAGCCTGACCCAAACAACCCCGCTCCTTCTCTCTCCGGATTTGTTCTACAATGGGTACGCTGCTGCGGTGTTAGTGCACAGATCGATGATGCTAGCGGTTTCGAGTGCGATATCAGTAAAGAGTCTTTGGCCTGTATTGAACGTTGCATTCATTTGTTCGGGGAGTGTAGCCTTTCACTGCATCCATTCTGAACCTCGTTTTTTTTTTTCGCAGGGAAGAAGAATGTCGGGCTTCTTCAGCGGATCACCCTTCTGGCAAGTGCTTTCTGTGCCTGTGGATGGTAAGACTGACGTCCTAGTGGCCTGAAGCTTATAAAGAATGATTAAATTTAGATATACGTCCCTTCAATGCCATTTGCAGCAGACAGTTCGATGAAATCCCACCCGCCAACAAAAATCGTCAAGATCGTTGATAATGATCTGGAGA
>CM065718.1:44459209-44464209 GCA_033310375.1 Conus canariensis | reverse complement strand
GTCACAATCGTATATCTCTTACACTCATTGTCTATTCCCTGATCTCCCCTTCCCTGGCCAATGTCTTTGATAAAGACTGCTTCCAAAAATTCTCTACCTCCCATCCAGTATCCTCACCAAAGTGTGTGATAAAGGTTACATCTAATAAATGTCAGTCGCGTCGGTCCTCCATTTACCGCCATCAAACTGTCTGAGTAATATTGCTTCTTCCAGTATTTGTCCACCGCTTGTCGCCCTTTTCCCGGAGAAATGTCAGACAAGGATTGCTTCCAAAGATTGTCTTTCCTCCGAGCTCCTTTTCCCCCCATCACATATTGCATCCAATAATTATCTACCCTGTTGTTATGATCAGACTCATCCCTTTTATTTGTCTTGACCCAATGTTCCATCGACCTTCACCTTTTAAAGAACCTTAACTCTCACTGGGGCCAAGAGGATTTCTTGAAAACAATATGCACAAATCAAGATGAGCTAACATAAAACCTGCATCAACGAACGTTAGTGTGATCATTCCTTTTAACTGTATATAAGCACCGTGCTTGTTCCTTTTTAACTGTATAAAAGCATGGTATTCAACATTACAAGATAAAACAAATTATTCGAATTTTAAACAGAGCCTTTCTGCTCGCATCTATGAATCTCAGATAGGTCATATTCTTTCACGGATATAAGAACAATGTTGACATGTTGAAAAAAAAGTGAAACTGATCTCCGACTGTATTCAAACCACATGTTTTTGGAACTATGGGTTTTACACGGACATCCCTGGCATTGCCATGTCCCAATAAACTAATAATGATCTTTCCGGCTGGATGTTGAAAATCAACTTATATTTACTTATGTTTGTGTTATGTAATCGACTAATGTATCTTAAAAAAACTTACTTTTTTTTTCACAGTGTCTTAAAGAGATGCATTGATTATTTTGCTGTAATGCTTCCAGGCATAACGATCGCAAAATGTCTTTCGAAATATCGGTAACATTTGCTGACACTTGCTTTTATCTATCCTGACAAGCGCACAGCACTTCAAGTCTGTACTACCATCAGCAAACGTCTGCCGCCTACTTGACGACTTCAGACGACGTTGAGATAGATTGAATGGCTGGATAGATAATAATACTGTTTGGATTGAGAGTGGTTTCCCCCTCCTCTCCTCCCCCATCGCCCTCCTCAGACCAATCAGGAAGAAATCTGTCAAGGTCCAATACATCCTAGTGATTAGACCTCACGCGAGAATGATTGTAACATTAAAGCTATATTTTGTTCCCGTCACAATCCTTGGAATCAGCTGTCACGATTCGCTAGTTTTGTGTCACAGATCTGAATTGTTCCTTCAAGAAGACGTCCAGCGTGTGATCTTTTCTACCCGTCTGACTCTCCGTGCGTTCACTGGTGCGTGACGATTCAGCTCATGTCAACGATAATTCACGTGCACAGAAGATACGGAGAATTAGTGATGTGTCTACATTTCCGTCGTCCCATCTTTCTCTCTGTTTGCGGCTTTCATTCAGAATTAAGGACTGCTCTTAGCGTTCAGAAAGAGTTCCTTAGATGTTTCAGATGTGTAGCCACTACGACTTTCTTTTGTCTCCCCTGTCAGCGTTTTCTGCTTTAACAGCAATACTCCCTAGATTCGGACCCACAGATACATACTCTCCTCAGCTTGAAAACTGGCAGTTCACTGTGATCAACCAATATCAATTATTGTCATTTTTCCAACTTATAGTGGTGGAATAGATTGAAATAATTAAGCATCATATCTAAGACTTACCACTTGTAAGGTTAAGATCAGGAATAAGTAAGTGAAGACTTATCTTGATGAGAACAATATATATATATATATATATATATATATATATATATATATATATATATAAAATTCATTTTCGCTCAATGTTTTAACCACCTCCTTCATTTTCTAACTTCTTTTTCTACAACACAACATCATGATTTTCAATAAAATACTCACAAAACAAGCACACGCCAATACAACATGGAATGAAAATGGAAGGGATTAGATGAAATTCTTCTTCTTCTTTTTCTTCTTCTTCTTCTTCTTTCTCCTAAACTCAAGGGGAGTCACTGGGGCTCCACACTGAAGAACACTTCACCACGTTCCTCCAGTTCTGTCGGCTCTGTGCCAAGGCCTGGGTCTCTGCAAATGTTTCCCCTGTCCATTCTGCGTTATTGTCAGTTTATCGTGTTTTTTTTCTTATCTTTCCTCCGTCTCCCTCCTTTAAAAACCCCGCAGGACTGCTTTAGAAATTCCATTGGCTCTTGTTACATGACCATACCAACGTAGTTTTCTTTTCATGACTGAAGTCAATAGATCTTCGTACAGTCCTATGTGCTTGCAGCCTGATGTTTTGAAACGCTTGTTGATTGGTGATACGACCAATGTATCTGATGCTTACGCTTGTTGATTGGTGATATGACCAATGTATCTGATGCTTAGGGTCTCGCGGTAACACCGTGTTCCCATGGCTTGGCTTCCTCTTTCCAGATCAGCAGGGAGGGTCCATGTCTCGCGTGCCTACAGGGAGATACGATTCACCAGCGCTGCTGATGTTGTGTGTCATTGAGATGGTTTGTCCTTCCATACAGGTTTTAGTCTGGACAGTGCGATGGGTGGAACAGTCGGAGCGTGATGAAGTACGAGTCACGCGCACCAGTTTTGATTATTTGGTTTTAAAATGACGTCACCTCCCAGGACATGCAACTTTGACTTCCACCAGAGTCAACACCGCCCAGTTTGGATTTCCTGCAGAAAGAATGTCATGTCCATTATCTTCATCGTCGACACTCTACCCAGTCACCCCCCCCCCGCCCCCTCAACCACCCCACCCAACCCCACAACCCTCTTCAGCCAGAAATGAACTGGATTCTGTGAGTGAAGCGTGAAGGGAAATGTTGCTGTAGCGTCATGAGGTACAGAAAAAGAGGCAGAGGTGAGTAGAAGGTGGGAGAGGGCGATACGGGGGAAAAAAAAGGTGGGGTGGAAGCAGGTACTCTGGGTTAAGCAGTAATACTGAAATGGACAGGAACAAAACAAGTACGGCTGGTGTGTATATGTTCAATAGCGTGTGAGACGTGACCCAGTCTTTTGATTCCTTGAGAACCGTGCAACTGTATTTGGCTGCTTGTTTAGTAGCCTGTCTATCTGTCATGGCCGCGGCTCGTGAATCACTGCGCCGAGTAATGTGATTATTGACTGAGTTGGCTGGTCCCTTGAAAGCTGAGCTAGGACAGATCGTACCACTGATTTAGGACTGTCTGCACGTACCGCGAGGGTCATGGCGTTAGTTTGAGAGAGAGAGAGAGAGAGAGAGAGAGAGAGAGAGAGAGGAGAGAGAGAGAGAGAGAGAGAGAGAATGTTTTTGGAGCGTAACCGACGGATGGAAGAGGTCGGGAGGGGGGGGGGGGGGGATATCAAGATGAAGGGAATTAGAGAAAAACTTGTACAAGGATGGGTGTAAGAGCTGTCAGAGATGGGAAACAGGACAGCGAAACAAGATGGACCTACCAGCCTATTATGTCGTTATCATGTTCGCGCTTAAAATCCAGTTTGTTTTCATCCCATATCTTAGCAAGGAAGGTTTGCAAACTAACGTGATAATTCAGTGCTGACTTTTCGCCAGCCAGGACATAGATGTCAACATGACTCCTAATGTGGGTGGGTGTAGTAATGCAACATTTATTTTCAGTCGCCTGAACCATTGCTCAGGAAACGCCTCGCGTTGCTCTGACAGTCTATGCAAGGCAAAGCAAAACCTTAAAGCAAATCTCATGTGATTCAACACACGTGCACAGTCTATAACGATGAAAGATAGCGCCTGCAGCTGGCCAGTTCTCTCTCCCATGTAGGATTTACTCAGCACATGTGATGGGTTGCGTGTATCAGAGTCTGTATAGAGTGTACGGAATCTTTACCGCTTTGGGGAATTTTCAAGTCACATCTGGAGAACTGGAACAGAAAACTGAATTTTCTCAACGAAAAGTTTTAGGGCGAATCTGTAAACAGGCGAATCTTCAATGTCAGCCCTGCCATTACCGAGAGGGTTAATCATAGATTGATATTACATAATGGAGGAAAGATCGAAAGGAGTATGTGACATGGGTACTCTCAAAGTTGTTTTAAAATGAAACGGAAAAAATATTGTTGGACATATACTCGAGGTATGTGAGTGAAATAAAAGAAGCACTTGTGCTATATCGATGAGAGAATCGTTACAAGCTTTATAGACTGCCAAACCAGGGCTGCTTCTGTTAAAAGCAGAAATCATGAGCAAAGGGGTTGTTAACATAGTTAGTGTTGAATGTTAGTGTGAACACGTTTTATCAACTAATCAGTATATAAATCAATAATCAGCAATAACAATCAAACTGGGGGACAGCACTAACCCCCAAGCAAGTGGTTAAAATCTAAAAGCAAAACAACAACCAACAACATTTGCAAAAAGCAGATGTTAAAAACAGACGACAGATAGTTCGTCTAACAATGAGCAGTGATCAGACAAATCACCAGCAATGCCAATCTCCACCTGTTCTCTCTCAATGCGCATTTCAACTTCAGGGGAGACAACTCTATTGTTGACTGTGTGTGGGGAATTCAACAAGACGCCGTCAGGCTAATGTTTTCACTTTCACAAGACCGACGCTAATAAAACAACCAATCAGAAAACGCACACACACACACACACGCACGCACGCACACACACACCACACACACACACACACACCACAAAACACACACAACACACACACACACACACACACCACGCGCGCACTCATTCAGTCACTCATACACTCACTCAGTACTTACTTACACACACAGACACCACATACACACACAGACACACACACACACACACACACACACATACATACACACACACACGCACACACACGCACACACACAACACACGCACACACACGCACACACACACACGCACACACACACGCACACCACACACACACACACATCACACATCACACACCC
>CM065718.1:44439209-44451709 GCA_033310375.1 Conus canariensis | reverse complement strand
GGAGGCACTTTTATCTTTTGGTTTTATACAACTCGAAGAGATGGGTGCGAAACAATCCTAGCTGGCAAAGGCCTGTGTGTGTGTGTGTGTGTGTGTGTGTGTGTGTGTGTGTGTGTGTGTGTGTGTTGTGTTTGTGTGTGTGTGTGTGTGTGTGTGTGTGTGTGTGTGTGTGTGTATTGTGTTTTGTGTGTGTGTGTGTGTGTGTGTGTGTGTGTGTGTGTGTGTGTGTGGGCGCGCATGCGTGTTTGAGCAGGGGGAAGGAGGGGCAAGGGATGATGGGAGGAGAATAGGGGGATTGTAATGTTGCACATGAAGAGGTGAATTTGAAATGTTTGTGAAAGTGTACTGAACAAAAAAAACCCTTCTCTCTACCTCACCTCCACTCTTCGCCTTATCCCAATACTCCAAGGACCTGTATCTCGTTCCCGCTTTTTAATAATAATAATAATAATAATAATGAATACTTATATAGCGCCTATTCTCGGCTAGAGACCAAGCTCTAAGCGCTTTACAATCCACACTCGTTTACACAACGGGCTGCCTACCTGGGTAGTGCCGACTGAAGAGCTGCCAGCTGGCGCTTCATTCAGTCGTTTCCCGTGTCATCCAGTCAGTATCGTCCAATATCGTTCACTCAATATCCTTACTTCCTCCATTCTTTCAATTTCTCACGCAGGGTGCATGCTATGTGTAACGTGTCATCCATACCAACGGCCAAACTGGCCTTCTCTTCCGAAAGTTGGTGATGGGATTTTACTTTGTGCAAGATGTTATGCGTGCGTTCACACACGGAACCTCGGTTTATAGTCTCATTCGAAGGACTGTGTGGGGAATGGAGTCAGAACCAATGTTAACTCCGAGGGAAAAATCCCCCTGTACCGAAATTCGAACCCGTAACCTCAGGATCACGAGTCCGGCGCTCTACCAACTGAGCTATTCCGGCCCCCATTTTTCATTTCAGGAGAGATCTAGACGCAAAGTGAGGCGACCGCAGGCGGAAATCTAAACAGATTTGAAATGGTAGTGATAATGCACCGCCAAAAAACGTAGACAAACGAATCACAAGACAAAACACGACGCGTTTCGACCTTTTAGGTCTTCTTCAGGCAAGATACAAAACACCCAGGACAACGAAAATGAACGAGCAATTGCAATTTTGTATCTTGCCCGAAGAAGACCCAAGAGGTCGAAACGCGTCGTGTTTTGTCTTGTGATTCGTTTGTTTACTTTTTTTTTTTTTATTTTTTTTTATTTTTTTTAGCGGTGCGTTATCACTAACATTTCAAATTTATTTCAGGAGAGGTAAGGGGGACGGAAGGTTCTCAACAACTGAGAAGCCCGTAATTGTCCACCTTAACTGTAACCAGCTGCAAAACATCCCAACACTTAGAGACCTGTACGGACCAGTGAATCGTCTTTACAAAGGATGTATTGTCTGGTACTTCTGAGCAACACATCCTTTCTGCTCACCATCCGTCTCCGTCCCCCTTTCTCTCTTTCTCTCTCTCTCTCCACACACACACACACACACACACACACACACACACACACGCACGCACGCGCGCGCGCGCGCGCACACACACACACACACACACACACACACACACACACACACACACGTCACCGCCATCACGACCAGCAGGGAGAGTTAACTCTCTCTCTCTCTCTCTCTCTCTCTCTCTCTCTCTCTCTCCTATACATCACAGAAACTTAGCATTCCGAAAGATCGTGCTCTACCGGTCAGATGGCGTGGGTGTGCTACTCTTCGAATCGGATGACATTGTTTTAGAGTTCGCCTGCGATCCGAGTTCGGAAGACGACTGTCTATTCTGGTTTGTCAAGCAGGAACACAAGAACATGTCATCGGAAGAACGTGTTAAACTCTCCCACCTGCGCAAAGGGAGACGTGCCAGCAACACACAACACACAGAGACGCAAGCACGTGCTCTACGGCGGTTGCACGCTCTCCTCGGCCTGGTGCAATTCTACCTGGGATGACTGTCCTCCGCTGAACGGATCGTGCACACATGTCAGAGACAGTTTGTCGTTCACGACCTTGGCATGTAATGTAAAAAAAAATGCATTGCTGTGGTTTCCATGTCAATGATATTATCGTGTCGCGTTTTGTCAATGTACATCGCGACGCCTTGCTAAAGGAGCTGTACAGCTTAATAGCAATAAAATTCGTTCGTTCGTTCTCCTATACAGCTCCTTGTCACAGATGGGGAACGCCAGTAATTATCTCCCTTTACCAGTCTGCCGTGTGGCATGGACAGAAGTCTGCGTCTTCGGGCACCGCCCTGCCTGCTGAGGTTCCTCGCCCACAGTAAAACCGCAGGGCTTGTTTTGGATCCGTGAAGACAGTAGGAACCTGTATCCGTCTTGTCTGCTCCCCCCCCCCCCACCCCCCCCTTCTCACCACCAACTTGTCTGACAAATACTGTTTTCATGAACTATTTTACTTTTTATCATCTCTTCTTGATTCCCACCAGCCTACAAACAAATATCAATTCCAGTAATGTTTTGCACTCTTTCTGCTTCCCCCCCCCCATCAAATCGCATGAAAAAAAATCGTTTTCATCGATTGTCTAGCTTGGACCTCCCCATTTTTACTGAAATGTGTGACATTTATTGCTTTTGATAGTTCCCTACACTTCCATCTACCGTTTCGCGCCGAATCGTCTGGTAAATATTACTTCAAAAAAATTGTCTATCTCCATTTGGCCTGCTGTCGTCAAATTGTCTGACAAGCATAGCTCCAAACAATTGTCTGCCCTTCCCTCCGCCTTTTTCCTGCACTGGTAGGAAATGTCATTCAATGTTCGTGTATTATCCTTTCAAACGTTTCTTGCTGAATGTTGGACAAATGTTCTCTACCTTGTCCCTGTCCATTTCTGCAGTATGATTAGGAAAATACAATTCCAGGTTCCCTTCTACACTTTGCGGCTCAAAAACCTGATAGTTGTCTAATATTTGTATTCAATCCGTTCTCCCCTTCCTCTGCCAAACTGACAAACATGTCGTCCAATAATTGTGAACCATCCATTCTCCCCTTTTCTCTGCGAACTGTCTGACCAATATAGTTTTTAACTATTGCCTAGCCTCCTTTATC
The DNA here is from genome assembly GCA_033310375.1 of Conus canariensis. NCBI lineage: Eukaryota > Metazoa > Mollusca > Gastropoda > Neogastropoda > Conidae > Conus > Conus canariensis. The sequence goes on along the minus strand of CM065718.1, from coordinate 44,448,597 downwards.
TTCTTTGATGCCGAATCGTCTGACAAACATGGCTTTTCATAATTGTCTACCCTGTCTTCTTCCATGGTCTTTGACACAGACTGACAAATGTCGCTTCCAATAATTGTCTACTCTCATTTGTTTCATTTCCTATCAACTAATGCCACAATGTATATATCTCCCATTAATTGTCTGTCCTCTATCGCTTCCAGAAATTCTCTAATCTCCATAACCTTTTCCCAGCAAATTGCGACTACCGGATTTACACAGGTCACTCAGCTAGGAATAGCACTTACTTGGAGCTTTCGACAGACCTCCGTCTGTCTTCTTTAGCGGTGGTGTGGCTACTGGGTGAACTGGCGTTCAGTGCACACGACCACGGGTCGAACCCTGGTCATGTGACTGAACGATGAGGGTGTTGTACACCGATGGCAAGGTGTGTCTGCCCCGGTTCCGGCTGAGTGTGGGGTTGTTGGCGGCAATATGTATAGCCTCCTTCACCCCACGCTGAAACCATCTACTGTCACGGTCGAGAACGCTGATGTTTTCATAATCGAACTGATGTTGCTGGGCGTGTAGGTGGGCGCCTACTGGTGATGATTCCCTTTTCTGTTCTGTCAAGCGTTTTCGAATGTTTCTCTCAGTTTCCCCGACATAGTTTTCTTCACAGTCACGACAGTCTATTTGGTAGATCACTCCAGACTTGTCCAGTTTGTCAGTTTTGTCCTTGGGGGCGACCAGCTGGCTGCAGATGGTGTTGATAGTTTTGGGATGTACGGAGACACCAGTTTTCCTGATCTTCCTGCTCAAGGCTTCGGTCACACCATGGACATAGGGGATGGTGACATGTCCTTTACGTCTGGTTTGGTCTTGTTTGGTGGTAGAGTGCGGTGTGATCTTCTTGCTAGCCGGGATGTTCCACGCCCACTTCTCATAGCCTGATATGGTGAGAACCAGTTTGAGGTGTTCCATTTCCTGGTCTTTGGCATCCTGAGTAGAGCAGATGGTGTTGGCCCGATGAGTGAGGGTGCGTATCAGTCCGAGTTTGTGTTCCAGTGGCTGGTGGCTTTCAAACTGTAGGTACTGGTCGGTGTGGGTAGGTTTGCGGTACACACTGAAGGAGAGGCTGTCCTCTGTCCGTGTAATGAGTGTGTCTAGCATGGCAATCGAGCTGTTCTCCTCCACCTCATGAGTGAATTTGATAGCAGGGTGTTGACTGTTCAAATGGTTGGTGAAGTCTTCCACCAGCTCCCTCTTGAGGATGGTCATGGTGTCGTCCACGTAGCGGCCCCAATAGCGTGGAGGAGTATGGTAAGACGCCAGGGCCTTCTCCTCGAAGTCCTCCATGAAGAGGTTGGCTACAATGGGGCTGACTGGAGAGCCCATGGCCGCTCCTGCGGTCTGCTGGTAGAAGTTACCTTGGAACGTGAAGTAAGTGGTGTTGAGACAGCAAGCCAGGAGTTCACAGATGCTGTCCACGGAAAGTGTAGTACGCTGAGGCAGAGTGTCGTCAGCCTGGAGTCTTGCTTTGATGATGTGGATGCTTTCTTCGACGGGGACGCTGGTGAACAATGCCGAAACATCATATGATACCAGGCACTCGTCAGGAGAAAGGGTGTAGTCTGCCAGTGTCTGAACCAAGTCCGCACTGTTGATGATGTGGTGTTCCGTCGTGCCAACCAAGGAGACAGGATGTCTGCCACAAATCTCGCTGTCTCATACATGAGGGAACCTCTGGAAGCGACTATGGGACGGAGAGGGACGTCTTTCTTGTGCACCTTAGGAAGGCCGTAAAACTTGGGGACATCAGTGATCGATGGGTACAGTTTTCTGTAAAAGTCAAGGGAAAGTCCGCCCGTCTCCTTGAGACGTTTGAGCAGATCCTGAGCTTGGTGGCATACCTGTTGGTGGGGTCTTTCTTGAGAGGCTGGTAGGTTTTTCTGTCATCCAACAGTTGACTGGCCTTGTCGTAGTACATGGACTTGGGGATGATGACCGTGGACCGACCCTTGTCGGCCGGGAGTATCAAAATCGTGTCGTCTTTCCTAAGTCGGGCCAACGCACGCCTCTCCTCAACAGGAATGCTGGATTTCGGCGGTTGTGTTTGTTTCAGGATGTTGACACATTCCGACCTCAGATGGGACGCCTCTTCTGTATGCGGGCATATCTGTCTGCAGGCGGTTTCGATACTCGTGATGTAGTCCACGATGGGGAGTTTGTCCGGGGTCACAGCAAAATTGAGTCCCTTTTCCAGCACTCGCTGTTCAGAGTCAGAAAGTTCACGTTCCGATAGGTTCACAACCCATCTCTTCTTCACCATGTGCATCTCTTCTTTGGTCACAGGTACAACTGGAATGTGATCGTTCTTGTCACGCTTCGATCTCGCCATTAGTTTCTCAAACTTGCTTCTCTGGCGCATGCGCACTTTGTTCCATTCCAAGTTTTGAGTTGACTCGAGCCAGTCCTTCACTTCTGCTAGTATCTCAGTCGGTACGTTTGCACTCAACCTGTCCGAACAGAGATGGATATGTTGTTCTAATCCCTCGATCCTCAGATTGATCTGCTTTACGCGCTCGTTCATCAGGGCCCGTTCCGTACGGAATAGGATGTTGCTTGCAGCTTTTCCTTTGACCGATGACTTGATTTTTAGGCTGGTCGGTACAACACCGTGATGTTTACAGTGTAGCGTGAAATGCAGATGGTTTCGGAATCTCGCCAAGGCTCGGTGCGCTCCTTCCAGTTCACGAAAAGTCTTGATGACCGTCCGGTCGAAATCGCGTACGAGACGTTGTGGAAGTTTTAACTGCAGAGGGGTAGAGATAACGATATGTAGTCGTTATGTCTACCCCTCAGCAGTTAAAACTTCCCCAGCAAATTGGTTTGCCTACCTACCATCCGTCCTCTGTTTACCTCACCAAACTGTCGGACAATTGTTGTTTCAAATAATCGTCTAAGCCTTACTACTCTTTCTCCGCCAAAAATCTCTAACAACTATTGCTTCGAAAGACGATAGACACCCCCAGCTCCCGTTTTCTCATCAGATATTGCTTCCAATAATTGTCTACTCCATTGTAATGACTACACATGTCTGCTTTATTTGTTCTAACCCAGTATTTCAAGATTCACCATTGAAATAACTTTGTAACCGTCACTGGGGCCAGGAGGATTTCTTCAATTATTATACGCAAACCAAGATGAGTTTACATAAAATCTGCATTAATGAATTTCAGTGTGATCATTCCTTAAACTACACAGCAGCATTATATTCAGCATTGCAAAATAGAATAAATCTTCCGATTTTAACACAGCCTATATGCTTGAATTTATGAATACTGATGAGGTTTTATTCTTTTACGAATATTAGAAGAAAAGAATGGAGGCATTTAAAAAAAAAAAGCGAAACCCATCTCCAGCAGTATCTAAATCACGTTTTTTCAAATATGGTTTTTGCATGGAGTTCCATGGCATTGCCATTTCTCAATGTAAAATTAATGACCGTGCCAGCTGGGTGTTGGAAATCGAATAATGTTTGTGGAAATTAACTGACTGATATATTTTCTGTCTTTAAGAAGCTGCCTTTTTCACAATATCTTTAAAAAGACGCATTGGTTATTTTGCTGTAATGCTTCAAGGCATAACGATTGTAAAATGCCTTCGGAGCATTGGTAATATTTGCTGACACTAGCTTTTATTCTTATGTTCGCCAGCACTTTAAGTCTGTACTACCATCGTCAGACGTTTGCCGCCTACGTGACGACTCCAGACGAAGTTGAGATAGATTGAATGGCTGGATAGAGAATAATACTGTTTGGTTTGAAAGTGGTTTCCCCTTCCTCTGCTCCCCATCGCCCTCCTCAGACCAATCAGGAAGAAGTCTGCCAAAAGTCCGGTACATCCCAGTCATCAGATTCTACGCAAGAATGATTTGACATCAAGACTGTTGATATATTGTTCCCGTCACAGTCCTTAGAATCAGCTGTTACAATTCGCCTGTCTTTGTCGAAGATCTGTATTGTTGCCTTAAGAACACGTCCAGACTATGATCTTCTGTACCCCTCTGACCCTTTTCGCGTTCACTAGCGCATTAATATCTGCCTATTGTCAGTGATAGTTTACGTGTACAAGACATATGGTGAATTTTGGAAGTGTCTATTTTTTTTCATCATCCCTTTTTTCCGTTGTGGCTTTTCCTGAGAAATATAGATTGCTCTTAACGTTCAGATTGTAGTTCTTTCACACGTGTAGCCACTGCAACCTTCTTTTTTGTCTCCCCTTCAGTGTTTTCTTTGCAAAACTACTCCCAAGACACTGACACACAGGTACACACTCGTCCTCTGCCTTAAAGCCGGAAGTCCACAGGGACCAGCCAATATCAATTGTTATCCTATAGACAATTGACATATGGTGTTGGAACAGATTGAAACAATCTACCATCATACTTAAAACTTATCATTTGTTAACTAAAGTTCAATTAATCAGTGAAAACTTATCTTCATGAGAACAATTATTTAAAATGCATTGATCACCATTGCGTAGTTTGTATAACAATGTATTTGTATATCGAAGGAAAATGTCATCTCATACATAATCGAGCTTTCTGTCTGTTTGTCTGTCTGTCTGCCTGCCTGCTTGCATGTCTGTCCGTCTGTCTTCGCCTTTATTACTCTCAATGTCTGTCCATCAGCCTGTTTGTCAGTCTTCTCTCAACGTCTCTCTACACCTCGCGATTTTTCTTTTCTTATTTTCAAGGACGCTTCGTTTGTATGTTTCATTTATAAGTTTAATGTTGGCTGGTTGTCTTCATTTCCATGTCTGCTACATCAGTCGTTTCCCCTTTTAGCTTTGTGGTAGACTGCAACGTGTGAAAAAGCCACTTCAGCTTTTACAACAACAACAACAACAACAACAACAACAACAAAATTGAACGTTCACGACGGTATAAACTATCCCCTCCCCCGTAAATATGTCACTTTTGTCGTCTCTGTCTTTATTATATATTACAACACTGGCCAACACTTGGTTGGTACACGCAGCATAAAAAAAGAAAATAGCAGCAACAACAACAACAGCAGCAGAAACAACAACAACAACGACGAAGACGACGACAACAAAAACAACCCTGGAATTAACCTCTAGAAAACCTACGGACGTCACGACGCCTTGCGAAATATTCCAGTAAACTCAAATGAAACCCGTTAGAATTGCAACAGGACAAACCTAGGAGTGGCTACGTACTGGAACGAGCGGCGTGGGGATATTATCACAGAAGGAAGCATGGAAGATGAGGAGAGGCCACTTAGTCGAATTTTCACTTAGTGTGCGTCACACATTTCGAATCTGTCGATTGGTTGAAAGCATAAGGAATTTGCAAAACGCCTGGAACAGATAAAAAGCTTCTTCAAAGGGTTAGAGTTAGGGTTGGCTAGAGTCCCGAGCCGCCTTGGCCCAAATGGAACACTCTGGTGAGATGACTGTCCATTAGAAAAGTTCACCTTGTCATACGGATACAAAGACAGAGATCGAGTGCAGAGATGGGAAAGTGCCTAGTTCAGTCAAGTACAAGTTTTAATTGTAAGAAGCATGGTTACTAAATAGCATACGGTTTTGTTCAAATACGATGAGTAAGTGAAGAACATTGCAAACCTTATTTTCTTTGGTACTCCCCCCCCCACCCCCACGGCCAAATCCTTGCTTGGCAATCAAATTAGCAACATCAGTGCTTAATGTACAGGAACGCACGTGTATTCATTTTTTTTTCAAAAATCAATACTCATTTTTGAATGATCAGTCGTATTTCTTTTACATCAGAAAAAGCAATTTGCCGTGTAGAGAAGGTTATTAGCAACTATGATTAAAATCTTTCGATCAATGTAGGTGTCCAACACAAGACATTCATATTACCTTCTCCCTTCCCGTATTTCCACCCCCCCCCCCCACACACACACACACACATGAATGCGCATGCTTTTGCACAGATTTTAATTATCTCCATTATTTTCCTTTAACTTGTTTTATCTAGGAAACAACATTATCATCTTCAAGAACAACAACAAAAGAAAAACGAACATATAAAAGGAACACACAACAATACAGAGATGCGATGAAAATGGAATGGCTTGGATGGTATTCTTCGTCTCTTCTTCTTCTTCTTCTTCTTCTTCTTCTTCTTCTTCTTCTTCTTCTTCTTCTTCTCTTCCTCCTCCTCCTTCTCCTCCTCCTCCTCCTTCTTCTTCTTCTTGTCCTCCTCCTCCTCCTTCGTCTTCTTCTTCTTCTTCTTCTACTACTCCTTCTCCTTCTTCTTCTTCTTCTTCTTCTTCTTCTTCTCCCTTCACTCCATAGGGAGTCCCTGGGTCACCACAATGAAGAACGTTTCACCAGGTTCTTCTAGTTTTGTCGGTTGTGTGCCAAGGCCTTGATTTCTGCAAACGTTTCCCCAGTCCACTCTGCAATCTTGTCAATCCATCGTTTTTTTCTATCAACCATCTCTCTCTCCCCCCCCCCTTTTAACAGTTCCCTGTAGGACGGTATTAGCAAGGCCACTGGATCTTGTTACATGGCCGTACCAATGTAGTTTCCTTTTCTTGATTGGTGTAAGTATATCTTTGTATTGTCCAATGTGTTTGCAAGCTGATGGTTTGTCACAGTTGATGATTGGTGATATGATCAGTGTACCTGATGTTTAAGGTCTTGCTGTAACATCTCATTTCCATGGCTTGGATTCTTCTTTCCAATCTGCAGTGAGGGTCCATGTCTGGCCTGAGTACAGGAGGACGGAATACACCAGAACATGAAGGAACTTGATCTTCTTGTCCTTCCATACAGGTTTTCATCTGGACAGTACGCCTTGGCTTAAGACCAGCTGTGTCAGACCAATTGACATTGGCTAGAACACCAAGGTTACATTAAATTATTGTTATGCTCTGCATAGCTATGCGGGGATTGTCTTCAGTCGTGACAAGCTCCTAGTATAACACCATCAGTCTCCAAAATCCCTCGAGGTCGGAGTGTGGCTGCCCACATGGCAGGGTAATCGAACACGGTCACGCACGTGATGTTCTCATCCCTAGCTGATGCATTTGTACATTAGCGATCAAGCGCTTCGGCTGTTCGGATGATCCCTGGAGTCTTTTAGCCAGGGTATGACAAAAACAACAAGAACAACAACAACAACAAAAACAACAAATCTGGACAGTGCTGTGGATAGAATAGTTGGGACAAAAGGAAGTATGACAGGAGTCACAGTACCATTTCTGATTATTTGGCTTTAAAATGACGTCACATCCGGGGACATGCAACATGGCATGCAGAGTCAATACCGCCCAGGTCGAAAGGTGCAGGAAGAAAATCATGTCCATTATCCTCCGCGCCGACACCCCTCCTCTTCAACCAGGGGATTCTGTGTATGAAATACGAACAGAAGAGTTACTGTAAAGTCTTTAAGTGTAGAAAATAGGTCGGGGTGGGTGGAAAGATGGAGGTGGGGGGGGGGGGGAGGAGGGGGGGGAGGAGGGGGGGGAAGATGGAGGAAGAGAGAAGGGGGACGGTGGGAGCAGGAAGTGTATCAGAGGAAAGCAGGAGAATGGGAGCAGGGTTTTTGGGGGAAGCAGTAATTCAGAGATGGACAGGAAACGAAACAAGTACGGTGTGTGTGTGTGTGTGTGTGTTAGAGCGTGTGAGAAGTGACTTAGTCTTTTGATTCCTTGAGAACCGTGCAACTGCATTTGGCTGCTTGTTTAGTAGCCTGTCTATCTGTCACGGCCACGGCTCGTGAATCACTGCGCCGAGTAATGTGATTATTGACTGAGTTGGCTGGTCCCTTGAAAGCTGAGCTAGGACAGATCGTACCACTGATTTAGGACTGTCTTCACGTACCACGAGGTCATGGCGTAACTTGCAGAGAGAGAGAGAGAGAGAGAGAGAGAGAGAGAGAGAGAGAGAGAGAGAGAGAGAGAGAGAGAGAGAGAGAGAGTCTTTATTTCTCGAGATGACAGATAAGCAAAATTAGCTTTTTGTTATCAATTCTTCGCCCTCTACGGGGACTACACTGCTGAAAAAGGAAACAATTGTCATAGAAAATATTTAAAGTGCACACTCAACGAAGAACAGAATATGGAAAAAAAACCCATACAGTGTATGCAAAAATTCGAAATGAAAGATCAGAGAAATGATTGGCAAATCATGCTGAAGACATAATGATGAAAAAGAGGAAAGGAGAGAGAGAGAGAGAGAGAGAGAGAGAGAGAGAGAGATAGAGAGAGAGAGAGAGAGAGAGAGAGAGAGAGAGAGAGAGATTCATGTCGTTTTGAGCATAGCCAACAGATGGAGGGCATGTCCGGGTGAAAGCAACTGAGAGAGAGATAGAAGAGTGGGTGCAAGAGCTGGCAGAGATGGGAGAGAGGGACAGAGAAACATGATGCACTTACCAACCCAATATGTCGTTATCAAGTTTGCGCTTTAATGTTTTTTCATCCCATATTTTAGCAATAAAATACTATAACTAATGTGATCGTTCAGTGCTGACATTTCACCAGCCAGAACATGGAGCCAATTTGGCTTCTCATCTGGGAACATGAATTAGCTCAACTTTTTTTCCCCAGTCGCCTGGCCCACTGCTCATAAACCGCCTCCGTGGCTGCGACAATCTGCGTGGGCAATGCAGAACCTGAAAGCAAGTCTTTTGGGATTCTTCAAACATGCACGGCGGTCGTTTGTGATGACAGATGGATCCTGCAGCTGGGAAGTTTGACTCTCACATTTGGGACTTACTCAGCATGTGTGATGTGTTGCGTGAGGCAAGAACCTGTGTAGCGTGCACGGAATCTCTACCACTCAGGGAATTTTAAGGTCCGCCTCAAGAGCAGTTAGAACAGTAAGCTGAATTCACTCAACGTACTGTTTAGGCTTGATCTGTCAGCAGTTGAATGTTATATGTCTGCCCTGTTGTCAGTGGGAGAAAAAATCATAGGTCTACATTACAAGAAAAAAAGAAGAGAGAGAGAGAGAGAGAGAGAGAGAGAGAGAGAGAGAGAGGGGGGGGGGAGGCGAAAGGAGTATGACGTAGGTACTATCAAAATCTTCTAAAATGAAATGGACACACGTCGTTAAACATAATTATATTTGAGGTATCTAAATGCGATGAAAGTAAAGCGTGTTCTATGCCACTGAGAGAATTGCTATAAGCTCCAGTTGCCAAACCGTGGTTGTTTCTGTTGAAAGCACAGCCCACAGGAAAAGGGGGTTGTGATCATGTTTGGTACTGAATATAAGTATGCACAAAAGTTATTAACTAAGCAGTATCTAAATCAATAATCAACAGTAGAAATAAAACTGGAGATAGATTCTTGGCTTTTCACACTTAGTAATATACGATCCAAAAAAAAAAAAAAAAAAAAAAAAAACCCCAACAACA
>CM065718.1:44404209-44429209 GCA_033310375.1 Conus canariensis | reverse complement strand
TTACAAAGGCGGGGGCGACGACAACAACGGCTTTTACAAAGGCGGGGGCGACGACAACAACGGCTTTGGTCATTCGCGGAGTAAAATGAGCGCAAAAGCTTTTTTTTTTTTTTTTACGCATGTAAAGTTGGACTTTTGTATGCAAGTGACCGAGTTGATGTCATCGTCTCAGCTACCTGGTTCAACGAAGCATGTAGTGCATTTTTTTCACGGCACTGAAGCGCCCCCCCCCCCCCCCCTTTTTTTTTTTTTTTTTTTTCGCCTACGCCATGCTCATCGGCAAGCATCTTTTCAGTGCGTACTGATATGGAAAGATTTCGTGTGCATGGGTCTGGCTTCTTCTCCTGAATGGCCTCGTCTGCCCACAGTTAAATTCAGCAGAGCTTTGTTTCGTCCTCTGTCCGGAAACACGTGTCTGTTCTGCCTGCCATCTTTGTTCTTCAACCCCAGCGGACACGTGGGAATGGAATGTGGCCACATTGGGCCCTCTTTTGGCTCACCTCAGAGACAGGGCACTCTCACGGCACGGACACGTGGGAATGGAATGTGGCCACATTGGGCCCTCTTTTGGCTCACCTCAAAAGCAGGGCCATCTCACGGCACGGACACGTGGGCATGGAATGTGGCCAAGTTTGGCCCTCTTTTTGCTCACCTCAGAGACAGGGCCATCTCACAGCACGGACACGTGGGAATGGAATGTGGCCACATTGGGCCCTCCTTTTGGCTCACCTCAGAGACAGGGCCATCTCACGGCACGGACACGTGGGAATGGAATGTGGCCACATTGGGCCCTCTTTTGGCTCGCCTCAGAGACAGGGCACTCTCACGGCACGGACACGTGTGAATGGAATATGGCCACATTGGGCCCTCTTTTGGCTCACCTCAGAGACAGGGCACTCTCACGGCACGGACACGTGGGAATGGAATGTGGCCACATTGGGCCCTCTTTTGGCTCACCTCAAAAGCAGGGCCATCTCACGGCACGGACACGTGGGCATGGAATGTGGCCAAGTTTGGCCCTCTTTTGCTCACCTCAGAGACAGGGCCATCTCACAGCACGGACACGTGGGAATGGAATGTGGCCACATTGAGCCCTCCTTTTGGCTCACCTCAGAGACAGGGCCATCTCACGGCACGGACACGTGGGAATGGAATGTGGCCACATTGGGCCCTCTTTTGGCTCACCTCAGAAGCAGGGCCATCTCACGGCACGGACACGTGGGCATGGAATGTGGCCACATTGGGCCCTCTTTTGGCTCACCTCAAAAGCAGGGCCATCTCACGGCACGGACACGTGAGCATGGAATGTGGCCACAATGGGCCCTCTTTTGGCTCACCTCAGAAGCAGGGCCATCTCCCGGCACGGACACGTGGGCATGGAATGTGGCCACATTGAGCCCTCTTTTGGCTCACCTCAGAAGCAGGGCCATCTCACGGCACGGACACGTGGGCATGGAATGTGGCCACATTGGGCCCTCTTTTGGCTCACCTCAGAAGCAGGGCCATCTCACGGCACGGACACTGGGCATGGAACGTGGCCACATTGGGCCCTCTTTTGGCTCACCTCAGAAGCAGGGCCATCTCACGGCACGGAGAAAGTCAATAAAAACGCAGTTGCTCGAGCCACGGGCGGGCCAGGTTCTGTAAAAATGTGACAGTGTAATCGACCCCCACGGCCAGTCAGGACCAGCGACCCCATCACAGACATGGACTCAGCCTGCTCTGACCAAGAAATGATGGAGTCCTTGCCAAGAAAAACAACAACAACAACACAACAGAAACCAAACACTAACACCAACCAAACCGCCAGAACCACGACTCCCTGCAGACTTCTCTCTAAGGAGCAACGTGTCCTCCAGATCTCCTTGCTCTTATATCGTGAAACTCGTTTTCATCTGTCTGTTCTAAACGCAAAGAAAGAAAAGGCAACAGTTCAGTCGCTCATTGGGCTTTAAGAAATATTGTAACCCTCTCTCCTGCTCATATTTCTTATCGATTTGGATGGATTTTGTCAGTTGTCAAATTGGAAATGGTGCCCCCCCCCCCCCTCTTCCATATCCACTTCCCCCACCCCACCGATTTCTGTAAATGAAGGGTCGGAATCGTTTTGAGTGCAGTGTCATCATGTTCCCACTTCACAGCCTATATAAAAAAAATTCCCCATAGCTTTGAAGCAGTCATTATTCAGCATGACTTCGCAAGGACTGCTGAAATATGATTTCTGTGCTTACCAGTCTGTGGTGTAGCCTTTCCACTGGCATCACAAGGTTTAGGGCGTCCGGAGGGGAGAGAGGGCAGGTGGAGTACAGAAAGTGAAAGAGGCAGATAGGCAATGCTCACAGAGATAAATAGATGGAGAGAGAGAGAGAGAGAGAGAGAGAGAGAGAGAGAGAGAGAGACGAGAGAGAGAGAGAGACGAGAGAGAGAGAGAGAGAGAGAGAGAGAGAGGAGAGAGAGAGGAGAGAGAGAGAGCGAGAGAGAGAGACGAGAGAGAGAGAGAGAGACAGAGAGAGACGAGAGGACAGACAGAGAGAAGAAAGGGCAGTAGACAGAGAGAGAAGAGAGAGAGAGAGGACAGAGAAGACAGAAACAAAGACAGAGACAGAGAGAAGAGATAGAGAGGTGAAAAGGTCCGGGAGGTGGAAAGTAGGGAGGCGGGGTGGGAGGGAGTGGGAGTAAAAAGCAATACAGAGGGAGGGGAAGCATGACCTGAGGTGAAAGATGACGAGGATTTCATCTCATTCCATGGCGCTGGATATTTGGACCAGGGAAGATTAAAGTTTTTCGTCTGAGCAGAAATTGGTTTGATTGATTTATGTCCAAGGCGTAGCATGATTTGTTTGGGGCCGAATGATGACAGAGATGGGTATCTTCCAGTTCGTTGCTTCACGGCTCCTGCAGGCGGCGGAATTCGATGGCATACCATGACGGTGATCTCCCCCCCCCCCCCCCTTTTTCTTCATGGTCTAACGTTTCGTGCCCAGAGAATGCAACATTTCTTTTTATACTGGCCGGCACTTATCTCTCATTCCTTGCTGAATGAATGGACACACCAGAAATGTACTTTTGTAGTAAGTTCAGCAGTTTGCTACGAGCACAAAAAGACGGAGACAACATTCTTAATCCTGAATGGTATGGAGATTCTTCAGCATCACCCACGTTCTGGATACATAATTAGACATCCAGTTAGGTCTGGTTTTTAAGAACAGGAACATTCTTTGCATGATGCCAGAATCATATTCGTTGGCGAAGTTTTTCTTGTTTGGTGTCCCATCTTCTGTGCCGCCTTAGTGGCACTGCGCCCATGCCGCTCATTCCGATCCCTTGTCCACAGCCACAGCCACAGCCCGGCCCGCCTCGCCACAGCCCCAGCTCCAGCACCTGCAATTCACAGGGAGCAGTCAATGTCAAGTCGTCATGAGGCAACCCACCGGAGGAGACACTGCACTGCTGCTGAATCACTTCGGTGGTGTTCAGTGGCACATACCCTGATCCAGCACAAGCAGGACACCACCTACTAAGCCCCCTACTGACGACAATAATTGCTTAGTGGCGGAGCCGGTTTGATTGAACTCGCCCTCCGGAATGCGCCAGTACGTCTGTCCACCTATGACTTTGCCGATACCTTTGACCTTGCAGAATCAAACCAAGGCCATAGACGTGGCAAGGTTATCGAAACTGAGGTCACCATGACAGCAGGGTACGGGGAGCCACAGAATTTGAGACTTTTCAAATCACTGGTCGATGAAGATGAGGATGATAAAGAGGATGCTACAGATTTCCATTCTGGTCTGAGACTGCATGGCAGGGCTGTGCGTTACGCTTAGCCTCCTCCAGGTCCGAGAGATACAGACACCTGCAATGCTGGTCAGGAAATTTGAGCAACACTCTTAAATACGCGCGTCTAATAATCGGGTGAAACTTTGGGTCAGAGCAGGTCGGGGTAGAAAAAAAATCCTACAAAAAAAAGTAGATCTGATGGGTATCAAACCCATTACTTCCCAACCAAGAGTCTGCAGCCCTAACCACTTGGCCAAGGTGGCGAGTTAAAATTTGTTTTAGTTTGTTTCCTTCAATGGAGTCGAAGCCATATTTTTTTTATTATAAGGCATTCGGCTTGGTTTTAAAGTATAATGCAAACTTCTTCCTATTAATTTCATTCTTCCTTTTTTGTCTCTTCGGCGTGAGGTCATTCACATCTGACGCGTTTTCTGAAGCTCGAGCAACGATTGATTACAAATCTGCAATCGATTTCTTATCTTCTCCTTGTAATTTTCCAATCGACTTTTGCGGGAGGTTTGATATGTGAGGTCCTGTTTTGAAGAAGGAATTGCAAATGATATTATGAAGGGATGCCTTCAAGCTGACGTAAGGTGAAATTATGGCACGAAAATGGATTCCGAAAAGTTTTGGCTTGTTTTATTAATGCTATGATAGATTGAAAGCTGGAAGGCATTGTTGATGGTACAAGTAAGACAGACAATAATGTTGATGTTTTTTTTTTAATACATAAAGATAGGTGTGTGTTCAACTTTAAATTATTAGGCAGTTGGTTGTGTGTGTGTGTGTGTGTGTGTGTGTGTGTGTGTGTGTGTGTGTGTGTGTGTGTGTGTGTGTTGTGTGTGTGTGTGTGTGTGTGTGTGTTGTGTGTGTGTGTGTGTGTGGCGCGCGGTGTTGTCGTGCCTTCGCGTAGAGCAGTGTGTAAGTGTGTGTAGAGATGTGTGTGCAAGCGTGCGAGTGTAAGGTGTGTTGGTGTGGGATGGAATAAGGAAGGGAGGTTTGGGTAGTGAATAGAGAACATATGGTGATGATTAGTGCAATTTATGTAATGTATTCACAAAATGTGTATGTAAATTCATTAGTCTATTTACATAAGTCATAAATTTTAAAGGTAATGTGTGTGTGTGTGTGTGTGTGTGTGTGTGTGTGTGTGTGTGTGTGTGTGTGCGTGTGTGTGTTTGTGTGTGTGTGTGTGTGTGTGTGTGGTGTGTGTGTGTGTGTGTGTGTGTGTGTGTGTGTGTGTGTGTGCATAGTCAATGTGTACTTAAGGTTCCTAGCGCTTGTGAGTTTCTCTTTTCTTTTACATGGGAAGTAGTCAGTGTACATGTGGATGTGCAACGCTAGAAGGCTAGGTCTGATGCATGGGCAGAGACTAGGACCTTTGTCCGGAACTCTCTGCGAAGTCCGAGACTGAAGTGTTTCCTATGAAAGACGTGAACCGAGACTAAGACAGTCTGAGATCAAGTCAGAGACAAAGTGACTCAAAATTTGCCTCACGATTTCCGAGGTGTAAAGGGCTTACTCTTTGACAACAGGCCCTTAAAGACTGATCATGTGAAAAGAAGTTATAACATATTGTGAGCATCTTGCATAGTATATCAATGTTGAATTTGCCGTTTTCTTTTATCCATGCAAAATACTGAAAAAAACACTAGTGATTATATCTTAAAAAATCAGTTGATTATAGGGATTTCTTACCTAGATTGTTTTGCTTTGGAGGCTAAAATAGATCGTAGCTTTACTGAATACAAATAAATGCGCAAAGTGCAATGATACAAACCAGCCACCAAACGGGGGAATTTTGCTTTCAGCATTTCTATGTAAGTGAATGGTGATGTGTAATAACAACACATTTGATGAATAACTTGTCCCATGCCATATTATCTTTTTGATGGGCGTTCATCTGTACCTTCTTTGGTGTTTATGTGTGTTTTGGTCCGTTTCGTTTTCTGTGCTACAGCAAACCGTAAGTTGTAGTTTTTGCTGTCAAAAGAACACAGCTGGTAATACCAAGAAATAGGAAGACAAAAAATGATTAAAAAAAAATTACCTCACAACAAGCGTGGCTGTAAACTTGTATCAATCTTTTGCTATTTAAAAGAAACTCAGGAGAAGAAACGGAGAGAGTGAGATAATAAAAAGTACATAACAAAAAAAAAAACATAACAAAAATTACACATCACAGAAATGGACATGCTCAAAACAAAAAAAATACAGAAAAATATCCACAACCATAAAGCTATCATGTGCTCTTCCAAAACCAAACGGACATATGTACGCCCCCCGTACACGCTCTCTCTCTCTCTCTCTCTCTCTCTCTCTCTCTCTCTCTCTCTCTCCTCTCTCTCTCTCTCTCTCTCTCTCTCGCCACTCAGCCCAGACAAGAAAACGAATCAAAATTTTTATAAGCAGCATTTCCTGTTTAATTTGACCCTATTGATGTCGTCAATCTCACCAGAAGTCTTTGCATCTTTATGCTTGTTTTTGTATAATGCATTTAAACTTAGAAGAGCTACCTCTCCTCTCGAAATCCTTAATGATCTGCGATTTGTTACATTTTGTTAGTCTCAAGTTTTTACCTCATAGGATATGTTACGTCCACATACCCTTTCAAAAAGTCGAAGGCCTATATGAAAAAATCATCCGAATCTCTCTCTCTCTCTCTCTCTCACACACACACACACACACACACACACACACACACACACACACACACACACACACACACACACACACACACACACACACACACACACACACACACACACACATACACACGATGCTCACGCACACACCAATGTTTTGTGTGGATGCAAGAAGCAAGAACCAGTGCTTCCGACCATGCTCAACGTAAGCCTTGCAATATACTTTTTCTTAATATGTTAGCTGAATTAAAGAAAACTAAACCTTAACTGTATGTGTGTGTATGCGCGCGCATGTGTTTACATGGATGAGAGAGAGAAGAGAGAGAGAGAGAGAGAGAGAGAGAGAGAGAGAGAGAGAGAGAGAGAGAGAGAGAGAAGAAACTGTCGACACTGTTTAAATGTTTGATCTAACATGAGTTTAACGATTTGCCCATTTTTGCCAAAGAAGACCTCTCCCTTCTCTGACATTTCAATATTTCTTTAACAGGATTTACAGTCGTCCAGTTTGTCGAATTCAACAGAAATCGATCAAGGTACCTGAGTCAATAGAGAGAAGAAATCCATCGGTGTGGGCGAGAACTAATCAAAAGAACCTCGTACGGATTTTCTCGAGAGGCTCTTTTCCATTAGTATCCCTCTACAGTCTGCCACATCTCTAAGTTTTCAGACAACATGAATACGGCGGACGATGTACAGTGCAGCTTGCAGTATCTGTTTGCTCATCAACATCGATTTTGCGCCTAATTTGAGGAGAAAAGTGATTGCCCATTCTTCGTTTTCATTGTCTTTAATGTTGTTTGTCTTGCTTGAAGAGGACCAAAGAGGTCGAAACGCGTCGTGTTTTGTCTTGCAATTTAGTTGTCTCTTTCGTTCGGCAGTACAGTCATTTTTCTTTTGAAGTTGATTTGCTCATCGTTCTGCACTCGCGGTGACATGGAGGATAAGCTTTCAACGTCGTCGTGAGGCTTGGAGTTTTGGGTCAACTTATTCAACGTCAGTGTATTACATCTGGAAGTCCGAGTGTCTGAACTACAGACTGTGTGTGTGTGTGTGTGTACATAAACGTTAAAAATTGTGAAAGAAAAGTGGATCACTGGCAGACATTTCAAATCAGGTGCATTGTTCTGCGTTAAAGACAATTAGCCAGGTATTCAACCTAGTTTAGATTCATCATTAGTCCTTCTAAATGACCGTCCACACACACACACACACACACACACACACACACACACACACACACACACACACAACACACAACACACAACACACACAACACACACACACACACACACACACACACACACACACACACACACACCACACACACAACACACACACACACAACACACACACACACACACACACACACACACACACACACACGCAAGTTCTGTGGCTTTTTATGTTCTGATCTTGTTGCGAAATCCTTTTCCATTCTGACGTCACGTCCATGTCTACTGTGACATCGTGTCGAAGATGTCGGTACCGCCTAATTCATGGGCACGACCCTTGAACGGATGTACAGGCATCTTGCTGACTGGGCATCGTTCACGCTGGTTCCGTGACGTATCACTTACCTTCATCAGTCGTGGGCTTAATGAACAGGCGGTGTTTTGCGTGTGCTGGACCAGAGCTGACAGCACTGGACAAATTAGAAAGGACCTGTCAGCAGAACAAGGCCTCCTCTGACTGGCTACCTGACGTCGACCTGACATTAATTATCCCTGTGGATCGTCAGTGTGTGTGTGTGTGTGTGTGTGTGTGTGTGTGTGTGTGTGTGTGTGTGTGTGTGTGTGTTGTTGGGGGAGGTGGAGGACGGAGGTATAGGATAGGAAAGAGTGGAGGGAGGGAGAGCTAGAGAAAGGGGGACAATAGGAGGCGGGAGAACAGATTTGGGTAAATAGGGAAGTGGGTGGTGGTGTGTGGGTGGATTGGCAGTGTTAAGATTGGATAAAACAGCCCCCTCTTCCCCCCCCCCCCCTTTCTTCTGTTGACAGTCTATCTGTGCGAAGCATGGTACCCACAGTATTGAAACAACAATAATAATGCACTGTACATCAGCAGTCCACTCTAGGAATCAGGGGTAGGCAAGCAAACTCAGGGGAAAAAGAAGTCAGTCGTCGTCGCATTGCCGGGGAGGGAAGGGTTATAAGCGGAAGTGTGTGTGTGTGTGTGTGTGTGTGTGTGTGTGTTGTGTGTGTGTGTGTGTGTTTTGTGTGTGTGTGTGTGTGTGGTGTGTGTGTGTGTGGTTGTGTGTGTGTGTGTGTGTGGTGTGCGCGCGTGTGCGCGCTTGTATGTGTGTTGTGTGTGTGCGTGCGTGCGTGATTGTGTGTGTGTGTGTGTGTGTGCTGTGTGTGTGTGTGTGTGTGTGTGTGTGTTGTGTGTGTGTGCGTGCGTGTGTGTGTGTGTGTGTGTGTGTGTGTGTGTGTGTGTGTGTGTGTGTGTATGTGTGTGTGTGTGTGTGTGTGTGTTGTGTGTGTGTGTGTGTGTGTGTGTGTGTGGTGTGTGTGTGTGTGTGTGTGCGTGTGCGCGCGTGTGCGCGCGTGTATGTGTGTATGTGTGTGTGCGTGCGTGCGTGATTTGTGTGTGTGTGTGTGTGTGCGTGTGTGTGTGTGTGTGTGTGTGTGCGTGTGTGTGTGTGTGTGTGCGTGTGTGTGTGTGTGTGTGTGTGTGTGTGTGTGTGTGTGTGTGTGTGTGTGTGTGTGTGTGTGTACGTGCACGAGCGTGCGCATGCGTGCGATAGAGGGACTTTACCCACCGAGACTGTAATCCGGCTGAGTCTTTTTTTGTTTGTTTGTTTGTTTTTGTGTTTTTGAAAGTGTCTTAACATTTTCGTTATTTTTTCAGCAGTAAGGTGGAAGTACAAGCAAAACTATGCCCTGAAAATGTTATAATGTTAGTGTGTGTAATTAAAAAAGTTGTAGAGTTCCAAAGACATTCAACAACATCAACTAAACAACTACTTTGAATGTCCAGATGTTCAGAAGGGCCAAATCATCGCGTGGATCCCAGACACCATATTTTCAGGCGCGCGGGGGGGGGGGGGGGGGGGGGGGGGGGGGACCCATAGAAATAGGTTTAAAACACGACCTCCGTTGTCTGGTCACCCTCAGCCTTGTAGTTCTCAACCAGGTACCAGAGATGATGAATGGGATATTATGGAGGCGGCAGTCTACCAGACGATCTGAACACCGATGACCCTGTCAGTGTCATTAGTCTTGCGTTATCAGAACACACACCTCCTGGGACTTTCAGACGCTGCCCTGTACATGAACAATATTGTATTACAGATAGATACAACGGGACCTGTCTTTGCAGTTCATCCAGCATCACAGGAGTCACCCTTGTTGGGGCGAGTCCTCAGGGTAGTAGACATCAGATTCGCTTCTTTGAGTGAACAATAAGGATAAAGCTGAACAATTACGTAGTGGGGAAAACAAGTGCAAGCTAACAATTCTTCCGTCATTATAGTAACGACTTGGCAAAGATTTGAATTTTAAAGAAAAAAAAAGATGAAGAAACTGGGAACATAAAATTAAGAAAACATGTTATAAATATGAAAACCCTTCACTAGCTGCGTGAGATAAGGATAAGGCGTCAGCTCGGCTTCTGAATCTTTTTCTAATCATTGATGGCGTTAGCAAGGCTTCCGTGGTTTTTTGTTTGTTTGTTTGTTTTGTTTCGGCCAGGCTTTCGAATTTTTTCTACTCGCTGATGGCGTCACCCAGACTTTCGGGTCTTTTCTCAGCCAGGCTTTCGAGTTTTTTTTCAACCAGACTTTCGGGTCTTTCTCAGCCAGACTTTCGGATCTTTTCTCAGCCAGACTTTCGGATCTTTTCTCAGCCAGACTTTCGGGTCTTTTCTCAGCCAGACTTTCGGGTCTTTTCTCAGCCGGGCTTTCCGGTCTTTTGTCAGGCTTTCCGGTCTTTTCTCAGCCAGGTTTTCCGGTCTTTTCTCAGCCAGGCTTTCAGGTCTTTTGTCAGGCTTTCCTATCTTTTCTCAGCCAGGCTTTCCGGTCTTTTCTCAGCCAGGCTTTCCGGTCTTTTTCAGCCAGGCTTTCCGGTCTTTTGTCAGCCAGGCTTTCCGGTCTTTTGTCAGGCTTTCCGGTCTTTTCTCAGCCAGGCTTTCCGGTCTTTTGCTCAGCCAGGCTTTCCGGTCTTTTGTCAGGCTTTCCGGTCTTTTGTCAGGCTTTCCGGTCTTTTCTCAGCCAGGCTTTCCGGTCTTTTCTCAGCCAGGCTTTCCGGTCTTTTCTCAGCCAGGCTTTCAGGTCTCTTGTCAGTCAGGTTTTCCGGTCTTTTCTCAGCCAGGATTTCCGGTCTTTTCTCAGCCAGGTTTTCAGGTCTTTTGTCAGGCTCTCCGGTCTTTTGTCAGGCTTTCAGGTTTTTTCTCACCAGGATTTCCGGTCTTTTGTCAGCCAGGCTTTCCGGTCTTTTGTCAGGCTTTCCGGTCTTTTCTCAGCCAGGCTTTCTGGTCTTTTGTCAGGGTTCCCGGTCTTTTCTCAGCCAGGCTTTCTGGTCTTTTGTCAGGGTTTCCGGTCTTTTCTCAGCCAGGCTTTTAGGTCTTTTGTCAGGCTCTCCGGTCTTTTGTCAGGCTCTCCGGTCTTTTGTCAGGCTCTCCGGTCTTTTGTCAGGTTTTCAGGTCTTTTCTCAGCAGAATTTCCGGTCTTTTCTCAGCCAGGCTTTCTGGTCTTTTGTCAGGCTTTCCGGTCTTTTGTCAGGCTTTCAGGTCTTTTCTCAGCCAGGTTTTCAGGTCTTTTCTCAGCCAGGCTTTCTTATCTTTTCTTAGCCAGGCTTTCTGGTCTTTTGTCAGCCAGGATTTCAGGTATTTTCTCAGCCAGGTTTTCCGGTGTTTTCTCAGGCAGGCTTTCAGGTCTTTTCTTAGCCAGGCTTTCCGGTCTTTTCTCAGCCAGACTCTCCGGTCTTTTCTCAGCCAGACTCTCCGGTCTTTTGTCAGCCAGGCTTTCAGGTCTTTTGTCAGGCTCTCTGGTCTTTTCTCAGCCAGGCTTTCAGGTCTTTTCTCAGCCAGGCTTTCGGGTCTTTTCTCAGCCAGGTTTTCAGGTCTTTCCACAACCAGGCTTCCGAATCTTGTCTGTTCGTTGAAGACTTTGCACACTACCAAAGTGGAGGCCATCTACTACAAGAGTACAACACCTGCTCCAGAAAGAAAATGTACCAAGCAGGCAACTGTCTGACAACCGTATGCCAGATAACTGAACCTCTGACAAATGCAGCTTTCAACAGCCAGTCAATTGTACGGTTAGAAACCACTAAGAAAACGGTTCTAGTGTTGTCAACTGTTACAGCTATTCAAATTTCAGCGTGACAACTGTACTAAAGATGTAGCTATATTAGTTACATTGCTGATGACAGAAGCAGCTGTCGAGGTTTGACAATGAATGTTGTCACCTCATTTGAAACAACCCTTATTGGTAGTAGTAAGTAGTATAGTAGTATAGTAGTAGTAGTAGTAGTAGTAGTAGTAGTAGTAGTAGTAGTGTAGTAGTAGTTATTGTTGTTTTGTATCGTCGTCATCATCATCATCATTATTCGTATCATTTTTCATATTGTATTTATAATGATTGTAATTATTGTTTCCATTATTAGTATTATCATTATTCGTATTCATATAGCACATATCCTCCGCTAGAGGTCAATCTTCAAGCGTTTAACAATTCACGCTCTCGTTTATACAATGGGCTGCCTACCTGGGTAGAACCGACTTAAGAGCTGCCTGCCAGCGCTTCATTCAGTTGGTTCCCGTGTCATTCAGTAAATAGCAGTCACTTGGTTTTCTTCCTTCATTCTTTCCATTTGTCAGGCAGGGCGAATGCTATGTGTAACGTGCCATCCATACCAACGACCAAACTGGCCTTTTCCCGAAAGTTAATGATGGGATTTTACGTGTGTGCAAGACGTTATGTGTGCATTCACGCACGGAAGCTCGGTTTATAGTCGCATTTGGGGGGCTTTTTGGGAAATGGAGTAAGAACCAATACTGACTCCGAGAGAAAAATTCCCCGATACCGAAATCACCTAGTGGAGATTCGAACTCGCAGCCCCAGGATCACCAGGATTACGACTCCCGTGCTCTACCAACTGAGCTATTCAGGCCCCGAGCGAACGCAGGAAGGCATTAGTGTCTACACCCTCTTTAGCATCCTCCTTGTGCCCCCGCTGGCCGCGGACGAGTGCTCACACTCTTGGATCGCGCAGTCATATTCAGGCTTAGCAACTGAAGACAGGGCGATATCTGACAATTGCCAACAAGAACGAGGAGATCAGACAGACAAATGTCTTACGAAGACAGTCACACCTATGTGTAGTTTCTGGTGATCCCACGGGGACTAGTCATGATAGTGCTCTGTTTTCTTATCGGATGTGCATGCTCTCTCTCTCTCTCTCTCTCTCTCTCTCTCTCTCTCTCTCTCTCTCTCTCTCTCTCTCTCTCTCTCTCTTCTCTCTCTCAGGTGACTGCTCAAGGTAAATCTGGATGCGCATAGTCTTGAACAAGTTGGTGACAAGATGAAACTTCTAGAGAAGAAAAAAAACAGTTCCCGACTGTACAATTAGCAGTAGGCATAATTCAAAGGGTAACGTACAGATGCAATTACCTTGTGGTAGTATGCCAAAGATATTCCATGATGATGACTTCTGGAGCGTTAATCATGCTGTTTTCAGTTACTGAATGCATTGAAACTGAGCAGGATATTCAATACCTTGTCATAAAGTTTTGCAGATAGTGAATGATGATATATGTAGATTTATTTATGCAGATAGGAAGTATTCAGTTCATGATGGTTTGTAAAATAGTGTCCAGACTTTATGTTTAGATCATGTTGAAGAAAGAGAGAGAGAGAGAGAGAAGAGAGAGAGAGAGAGAGAGAGAGACAGGACAGACAGACAGGACAGACAGACAGAGAGAGACAGAGAGAGAGAAAGATTAAATCCTTCCCCCTCGTCCATTCCTTCTCCCCCCACCTAATCTTTGTAGAAGTCACACACCCCTGCGACATATGTCGGTCAACGCTCTGTACGCACTCTACAGACAACACTCTCAGCTTCGTCGTGAGGCGAGACTGGGTGAGTCTGGAAGAGAAGAAGTCAGCCCCTTTTCTTCCTGTCAGTAACAGCGCACCATGGAACCATTCTCAGCACAGGACCAAAGGGGCTCACCTTGGACATCGTCAACTCATTACAGGACGGAAACTGAGGCCGAATCGGAGTTCACACCAAAATCAGTGTATGCACAGCCCGAAGAACTTTATGATTGGATTTATCCTCCACCACCCCCCCCCACCTTCCAGCCACTCCCCCCCCCTCCACGATCCCACCTCCTTCTCCAGATCTCTCCCAAGCCCCCTCCTCTTCTTCCTTCCTTCTCCTCTCCCACGTCCACTCGTTCTTTTTCCTCATGGTGGGAATGAAAATGGAGCGCCACTAAATCAGCGCATACTCAGTTCAAAAAGCCTTCACGATTTGACATATCCTCACCTTGTCACGAATTTTGTCCTTATGTGCCCACCATCCTAGTCCTCGCCATGGATCCGCACTGAACTTTAACGGGCTCATTCGTACGCCACAGTCTGTCCTCTCACCGAGTTTCATTCAAATCGGTCGGGTAGTTTTGGCGTCATACAATTTGTCATGATATTGTTGAACGAATCCGGATCCACCCTTTGCTCTGGATCGGCTCTACTGATCCGAACCGAAGTTTCAAGAGTTCGTCCCAGGGCCATAGGTCATGGCTTTGACGATGACAAGATGTGTTCAGTGGTGTTTGTTTGTTTATTTGACGTCATCTTGTCGACAGACAAACAAACCGATGAACAGGTGAACGAAGAGGGGGGGGGGGGGGGGGGGGGGGGGGGGGGGGGGGGGGGGGTGAATGAAAGCATAACCCCGTTGGTTGGCGAAGATAACGATGGTGCTGTGAAGGTCCAGTCTGCCTGAACTACCTGACAGTGCTGTACTCCATTTTTCCTAACATCTCATGCATCCTGGCATCTATCCTTCCTGATACATGCAGATACTGGCAGTGCTGTTTGGAAAAATAAAAAAACAATGGCATAGCCACATTGTTAAGTGGATAGAACACAAATGCGTGGCACCGGTTATTTTGCTTAAGCCAGAGATACGCACCATTTTGCATATGAGCTAGCAGAGTCCCATAGCGTCATCAAGAGTATTTAAACTATGAACAATTACAAGCTTGATTTTAAATTTCAAATTTTGCGGTTAAAAAACAACAATAATATTGAAGATCTGATGAACCTTGAACCTTCAATCTGTCACTAATTCCCAGCAAGTATCCTTTGGCCGTGGTGTTGTGTTGAAACATTTGTAGAAAATTTACACCTGTTTTAGTCAACACGTTCAGTGTATTCCCAATTTGGTACATTCTCTTGAGATTTAATTACCTTGGCGTTTAATTACAAACAAACCTATAATGGACGATTGCGATGGTGCTGAATTCAAATGACACTGAAAAATTGCTCGTAGTCATGACCTAGGATAAATGCCACTAACAAAACAACAACAACATAAACAACAAAAGCAAACAACAGCAACAACAACAAAAACAACACAACATCATCATCATCATCATCATCATCATCATCATCATCATCATCATCATCATCATCATCATCGACAGCAACAAAAGCAGCAGCAGCAGCAGCAGCAGCAGCAGCAGCAGCAGCAGCAGCACAGCAGCAGCAGCAACAACAACAACAACAACAACAACAACACACACACACATCCCCAAAAGAACAAATACTAGAAGGGAGAGCGCAAACCTCTGTTTGTTAAGGTCGAACGGATTATGGATTCACCGTTTCTTCCGGATCGAATCACGGATCCACACAAATATTGAACATGTTCGTCCTTGAGTAGTATTCCATATCTCTACCAAGTTTCGTTAAAACATGCCGCGGTTTTGCTTTTTTTTTCTTTCCTTTTCTTTGTGGAAATCGGTCCCGTAGTTATTGTTTTCTTTAGTAATCTTGCTGGCGGACAGACAGACAAACAAACAAACCAACAAACCGACAGACACAGGCACAAGCACCACCTCCTTGACGGAGGTTAAGAAAAGGTCACTCAGTAAGGTCTGTGATAATTGGTTTCCAAGCAGTGTCCAGCTTCAAAGGCATTTTATCATGTGTTTTGGCTTCGTTGCTCTCCTGCGTCACAATACGCAGCCCGAAGCCACACTTTCATTCTTCTTCTTCTGTTGAAAATGAAGCTTTGGGTCTCATTTTATTTCGATCTCAAAGGAGAGGAAATGAATGCTGTCGCGAAGATCAATGACGTTATTAGGAAGAAGACGGCCATTTGAAAACGTGTTTGAATTTTCTTGATTCAAACGGATTAGGAAGACGTGCCAACTTGTGTGTGTGTGTGTGTGTGTGTGTGTGTGTGTGTGTGTGTGTGTGTGTGTGTGTGTGTGTGTGTGTGTGTGTGTGCTTGCGCGCGCGCACGCATGTGTGTGTGTTGTGTGTGTGTGTGTGTGTGTGTGTGTGTGTGTGTGTGTGTGTGTGTGTGTGTGACTCTTTGTCTTCATCTTTGTCTGTCTCTCTGTGTGTCTCTGTGTCTGTCTCTGTCTCTCTCTGTCTCTGTCTCTCTGTCTCTGTCTCAACTCTCTGTGTGTGTGTGTGTGTGTGTGTGTGTGTGTGTGTGTGTGTGTGTGTGTGTGTGTGTGTGTGTGTGTGTGGAGCTTGCGCGCGCGCACGCATGTGTGTGTGTGTGTGTGTGTGTGTGTGTGTGTGTGTGTGTGTGTGTGTGTGTGTGTGTGACTCTTTGTCTTCATCTTTGTCTATCTCTCTGTGTGTCTCTGTGTCTGTCTGTCTGTCGCTCTCTCTCTCTCTGTCTCTCTGTCTCTGTCTCAGACTCTCTCTCTCTCTCTCTCTCTCTCTTCTTGTGTGTGTGTGTGTGTGTGTGTGTGTGTGTGTGTGTGTGTGTGTGTGTGTGTGTGTGTGTGTGTGTGTGTGTGTGTGTTCTGCAGTATTGTGCGATCTATAGCAACGTTACATTAATATAGCACTGTTCTGAGTTATACGCTACACCTCTGGACTAACAACATTCAAAAAGTTTTCACACTAAATTAATCTGGTCATCTGCAACTGGGAGGACCCGCAAATTTGTGAAATGTTCGATATTTTTTTTAGATTGTTCTATTTCAACATCCTACAAACATGAACATCTCAACCCACATTACAGTAAGTCAGTCTGGTCATCGGCTACTGGGAGAACCTGCAAATTTGTGAAATGTTCGATATTTTTAGATTGTTCTATATCAGCATCTTCTTACAAACATGAACATCTCAGCCCACATAACACCTATGGGCCGGTCAATGTTTCTGTTTATTTAAAACTTCCTCAAGCTGAACACTGGAAGAGTGGATGGGGAAGGGAAGATGTCCCTAACAGAGAGAGAGAGAGAGAGAGAGAGAGAGAGAGAGAGAGAGAGAGAGATCGCTGCTTTATGTCAGAATACAACGAACAGGGGCACGGAAAATGGGGCTGAGTGGGAACTGAAAAAATATGGAGATACAGACAGACGTGAAGGACATATAAGATATCAATATTTCATGAACTTTTCATGCACCTAAAATAGATTTGATCACGGAAAAAATACAGATATAAACTGACTTTATTAAGCGTAATCAATAATGTGTGCATGAGAAACTAAAATCGGAATCTAACAAAAAACAAGTAGTTAGCGTAATTCAATCGCTGTTTTTTTTTCCCTTCTACTGACTGCATGAAAAATATATCGAGAAAGATTGTGTCTGAGATCACTGCATTTTGATTCTTGTAGCCGATGTATTGGAGTGTTAACATAATAAGTTAAAACATCTGTCCTAAATCAGTATACACAATGCAAAAATTCGCTGATTTTTTTTTGCCTCTATCACAATATCTATGGAAACTCATGTTGACTGGTACCACATTAGATCATAATTGTGCAACAACAACACAAGAACAGTACACATCCATATAATTAGCGTTCTTTTCTTTTAAAAAGATAACATTGCAAAATCATAACTGTCATGCCTCTACCCATATTGAATATAAATATATTTCCGTTCAATTCTTGTACATTTATGTGTACTCTGATTAAACATGTATAAAAAGGCTCATTTTTTGATGCCCAATATTCCTTCCCATTCCTGTGTGCTTCCACTAACATATGCGTCGCAAGGCAGCCAATCAGAATCCAAATGTGAAACCTTTGACCAGTATCTAATGGAATTTGTGCAGGGATTAATAAATCTTCACCCTGCCACTGTATGCTATTTTCCTCGTCTGCGCTGGAACACCTAAGATTCTTTTACCCGTCAACATATGAAACTTTTCTATATTTTCCAGTCGGTGTAACCGCCATATTTCGGATGAATCTGACAGGAAGGGTTTAATCTTCACATCAGATATCTTGAAAAAGATTTAATTATTTATCTCCCTAAATTCACTGAGAAAGTACTACTTAACTGAACCATTGTTTTGTTTCATAGTGCAAAACCAAGTGACCCGTTCTCTTTTCTACGCCAATTTTGGTAATGGAATTGAAACTCAGATAACAATTACTAATTACCACTTCTGACTTAGATTCATCATAAAACCACTGCTCGCGTTAAAAAAAAATCCTGTCTCTTTAAGATCAGGCATTATCTTGGATCCGTCAGGATTAACTGTCAACTGAATATTATTACAGAAATCTTTAATACATGTTTACTTGCAATTGTAGACCAGTGGGTTTGATTGAAAACAAACAGCATCATATACAGAAAGGAGAAAAAACTGTCATGTCGGCCAAAATCTGAACACCTTGAATACCTCCTTCTTTAACATGATTAACGGGGGCCAGAATAGCTCGGTTGGTAGAGCGCCGGACTCGTAATCTTGGTGATCGTAGGGTTGCGGGTTCGAAGCTCCGCCGGGCCGTTTCGGTACAGGGGAATTTTTCCCTCGGAGTTATCATTGGTTCTGACCCCATTTCCCAAAATAGTCCTTCGAATGAGACTGTAAACCGAGGTTCCGTGTGTGAACGCACTCATAACGTCTTGCACACAAAAATCCCATCATCAACTTTCAGAAGAGAAGACCAGTTTGGCCGTTGGTATGGATGACACGTTACACATAGCATGCACTCTGCGTGAAAAATCGAAAGAATGAAAGAGTTGTTAAATTAAATGAACGATATTGACTGAATGACACGGGAAACGACTGAATGAAGCGCCAGCAGGTAGCTCTTCAGTCGCTCTACCCAGGTAGGCAGCCCGTTGTGTAACCGAGAGTAAGCGCTTAGAGCTTGGAACCACTCTGGCCGGGGGACAGGCGCTATCTATATAAGTACTCTTAATGATAATAATACTAATTAGCTAACCGGTTCCTTAATATTGGAACACCCACTGAATACCCCAAAATTCGGACAATTCATTGTTTACCTGAAAACATGACATTAATATATCGTACACAATAGACAAAGAAAAAAAACCCTCCCTTGAACACCCTGGTATCTAATGCATCATAAAAGGTCATCATGTCAGATAGAATCTAGCTCCTTTTTAAATTTCACGAAGGCAGCATATAATTTTCTTCGCTTCGCGACACATATTTCTGACCGATTGCATACCGTGCAAATGTTTTATAAGTGGTCACATTGTTTTTCGTGAATTCTGCTTAGTTATCTGAAATCAGATGATTGTTATGTATCCAAGAATGTAATCTTCTGTTCAGAATGGAGGTATTAAACTTTGGTATATTTAAAAAAAAAAAAGGAAGTACCTATATATATTATTATCAAATGGTCAGACTTTATACCAAATGAAGACGTCAGGGAGAGGTTCAAACAGCTCCCCATGTCAACCATCGTCTGCAGACGGTGCCTCCACTGGCTGGGTCATGTCTTAAGATTACCCTCTTCAAGACTGCAAACCAAGCCATTAAATGGACCCCAGCAGGCCAGAGAAAAAAGAGGACGACCCAGGATGAGCTGGCGACAGACAGTGGAAAGAGACCTCAGACTCGTTGATACAGGATGGAGTGACACTACCAGACTGGCTGAGGACCGTGCACAGTGGAGCGCCTTGACTGCCTCATGCGTCGCAAGACGCGGGAGCATCCAAGTTTAAGTAAGTAAGTCTATATTATTCTCAACATTTCGGGATTCACTTTCAAGTCAACCGGAATTATAAAATTTCCTTAAACCAGTGCCTCTGAATAGGCATCTTTATCAGAAAGTGTTGAATAGCTTAAAAAGAACATCTTTGATCGCCTTGCAACCGTTCTTTTCTTTTTGGCATTTTGGCATTGATTCCACACGTCTCACAGGCTTTGTTAGATTTTGATTTGTTTACTGCAAACATGACTTCTTAATCTGAAACTGGGCTGCCTACATATTAAGATAAGTTTGCTCTGATAAGACTTCTTTCATTTGGAAATGTTCTTTATTCTTAGCTTCATTACTCTGGAAGACGAGTTTAGATTGATCTGCCATCTAAGCAGTATCTTTACTGGTCAGGAGTCATTATTCATTACAAAATTCCAGATTCCTGAGATCCTGTAAAAGACGCTGAATTATGAAAATATTGTGCAAGACGTTCTGCTATTTGTTGTCAGTATACTTGCTTCTTGAACTTTTATAGTTTTTGTACTTCTTCCGTGCTGTTACGTACACACGTCTGTCTTCTTTATCCGTACATTTCCTTCACTAACTTGACTTTATTCTAGTTTCATGTTCAGCGATGTAACATTCCTCTTAAAACCATTCACAGCTCTTCTTCGGACCAGCTTAAAAGCTGTTGTACACACGCACTAAAAAAAATAGTAATGATAAAGCACCATTACCGTCACTGTCTGTTAAAACTCAGAGCCTGACGAATTCTACTTTGTATAATTATTGCTAATTACAGCGTTGATAGAATCATCTCTTTTCTCTTTCCAAACTACAATTTTTCACTATTGTATTCTTCTCGTCCGAAACTTGTTTACAGTTATATTCAATATAAGTTTTTTTCCTAAATCATTTCATTGTGACTGAAATGTTATCTTATCCCACTACACTTTCTCTTTTCACAGCGGATATATTATTATTATTATCATATTGGGTATTTATATAGTGCCTATCCTCGGTCACAGACCAAGCTCTAAGCACTTTACAATGAACACACTACCTTACTCACTCAACGGGCTGCCTACCCAGGTAGAGCCGGCCGAAGAGCAGCCTACTGGCGCTCATTCAGTCGTTTCCCGTACCATTCAAGTATCAGTCACTCATTTTCATTTATCTCATTTATTCCTCCAGTTTCTCACATAGGATGCATGCGATGTTTATACGTGTCCTCCCATTTCCACCGGTACACGATGGCACACGATAACAGTAAGTGACAATTTTTGTGGCTTGGTTCGAAATACCAGGCGGCTATCTTCAATCTACATCAATTTTGCCAGGGCAGCGGTGAACCCCCTTGCTCTTTTCGATTTTCAACTGCCGTGGGTTCTTTAACGTGTGCAGGGGGCCAGGAAGGCACACGGGTCAGACTCGCTTATAGTCCCCATCCGATGGACTTGACGTTCAGTTCGATGGGAAAGAAAGGGCGAGAAAGGCAGGGCTCGAACCCACACACTTCTCACACGTTGGATTGGCAGGCGAACGTCTTAACCACTCTGTCACCTTTCTTCCTGGAAACGTTTTGAGGAACCATTTCTGCTGAATCTTTTTGTTGCTGAAACAAATTTTAACCTCGTAAAACAATTCACAAGATAAAATAACACAATTTACAGTACTTTTCCCTGATGACCAAACACAAAAGTAGCTGTCGTCAAATTCTCTTTCGCGATTGCGCGCCCTTCGCAGTCGGCTGGACAAAAAAGAGACATTATTTATCTATCTATCTATCCCTCTTTGGACCGGCCTTCTGATAGGGTTCGTCTGAGACAGTCCATTACGCTGCTCTGGTTAACAGACCTGCAAGCCATGATGTGCGTGCCTTGATTCCGTGACTGTTTCCAAACAGCACGACGTCTGGGAGGAGCAGTGAAGGTCCCACCCCCCCTCCACCCCCACTCCCACCCCCTCACCGCTCCATTCCAAATCTGCCTTGTTATGACTAGTCTCTGTTTCAGTGACCTTTTCGTCTGTATCTGTTGTGCAAGCAATAGTCTGAAGTCTGTCTTCCTGTGAATCGAATCACTGTGGTGAACATTAAAGCCCTGGGACATTGGTAACCTTTAGTGAGACAGAATGATGAACTGCACCCTTTCCAATGACCACCTGCGCTGTTTGTGCCTGAATGTGGAAGTCAGTGTCATTCAATTTGTGTTTTATTTTCTCTTGTGTCATTGTTTGAATTAGCTCCTGTCGAGTCCAGTTCACCCTGTTATCATCATTCACAACACTTGTCACCTTCTCCTCACCCACACAGCTTTCACCGTTGTCCGTACCGCCATATTTGTTTGCCTGGACAACTCAATAGCTGAGGAGAACAGGTGTAAATAAATTCAATAATCAATCCTTAGGACTCAAAGAATGAACAAAGTTAAAAGAAGTTTGCTACGAAAAAATACGCTGGCCCTAAATTCGAGAGAAAGAGAAAAGAAGCACATAATGATTTTGTGGGAAGCTTGCCAGGAGCATGACATTTCTTTCGGGACTGGATGCTTCTGTCAGTACTATGCCCCATACCTTGACCAAGACAATGAATGCATTTTCGTTCTGCAAGATCAATTTGCCCACCTGATCAACAAGATATGTTCTTCTGCCGCCCTCATTTCTTATTAGCATCGTTTGTACAGCTGAAGTGTGCGTTTTTGACCGGAGCTGAACCTCTTTTGTTTTGTTTTGTTTTGTTCTGTTTCGTTTTGTTTCTGTTTTTTTTTTTGTATGTGTGTGGCTTGGACCAAACCAGTCATGCTCCTATTGTGGTCATGATGTTGATTGTCGATTTTTAAAATGTTTTTGTTGTTGCTGTTGTTGTTTGTTTTTTGATAAGGAGAGAGTGAGAGAGAGATAGAGAGAGAGGCTGAGAGAGAGAGAGGGACAGACAGCCAGACAGAGACAGATAGACAGTAAGACAGACAGACAGAACAGGCAGACAGACAAATAGACAGATTGAGAACCAGGCTGGGAGAGTCCACGCTAACTTCAGCTTTTTAATGAAACTCCTGGCCATTAGACCAAGGGCAACGGCCGTACCAATTCCAAGACTCGGGGTGTCAACGAGGTGAGCCTAGGGGATTGAACGGTATTGATTAGCAGCCGAAGTGTCCGCCCCGCTCTTTCTAACAGGGACACAGATCCGGGGAGACACCGACAAAGGCCACCGAGACAATTAGATGTTACTTAATCCTTCTGTTTAACGAAGTATATGTCATCTACAAACTGTGTGTGTGTGTGTGTGTGTGTGTGTGTGTGTGTGTGTGTGTGTGTGTGTGTGTGTGTGTGTATGTGTGTGTGTGTGTGTGTGTGTGTGTGTGTGTGTGTGTGTGTGTGTGAAGTCAAGTCAAAATTATCTTTATTGAGGGTTAAAGAATAAGCTTTCCAGCATTTTTACATCCTGCCCTCATAAACAAGAAAAAAAACTAATTCAACATATAACCAAACGAAAAAAAAAAATCATGCACACAATTTCTATCATGCAAATACATAACTCTCATATGAAATATGAAACAATAATGAAACTATTGTTGGAACTTCAAGTTCAAGCACGAGAGAGAGAGAGAGAGAGAGAGAGAGAGAGAGAGAGAGAGAGAGAGAGAGAGAGAGAGAGAGAGAGAGAGAAGAGGGGCGTGTTGATGGAAATGACTTCAACTGATGCGCAGAATTTCTATCAGATGCATTTTTAGTGCTTTTTTAAATGTATATTTTGAGCGACGCGATTTTATGGAGGAAGGCAAATCATTCCATGCAGTCCCTCCAGAATACAGAAAACTTGATTTACAAAGATTGCTTCGAGGTCTCGGAAGAGACAGTTTATGTGTATGCCTGTAACTATCAAAGACAAAGCTTTCAAGGATTATCTTCGGGGCTGATTCATTCAACACATTGTACATGCACAAGCATTTGTTGAAGTAAAGTCTGTCTTTAAATGGGAGAATATTCAAAGTTTTGTAATCACTCTTTGTCAAGGTATTGGATTTCAGCTGAATTAATTTAATGGCCCTTTTATGCAGACGACTTAGTAGTTTCAGATTAGTTTCACTCGCATTATCCCATAACGTGGATGCATAATTGATAAGAGAAAGAATGTGCGCATGAAAGAATATCTTTCTGGACTGAAGAATTAGAATTTTGTTACCTTTGAAAGTTAATAAATTCTCTTAGAAATACGTTTTCCAAGATCCGCAACGTGGTAAGACCAAGATAAATCGTTATCAATGATAACACCTAAAACTTTATGCGATGTAACCTCTTCAATCTTTTGTCCTTGGGCATGTAATGGCGCGAATGAAGATTTCATTTTCTGTCGTTTTTGGCGTATTTTGACATACATACATTTGGTTTTACTAGCATTGAGGGACATGTGATTCACTTCTGTCCATGTACTTAGCTTGTTGATATTTTTCTGCAGGTTACCAGTTCAGTAGGGTTACTACTATGAGATTGTAATGAGGTATCATCAGCAAACATTTCACAGCAACATTCTGTAAACAATGGTAAGTCATTTATATAAATAGAAAAGAATAGGGGCCCTAATTCTGACCCCTGAGGGACACCAAATTTTAAAGGGAGTAAATTTGACCTTTTGGAGTTAATTTCAACAAGCTGTTGACGATCAGTGAGAAACGAGGTAAAGAATTTCAAGGCTGTATTCGATACTTTGTAACACATAAGCTTTTTTTTTATTATTAGAAGGGAGTTGTTTATAATGTCAAACGCTCTTGCAAAATCTACAAAAAGAATTCCAGTAAGGTTATTATTGTTAATATTCGTAAGACTAGCATTGAGGGACATATGATTCACTTCTGTCCATGTACTTAGCTTGTTGATATTTTTCTGCAGGTTACCAGTTCAGTACGGTTACTACTATGAGACTGTAATGAGGTATCAATAACTTGTACAAGAGCAGTGTCACAAGAGTGATTTTCTGGAAAACCTAATTGATTTTCAGGAATCAGATCGTAATGTTTAAGATGAGAATATAGGTGTGTTTGAACATGTTTTTCGAGTGGCTTAGACAACAGGGATAATATTGAGATAGGTCTATAGTTTGAAAGATTGGTGGGATCACCCTTTCATATAAAGGCATAACTTTTGCTTCTTTAAATCTGAAGGGAAAGTGACTTTTATCAATACACAAATTATAAACGTAAGTGAGTGTATCAGCAATAATCAATGAAGCGATTTTTAGTATCTTACCATCAATTCCATATAAGTCCCTTGACTCTGACTGTTTGAAATGTATTAAATAATCAAATACTTCATGTAATGACAATAGTGTATGTCAAAACGTGAAGAAATGTTTTTACAACGACAATATTTTTCTAACATACATAGATCATTGTACTTTGTTTTATCATTTACAGTTACATCCTTAGTTATATTTACAAAATGAAAGTTGAAGTCTTCTGGTTATATTT
>CM065718.1:44394209-44399209 GCA_033310375.1 Conus canariensis | reverse complement strand
TTTTCCCACCTTACGCCCTCTCTGTCTGTCTGTCTGTCTGTCTGTCTGTCTGTCTGCCTCTCTGTCTCTGTCTCTGTCTGTCTCTCTCTCTCTCTCTCTCTCTCTCTCACACACACACACACACACACACACACACACACACACACACATACACATACACTTTGGTTCAAATGTTTCTACATACATTTATCACTCTTTACATGAAGATTTTGTTTTTTAAGCAACTTATTTCCTTACGCTGCTTTCTTCTCGTATTACCTTTCTATCCTTCACTGGCTGCCGTTGGAGTCTGTTTTTGAATGCTTAGTGGTGAGAATATCTCTCAATTCCAAGCCAAGGCTGGATTCAATCATCTGTGTCTTGCTGATGAAGCAGTAAATTGCCTGCTGTATGAAGTCGACAAAAGTTTGGCCTCTTACGTGAATTAGTTATATCTGTGAACTCGGCGCGACATTGACAGCGAAATTGCTGCTGAGGGTTGAACATCGTAATTGACTGGTTTTGGTATTACGCTCGGGTGTTATTCTGGGGAGGATGCCAGGTAAGTTTTCTGTTCTGATCACTGCTTAATTAGAAAAGAGATGAAGTCATAGATTGAAGGGCATTGTCACTGAATTTCAGCCACAGTCGTTTGGGCAGCGATGTGTAGAAGAGTCTAGAGTCTTTCCTTGGACAAAAGTTTACCGAGGTTTCTTTGAGCAGTTTTGTACAGGAGTTAGGGCGTTTGGCTGCTGGCCTGTTAGAAGTTCGTCGGTGTATTTTACTAACTTGCTGTGCTCCCAGCTTTTGTTCTATCGGCAGGTTCTGCTCTTTGCTGTCTACTGATCATGTTCCTCGAAAGGGGAAAACAGATCTTGAGACTGCACATAGGTGCTGATTCTTTGTCTTTCAAGGTTAGACACCTACCCACCTCCCCCACCACATCTATCTATCTATCTATCTGTGTGTGTGTGTGTGTGTGTGTGTGTGTGTGTGTGTGTGTGTGTGTGATTAATGTAATTGAGTCTCGGGTCATGGCAATTACTCCGATAATACTCTGTGCTGAAAACAAAGGGAAAAAAAGAGGAAAGCGGTACTTTCAATTAATTTTTTGCTCCCATAAGAAAAGCTAACACAGAGTAACTTTTATTCAAGACTGGCACAGCCTTTTAAACTTGAATAAAGTCAGACAAATACATAGACGAACAATCTACTAGTGGGGGAAAAAACAAACGCAGGCCAACAACTGAACTATCTTCATAGTAATGACTTGGCAAAGATTTGGACTTAAGGAGGGAGGGAGGAGGGGGGTGGGATTTGAAGATGGAGAAACTGGGAACATGAAATTAAGAAAATATGTTACAGATATGAAAACTCTTCACTAGCTGCATAAGGGAACCATCGCAATCCCTTTTGAAGGCAGATATATTTGTATTGCCTGCTCCGAGGCCTTTCGTCCGCTGGGTCGGACTCATCAGGGAGACACGGCTGGTTGTGTCTGCGCTCCTGGCGTCAAATAGAGACACACCACAGTCCATAATACTGTGGTGTTCTCACCACCAAGGGTGCAAAAAAGAATCCAATAGCACCCCCAAAGCAGCCAGCGAAGAGTAGTAAATAAAGCCAAACGAAAGTGTGGGGAGGGAAAAAAAGTTGCTGAAAAACTAAAGACATTATGCAAATAGTATAAAATGTAGGGGACAATCTTTGAGCCTACGCTTGAGGATCCACCCAAAGATGCAAGGGAGATCAAAAGACAAACACACAGACGGACAGAAACAAATACAAATAACCTCAATTTAATCAAAACAAAATCGGAAATGAAATGAGGCAGGGAACAGTAAACGATAAACAGTAAACAAGTTGGGTATTTTTTGCTCCCATAAGAAAAGCTAACACAGAGTAACTTTTATTCAAGACTGGCACAGCCTTTTAAACTTGAATAAAGTCAGACAAATACATAGACGAACAATCTACTAGTGGGGGAAAAAACAAGCGCAGGCCAACAACTGAACTATCTTCATAGTAATGACTTGGCAAAGATTTGGACTTAAGGAGGGAGGGAGGAGGGGGTGGGATTTGAAGATGGAGAAACTGGGAACATGAAATTAAGAAAATATGTTACAGATATGAAAACTCTTCACTAGCTGCATAAGGGAACCATCGCAATCCCTTTTGAAGGCAGATATATTTGTATTGCCTGCTCCGAGGCCTTTCGTCCGCTGGGTCGGACTCATCAGGGAGACACGGCTGGTTGTGTCTGCGCTCCTGGCGTCAAATAGAGACACACCACAGTCCATAATACTGTGGTGTTCTCACCACCAAGGGTGCAAAAAAGAATCCAATAGCACCCCCAAAGCAGCCAGCGAAGAGTAGTAAATAAAGCCAAACGAAAGTGTGGGAGGGAAAAAAGTTGCTGAAAAACTAAAGACATTATGCAAATAGTATAAAATGTAGGGGACAATCTTTGAGCCTACGCTTGAGGATCCACCCAAAGATGCAAGGGAGATCAAAAGACAAACACACAGACGGACAGAAACAAATACAAATAACCTCAATTTAATCAAAACAAAATCGGAAATGAAATGAGGCAGGGAACAGTAAACGATAAACAGTAAACAAGTTGGGTATTTTTTGCTCCCATAAGAAAAGCTAACACAGAGTAACTTTTATTCAAGACTGGCACAGCCTTTTAAACTTGAATAAAGTCAGACAAATACATAGACGAACAATCTACTAGTGGGGGAAAAAACAAGCGCAGGCCAACAACTGAACTATCTTCATAGTAATGACTTGGCAAAGATTTGGACTTAAGGAGGGAGGGAGGAGGGGGGTGGGATTTGAAGATGGAGAAACTGGGAACATGAAATTAAGAAAATATGTTACAGATATGAAAACTCTTCACTAGCTGCATAAGGGAACCATCGCAATCCCTTTTGAAGGCAGATATATTTGCTCATGTTCCCAGTTTCTCCATCTTCAAATCCCACCCCCCTCCTCCCTCCCTCCTTAAGTCCAAATCTTTGCCAAGTCATTACTATGAAGATAGTTCAGTTGTTGGCCTGCGCTTGTTTTTTCCCCCACTAGTAGATTGTTCGTCTATGTATTTGTCTGACTTTATTCAAGTTTAAAAGGCTGTGCCAGTCTTGAATAAAAGTTACTCTGTGTTAGCTTTTCTTATGGGAGCAAAAAATACCCAACTTGTTTACTGTTTATCGTTTACTGTTCCCTGCCTCATTTCATTTCCGATTTTGTTTTGATTAAATTGAGGTTATTTGTATTTGTTTCTGTCCGTCTGTGTGTTTGTCTTTTGATCTCCCTTGCATCTTTGGGTGGATCCTCAAGCGTAGGCTCAAAGATTGTCCCCTACATTTTATACTATTTGCATAATGTCTTTAGTTTTTCAGCAACTTTTTTCCCTCCCCACACTTTCGTTTGGCTTTATTTACTACTCTTCGCTGGCTGCTTTGGGGGTGCTATTGGATTCTTTTTTGCACCCTTGGTGGTGAGAACACCACAGTATTATGGACTGTGGTGTGTCTCTATTTGACGCCAGGAGCGCAGACACAACCAGCCGTGTCTCCCTGATGAGTCCAACCCAGCGGACGAAAGGCCTCGGAGCAGGCAATACAAATATATCTGCCTTCAAAAGGGATTGCGATGGTTCCCTTATGCAGCTAGTGAAGAGTTTTCATATCTGTAACATATTTTCTTAATTTCATGTTCCCAGTTTCTCCATCTTCAAATCCCACCCCCTCCTCCCTCCCTCCTTAAGTCCAAATCTTTGCCAAGTCATTACTATGAAGATAGTTCAGTTGTTGGCCTGCGCTTGTTTTTTCCCCCACTATTAGATTGTTCGTCTATGTATTTGTCTGACTTTATTCAAGCTTAAAAGGCTGTGCCAGTCTTGAATAAAAGTTACTCTGTGTTAGCTTTTCTTATGGGAGCAAAAAATACCCAACTTGTTTACTGTTTATCGTTTACTGTTCCCTGCCTCATTTCATTTCCGATTTTGTTTTGATTAAATTGAGGTTATTTGTATTTGTTTCTGTCCGTCTGTGTGTTTGTCTTTTGATCTCCCTTGCATCTTTGGGTGGATCCTCAAGCGTAGGCTCAAAGATTGTCCCCTACATTTTATACTATTTGCATAATGTCTTTAGTTTTTCAGCAACTTTTTTCCCTCCCCACACTTTCGTTTGGCTTTATTTACTACTCTTCGCTGGCTGCTTTGGGGGTGCTATTGGATTCTTTTTTGCACCCTTGGTGGTGAGAACACCACAGTATTATGGACTGTGGTGTGTCTCTATTTGACGCCAGGAGCGCAGACACAACCAGCCGTGTCTCCCTGATGAGTCCAACCCAGCGGACGAAAGGCCTCGGAGCAGGCAATACAAATATATCTGCCTTCAAAAGGGATTGCGATGGTTCCCTTATGCAGCTAGTGAAGAGTTTTCATATCTGTAACATATTTTCTTAATTTCATGTTCCCAGTTTCTCCATCTTCAAATCCCACCCCCCTCCTCCCTCCCTCCTTAAGTCCAAATCTTTAGCAATCTTACTATGAATTTCATTGTTCCCCAGTTTTCCCCACTATAATCCCTCGCCTCGTCTATGTATGTCTCTCTACTTAAGTTCAAATCTTGTGCCAGTCTTGATATAAGATAGTTCATTGTTGGCTGCGCTTGTTTTTTCCCGCCACTATAAGATTGTTCGTCTATGTATTTGTCTGACTTTATTCAGTTTAAAAGGCTGTGCCATCTTGAATAAAGTTACTCTGTGTTAGCTTTCTTATGGACAAAATACCCACTGTTACTGTTATCGTTTACGTTCCTGCTATTTCATTTCGATCAATTAATTGTCACTTGGTAATCAGATGCGCCATCTCCTGTTGACGAATGCGATGGGACGTTGACACTTTTGTCTTGTTGAAGTCGCATTATCCATTGATGCAAAGCTCCTCGTCATATCTAATTTTTTTCATCCTAGTCAATAATTCATCAGCGCAATGGTCTCGAAACTTA
>CM065718.1:44386709-44389209 GCA_033310375.1 Conus canariensis | reverse complement strand
ATCTTGAGAATGTAGGAAAAAATTCAAACAAATAAAATTCAAACGTGTTCATCAGTGAAGATATAACTGAATTAAATTCCCAAAGACTTTACGAAATTGAACGACAGTCGGCAGTTATGTGCCCGTAGTCTTTCCAACGGAAACTTTATTGTGAACTTTTAGATATTAGAATAATCAACATTGAAAACTGAGATATCCAGAGTATTGAGAGGACGCTTTTGGAACAATCCGTGACCACAACCCCATTCCCCCATTGACATCAAACGGCCACAGAACGTGGGCCAGGACTGTCAACACTGGCAGACAGAACAGTCAGAGTATCCCCCCGCTCTGCACCTCTACCCCAACCCCACACACAGGTCTGAGCCACACCCCGCCCTGCCCTCTACCCCAACCTCACAGGTCTGAGCCACACCCCGCCCTGCCCTCTACCCCAACCTCACAGGTCTGAGCCACACCCCACCCTGCCCTCTACCCCAACCCCACACACAGGTCTGAGCCACACCCCGCCCTGCCCTCTACCCCAACCTCACAGGTCTGAGCCACACCCCGCCCTGCCCTCTACCCCAACCTCACAGGTCTGAGCCACACCCCACCCTGCCCTCTACCCCAACCCCACACACAGGTCTGAGCCACACCCCGCCCTGCCCTCTACCCCAACCCCACAGGTCTGAGCCATACCCCGCCCTGCCCTCTACCCCAACCCCACACACAGGTCTGAGCCACACCCCGCCCTGCCCTCTACCCCAACCTCACAGGTCTGAGCCACACCCCGCCCTGCCCTCTACCCCAACCCCACAGGTCTGAGCCACACCCCGCCCTGCCCTCTACCCCAACCCCACAGGTCTGAGCCACACCC
The DNA here is from genome assembly GCA_033310375.1 of Conus canariensis. Lineage (NCBI taxonomy): Eukaryota > Metazoa > Mollusca > Gastropoda > Neogastropoda > Conidae > Conus > Conus canariensis. Next base: position 44,388,350 of record CM065718.1, on the reverse strand, counting down.
CGCCCTGCCCTCTACCCCAACCCCACACACAGGTCTGAGCCACACCCCGCCCTGCCCTCTACCCCAACCCCACAGGTCTGAGCCACACCCGGCCCTGCCCTCTACCCCAACCCCACACACAGGTCTGAGCCACACCCCGCCCTGCCCTCTACCCCAACCCCACACACAGGTCTGAGCCACACCCCGCCGTGCCCTCTACCCCAACCCCACACACAGGTCTGAGCCACACCCCGCTCTGCCCTCTACCCCAGCCCCACAGGTCTGAGCCACACCCCGCCCTGCCCTCTACCCCAACCTCACAGGTCTGAGCCATACTCCGCCCTGCCCTCTATCCCAGCCCCACAGGTCTGAGCCATACTCCGCCCTGCCCTCTACCCCAGCCCCACAGGTCTGAGCCACACCCCGCCCTGCCCTCTACCCCAACCCCACAGGTCTGAGCCACACCCCGCCCTGCCCTCTACCCCAACCCCACAGGTCTGAGCCACACCTCGCCCTGCCCTCTACCCCAACCCCACACACAGGTCTGAGCCACACCCCGCCCTGCCCTCTACCCCAACCCCACAGGTCTGAGCCACACCCGTCGCAGATACGGGAAGCCACAGTGCGGAGGACTAGGCAGTCGGGAATTCTCGGTGAAGGTGAAACACAGTTAAATTGTGTGCCTGCTTCTGGACTGACTAATTAACCTGACGGACTGTCAAACCTGAATAAATCTGACGTTTCTGAATGTGCATCACCTCAGAAAGATCGGCAGCAGTATGGTTTTTTTTGGACTGGTACCAGAATTTGTGCGACGATCTTCCCCTGTGCCTAAAGTGAGTGTGACAGCCTTGTAGATGTTAGTAGGAATAATATTGAATCCCCTTCATCGCAGATACAAGATACCTGATCCTTCCCCTCCTCACGTTCTCCTGCCTCAACCCTTGATTAACAACATATTTGACAAACTCGAGTTCCGAATACTAGTACCAGTCTTACTGCGTCTATCCCAGCTCTTTCCTGTACTCCCGCCTGTCTTCTTTCAATGCCAGTTGGTAACCATTGTCAATGTGTGTGTGTGTGTGTGTGTGTGTGTGTGTGTGTGTGTGTGTGTGTGTGTGTGTGTGTGTGGGATAGAGAGAGGTGAGTGTGTAAGATGGATAGAATGGTGTTTAAACGAGTACGGAAGGGAGGGGGTCTTGTGTTTAAAAAAAAAAGCATTTTCGTTATTAAACGGGACAGGCTTTTCCACTCGGTTTAGAGAACTCTCTCCCTTCGTCCTCATGTTTAAGATAGACAAAAAGCGACCACAAACATTTTTTTTGGGGGGTGGGGGGTGGGGGGGGGGGGTAGGGGAATGTAAGGTGCTGAGGCACATATGTGAACAATCATCCATGTCTTCTCTTAGCATGTGTTCTTATTCTTTCACGCTCCATCTTCGTCACCGCCTCCAACACTACTTCAGTCCATGATAGATGAGAATGCAATCCGGTGGAAGGTACAATCCTATCTGAATACTGTGACATATTCTGGTAACCCAGTCAGGGGAATTTATTTGTATAACAGTTTTTGTGTCAGATTTGGAAGTTTCTGTGTGCATTTTTCAAACAACTCTTATGGTATCTGTTGCCTTGGTACGCGTTACAATTTCTTTTATCCTAC
>CM065718.1:44376709-44379209 GCA_033310375.1 Conus canariensis | reverse complement strand
TCAACTTTCAACAGCAAACTTGAAAACACACACTGCTTATTACTGTCGAGACAAAATGTCAGCAATCACATTGCTGGACCCTGAAATTGGATCAACCCTGAAACTGTATTGCTGGATCGCCAAAGACCACCGTAATAGACGGTTATTCTTTGTTCTTGATGTCTTCAAAAACGTCAGAGGTCTGTGATCCGTCTGCAGGACAAAAAACCTGCCTGTCAAGAAACGCTCAAATTTTGCAAGTGCCCACACAATCGCTAAGCATTCCCGTTCAATAGTAGAATACTTCGACTGTGCATCAGTGAACTTCTTACTTGCAAACTGTACTGGATGCAATAAATCTTGATGTTCTTGCAAAAGAACAGCACCCATTCCTGTTGAACTTGCATCAGTCCGGAGGACAAAATCTTTCTCCAAGTTGGGCAGAAGTAAAACAGGAGAAGAATTCAAAACCTTTTGAACTGCTTCCAAAGCATTCTGACAATCTACAGTCCAATCAATAGATGAATGCTTGGAACCCTTTGTCAATTCAGTTAATGGAGCTGTGAGAGTTGCAAAGTGAGGGACATAACGCCTGTAATAAGATAAGAGTCCAAGAAGTGAACGAACCTGTTTCTTTGAACATGGGGTTTTGATTGCCAAAATCTTTTCCATTTTCTTCTTTTCCGGCTGCATCGAACCCACAGCAATTGTATGCCCCAAAAACTCCAGTTTTTGAAAACCCGCCATGATTTTTGATGGCCTTGCTGTCAAACCAAAAGAACGGAGTCTTTCAAAAACATTTTTCAAACGTCTCAGCAGATTACTCCATGTTTGTGAAGCCAGCAAAATATCATCAAAAAAACTTACAGCAGACATATCATGTAACCTGAGTTGTCTCATCATTCTCGCGAAAGTTGCCGGTGCATTCTGCAAACCAAAAGGCATTCGCAAAAAATGAAAAAGTCCAAATGGTGTTTGAAAAGCTGTTTTTTTCTTTATCATCAACACACATCGGTATCTGCCAATAACCTTTGGTGAGATCAATTTTCACAAAATACTTGGCTTGACTCAGTTGACAAAAATCCTCCACATCAGGAATTGGTTCAGAATCAAAAACAGTCAATTTATTCAAAGCCCTGTAATCAATATAAAATCTGACTGAACCATCTGGTTTTGAAACCAGCACCACAGGAGCCGCATATGGAGAACTTGATTTTTCAATCACCCCAAGATCCAACATGACCTGTACCTCTCAATAATTTGCTTTTTTGCAAAAGGTAAAGGATACGACTTCATTCGTACAGGAACATATGTTGTCAACCGTATTCTATGAGGTTCAACACCAACTGCAGATCCTGGTTTGTCTGTAAGTACATCTGTATAATCATGTAGTAAACACTTTAGTTGAGTCACCTGAGATGGTTTCAAGTCCTCGTTGATCTTGACATCCTCGTATGTTTCACCTTTTAAGGATAATGTAGGCAGTTGAATAACATCATCACCAGTGTCCTGAACTACACCAACAGCAGTTTCATGAATTACAGGCACCTTGTGAAACACAGGTTTGTCAAGACGTTGCAAATGTTCTGTCACACAATCCATTGGTAACAGACATGAAATGTCACATGCCAATGCTGAAATCTTATCATCAGGGACAGCAACCTTGTTGATCATAACATCAGACCTGTGAAAGTACTTTTTCAACATGTTAACATGGAAAATTTTCTTCACACCATTCATATCAATTCTGTAATTGACATCAGAACATTTTTCAATGACGACGAATGGTCCTTTCCACATCACATGCATCTTGCTCTTATCTGTCAAAAGCACCAACACATTGTCACCCACAGAAAACACACGCATCTTTGCCCCACGATCAGCATACTTTTTATGCGTAGTTGCACTGTCATAAGCATTTTCTTGGGCAATACGACATGCATCTGCTATACGATTTTGTAAAGTAAAAACATAATCAAAAACATTTTTTTCTTCTTGAGACACATTGTCCCCAGACCATGACTTTGACAGGATGCTAATAGGTCCTTTTGGTGAACGACCAAAAAGCAACTCAAAAGGAGAGAAACCTGTGCTCTCATTTGGCAATTCCCTGTAGGCAAAAAGTATGGCTGGAATGTATCGATCCCAGTCTGATGGTCTTTCCTTAGAAACTTTCTTCAACATCATCTTGAAAGTACCATTAAATCTTTCCACGAGGCCATTCGACTGTGGATGGTATGGAGATGTAGTACATGCAGAAATTGAAAGTAAACGAAATATTTCTTTCATGAGATCTGATACAAACTGAGTACCCAAGTCAGATAATATTTCATCAGGAAGTCCCATTCTGGAAAAAATAGAAAATAATGCTTCTGCCACAGAAATGGTATCAATCTTTTTCAAAGGTACAGCTTCAGGATACCTGGTAGCAACATCCATGACAGTGAGCACATAACGAAAACCAGAATTGGAAACATGAAATGGACCAACCAAATCAATACAAACACGACTGAATGGTTCA
>CM065718.1:44374746-44376609 GCA_033310375.1 Conus canariensis | reverse complement strand
TTTCTGGAAAACCCCGTCAGGGGGGAATTTTTTTTTTTAAAAAGTTTTTGGGGTCAGTTTTGGAAATTTCTGTGTGCATTTTTAAAAAAACTTTTTGGTAAACTGTTGCCTTGGGACGCGTTTTAAATTTTTTCTTTTATCCTACGGGGGTGTGGTTAGAGGGGAAAAAATAATAACAAAAAAAACAATTTTTTTTTCGTGTTGTTGATTTCCCCCCGTCGCCTTTTTAAAAAAAAAATTTGTTGTGGTATTGGTAGAAGTAACATTTTTTGGGCGTTGTGGAAAAAGTTTAAAGTATTGAAACTGTTCTTGTTATCATACAAAGAAAAGGGGAAGGGGAAGATCGTGGTGTGATATGGCCTTTTTGCATTTTTGTAGGGCCCTTTTTTCATTTTTATTAAAAAAAACAAACCAGGCCCTTGAGAAAAAAAGATTTGGGGGAAAAAAACGTCTGACCCCCTTGGTGCCCGCTATTTTTAATTTTCCCCCCATTGCTGTTTGTGTGCTAAAATGGAATTAGTTTTTGTTTCCCCATCTCCTTGTTTTCCCCAAACGGGGAGAGTGGGGTGAGGGGGGGGGGGAAAGGAAAAGGATGGGGGGGGGGGGGGGGGAAAAGGGGGGAAAGAAAAGGAAATGAGGAAGAGAGGAGAGAGAGCCCCGGGGGGGAGAGAGATGATCTTACCCCCCTTTTCCGGGCCCCGAAAAAAATGGCGATACGAAGAAAAACACCACATTTCGGCCTTCAATGGGCCGGGGCCCCCCCCCTTTGGTTTGTTCTTTGACTTGTTTTTTTTCATGTGCCAGTGCAGAACGCTATTTTTCATTTTTTTTCCGGGGGCTGAATAATAAAAAATTTTAAAAAAAATCCCGACTTCCCAGTCTCATTTTTGGGTTTTAAAGAGGTCTTCGTGCCTAGTCAAATGTGCGCAATTGAGAGAGGGGGTTTTGTGTAGGTGGATATTTTTTTTATAATTAAAAAAAGAAAAAGTTTTGGAGTTTCCCTTTTGGTTTTGCACTCTTAAAAAAAAACCCAAAAATGAAGATTTTTTATGTTTTCCCGGATAAGGTTTTTTGATTACCCGGGGAAAAAAATTTTTTTGTTTTTTGGGGAAGGGGGTTTCCCAGTTACCATAGTAAACGAAAAAAAAAAATTTTAACCCTTTAGATAAACAAAAACTTTCATAGAATTTTTGGGGGTAATGACATACACACACACACGAAAAACACACCCCCACACCACACCACACACAACCCCACGCGCGCGCGCGCGCGCGAGCGCGCGACACACACACACACAAAACCACCCCAAAACACACCCCCCACAAAAACACAAAAAGCGCGGCGCGCGCGCGCGCGCGCACGCACCCCCGCACGCAGCACACAATATACACACCCCAAAGAAAACCCGAAAAAACCACACACACAAAAAACGCACGCACGCAGCCGCAGCCGCACCGGCGCCACACCAAATGACTGTATTTTACAACAAAAAAAAAACCTTGCCCCCCTGCTCGTTTTTTTTCTCTTTTTCCCTTTCGCTTTTTTGCCTAAAAAACAGAGACAGGTTGTTTTTCATGAACGGGGAAAAGAGAAAAAAGGAGAGAGGGAGAAGAGAGAGAGGGGAGGGGGGGGGGGGACAGCGGGGAGGCACACAGACAGATAGACAAAAGAGAGCGGAAAAGGGGAGAGGGGAAAAAAGGGGGGGGGGGGATGAAGGAGAAGAGAGAGGCGGGCAGACAGCAGCGAAGCCCAAAAAGAAGGCGGAGGGGAAGAGGAAAGGGAAGGAGGAAAATTTTTAACTAGAAGAAAAAAGAAAAAGAAGAAAGGGAAGAGGGGAAAGGGAAGAGGGGAAAGGAAAAAGAA
>CM065718.1:44354746-44369746 GCA_033310375.1 Conus canariensis | reverse complement strand
ACAACCCCAACTGGTACTTACCTTCTAGGGAATAAGCGACAAGCCTACCCTAGTAGACTTCCAGTCTACATCTACACTCTATACTCGAGTGAACTTGCCACGCCAGGCATATTACACCCACCAAGGGTTAAGCACACCCAAACCAGGGTTGCATCGGACAAACCAGTCCAATCATATAGCACAACCAACCCAGGGTTGCATAGGACAATCTAGTCCTAACTATGTTAAACCCAACTAGGGTTACAATCAGACATTCTCCTATGTCTGTGTCCAGAGCTCCTCTGAAGTAACAATAATCTTCCACCCTTCCTCACATTGGGTGAACACACTTCACAATCCATCAGCGTCCTACTCTTCCGCATCACTGGCGGTTGCACTCCATGAATACAAAAAAGCATCAAACCCGTAGGTTCCATTCCACAATTGCAAAAATTACAAAATCTCTTAATTGATATGAAACTTTTCCATTCACATCACTTTTTTCCTCATATCACATGACACCCCCCAACCTCCGATAAAAAAATTTGATTCAAATTTTTTCAAAGAAGAGTATAGGAGTTCACAAAAAAAAATACACCATTGACAGTATTCTGAAAAAATACTTTCCCAAAATGACATGAGTACATGCGAACAGAAAAATGTATATTTATAAAAACATTGTTTCCAAAAAAAATTATCCAAAGCCAACATCAATGCATCGACTATCACTACCGCAAGTAATCATATTGCACACAAACAACATTCCATTACTCAAATACAAACATATAAATTCAACTTTCAACAGCAAACTTGAAAACACACACTGCTTATTACTGTCGAGGACAAAATGTCAGCAATCACATTGCTGGACCCTGAAATTGGATCAACCTGAAACTGTATTGCTGGATCGCCAAAGACACCGTAATAGACGGTTATTCTTTGTTCTTGATGTCTTCAAAAACGTCAGAGGTCTGTGATCCGTCTGCAGGACAAAAAACCTGCCTGTCAAGAAACGCTCAAATTTTGCAAGTGCCCACACAATCGCTAAGCATTCCCGTTCAATAGTAGAATACTTCGACTGTGCATCAGTGAACTTCTTACTTGCAAACTGTACTGGATGCAATAAATCTTGATGTTCTTGCAAAAAGAACAGCACCCATTCCTGTTGAACTTGCATCAGTCCGGAGGACAAAATCTTTCTCCAAGTTGGGCAGAAGTAAAACAGGAGAAGAATTCAAAACCTTTTGAACTGCTTCCAAAGCATTCTGACAATCTACAGTCCAATCAATAGATGAATGCTTGGAACCCTTTGTCAATTCAGTTAATGGAGCTGTGAGAGTTGCAAAGTGAGGGACATAACGCCTGTAATAAGATTAAGAGTCCAAGAAGTGAACGAACCTGTTTCTTTGAACATGGGGTTTTGATTGCCAAAATCTTTTCCATTTTCTTCTTTTCCGGCTGCATCGAACCCACAGCAATTGTATGCCCCAAAAACTCCAGTTTTTGAAAACCCGCCATGATTTTTGATGGCCTTGCTGTCAAACCAAAAGAACGGAGTCTTTCAAAAACATTTTTCAAACGTCTCAGCAGATTACTCCATGTTTGTGAAGCCAGCAAAATATCATCAAAAAAACTTACAGCAGACATATCATGTAACCTGAGTTGTCTCATCATTCTCGCGAAAGTTGCCGGGCATTCTGCAAACCAAAAGGCATTCGCAAAAAATGAAAAAGTCCAAATGGTGTTTGAAAAGCTGTTTTTTCTTTATCATCAACACACATCGGTATCTGCCAATAACCTTTGGTGAGATCAATTTTCACAAAATACTTGGCTTGACTCAGTTGACAAAAATCCTCCACATCAGGAATTGGTTCAGAATCAAAAACAGTCAATTTATTCAAAGCCCTGTAATCAATATAAAATCTGACTGAACCATCTGGTTTTGAAACCAGCACCACAGGAGCCGCTATGGAGAACTTGATTTTTCAATCACCCCAAGATCCAACATGACCTGTACCTCTCAATAATTTGCTTTTTTGCAAAAGGTAAAGGATACGACTTCATTCGTACAGGAACATATGTTGTCAACCGTATTCTATGAGGTTCAACACCAACTGCAGATCCTGGTTTGTCTGTAAGTACATCTGTATAATCATGTAGTAAACACTTTAGTTGAGTCACCTGAGATGGTTTCAAGTCCTCGTTGATCTTGACATCCTCGTATGTTTACCTTTTAAGGATAATGTAGGCAGTTGAATAACATCATCACCAGTGTCTGAACTACACCAACAGCAGTTTCATGAATTACAGGCACCTTGTGAAACACAGGTTTGTCAAGACGTTGCAAATGTTCTGTCACACAATACATTGGTAACAGACATGAAATGTCACATGCCAATGCTGAAATCTTATCATCAGGGACAGCAACCTTGTTGATCATAACATCAGACCTGTGAAAGTACTTTTTCAACATGTTAACATGGAAAATTTTCTTCACACCATTCATATCAATTCTGTAATTGACATCAGAACATTTTTCAATGACGACGAATGGTCCTTTCCACATCACATGCATCTTGCTCTTATCTGTCAAAAGCACCAACACATTGTCACCCACAGAAAACACACGCATCTTTGCCCCACGATCAGCATACTTTTTATGCGTAGTTGCACTGTCATAAGCATTTTCTTGGGCAATACGACATGCATCTGCTATACGATTTTGTAAAGTAAAAAACATAATCAAAAACATTTTTTTCTTCTTGAGACACATTGTCCCCAGACCATGACTTTGACAGGATGCTAATAGGTCCTTTTGGTGAACGACCAAAAAGCAACTCAAAAGGAGAGAAAACCTGTGCTCTCATTTGGCAATTCCCTGTAGGCAAAAAGTATGGCTGGAATGTATCGATCCCAGTCTGATGGTCTTTCCTTAGAAACTTTCTTCAACATCATCTTGAAAGTACCATTAAATCTTTCCACGAGGCCATTCGACTGTGGATGGTATGGAGATGTAGTACATGCGAAATTGAAAGTAAACGAAATATTTCTTTCATGAGATCTGATACAAACTGAGTACCCAAGTCAGATAATATTTCATCAGGAAGTCCCATTCTGGAAAAAATAGAAAATAATGCTTCTGCCACAGAAATGGTATCAATCTTTTTCAAAGGTACAGCTTCAGGATACCTGGTAGCAACATCCATGACAGTGAGCACATAACGAAAACCAGAATTGGAAACATGAAATGGACCAACCAAATCAATACAAACACGACTGAATGGTTCAGTAATGACTGGCATTCTTTGCAAAGGTGCAAATGGTATACGACCTTTGGGAATTGTTTTCCGACAGACATCACATGATTGACAATATTTTGAAACTTGCACACTAACACCAGGCCAAAAAAATGAAGACAACACACGTTGAAGAGTACGTTTGACTCCACAATGACCCGAAAACATGGAATCATGTGCAGTATGCAAAACAGTGTCACGTAAAGACATAGGAACGACAATCTGCTCCACCACCTGTTCATCTTTAGGAAAGAGACGGTATAAACAGATTATTCTTTTTTATGTACATGATATCAGTCATTTTGTCAGGTACCTCAGGAACAACTTTCTGAAACAAATGAGTCAATGTTGTATCTGTCTTTTGTAAATCACTCAAATGTTCAGGAGTCACATTCAATTTTGGGACATGGGGAACAACCAGGGGTTTTTGACCTTGCCTTTCTTTTTTCTCTTGTGAACGTGTGTTTACTATACAAGGCACAAAAGAACCACATTGTCCTCCACAAGACGTGGAAACACCCTTGAGATTTCCAAGAATGAGGTCTGTCACAGGATCATCAATGACACATGCTGTTATTTCACCTGTAAAATAGGGAGTACAAACATAAACACATGCCAAAGGAAATGATTCAATTTTGCCACCAAATGTGCGACATTGCTGATGTGTCCCGGTGTATTGTTTTTTTCTGACTAAATCTTTGCGTACACCAGCAGTAGTACACCCAGTATCCCTCAACAGTGTAGCACCAAACCCATTGACAGTACACGATTCAATGTGTAGACCTGTAACATCAGTGTCAGACACTAAAACATGCTGAATATCTTTAGTAGTTTGCTTGGGATCTGTTGCTAAGCACACATTACCCTGTGCTAGAAAAGGACAGTCTTTCTTCTTGTGAAATATACAGGAACAGTGCCAACAACCATTGTCCGCACCAGATACTGTATTTGGTACTGTACTATGATCAATACCACCACAGTTTGAAAATTGTCCACGGCCACGAATAGCTCTAAACTGACCAGTCCGTCGAGAATTGGTATATCCTCTTGGATTTGGATTACCCTGTGAAAAAGTTTGTCCAGAATTATTCTCTTGCCAGTTATTATAGGAATGTACATTATTCCTGTTTGTATTCTGTCTTTGAGAAAAACTCTGGCCTCCTCTATGACCATATCTCCTGTTTGGTTGAGAACGACCCGGACCAAACTGGCCTGTTGAAGCAACATTTGCCTCAAACACATCACGGTCAGATTTCCTGGAAAAATGCTTTTCCGGATGAGCAGTCCGATACTGATCTGCCAGCTTACACATATCCTCTGCAGTTTTACAAGATCTCTCTTTTAGAAAAATAGCTAGGTCTTTGGATACGCTTTGTAAATCTGCTCACGTAACAACAAGTCACGCAAATCAGCATATTCTTTCTGTGTTTGGGACAATTCAACCCAACGATCAAATAAATGACTTGTCCTAATAAGGAAAGCTGCAAATGATTCACCTTTTTCTGGACGAACTGAACGAAATTTTTCTCTAAAGCCTTCATCTGTATATTGAAACTTCTTCAAAAGTTCAGCTTTCAGCTCTTCCCATGTGAGAGAATCACGAACTGCCAAACTATGATACAGAGATAATGCGGTGCCCTTGAATAAGGAAGCAGCATACAATGTCCATTAGAGAACTTGCTCCAACCACATGATGAAGCATGGTTTTCAAACCTAAAAAGAAAAGAGTCTATGTCATCACGATTCTCATCAAAAGGGGGTAATTTGGGAATGTAGGAAGTCTTACCTGCACCCTGAACAGGAACAGCATCAGTTTGAGAAACATTTACATTTGCAGATTGTTGAACAGCCTGCTGCTTTAACTGAAGTTCCACTCGTTTTTGTTCAAGTTCCAATCTTCTCATTTCAAGTAAATTAAGACTTTCTGTTCTTTTCATTTCAAGTTCATGCGCCCTGATTTTTTCCTCTCTCTCTATCTGTGCTTGTCTATTCTTCTCTTCTTTCTCTAACTGTACTTGTCTATCCTTCTCTTCTTTCTCTAACTGTACTTGTCTATCCTTCTCTTCTTTCTCTAACTGTGCTTGTCTATCCTTCTCTTCTTTCTCTAACTGTGCTTCTGCTTGCCTAATCTTTTCTTTTTCTGCCTCTGCTTTACTAAGCCTTTCTCTCTCATCTGCCTTTTTCTTCTCCTCTTTCTTTCGCTCTGAGCGCACGCTCTTCACACTGATCAATGTAGGCCATTAAAGCATCACCAGACAACTGTAATTTCTGTCCCTGGGACAAAAATCGGTTGAAACGAACCGTTTCCTCATCCTCCTTCACAAATAAGGATTGGAATTCCTCAATTTGTTGATCATCTACTGTATCAGTCATGTTGTATGAGAGTGTAGATAACGCTTAAAGAAATCTCACAGCGTGCAAATGGGGTAGAGAAATTAAGATGTGAAATAAAAACACTATTTAATATAGAACAATTTAAACTTACTTGGCACTGATTACTAGAATACAGAGCTCAAAACATTCAAATTTGTAAAGAACCAAAAAAAAAACAATGACGGGACAGAAAAGAATATTTTTTTCCCAGTAAAATTTGATTGAGTATGGAAATGCACCCTCACTGAAAAAATGTTTTATTTAAGTTAATTTAGTTGGCCAAAAAATGTGAGAAGTAAATTTAGAAATGGCTCTGAAAGACAATTGTGAGAAAGATTTCCGAAATACCAAGAAAAGCTAAGAATATTTTTTTTATTATTATTGTTTTAAACTAAACTAGAGCACTGTTTTCAAAAAGGAATCCAAAAGAATGTGCCAGAAAAAACACAAACAATTTTACAAGAAAGATTTTCAACTAAACCTTACATTTAAAATAAAGGGAGCATTTACACACACTAATCAGAAACCCTATTTAAAATAGCAAAAAAAACCCCGCCTAAACTTGAAACTAGAGAGGAGCTTATTGTAAAGAATATCAAGAGAATTTTAATTAGAATAGAGACAGAAACCAAGAGGCGAAAATTTGAAAAAAGTAGGAAAAGTAAGACCGAGCAAAAGAACCCTTAGGTAGTCCACTAATTGAAACTACCACCCGTAGAACTGGAGATGGGAATACTAAGAAACAAGTATACATTACATAAACAATTGACTCACACCATAAATATAGATAAGAAAAACAAAATTGAAAACGCCAATGAAAATGAATAAATATAACAATTATACAGCAATGCAGAGGGGAACAAAATAGTATCTTTATAATTGTAATTTGGCAGAGTAATTTTACTTCTATTTTTCTTTCTTTTTTTACAAAGGGGTTCAAAACAATATTTTTAGCAGCAGTACTCAAAAAACTAAATCCTATTAAACTCTAACCTAAATTCAAAGACGGGGTCACCACTGTCACACACCCATGTTTGTGAACATACACACTTGCATTCACAAACACAGTATGCTTACTTCGTACACAACACGCAATCACTCCATTCACCCAAAGGAGCACTATCACAATTGAATTGAGTTTTCTATAAAACGCTCCCTTTACTCACAAAGAAAAGGGTTTTAATTCTTTGCATTTCACTGCATTTTCCAACAATTATTTCTTCTCTTCACAAGATAATTCCCCACATAGAAACAATAATACAATATTCAAAGTTTTACCAAAAATCCAACACACTCACACACATGTTACACTATCAGTTCTTATATTAAATAGTATCAATAAAGACAAGTCATCTTGACTTGTCGAGGAGCTTTCTTTCACTTGGCTGTACCACCTCTGAACCACCACAGCCTGGACTCTCACTAGGCTCGTACAGCTCAAGCCTGGACCCCACTGGACCACCACTGGACCACCACTGGACGCTGAGGGATTCTGTAACGAAACCCTAGGTCCAGGGTTAACCTCTAAAATGAATTTTATTTATTCTTTCTCTTTCTCTCTTATTATTCATAGCTCCTTTTTAACTCCTTTCACATTCACTCCAAGATCAATATAGAATACTCACATGAGTCTTGTTCCGCCAACCTATTCCTACCTACAGTTGGGGTACAGAAAGAAATCTTTATACAACAATATTTTATTTATTTATTTTCCAATTCTTCTCTTTTCGCGTTCAACGTTCATCTTTCTCTTTTTCCCGAATAGCGCAATATCATCAAATCTTTATAATTATCAAACTTCTGTTATCATTACAATTACACCTTTACTGTAATTGCTTTAACCAGTTTACAACCCCAACTGGTACTCACCTTCTAGGGAATAAGCGACAAGCCTACCCTAGTAGACTTCCAGTCTACATCTACACTCTATACTCGAGTGAACTTGCCACGCCAGGCATATTACACCCACCAAGGGTTAAGCACACCCAAACCAGGGTTGCATCGGACAAACCAGTCCAATCATATAGCACACCCAACCCAGGGTTGCATAGGACAATCCTAGTCCTAACTATGTTAAACCCAACTAGGGTTACAATCAGACATTCTCCTATGTCTGTGTCCAGAGCTCCTCTGAAGTAACAATAATCTTCCACCCTTCCTCACATTGGGTGAACACACTTCACAATCCACTCAGCGTCCTACTCTTCCGCATCACTGGCGGTTGCACTCCATGAATACAAAAAAGCATCAAACCCGTAGGTTCCATTCCACAATTGCAAAAATTACAAAATCTCTTAATTGATATGAAACTTTTCCATTCACATCACTTTTTCCTCATTCACATGACACCCCCCACCTCCGATAAAAAAATTTGATTCAAATTTTTTCAAAGAAGAGTATAGGAGTTCACAAAAAAAAATACACCATTGACAGTATTCTGAAAAAATACTTTCCCAAAATGACATGAGTACATGCGAACAGAAAAATGTATATTTATAAAAACATTGTTTCCAAAAAAATTATCCAAAGCCAACATCAATGCATCGACTATCACTACCGCAAGTAATCAATATTGCACACAACAACATTCCATTACTCAAATACAAACATATAAATTCAACTTTCAACAGCAAACTTGAAAACACACACTGCTTATTACTGTCGAGACAAAATGTCAGCAATCACATTGCTGGACCCTGAAATTGGATCAACCCTGAAACTGTATTGCTGGATCGCCAAAGACCACCGTAATAGACGGTTATTCTTTGTTCTTGATGTCTTCAAAAACGTCAGAGGTCTGTGATCCGTCTGCAGGACAAAAAACCTGCCTGTCAAGAAACGCTCAAATTTTGCAAGTGCCCACACAATCGCTAAGCATTCCCGTTCAATAGTAGAATACTTCGACTGTGCATCAGTGAACTTCTTACTTGCAAACTGTACTGGATGCAATAAATCTTGATGTTCTTGCAAAAGAACAGCACCCATTCCTGTTGAACTTGCATCAGTCCGGAGGACAAAATCTTTCTCCAAGTTGGGCAGAAGTAAAACAGGAGAAGAATTCAAAACCTTTTGAACTGCTTCCAAAGCATTCTGACAATCTACAGTCCAATCAATAGATGAATGCTTGGAACCCTTTGTCAATTCAGTTAATGGAGCTGTGAGAGTTGCAAAGTGAGGGACATAACGCCTGTAATAAGATAAGAGTCCAAGAAGTGAACGAACCTGTTTCTTTGAACATGGGGTTTTGATTGCCAAAATCTTTTCCATTTTCTTCTTTTCCGGCTGCATCGAACCCACAGCAATTGTATGCCCCAAAAACTCCAGTTTTTGAAAACCCGCCATGATTTTTGATGGCCTTGCTGTCAAACCAAAAGAACGGAGTCTTTCAAAAACATTTTTCAAACATCTCAGCAGATTACTCCATGTTTGTGAAGCCAGCAAAATATCATCAAAAAAACTTACAGCAGACATATCATGTAACCTGAGTTGTCTCATCATTCTCGCGAAAGTTGCCGGTGCATTCTGCAAACCAAAAGGCATTCGCAAAAAATGAAAAAGTCCAAATGGTGTTTGAAAAGCTGTTTTTTCTTTATCATCAACACACATCGGTATCTGCCAATAACCTTTGGTGAGATCAATTTTCACAAAATACTTGGCTTGACTCAGTTGACAAAAATCCTCCACATCAGGAATTGGTTCAGAATCAAAAACAGTCAATTTATTCAAAGCCCTGTAATCAATATAAAATCTGACTGAACCATCTGGTTTTGAAACCAGCACCACAGGAGCCGCATATGGAGAACTTGATTTTTCAATCACCCCAAGATCCAACATGACCTGTACCTCTCAATAATTTGCTTTTTTGCAAAAGGTAAAGGATACGACTTCATTCGTACAGGAACATATGTTGTCAACCGTATTCTATGAGGTTCAACACCAACTGCAGATCCTGGTTTGTCTGTAAGTACATCTGTATAATCATGTAGTAAACACTTTAGTTGAGTCACCTGAGATGGTTTCAAGTCCTCGTTGATCTTGACATCCTCGTATGTTTCACCTTTTAAGGATAATGTAGGCAGTTGAATAACATCATCACCAGTGTCCTGAACTACACCAACAGCAGTTTCATGAATTACAGGCACCTTGTGAAACACAGGTTTGTCAAGACGTTGCAAATGTTCTGTCACACAATCCATTGGTAACAGACATGAAATGTCACATGCCAATGCTGAAATCTTATCATCAGGGACAGCAACCTTGTTGATCATAACATCAGACCTGTGAAAGTACTTTTTCAACATGTTAACATGGAAAATTTTCTTCACACCATTCATATCAATTCTGTAATTGACATCAGAACATTTTTCAATGACGACGAATGGTCCTTTCCACATCACATGCATCTTGCTCTTATCTGTCAAAAGCACCAACACATTGTCACCCACAGAAAACACACGCATCTTTGCCCCACGATCAGCATACTTTTTATGCGTAGTTGCACTGTCATAAGCATTTTCTTGGGCAATACGACATGCATCTGCTATACGATTTTGTAAAGTAAAAACATAATCAAAAACATTTTTTTCTTCTTGAGACACATTGTCCCCAGACCATGACTTTGACAGGATGCTAATAGGTCCTTTTGGTGAACGACCAAAAAGCAACTCAAAAGGAGAGAAACCTGTGCTCTCATTTGGCAATTCCCTGTAGGCAAAAAGTATGGCTGGAATGTATCGATCCCAGTCTGATGGTCTTTCCTTAGAAACTTTCTTCAACATCATCTTGAAAGTACCATTAAATCTTTCCACGAGGCCATTCGACTGTGGATGGTATGGAGATGTAGTACATGCAGAAATTGAAAGTAAACGAAATATTTCTTTCATGAGATCTGATACAAACTGAGTACCCAAGTCAGATAATATTTCATCAGGAAGTCCCATTCTGGAAAAAATAGAAAATAATGCTTCTGCCACAGAAATGGTATCAATCTTTTTCAAAGGTACAGCTTCAGGATACCTGGTAGCAACATCCATGACAGTGAGCACATAACGAAAACCAGAATTGGAAACATGAAATGGACCAACCAAATCAATACAAACACGACTGAATGGTTCAGTAATGACTGGCATTCTTTGCAAAGGTGCAAATGGTATACGACCTTTGGGAATTGTTTTCCGACAGACATCACATGATTGACAATATTTTGAAACTTGCACACTAACACCAGGCCAAAAAAATGAAGACAACACACGTTGAAGAGTACGTTTGACTCCACAATGACCCGAAAACATGGAATCATGTGCAGTATGCAAAACAGTGTCACGTAAAGACATAGGAACGACAATCTGCTCCACCACCTGTTCATCTTTAGGAAAGAGACGGTATAACAGATTATTCTTTTTTATGTACATGATATCAGTCATTTTGTCAGGTACCTCAGGAACAACTTTCTGAAACAAATGAGTCAATGTTGTATCTGTCTTTTGTAAATCACTCAAATGTTCAGGAGTCACATTCAATTTTGGGACATGGGGAACAACCAGGGGTTTTTGACCTTGCCTTTCTTTTTTCTCTTGTGAACGTGTGTTTACTATACAAGGCACAAAAGAACCACATTGTCCTCCACAAGACGTGGAAACACCCTTGAGATTTCCAAGAATGAGGTCTGTCACAGGATCATCAATGACACATGCTGTTATTTCACCTGTAAAATAGGGAGTACAAACATAAACACATGCCAAAGGAAATGATTCAATTTTGCCACCAAATGTGCGACATTGCTGATGTGTCCCGGTGTATTGTTTTTTTCTGACTAAATCTTTGCGTACACCAGCAGTAGTACACCCAGTATCCCTCAACAGTGTAGCACCAAACCCATTGACAGTACACGATTCAATGTGTAGACCTGTAACATCAGTGTCAGACACTAAAACATGCTGAATATCTTTAGTAGTTTGCTTGGGATCTGTTGCTAAGCACACATTACCCTGTGCTAGAAAAGGACAGTCTTTCTTCTTGTGAAATATACAGGAACAGTGCCAACAACCATTGTCCGCACCAGATACTGTATTTGGTACTGTACTATGATCAATACCACCACAGTTTGAAAATTGTCCACGGCCACGAATAGCTCTAAACTGACCAGTCCGTCGAGAATTGGTATATCCTCTTGGATTTGGATTACCCTGTGAAAAAGTTTGTCCAGAATTATTCTCTTGCCAGTTATTATAGGAATGTACATTATTCCTGTTTGTATTCTGTCTTTGAGAAAAACTCTGGCCTCCTCTATGACCATATCTCCTGTTTGGTTGAGAACGACCCGGACCAAACTGGCCTGTTGAAGCAACATTTGCCTCAAACACATCACGGTCAGATTTCCTGGAAAAATGCTTTTCCGGATGAGCAGTCCGATACTGATCTGCCAGCTTACACATATCCTCTGCAGTTTTACAAGATCTCTCTTTTAGAAAAATAGCTAGGTCTTTGGATACGCTTTGTAAAATCTGCTCACGTAACAACAAGTCACGCAAATCAGCATATTCTTTCTGTGTTTGGGACAATTCAACCCAACGATCAAATAAATGACTTGTCCTAATAAGGAAAGCTGCAAATGATTCACCTTTTTCTGGACGAACTGAACGAAATTTTTCTCTAAAGCCTTCATCTGTATATTGAAACTTCTTCAAAAGTTCAGCTTTCAGCTCTTCCCATGTGAGAGAATCACGAACTGCCAAACTATGATACAGAGATAATGCGGTGCCCTTGAATAAGGAAGCAGCATACAATGTCCATTAGAGAACTTGCTCCAACCACATGATGAAGCATGGTTTTCAAACCTAAAAAGAAAAGAGTCTATGTCATCACGATTCTCATCAAAAGGGGGTAATTTGGGAATGTAGGAAGTCTTACCTGCACCCTGAACAGGAACAGCATCAGTTTGAGAAACATTTACATTTGCAGATTGTTGAACAGCCTGCTGCTTTAACTGAAGTTCCACTCGTTTTTGTTCAAGTTCCAATCTTCTCATTTCAAGTAAATTAAGACTTTCTGTTCTTTTCATTTCAAGTTCATGCGCCCTGATTTTTTCCTCTCTCTCTATCTGTGCTTGTCTATTCTTCTCTTCTTTCTCTAACTGTACTTGTCTATCCTTCTCTTCTTTCTCTAACTGTACTTGTCTATCCTTCTCTTCTTTCTCTAACTGTGCTTGTCTATCCTTCTCTTCTTTCTCTAACTGTGCTTCTGCTTGCCTAATCTTTTCTTTTTCTGCCTCTGCTTTACTAAGCCTTTCTCTCTCATCTGCCTTTTTCTTCTCCTCTTTCTTTCGCTCTGAGCGCACGCTCTTCACACTGATCAATGTAGGCCATTAAAGCATCACCAGACAACTGTAATTTCTGTCCCTGGGACAAAAATCGGTTGAAACGAACCGTTTCCTCATCCTCCTTCACAAATAAGGATTGGAATTCCTCAATTTGTTGATCATCTACTGTATCAGTCATGTTGTATGAGAGTGTAGATAACGCTTAAAGAAATCTCACAGCGTGCAAATGGGGTAGAGAAATTAAGATGTGAAATAAAAACACTATTTAATATAGAACAATTTAAACTTACTTGGCACTGATTACTAGAATACAGAGCTCAAAACATTCAAATTTGTAAAGAACCAAAAAAAAAACAATGACGGGACAGAAAAGAATATTTTTTTCCCAGTAAAATTTGATTGAGTATGGAAATGCACCCTCACTGAAAAAATGTTTTATTTAAGTTAATTTAGTTGGCCAAAAAATGTGAGAAGTAAATTTAGAAATGGCTCTGAAAGACAATTGTGAGAAAGATTTCCGAAATACCAAGAAAAGCTAAGAATATTTTTTTTATTATTATTGTTTTAAACTAAACTAGAGCACTGTTTTCAAAAAGGAATCCAAAAGAATGTGCCAGAAAAAACACAAACAATTTTACAAGAAAGATTTTCAACTAAACCTTACACATTTAAAATAAAGGGAGCATTTACACACACTAATCAGAAACCCTATTTAAAATAGCAAAAAAACCCCGCCTAAACTTGAAACTAGAGAGGAGCTTATTGTAAAGAATATCAAGAGAATTTTAATTAGAATAGAGACAGAAACCAAGAGGCGAAAATTTGAAAAAAGTAGGAAAAGTAAGACCGAGCAAAAGAACCCTTAGGTAGTCCACTAATTGAAACTACCACCCGTAGAACTGGAGATGGGAATACTAAGAACAAGTATACATTACATAAACAATTGACTCACACCATAAATATAGATAAGAAAAACAAAATTGAAAACGCCAATGAAAATGAATAAATATAACAATTATACAGCAATGCAGAGGGGAACAAAATAGTATCTTTATAATTGTAATTTGGCAGAGTAATTTTACTTCTATTTTTCTTTCTTTTTTTACAAAGGGGTTCAAAACAATATTTTAGCAGCAGTACTCAAAAAACTAAATCCTATTAAACTCTAACCTAAATTCAAAGACGGGGTCACCACTGTCACACACCCATGTTTGTGAACATACACACTTGCATTCACAAACACAGTATGCTTACTTCGTACACAACACGCAATCACTCCATTCACCCAAAGGAGCACTATCACAATTGAATTGAGTTTTCTATAAAACGCTCCCTTTACTCACAAAGAAAAGGGTTTTAATTCTTTGCATTTCACTGCATTTTCCAACAATTATTTCTTCTCTTCACAAGATAATTCCCCACATAGAAACAATAATACAATATTCAAAGTTTTACCAAAAATCCAACACACTCACACACATGTTACACTATCAGTTCTTATATTAAATAGTATCAATAAAGACAAGTCATCTTGACTTGTCGAGGAGCTTTCTTTCACTTGGCTGTACCACCTCTGAACCACCACAGCCTGGACTCTCACTAGGCTCGTACAGCTCAAGCCTGGACCACCACTGGACCACCACTGGACCACCACTGGACGCTGAGGGATTCTGTAACGAAACCCTAGGTCCAGGGTTAACCTCTAAAATGAATTTTATTTATTCTTTCTCTTTCTCTCTTATTATTCATAGCTCCTTTTTAACTCCTTTCACATTCACTCCAAGATCAATATAGAATACTCACATGAGTCTTGTTCCGCCAACCTATTCCTACCTACAGTTGGGGTACAGAAAGAAATCTTTATACAACAATATTTTATTTATTTATTTTCCAATTCTTCTCTTTTCGCGTTCAACGTTCATCTTTCTCTTTTTCCCGAATAGCGCAATATCATCAAATCTTTATAATTATCAAACTTCTGTTATCATTACAATTACACCTTTACTGTAATTGCTTTAACCAGTTTACAACCCC
>CM065718.1:44342246-44349746 GCA_033310375.1 Conus canariensis | reverse complement strand
TCTGTGCTACCTCAGTGGCATTGCACCTATGCCTCTCATTTTGATTACCCCGTCCCCGTCCCGTCCACGGCCACGGACCGGTCCGTCCCGCCGCAGCCCTTGCACCGGGAATCCGCGGGAGCGGTCAATGTCAAGTCGTCAAGAGGCAACCCACCAGAGGAGACACTGCACTGCTGCCGAGTCACTTCGGTGGTGTTCAGTGGTGCCTGTGCTGATCCAAAAATAGGCAGAACACCACCTACTAAAGAATGCGACACTGTAATCCGCAACAAGTTTTAATGAGCACCGAAAAGAGACATCCCGCTTTGAGTTCCAGCTGACACTCGCACGTGGAGGTAGTTCAGAAAGGAAAGAAGAAGAATAGAACGAGTAACATGAAATGACTGGATGACACGGAAACGACTGAATGAAGCGCACGAGCTCTCAGTCGCTTACCAGGTAGCACCCTTGTAAGCGAGTGGATTGTAAACCTTAAGCTTCCTACGAGATAGGCTATGTAAGTTTTCTTTTATTATTAGTACCTTTATCCCTGTCTGTGATACAGATGCTCAATATAACTTTTAAAAAAACTTGAAAATCACTCTTTTAAAACGACATGGCTATATGAAATTGAATATACGAGGCATCTGAATGCAGCACAAGATTAAAAACAAACAAACAACACCTACGCTCATCGACAATAAAAATGGGAAAACGCATTTTTAAAAATTTCAAATAACATTAATCGAAAACAAGAGATAATAAAGGCTCACGCACATCTAAAGATGACAAGTACATCTCCCTAACAATAGAATTGCACTTTTCAAGTTCTGTAAAAGCATGCCTGTTGTAAAAAAAAAAATTGTGTTCATTTCTGGCGAATGTTAATAGTTTCACTGCCGACTCCAGCGTGATTCCAGGTCCATCCTATAATTGTTGTTTGCACGGAAACGACATAAAAAGTCTTTATCACTGTGTGGAAGAGGTCAGCCAAGCAGACAGTCTCCCCACACTCCCGGTTACAAGCCAATCCATCAGGAGTATAGTGTCAAACACGATCACTGGGTACTATATACATCGCTTCCCCAGAGTCAGTTTCAGCGCCCGTCATTGTTCTTGACTTTATGCCATGCGAGAGTGCAATACATCACACACAGCAATCAATCAGCGTAAGCTGTCAGTTCGCACTCGGGTCTCTCAGTACATTATCAGTAGTTCGTCAATTTCTGCGGCCATCATTGTTCTTCATAGTTACACTGCGACGTCCTCAACTTCCCTACGATGCTCTTGGCAGACACACACACACACACACACACACACACACACACACACACACACACAACACACACACACACACACACACACCACTGATTGGCGCTACGTGAAAGATAATAAGAAAGAAGAGAACAACAGCAAGGAAACGACGACAAAACAAATGAATTAACGAATGAATGAAGAAAAGAAAGTGAAACTTCGACCCCAGTTTTTTTTTTCTTTTTTCTTTTTTTTCTTTTTTTTTTTTTAATAGTTCCAGACAGTTCAGTTTGTTTAATTTCCAAGGGAGGAAAGAAGAAAGCAAGAGAAAGACAAAGGAACCAGGAAACAATTTAAAACGTTTTTAAGAACAACAACAACAACAACAACAACAAAAACAACAACAACAACAAAACCAGCAGCAGCAACAATAGCCAGCAACAGCAACAACAATAGCGGAAAAGAAAAGGAAATACTATGTGTACAGTGAAACGTTCACACCTAATTTAGAAGCATAACACGCACCCATCGTGGTGAACATTAACCCAGGCTTCAAATTACACATTCATATCAGGATGCGAACTGCTCTTTTTTTTTCAAATGAAAAAAAAAAACATGCTTAAGGTCAATACACAACGATTGCTAGACCTTCCCTCAATCCCCATTCTTTACTCTCCCTCATTTCCCTTTCTTCTTTCTCTGCACTCCCACCTTCCCTCCCTGGCCTCCACACACACACACACACACACACACACACACACCACACACACACACACACAAAGAGAAACGTGTTTACAAGCGGAATGCGTCTGTGCCACGGGCCATCACACTGACAATTTGTTTGTTTGTTTTCTGTCCCATAATGCGCCTCGCCTGTTCGTTTAATGTGAATTCTTCATGCGTCGAATCAAAACAAACAGCAACAAAAACCTTGGATGCTTGTGGCTTAGTTTGCATCTCTTCCTCTTTACACTTTTATTTTCTGTTGTTTTTTTTTTCTCTCCCCCCTTTATTTAAAAAGTTTCTTATTTTTCGGCTCATTTCTGCTGCTGCTGCTGCTGCTGTTGCTTCTCTCTCTCTGGCTGTATCGGACTGCCTGCCTTTGTCTGTCTGTCTGTCTGTCTGTCTGTCTGTCTGTCTGTCTGTCTGTCTGTCTCTCTCTCTCTCTCTCTCTCTCTCTCGCTCTCTTGTGACTGCAGACTTTTGTGTGTGTGTGGTGTTTTTTTTTAATGCTGTAAGTCAAACGGGGAGGCACTGCACTTTGTTCTTAATTGTGAACCCTTAAGGCAGACATTTTCATCCCACCTAATTCTTATAAACAAATCAGTATGTTTGAGCCATTCTTATAGTTGTCGTACATTTACCCCACTGCTGTTAAAAATTCTCTGCACTCGTGTAGGGCGTTACAGCAACATGATATGACTGTTTGTGTATCGGGTTGATGAGATATTCTTTATCCTTACACTGTAAAAAAAAAAAGCTATTTGCATACCACTTCGTTTGGGGCCATGGCCCTTCCCTTTCCCCCCACCATCTCTCTGTCTCTGTCTTTGTCTGTCTGTCTGTCTGTCCTGTCTTCTGTCTGTCTGTCGTCTTCTCTCTCTCTCTCTCTCTCTCTCTCTTTCATTATCTTTTTTTTTTAAAAACCGTTGTACTTGAAACGGCTTCACATTAAATCAGCTGATAGGACCCAGTCCGAGTGACATGTCCGCCTATTCATTTTATCTTAGGTAGCTTGGATAACACGCCGATAACATGTGGACTATCAGGTATGACACCATGCAAACAGAGAAACATAAAGTTCCGTCATTAGAAAACACAACAATAACAACAACAAATTAACCAAACCATACCACGCCACACCAACCAACCAACCAACCAGCCAACCAGCCAAACAACCAACCAACCAATCAACCAGCCAACCAAGCAACCAAGCAACCAACCAACCAACCAACCAAACTAAAAACCATGCAGACTCTAAAGACTGGCGCAAGAAATCAAAGAGTAAGAGCATTCGGATGCGAAGGTGACCGTCGTAAGTTTTAACAAGTGGCGCCAAATTTTCACGAAATCCAAACTCTGTCTGTCCACCAAACGGCCGAAAGATACTTGATTCAGCTCAGGGAAAGATAAGGCGGTGGAAAGAGAGGGACAGACTGCCTACCTTGACGCCGTGCTCTAGTGAACAGTTCACTTTTCCCAAGGTTGTGTTAGATTATGGGACTTTTTTCTATTTAACACGCTTCAGTATCATGCAAACGCATGCAATTCGTTTTTAGCATAGTCTCTTGACTTCATCCAGTCCGCTTGATTTATTACAAGTTGCATAAAATTTTGTTAGTGGCTGCTAACACTGCTTGATAGAGAGTTTGTGCGTGTGCCGGTGTTCAGGTGCCGCATGCATTATAACAAGTTGGAAAAGATCTTGAAACACAGACGTTCTTAAACCAAGACAGACAGGCGGCAACCAGACGGTGCAGTCAAACACAAGGGGTGAGTCGTAGAAAGTTACAGAAATTCCCAGAACGCATGGAGAGTTATGCTGTGAGAGTTCGGCCCCGGCACCCTTCCAAGGTCAAGTCCAACTGCTGTTTTGTTCATACAAGATCAGACAATTTTAAGAAAGAAGAAAAGAAAGAAAGAAAGACAGAAAGAAAAGAAAGAAAGAACGAAAGAAATGTAGATCTAGTCACGCCGTTTGTATTATCGTCATCGGTATTGTGTGCAACACAAACACAGGCAGGTCCAAAATTGGATTAAAAAAAAAAAAAAAAATTTGCAAGCAATTTTCTTATCACTGTCTTTCCATTTCACAGCTCACATCAAGAACGCTGTGTTCTGAGAAGTTCCACATAATGAGTTTGTAACTTTTTTTTTTCAAAGAAGATCAGTTTCTTTCCTAATTATTTTCAAGATCAGTTTCCATTATGAGTAACGTGGGTTGATGATAAAACTTTGTCTCAGACTTGTCAGTTAGGTTCCAGTCAGGACTCTTTGATGAATTTCAGTCTGAAGCATTTGGATCCGCAGACTCTTCTCTGGGTTTTAACTTGCTTAAAACCGTGATGTGGCCTTAGTGGACAGCTGGGCTATAAACAACATGATTTAGTTATTTCTGTACTTGCGTTTCTTTTCCCCCCGTCTCCCACATTTTATGGTACTTTGGCTTTTTTTCCCCATCCTGCCCTAAGTAAAGGAAATTACTGATAAAACACAAAAAAAAATGACAGGCTTTTTTTTCTCCCTCTTTTCCCCCATTTTTTTCCCGTCGATTTATTTGCATTTTTCGTCTTTGTTTAAGCAATAGTTGGTTTCGAACACAGCAGCAATCCCTGTATATGCTAACAATTATTCCATTATCCCCAACCCCCTTTCCCCCTTCCCACCCCTTCGTGTTTCTCACGCACTTAATGCGCATGTACCACGCCCCATCGCGCTTCAAACGTGTGATTTTTCCTGTTATTTTCATTTTTCTCTTGAGCTTGTCGTTGCTTACGCTGCTGTTGCTGCTAGCCGTTTTTGTTGTTTCAAATGCCTGTGGTCCATTATATCGTTCCATTTGACTAGTTTTTTCCCCTCCTTTCTTATGAAGATTTTTGTCCGAGTCCTCTCTCCCGATCTCCCTCTTCGCCTCGCCCTCTCTCTCTCTGTACACACACACACACACACACACACACACACACACACACACACACACACACACACAATATATATATATTATATGTATACACGCACATATATATATATATATATATATATATATATATACATATATTTACATACAGATTTTGTGTGTGTGTGTGTGTGTGTGTGTGTGTGTGTGTGTGTGTGTGTGTAGTTTGTTTTTTAGTTGTTTGTGTGAGGTGTGTGAATTTGCATTTGCTTTTGTCGAAAAAATAGCTCTTCGATTGTTTGTAACTTTATCACGCCAAGATAGTGAATAAAAAGTCTGGTGCTTATATCGTTTTGACCTAAAGAATCCTTTTAAATCTATCGTCTGTCTGTTGTTGTCTACTATATATCGGGATTCGGTTTCAACTACCAATGAATAGGTAAACCAGACGATATGAATGAAACAACACAGCAACAGTCAGTTACATACGTGCTGAAAGCTTTGTATACTGAAGTGACGACTGCATTTTGGTCGAAACCCTTCTTTTGTCTGTGTGGCTCTGGTTTTAACGAAAGCTGCTTCTATGTGACTGTCTTTGGACTGAAACATCTGTATTATCAAAGGGTTGTTAAGACTTTGAAGTAGCTCTACCATTTTCATCTGTTGTCGTTTGTTTCTTTCTTTCATTTCAAAGCAAGCAAAGCAAAGAGAGAGAGAGAGAGAGAGAGAGAGAGAGAGAGAGAGAGAGAGAGAGAGAGAATACTGATACGAATACGCGGAAACGAATCCTTTTTTTTCCAACAGAACAGGCCACAGTTCCTAAACGAAGGGTGGTTACCACAGAGAGAGAGAGAGAGAGAGAGAGAGAGAGAGAGAGAGAGAGAGAGAGGAGGAGAGAGAGAGAGAGAGAGAGAGAGAGAGAGAGAAGAGAGAGATTACTAATACGAATGCGAATACGAACACGGTTACGAACACGGATACGAATACGAAGGGGGTAGTTACCACAACACACACACACACACACACACACACACACACACACACACACACACACACACACACGAGCAAGAGAGAGAGAGAGAGAGAGAGAGAGAGAGAGAGAGAGAGAGAGAGAGAGAATTTTTAATACGCAAGGATGAAGATTTTAGGCCAAAGCCTAGTCTTACAAATAATCAGAGAGAGAGAGAGAGAGAGAGAAGAAGACGAGAAGACAGAGAGAGAGAGAGCAGAGACAGAGACAGAAGAACGAGACAGACAGACAGACAGTCAGAAGTGCGTGACTTTCAATGCTTGTGGAAGGTTAATTGACGTAAGTTAGTAACTGGCTCCACTTCAAAACTCTTCCTTTGCTGCTTGTTTGCTCTGTAAGAGAACATTCAGCCGAACTCTTTTTCTGATGTGATTTTGCTCACGGTTGTTGTTGTTGTTGTTGTTCTTGTTCTTGTTGTTGAGTTTAAAATCAACTAGTGTTCCTTTCCTGTGCGTGATTTGGCTTCAGAAGAGGACAGTCTGCATGGTAAGAAAATCATATTTCGCGTACACGCGAAAAAGTCTCTTGTTATAATAATCTAACATACCTGAAAAAGAAATTCTAGCATACGCTGGCTGTGAAAACACTCCAGTTAAACATAGGTACAGTTCATTTTGAGCTGCTTGCGCAAGCAATGTAAACTTACCTCTTCTTCTTCTTTCTCTCTCCTAGCTCTAATCCCTCACCGCACCCCATCTCTATTTTTGATTCCTTCTGCTTTCTTCTTGCACTCATCCATCCCCGGTTTTCCGAAGTTTAATACATCGGCGAGAACACCGCTTAAATTTCCTGACCAACACAGCAGGTGTCTGCGTCTGTCGGGCCTGGTTGACATCAGGATATCAAACGAAAAAGAAGCCCTGTGCTATCAAAATGATTCTTATCCTTCCCCTTGGTCATCACTTTTAGTGGAGTGTCGCCAAAATGACGCAGTTTTGAAAGTCTTTTTCTGTAGGTAAAAGAACCTACTACTAGTACTATGGCAGAGGAATGCATACAATCTAAGGTAGCACTCTACGGGAAGAAACTGATGCTGGCTAAATGATCTGTGCATCTTGGAGTGAAAAGTAGTAGTGGCAGAATGTGCATGGTCTGACCGTGGATAGAATTCAAGTTATATTAGTTGCAATGTTTGCTCCAAATGTCATTGAACATTGATACTGTCACCACCAGACACAAAAGCAGAAGGGAGCACCTCGTTAGGATGACAGGACACATCGACACTCAGCCTCGCGTGTGCAGGAAGATTCCAGGCTAGCGGAACAAGTCAGGACATTTCATCTACGCATGCGTACATCCTCTTACCTACTGTTAATACAAATAAAATAAAACAGATGCGAAAAGGGGATGGACATCTGCTCTGCCTGACTAGACAGAAAAGAGAGACTTCCCGCCAAATCCTCCCTTGAAATCTGAACGCTGTCTAAATCCACAAAGCGGAACGACAGCAGAAGGTGATGAAAGAAAATAGAATGGAGCACACTTTACAAACATCACTTCACGGATCAGTAACAGTTATCAGTTTTGAACAGTTTGAGGATTTTACACTTTTCAAATGAATCAGAACAATCCTATGCTGTTAACATATTTACGGATGCATCGATTTTTCTTCCAAATTGCTCTA
>CM065718.1:44309746-44337246 GCA_033310375.1 Conus canariensis | reverse complement strand
GAAAAAGAGGGAAAGTTGGGTTCCACTGATGAGTGCCAACCAGCGGACGAAAGGCACCGGTGGACAGGCGATGTGAATAGTTCTGTATCAAAGACGGACTATGATGGTGGTTCCCTTTTTCTGTTTGTGAAGGATTCAAGATCTATGTTCTAAGGCTCGTTTACTCTATGCACCCTCTCTCTATTCTTTTTAAATCTTTGCAAAGTCATTGTTTTGATGACGGATGAATTGTTGGCCAGCGGTAGTTTTTCCCCCCACTACTTTTTATTTTACGCAGGCTGATACTCCTGCGGACATTCCCTGTATAGACAGGCAAGGACTGATCCCATGTACCCAACAAAGGGCGTGGAGTTTTGTGTGTATGACCGTTTTTATCCCATCATAAAGTCAGCCATACTCCATCTTCGGGGAAGCCCCCACTACTAATTTGTTACACAGACACAGACACACACACAGAAGGAGAGGGAGAGGAGAGGGGTGGGGGTGAGGGTGGAGGCTTTTTCTCTGAAATTCTCCAGCTGTACAGCCCTGACCACAGTTTCTTTCTGCCGGAAGGGAATCATAGAGTGACAGCTCTGCCATGTACCTTCAGACAGGCTCTGGAAATGCTGTACATTATTGGTGTTGTTCCCACAGATGTGTGTAAGGTAGAAAAAGGACGGGATCTAGGGGAGAAGGGTAGGGAGAGCATTCTGCGACGCTTCAAATCCTGTTGTTATGACTTCAGACTCGAATTCGGCTATGTCCGTGTGCCTGACTGAGATGAGTTTGAGTCAAGGTACTAGAAGACTATCGTTAAAGGGACGTGGTTGCAGAGGTCTTCACGTTCGACTTCCACCCTTATTTGATCTGAAAAGAACATGGTAGCAACAAGAACGCCACATGATTCTTTCATATGAATTAGCGTTCTTCTGGTGCAGCAGGGACGAACTGAAATCCTGTGGACAGGTTATGAGAGAGAGAGAGAGAGAGAGAGAGAGAGAGAGAGAGAGAGAGAGAGAGAGAGAGAGAGATTTGGGAGTAGGGATAAGTTCGTAGCAGTGGTGGTGAGAGACAGAGTGGATTGCAGCGGATGACGTATTTGACACATGCATTTCCTGCAGCGAAAAAGGTGGGGAAAGGCCTTCGAGGAGCATCAAGAAAAGGAAACAAAGAAAGTAAACGAAGGAATGAAGAAAATGGATTTGGCGCGATACGACACGCTCAGTGTGCCCGAGGAATGAGGGGCATTCATGCGTGGGCATCTAGGGCAGAGGCACTCGGCTAGAAAACTGGACTGAGAGCTGAACGTCTCCGCTGAAATTGGTTTGCACTTCTTAGCTCGGTTCATTCCCTTGTCGTTTTTCAGTCTCTTTATTTTTTTTTGTCCTCTCCAGCATTATTTGGTCATGTTTCGTATGTTTTGTTCTCCCTTCCTTTCTTGTTCTTCTTGTTCTGTTCATTCTCTGTTCTTTTTGCACCTGTTCTTGTTCTAGTTCTTCTTCTTCTTCTTTTCTTTCTTTCTTCTTCTTCTTCTTCTTCTTCTTCTTCTTCTTCTTCTTCTTCTTCTTCTTCTTCTTCTCTCTCCTATAACAATTTTCTCTATTCTCTCTGTCTATTGCTTCACGCTGTTTGCAATACTATTTTCTTCTCTCCTATTTTTTTTTGTCATATTATTCCCCAGCTCGCCCTCTCTCATTCCATTTGTCTGAATCTCCATTGTCTTTTATTTTTTTCTTCCTCTGGTTTTCTAAAATTAAAAGCTAAAATGATGAAATTTACCGATGGCACTGAATGAAGGCTTTTAACAGTTGCCCATTCTCCTTTTCACAATATGTCTGTGAAAGTAACATGGGAAACTACATGGCCCTATATACGTCATCTAAGATTTCTGTTCTGTTGAAAATGGATCATATCAAGCAAGGTAAAGGGTACTAGAGTGTGAAATTTGACAGGCACTTGGAAACGGAAAATGGCTGATTAAAGATGAAGAAAGAGATTCTGATGCAGATTCAGAATATTTTTATTCATAAGCCTGTGGCCTCTTGAATGGTATTTAGGCATAACAAAACAGCTTAAAGAAGAGTGCAAACGGTATTGTTTTGATAACGTAACTACTTTTCCAGGTTTAGATGGTTTGTATAAAAACTTGAAGACATTTCGAACAACGGTAGTGGACATTGGTGATATCAGTGGTGACAATTTGAATAATGAAGGCTATCCATAACATAGAGAACGATTAGCAATTTCACAAATGGTCTTAAGAGCTGGGCAGCAAAGAGCAAAGTAAATATTCATCTAATTTTAGCGTTGTCGTTGTTGTTGTTGTTGCTGCTGCTGTTGT
Source organism: Conus canariensis (assembly GCA_033310375.1). NCBI lineage: Eukaryota > Metazoa > Mollusca > Gastropoda > Neogastropoda > Conidae > Conus > Conus canariensis. The sequence goes on along the minus strand of CM065718.1, from coordinate 44,334,923 downwards.
TGTTGCTGTTCTTGTTGTTGTTGTTGTTGCATTATCAAATATTACCTACTAATAAAAACTATATCTGTATGGATGGACAGTTACTTCTGATATGTTAGTCTTATTCCTGTCATTAATTATTTCAAACATTTGTTAATTATTTCTCCATTAGTATCAATTATTTAATTATTTCAAATATTCAGTTATTTCCAATATTTGTCCATTGGTTTAAGATCAGGAAAAGTAAAAAGATTACTTTCAATTCTACATGTGATCTAACAGGAGAACAGGAGAACCGCAGCTAAGTGGCTACATGTTCTTCTTGTCACTGTCCTGAATATTGTGTGTTTTCGCCTGAAGACGACCCAAGAGGTTGAAATGCATTGTGTCTAGTCCTGTACCCTTGTTTGTCTGTGTCCTTGGCGGTAACTAACCCCTCTCTTTTCAAATTTTGTGATCTAACCGTTTAGCTACTTGCAGTCATTTAATCTTTGGTGAAAAATGAAACCAAATCAGCAACATTGCCAGTATCTTGAGTTAACCAAATGCATCCTTGTCAACGGTCAAGCAAACAGATCCACGTTTTGATTGCTCATTTTCCTCGGTCCTATATTTAAATTAAACAATATAACATAATCGTTGTTAAGTCTCCTGCTGCAATCCATTTGTGTTCATTTTAACTGAATACATTTAAGAGCATAAACAAGACATTTTGGACATTGCTTTATATTACCGTAAACGAAGTCATTTGCAGTGTCTGTCCACATCCAAACATTCTTGAAGGCAATTATTTGAATTGAATCGCAATTATCAGTAGTTTCATCTAATGCCATAACTCAGACCCCATACCAACCGTTTTCTTTTAAACTTTAGAGTAAAACTGTTTGATCAATCAGTACAAAAAAGTATTATTGAGTTCATATAACTTTTTAACGACACAATTTTGATTTTTTTCTTACTTGCCAGGTCTTTACATACAAAAAAGCTAAAGTGTGTAGACAATGATAATAACAAATGTGTATAAACATCAACACAGAGACAGATTGCTGTAATCAGCTAAGAGAAGTGTTCAAAAGCATTAACTCTTTGTATTCCATTATTAAGGATTTGAACTGTAAACAGGTTAGCAAAGAAAATAAAGTATAACTGAAAACATCTCCCTGCTTTACTCCTATTGTACAGTTTCAATAGTTCGCCGATTAGGCACTACATCAAAGCCAAACTCTTTCTACGTTATTTCTGATAGCTCTGATGTCATTTTCAATAGGATGAATAAAAAGATTTCAATTACAGAGTCAAATGGTTTGTCCAAGTCTATAAAAGCAACATGAAATTTACGATTACACGAAAACTGTTTTGTACTAGTGCTAAAAAGTTAATCAGTTGTAAAATGTTGGTTTTTTTTTGCATGCCATGCTTGCAACCAGTTATCAATAACCATTCCAAAGAAGTCTGAGAGAGAGAGAGAGAAGGGGGGGGGGGGGGGGGGGGGGGGGGGATAAAAGCAGCCAAACACAAGAAAGCTCGTTTGCATGAAGAAGTGAATGCATAATTTTGAATCAATGAAAACAAAAGGGGGAAAGAAGAAAACCTAGTGGAAGAAGCAATGAAAAAAAGAGAACAAAGAATATGATGTAGACGAAAAGGACGAAAAAAAAAAGATCAGAGAGAATTTAAAAAGAAAAAGAAAGGAAAAGAAAAGAAAAGAAAGAAGAAAGAAAGAAAGAACAAGAAGCAGAAAAATTGAACTGTTTCATTATTGTGATATTACAACAGCAACTGTGTTTTCATCATGCATTCCTCTACCCCCCCCCCCCCCCCCCACCCCCTTTCCCACTCCTGCCTCCTCTCTTCCCCGCCTCTCCCCTCCCTCCTGACTTCCTCTCCCCCTTGGGGCAACATAAAGGCAAAAAAAATAGAACAATATATCCACCGCGTTTATTGACTGTTTGCTGTCCGCTTCAGATGTTTATTGGCTATTTTCCTCGCAGACTGAGGCGCCATCCTTCACTGTGCGTTCGTTTGATACAGTCGAGTCGATGTGCGATATGTAGTGTGGGGGGAGATAATAAGTGAAATACTTATTTGGTCACGTGTCTGTCGAGGTTGCTGTCGTGAGGATTAAATAATTCCACTTTTTTTTTGCCCGTTTCTTAACACTAAAACTATAATTGGGAATGGTAGCGTTATAACTGTTGAACTGGTAGAGTAAACATTACTTACGTCACCTGTGTGTGAACAAGGTGGATCGGGTGGTGGTGGTGGTAGGGGTGGGATGGAAAGGGAGGATGGGAGAAGGAGGAAGGGGAGGACTGGCAGCAGGGAGGAGGTGGAGGAGGGGCAGGGTGAAGAAGAGTTCTAGTGGTGGGGGTGGGGGTAGGGTTGGGGGTTATTATTTATGCCCTTCCATATGATAAGTTTAGTGAAGTGCGGATTCGTCTCATATGTGCAAAACCCTGCACTGTCATCTGGCTGTTATCGTCTCCTGGTTTCAGCATGTAACAAAGTCAGTGCTTTAAATGCGTGTGGAATGAAAGAAATAGACCGAGTAAGAAGGATATTAACAGGAAAAAAGAGTATGAATATAGTTGAATACCCGGATGTACACTGTTACATGTAAACATTAAAATGAACTGTGTGAGAGAAGGCCGGAACGGAGATCAGTTAGAACATTTCTGTGTCCAACAGTTGATAATACAGTTATATAAGGACCTAAGGATTTCACCTGGCATGAAAACGTTCTATCAGGAAAGCTGTATTTCAAGGAAAGAAACCATTCCATAACAAAGTTAACCACACAAAGCCATTAGAAGGACTTGGAGGCCAGTATTTTTAGTCGCATCTGTGCACTTTGATACGCCTGCTTGATGTTTGAAAGAAAGAAACCTTTAAAATCTTAATAGCATCAGTTGCATTGCAGATGCTCGTAAAGGTGATGGTAATTTTTTGTCATACATAAGATTCATGTCATACTGAAACCTACTTTCTAATTTATGCAGCAATAATGATTTTTCTTTAAATGTCCAGTTTGTAGAATAGATAGAAACCTGTATATCCAAGAGGCAAATTTGCCAGCACTTTTGGATTCTTACAGTTATTAAAAAGTCATGTAACGACATACTCATGCAAGACAAAAAGAAATAGAAACAAAGAAGAACGATACGTACCCATAAAATTTAAATCAAGGTCAATGTCAGCTGTCATTTCTGCAAAGCTTTGACTGAAGTCTGTAAAAAGCAAGAGATATATGGTAGACGAATGCTCTTTTCTTCTGTTTGTCTAGATGAATGCTGTTTTCTCTTTTTCATTTACCAAATTAAAACGCAAAGAGAAAGGATCAATTACATTCACTGTTTGATGTTTTAACACCATCAGTCTATGCGATCACCCTGTTTCAGCTTTTCAGACTCTCGCTCACGAAACGTCAACTAAATAACTACTCAGACAAAGAAAACAGAGGTCCCCTTTAATGTATAACTAATCTTTTTACACTAAAACAAACTGATCTTTCTTCATAAAAAAATCTCGTTATACATATTTTCAAAAATTAATTATATCATCAGGTCATCATAGACTAAAAAAAAGATAACTTTTTATTTCGCACATTGCCACATGCAAAGATCATTTCCTTAAACAAAGTTTTCTGGTCCTCCCGGAGCTATAACAATTCTTCAATGATTTCCTGTCTTTGCGACCTCTCGTCGACTTACACAACAAACCACAACCTGTGCTTGTGCCCCTCTCAACAAAAAAACACTATAGCTCTGTTCTAACTCAGGAGCAAGTTCCTATAAAAAGGAAAGGAAAATGTACAAATCATCATGTTATTTTTTATATTGTTTAAATGATGGTTTCCTCTTTACAATGGCCAGCCGTAGCCTTCAATTTACACTTAATCCAAGACATCTCTTGTGTCTTTTACAAAAGCAACGAGGCATGCATGCCTGCAGAGCCTCTCTGTAACTAGTGTGCCGTCGACCAGTCTCCCTCAGTCTGCTTCGACTACACACCTTACAGGTAACAAATCTCCATGAGCTCTCTGTTCACCTGCAAGCATGCCATATGGTTTTCTTGCATAGGTGAGCAAAGGAACAAGACTCTAATGTCCTTCCCTTCTTTTTCGACAGCCTGCACAAGCATTACCAATTTTCCGTCAACAGACTCCCCAAACAAACAAACACAAGCAACCACTAGGAACTTAGGCACAGTTCCTGACACAGCTGTTCATGCTGAGGTGAAAGCTTGCTTTGAGTTACAGACAGTTTCACATGATCACATAATAATTGTATAGGCATGTTCACTAACTGCTCGTGAGAAGTTGACAACTTTTACATTCACTACCAGATATGTGATTCCTTCCTCTCTCTTTCAACCCCCCACCCCACCCCGTCCCCGGCCTCACATCTTTTTTCCCACCCTTTTCCTTCTTCTTTACCCCTTCCCCTTTCTTTTTTTTATTTCACTTTCCAGTCTCTACCTTTTCAAATTCTCTTTGCTGGACTAGGTTTCTTTGTTCTAACGCTGTATTTACAGCTGCAGCAGCATATCAACTCACAGCATCACTTGGAACCCTTCTTCGTCATCAGCAGCAGCAACTCTTGGTCCCAGTATTCTTCTTCAGTTGCGCAACCATCGACACGATCTCTCTGATAACGTTCCGATGCTCCTCCAAGAAGAAGACAGTGTTAACAACAAACATTTTCCGTAAGACGGATGTCTGAGAAACACTTGCATGTGTGGGGATGGGACTGAAGTGGCAGGTGGCCTTTCCATCCAAGGCCTTTGTTACCGAGCGTCTTTTCACGTTTGTGAGGCTGGCCGGAACTCTACCCCGGGCAAAACAAAGTTCAGAGTAGTGCCCCCTCCACATCGCTCATATCCCACCATTCCAGCTCCCTTCTCCTATTTAAACAGACAGTGACTGGTAAAGCATTGACATGTGCGTGTGTGTGTGAGTGTGTGTGTGTGTGTGTCGTGCGTGCGTGCGTGCGTGCGTGCGTGCGTGCGTGCATGCGTGCGTGCGTGTGTGTTTTGTGTATGTGTGCACACATGCATGGGCACATGTTTTTATGCACATGTACATGCACCCGTACAGGTATATCAGTGTATATGAGTGCTGTTTTTTCCGCTCCCTTTTGCTATTTTTGAAGCATTGTAAACTGACTCATTTGTCACCTCCCAACTTTCCTCTACACCTTTCCATCCCCAGTAAACAGCACGGGACTTAGCGTATTTTAACTAGACTTCAGAGCCTGTCTGCAGTGTGAACCTGACCCTAAACCACAAAATGATGACTGGACTAGTAAATTATAACCAGCTAAATAATTGTTGGCAAGAACAGCATTTGAAGCAAATGCCCAATCTATGCAACAGGCTATGTGTGGTTTGTATGTAGAGTACATCATGGAGGGTACATAGTCAAATTCCTCTTTCCCTCCCTCCACATCGTCTTTACCTTCCATCGACCTCACTGTCTTCCTCCCCATTCCTCTTCTGCTAAATCCATATCTCAGCATCGTCTGTTGAATGTTCAAGTTGTTATACATAGTCTTAAATAAATGTTAGCGAACCGCCCAGAGAAACGTGGACAAACGAGTCACAAGACGAAACACTCTTTTCCACGTTTCTCTGGGCGGTTCGCTAACATTTATTTAAGATTTGTTTAGATTTCCGCCTGCAGTCATCTCACTTTGCAATTAGATTTGTTATACATAGTTTCACCTTCAGTAAAACAAGCAAAGAAATAAACAACAACAACAACAGCAACAACATAAAGCCACGAATTCTGATCTTGTCATCAATATCTGTTTTAATAGCATTCTAATTCTAAACATACTTGTAAAAATTGTGTTCATAAATATAGGATGTCTTGACAGAAGATTAAAGTATGTTTGAAAATGAACAGCATAAAGTTTCCTGTACATAATAACTAAGTCTGGTGCTGTTACTGAGCCACCCCTTATGATGTCTGTCTGTCTGTCTGTCTGTCTGTCTGTCTGTCTGTCTGTCTGTCTCTGTCTCTGTCTCTGTCTCTCTCTCTCTCTCTCTCTCTCTCTCTGTCTGTGATTCTTTAAATTCGTTTTTTTTTCTGCTTTGAATATTTTGTTTTTTGTTGCTACTGCTTCTTCAGTCTGCTTACCTCATCACCTCACCTCATTTGTCTGATAACCCTATGATATGACACCTCATTTGTCTGATAACCCTATGATATGACACCTCATTTGTCTGATAACCCTATGATATGACACCTCATTTGTCTGATAACCCTATGATATGACACCTCATTTGTCTGATAACCCTATGATATGCATAATCTCACCTCATTTGTCTGATAACCCTATGATATGACACCTCATTTGTCTGATAACCCTATGATATGCATGGTGAGGCTTCTCTGCTTACCTCATCATCTCACCTCATTTGTCTGATAACCCTATGATATGCATGGTGAGGCTTCTCTGCTTACCTCATCATCTCACCTCATTTGTCTGATAACCCTATGATATGCATGGTGAGGCTTCTCTGCTTACCTCATCATCTCACCTCATTTGTCTGATAACCCTATGATATGCGTGGTGAGGCTTCACTGATGACATCCTGACAACATCTCCCTATCTCATGTGGTTCTCAGAGCTGGCAAAAGACAGGACTATCAGGTCTATGACACTGTTCCATCCATCTGTACCTACATCGTTATCAATGTTGCTATTATTGTTGTTGCTGTTGCTGTTCTCTCCTCCCTGTTCTTTTTGCTTTCTTGTTTTCCTCTTTTGTTTCATTTCCCTCTCTCCTCTTGCAGATCAGTGATCTTAGAAAATTCCGGGAATCCCTTTCATCTGTTTTGTTTTTCAGAATCACGATTAACAGACTGTACATTAGATTCTGATATAGCTATGCCTGGCTATAAAGTTATTCGCCTAGATCTAAAAGCTAAAATGGACACAGGTTTGATAGTTTACTATAATCAGTCGATAACTATAAAACAGAAAGGGAATCTGGAACAGTTTGGTGTCGAATCAATATGGCTAGAAATAAAAATAAAGCATATCAGTCCCATACTTGTTGGATTCATATATCGAAATCCGGCTGAAAGATCAAATTGGTTTGATAACTTTAGTGGAATGATGGATGCCGCTCTACTTGATAATGAAGAAATATTTATGTTCGGTGACTTCAATATTGACTTGTTAAAGCCTCAAAAACAATGGACCGAAATGTATACCTCATTAAATTTACACCAGATAGTGGATCGACCAACACGAATTACAACTAATTCCAGTACTCTCATTGACCACATTTATGTCACATCTAAACATAACATTGTGGAAATCTCTTCTCCAGCGACTGGGTGCAGTGATCACTCCCCAGTTTGTATTACTTGGGGGAAAAGGGGGATACAAATTCCAAAACCAGGTCATAAATCTATCCTATATAGGTGTTTTAAAAGATTTAACGAAAATGATTTTTTATCTGACCTGCTACATTCTCCTCTGTCCCAAATATACCATTATACTGATCCTGAAAAAGCAACAAATGTTTGGATTAATGCATTTTCCAATATCTACAATAAACATGCACCCATCAGAGCTAAACGAGTAAAATACCATCTTAAACCGCCGTGGATATCAAAGGAAATAGATAAAGAAATACACATTAGAGAACTTTTAAAAGCAAAAAACGACGTTGGTTTTGCAAAGCAGAGAAATTTTGTGACGTCAATGAAGCGAAAAGCAAAGTATAAATATTTTCAAGAGATGGTATCTAATAAAAAAGACTCAAGAACTATTTGGAATGCAGTCAACAAATTGACAAACAAAGGGTATTCACAAACGCAACTTAACAATAAAGATATTACCCCTGACGCAGTTAACAACTATTTTGTTAACATTGCTGAAAACTTAATAAATAATGATGAATGGGAAGAAAATGATCTAGAATTAATAACTGAATATTGTAAGTCAAAGAATATTAAATCTTATGTGTCAATTCCTTACATAACAATACCCGAAGTATTTGCATACTTAATGTCACAGAAACAATCGAAAACCAAAGATATTTACGACTTGGATCCCAATATAATCAAGTTGTCTGCACCAGTCATAACAGACTCTCTTACTTACATATATAACCTGTGTATAGAGAAAAACTGTTTTCCGGAATGTTTCAAACAAGCAAAAGTTGTCCCGCTGTACAAAACTGGAGATCCGTCCAACCCTTGTAACTACAGACCTGTATCTGTTCTGTCAATTCTTTCAAAACCGCTCGAAAAACATATCCAAAAATATTTAGTTACCCATTTAAACAAATATAATTTGATTCATCCTAAGCAGTCAGGTTTTAGGGAAAACCATTCCTGCCACACTGCGCTTATGCAAATGATTGACAAATGGCTCTTGAACATTAATAACAATGAACTTACAGGAGTTGTCTTTATTGATCTAGCTAAAGCTTTTGATATTATAAACCACTCTCTTCTCCTAAAAAAGCTCGTTTTATACGGACTCTCTGAAAATACACTTCAGTTCATGTCCTCATTTCTCTCTGATCGAAAACAGGTAGTATGTGTTAATTCCTCAAAATCAGATTTGCAGCCAGTAAAATATGGTGTTCCACAAGGATCCGTTCTTGGCCCTTTACTCTTTTCGATCTATATAAATGATTAACCGCTACGTATTCGATGTGACTGCGAATTATTTGCTGATGACAACTCTATGCATTCTAACCACCCTCGCTTGCAGGTTGTGACGTCCGATCTACAAGATAGTTTAAACAGTGCCGTCAAATGGACGGAAATCAATCACATGTCTCTTAATGCAAAAAAAAACTAAATGCATGGTCATTACTAGCAGACAAAAACGTCAAAATATGCCTGCTGATTTATTTTCAATATTTGTTTCTAGCGAAAAAATCGAAGAAGTAAAAACACATAAAGTTTTGGGTGTTGTCATTAACTTATCATGGTCCGATCACGTAGCTTACCTATGCAAAAGAATATCCCAAAAAATATTCCAGTTGTCAAAAATAAAGCATTTTCTGAATATGCATGCTAGAAAACAATTCTTTCATGCCCATATACAGTCAGTTATAGACTATGCTTCTACTTTATGGGATTCAGCCAGCGCAAACATTCTAAAACCTTTAGCAAGATTGCATAGGCGCGCGATAAAATTAGTTCTCTTAAAATCTAGTTCATTAACTCTAAACGATTATAAATCTTTGGATATCCTTCCCCTAAAGTAAAAACTCGAATATGATAAAGCTATATTTATGCATAAAGTGGTAAATGGAAATGCACCTCCCTCCATTGTAAACAGTTTCTGGACGAATGACAATAGGCACGTCCACAAGTTAATAATACCTCTGCCCAGACTTGACCTTTACAAATCAAGCCTCGTATACAGTGGCGGTACGTACTGGAACAATTTGCCTCCATTCCTGAAAGAAATCTCAAGTTTTAATATTTTCAAAGAGCGCTTAAAAGGATATCTGCTCAGTAAGTTAAAAGATACATAAAAAAAACTTTAACAGTTGATTCCTAAATCAATTAAAGACTCAGTGAATAGAAATAAAATACTGCACGAGTACAAGCCGGTGTTAGACGGAAATCTTGGACGTGTCATTTGAAGCACAGCAATAATAGGTTAAGCTATTTGACATGTTTTACATTGATGATATCGCTTAACTGCATTTCGTTATTTGATGCATTGTGTGTATTCAAGTCTATTTGACTCTTGTTTCCCCGTTTGTATTTGTACTTTACATGTATTTTCTTTCTCCCCCCCCCCACCCTCCCTATCCCGCCCACACCCCATACCCCCGCTTCCGCTCTCTCTCTCTCTCTCTCTCTCTCTCTCTCTCTCTCTCTCTCTCTCTCTCTCTCTCTCCCGCTTCTCTCCACACTCCCCCCCATTTCTCTCTTCACCCCGCTGCTTACTATGTATGTTTGTGTGTTGTTTGTTTGCGAAAGTGTATAAGTGTTTGGGTGGGTGTTTGGGGAGGGGCGTTTTCTGGGTGGGGATTGTTAAAATGGAAGTGTGTTACGTTTATTTGATGTTATTTCCATTTTGTGTATTTTCAGACTTTTTTGTGTGTTCAATCTTTTGTTTGTTTGTTGGGTTTCTTTTTTTTTCTTTTTTTTTGCCGTTTGTTCATTTTTCATTTCGCAATTTTTTTTTGTTCCCCTCTTGGGCGAGGGCTGGATGTAAAAAGCATGAACTTGCTTATCTATTACCCTCGATAATAAAGAATTTGTCTTGTCTTGTCTTGTCTTGTCTGTCCAATGTGAACGTTGTTGCTATCGTTGAAAAATTGTGACTATTGTATTTTCTAATGATTATTTCACCTCTTGTTTTTCTTCTTTTCATATTTACTGTCTCATTGGTGACCAGAAAAGGTGCTGAGCTGATAAGTGGCTTAGATGTCCTGACAATTGCCTTAGCTTTCCTGATTTCATGACTAGATAGAGGCACAGTAGGTGTCCTCTTAAACCCTTTATGCGAAGCTGTAAGACTCTAAGTCTGATATTGGACTAGCCTAAACTCCAGCTGTCTGCCCACTCTCACCCTCTCTTCTGCCAACCCCTTTTTCTCTTCTCCATTTCTTTTTTACCTCACCCTCCCATCTCTTCCATTTCAGTTTCCCCTGCTTACCCAGTTCTCTTAAAAGTTGTCTTGTCCTCCTAATGAATGCCAGATTACAGCAGTGTTGGAATGCCATCTCACAGCCCTGCTCTCTACCCTTTTTCTTCTTCTTGTTCACCAGCAGTAGCGTTCATTAGTGATGCGATCACCAACAGGATGTCTGAGACAACCCCGATGCTCCTTGGAAAGGAAGAGAGTAGTATTCAAGACTGGTGCCGTTACTAATCCATCCATTATATTGCCTGTCTGTCTGTCTGTCTGTCTGTCTGTCTGTCTCTCTCTCTCTCTCTCTCTCTCTCTCTCTCTCTCTCTCTCTCTCCCTCATATTTTATCCTTTTCAGTTTCTGCTCTCTGAATATTCTGTTTTTCATTGCTGCAGCTTTTTCTGTAGCCTCATCTCATCAGCTAGCTACACAACACCCAGGATAACAAAAATGAACGAGCGGTCACTTCTCTTCATCCAATTCGGTGCAAGATAGGCGTTGAACGCCTATTTTTGTTGTCCTGAGTGTTGTATGTCTTGCCTGAAGAAGACCTAAGAGGTCGAAACGCGGCGTGTTTTGTCTATTGATTCGTTTGTCCACGTTTTTTGGCTGTGCATTATCCATAACTTTTCAAACAAATTATCATGATTAACTCGCTGAACCATATGAAAGCAGAATGGAAGAAGCACTCGCCTTTAAGACTAGCCAACTGCTTGAGGAACTTAGCTTCCAGGCTGAAGTTCTTGCAATGGAGGCTGGAGCAAGAGAGTTTTTAGGCACATCTGCCTATGATCTCATGAAGCAGCTCTCAATTCCTGACAAAGAGAAGGCCAGAGCTGTAAGGGCAATGGCACAAGCTGTTGAAAAGAATTCCAGCTGTATCTGGTCGAGGAAGAACAAAAGCGAATTTCATTAAGCTTGAATTTCTCAATTGACAACAGTGTATCTAAGTGTTTAATACATTTGCCACAAGCTGACCAGGACCCTGAGGTGACTGACCATTCAGAAGATGCAGGTTGAAATCCTGCTTACCAGGGCTAAAAAGAAAGATGATAGAAGAAGGGCATCCAGGGAGGCATCCAGGAATTACGAACTGGATGCAGGTCTGCCCAGTCAGACTGTAAGAAAATGTCAAAAACGTGTTAACATTACTACCCCAAACTACATGGACAAACAAATCACCAGGGCAATGGTAGAAGCAGTTGAAAACATTTCCAGCTGGATCTGGTCGGGAAAGAACAAAGTGAACTTCATAAGGCTTGGATTTTTCAATTTCTCTTGTGATTCGTTTGTCCACGTAGTTTGGCAGAGTTATTTCAACACTTCTTTTTAGATTGATTACGATTTCCGCCTGCGTTGCCTCAGTTTGCAACAGACAGTAAGAAGTTAAGGTCCAAAACACTTATATGAGGGGAGGAATGGGCTTTTTCTCTGAAGGCTTCCTGATGTCCAGCTCTACTTACAATTTCTTTCTACTGGAAGGGAAGCTTACAGTGGCATCTCTCCCATAATGTATTTTCAGACAGTTTTGGAAACTACACGACATTATTCAAAAGGATACATTTAGAGGTGGAGGGAAGTGAATCTTGGGAAGGGGGTGGGGAGATTCACATTCTATGATCTTTCAAACCCTGTCTTCATTATGACCTCAGATTCGAATTACCCTATGTCCATATCCTTGACTGAGGTGAGTTTGGGTCAAGGTCCTAAGAGACTATCCATTTGAGGGACGTGGTTGGAGGGCTCCTAACGCTCGAATTTCCACCCTTAATTTATCTGTAAAGAATATGGTTACAGCAAGAATGCCACACAGTTCCATTACATAAATTAGCACTGTAGGAGACAAACTGGAATCCTGGGGACAGGACATGGAAGACAGAGAGTGAGGTGGAGAAGAGACACAAGAGAGAGAGAGAGAGAGAGAGAGAGAGAGAGAGAGAGAGAGAGAGAGACAGAGACAGAGATAGAGACAGAGACAGAGAGACAGAGAGAGAGAGATGGAAGGGGAAAGAAGTTAGTGGTGGTGGTGGTAGTGGTGAGAGTGGATAAAGGGGGATGACGTATTTGACACATGCATCTCCTGCAGCAAAGAGGGAGGTGAAAGGCCTTGAGCATCAAGAAAATAAAACAAAGAAAGTAAGCGGAGAAATAAGGAAAATGGATCTGGCGCGATACGACACGCTCAGTGTGTCTGAGGAATGAGGGGCATTCATGCGTGGACATCTATGGCAGAGGCACTCGGCTAGAAAACTGGACTGAGAGCTGAACTTCACTGAAATTGGTTTGTACTTCTTTGCTCCTTTTTGTTCCGTCGTCGTGTTGAGCCTCTCTATTTCTTTTTGTTCTCTCCAGATCTATCTAGCCATCTTTCGCATGTTTATTATCCTTTACATTTTGTCTTCTTCTTTTTCATTTTTTTTCTTGTTCTTGTTCTTGTTGTTCTCCTCCTCCTCCTCCTCCTCTCCTCCTCCTCCTTTCTTCTTCTTTACTATAGTAAGCTTCCTCCCTATTTATTGCTTCATACTGTTTGCAATGCTGTTTTCCTCTTTTCAACTATTTTGTCATATTATTTCCTAGCTCTCCTCTCTCATTCCGTTTGCCTCACTCTTGATTTTTCTTTTATTTCTCCTTCTTCTGGTTTTCTGGAACAAAAAGATAAGATAATGAAATTCATTGATGGCAGTAAATGAAGGCTTTCAACAGTAGCCCATTCTTTTTTTTCACAATGTATCTGTGAAAATAACATGGGAAACTATATGGCCCTATGTACGTCATCTAGGATTTCTGTTTGATTGAAAATGGATCATACCAAGCAAGGTAAAGGGTACTGGAGTGTGAAATATAAAAGGCGCATGGAAACGAAAAAATGGCTGATTAAAGATGGAAAAAGAGATTTGGATGCAGATTCAAAGCCAAAAAGCTGAAACAAGAATGCAAAACATGTAGTGGGTCAGAACGTACTGCATTTTTTGTATTCTTTATGACGAAATACTGTTCAAAGTTTAAATGCTTTGTATAAAAACATGGAGAGATTTGGAACAACTTAAGTATAAGTTGATGATATGATATCAGTAACGAAAATTTGAATAATAAAAGCTGTCTATAGTATTTAAAACGATTAATAATTTCACAAATGGTCTCGAGAGCTGGGCTGCAAAGAGCAAAATAAATATTCATCTAATTTTCGCTTTTTTGCGTAATCAAATTGTACCTATTGAAAAACCTCATCTGTACAGATAGAAGTTTGGAAATAAAACCAAATCAGCAACATTGCCAGTATCTGTGTAAACCAAATACATCCGTGTCGATAGTCAAGCAAACAAATGTGTATCTTAGTTGGCCATTTTTTTCAGGTCTATCATTTAAATCAAACAATACAGCATAGTCGTAGTTAAATATTCTGCTGTTATCCATTTGTATTCATTTCAACACACAACAAATACATATATGCACATAAATAAGGTATTCTGTATATCACTTTGTATTACCACAATTGAAGTCATTCGCAGTGTGTTTGTCCACACCCAAAAGTTCTTCACGGCAATAACTTGAATTGAATCACAATTATTTGCAGTTTCACTTGATGTCATAACTTCGACCCATACCAACCATTGTTTTTACTTTAGAGTCAAATAAGCTTATCAATTGTAAACAAAAAGTGTTATTGAGGTCACATAAGTTTTTCATGATACAAATTTAAGTTGGTTTTTCCTTAACAGCAAGGTCTTTGCATACACAAAAAAACTCTAAAATGTGCAGACAATAACAATCTCAAATGTTTGTAAACATTGACGAAGATACAGTTTACAGCAATTCGCTAGGAGAAGTATTAATTGCTCAAAAGTATTAACTGAAAGTAAGCCTTCATGTATGCCATTGCTAATGACTTCAACTGCTAACTGGTTAACAAAGAAAATAAGATAGAGCTGAAAACATCTTCCTGCTCAACCCCTGTCATGAAATGTTCATAGTTCGCCAATCAATTACACACAGAAAATCCAATTTTTTTTCCATATTTTACATATTTCTAATGTATTTATAAACTTTAGCTTAAATGTCATTTTCTTTAGTATGATAAAGAGAAACTTGTGATTACAGAATCAAACGCTGTTTCAAAGTCTATGAAAGCAACCAGAAATTTACGTTTATAGAAAAAACTATTTTGTATCTGCGCAAAAGAAGGTATAATAAACTTACCACAGTTGAACGCCCTTTCATAATTTGAGGCAGACAGACAGACAGACAGAGAGAGAGAGAGAGAGAGAGAGAGAGAGAGAGAGAGAGAGAGAGGGGGCTAAAAGCGGCCAGGCACAAGCAATCTCGTTTGCATGAAGAAGTATATGCATGGTTTCGAATCAATGAACACAGAGAAAGAAGAAATGGGGGAAAAGGACAAGTAGACGAAGAAGCAAAGGAAAGAAGAAAACAACGAATATGTTGTGGATAGAAAGATGAAAAGAAGATAAATGAAATATACACAAAGGAAGAACAAACTGAAGAGAAAGAAAGGACAAGAAGTAGAAGAAATGATTTTTTTTTCATCATAGTGATGTCATAACAGCAATCGTGTTTTCATTGTGTATCCCCCCCCCCACCCCCACCCTTCCATTTCCCACTCCCGCCTCTTCCCTCCCCCCTCGTCTCCCTCCCTCGCCCCTTTGGGGCAACATGACAAAAAAGAAAGCACACGCATCGTGTTTATTGACTGGTTGCTGTCTGTTTCGGGTGTTTATTGGCTATTCTCCTTGCAGACTGAGGCGCCATCCTTCACTGTGCATTCGTTTGTTACAGACGAATCGTTGTGCAACGTTTGGTGCGGGGAGATAATAAATGACATAACATATCTTATCAAGTGCCAGTCGAGGTGCTGCCGTGAAAGAAAATAATTCTGTTTTTCTTGCCCATTTTTTTTTAATGCCAAAAAATATGACTATGAATGGTGGTGTACAACTGGGACAGGATACATTTCTTGTGTCATCTGTAAACACATTCTGTGTGTAGAAGACGGATGGGGTAGTGGTTGGGGTGTGAAGGGGGGGGGGTTAGAAGGAAGGGGGAGGAGGGGGAGAGGACTGGCAGTGGGGGAGGGGCAGCGAGAAGGGGCAGGGGAAAGAAGGTTGGGGGTAATTCTTCTTCTTCTTCTTCTCTTGGGGTAATGAGGTGGGTGGTCATTCATGCTCTTCCGTGTGATAAGCTGAATGATGTGCGTTTTTTGTCTGATGTGTGCCAACCTGCGTACTATCAACTGGATGTCATCATTTCCTACTCAGTTTGAAACAATGTCAAGGATTAAAAATGTGGGTGGAATCAAGGGAATAGACTGACTAAGAGTGAAAATACCAGAAAAAAAAGACTATGCGAGGGGGTGTGGGCTGTTGGATTCTTGGATGCATACAGTCACATGCATGCATTATAAATGAACTGTGTGGAGAAGGCTAGAATTCACGCAATGTTGATGGACTCCAGTGATGAAATACGTATGTCCAACAGTTGAACAGGCAGAATTTGGTTTAAACCAATCTTTAATCACAATACAAAGTGAGCAGCATCAAGCTGAACGCTTATAGTGTGCTGAAAAGACAGAATTTACGAACCAATGGATTTCACTAAGCATGATAACCAAAATGTTACCAGAAAAAGTTGTGTTTCAAGAATAGAAACCATTTTACAGCAAAGTTAACCCCACAAAGCCATTGGAAAGACCACTATTTTTATTTTTTTCATTTGGCACTTGTACACTTGGATATGCTTGTCTGACATTTAAAAAAGAAAAATACTAAAATCTTAAAAACACTAGTTGCATTACACACGTTTATAAAGGAGACAGTAATTATTCAGCATCCATAGAATATTGTAATACCAGAACCTACTTTTAATACTTATGCAGCAGTCACGAAAAACATTAAGATTTTGTTTATGGAATGAATGTAACCTTGAATCATATAGAAGGTGAATTTACCAAAACTTCTGGATCTTTTATATTCATAAAAAATCGCATTATGTATTTATACAAAAGTAAAGGAAACACAGCATGTACCCATAACATTTAAATCAAATTTCATGTCAACTACCATTCCTACGAACTTTTAATGAAAACGTATGAAAAGCGAGACATACATAGTGGATGAATGCTCTTTTCTATTCGTAGTTTACCAAATAAAAAAGGACCAATTAAAGCCATTGTCTGACTGATGTTTTAGCACAATCAGTCCTTGTAATCACCCTGTTTCAGTTGTTTGTGTTGAGATGGTAGCTTGCTTACAGTTACTGACAATTTTACGTGAGCACATAATAATTGTATAGACGCATTCTCTAACTACTTGTTGGGAAGTTGTCATGCTGTGTATGTGACTCCTTGCTCTCTCTCTCCTTCTCTCCCCGACCTATCCCTCCATGCCATCCCCCAACATTCTTTCTTCTTCTACACCCCCCCCCCCCCCTTTATCTCAGCCTTCTCCCCCCCCAACATTTTTTTTCTTCTACACACCTCCCCCTTTATCTCACCTTCCAGTCTATACCCTTTCATCGTCTTCTTGCTGGACTAGTTTTCTTTTATCCTGATGCTGAATTACAGCTGAGGTACACTGCCCCATTTGCAGCCTTTTCACGCCTCTAGTGCCTTCATCAGCAGCCACAGCTTTTAGTCCCAGTTGTGCAACCATCGACACGATCCCTCTGAGGCCGTTCCCATGCTTCTCCACGAAGAAGACAGACTGTTCACAACAAAATTTGTTCCGCTAGACGGATATCTGAGAAACGCATCATAGCGAGTGTTTGAGGATGGGACTGAAGTGGCAGGTGGCCTTTCCGTCCAAGGCCTTTGTTACCAAGCGTCTTTTCACGTTTGTGAGGCTGGCCGGAACTCTACCCCGGGCAAAACAAAGTTCAGAGTAGTGCCCCCCCCACATCGCCCATCTCCCATTCCAGCTCTCTTCTCCTTATATTCAAACAGACACTGTCTGATAGAGCTTTGATGTGAGTGTGCATGCACCCGTGGTGTGTGTGTGTGTGTGTGTGTGTGTGTGTGTGTGTGTGTGTGTGTGTGAGAGAGAGTCTGTGTGTATGTGTGTCTGTGTAAGAACAGAGGCAGGCAGCTGTGGAATGGAAACGTAAGCAAACTTCTTTCCTGTTCAATGATGAAGCAGGGTTCTTAAAGGTTTAGAAACACGACAGCATGCATTACAACGTGGTGCGCGCGTGTGCCTGTGGGCATATGCGTGTGCATGCGCGTATTATTATCATTATTATTATGGATGCACAATAACAAACTGCAACTTAACGCAGACAAAACTGAAATAATCCTCATTGCTTCAAAACACACTATTAGAACTCATTCTCTCCCTAGTTCTATAAACGTTGATGGAAACGAGATAAAGCTATCAGTGTCTGTTTGTAACCTCGGCGTTACACTCGACCAAACTCTCTCTTTCAAACAACATATCTCTAATGTGTGCAAGTCCTGCTACCTTGAACTTCGTAGAATTAGCTCAGTTCGCCGCTTCCTCACTCAAAATGCCCTGAAGACTCTAATCTGTGCTTTTGTCCTGTCTCGGCTCGACTATTGTAACTCCCTCCTTGCCGGTTGTCCCTTAACACTCATCTCTAAACTTCAAAAAGTTCAGAACAATGACGCCCGCCTGATCTCCCGCTCCTCTAGATCTGATCACATATCACCAATTCTGTCATCCTTACACTGGCTCCCAGTTCAGTCTCGCATTGACTTTAAAGTTCTCCTCCTGGTTTTCAAATCACTGAATAATCTGGCTCCCTCCTACCTCTCTGACCTCCTCCATCTCTATGTTCCGTCTCGCAGCTTACGCTCATCCACCGATTCTCGCCTGCTTCGGCTTCCCTCCGCTCGCCTGAAAACTTCAGGCCAACGATCTTTCTCTTACCAGGCGCCTGCCCTGTGGAATAGTCTCCCTTCTTCTCTGCGTAACACGGACTCTTTAGAGACTTTTAAAACCTCCCTAAAGACAGATATTTTCCCTCGGATTGACTAATGATATCCACTCACCACTGTGCGCGTGTTTGCTGATGTTGAGCGCCCTCGTCTGTCTGTCTGCGTGTGTGAGGGTTTTTTTTCGGCTGTGTGTGTGTGGTGTGTGTGTGTGTTGTGTGTGTGTGTGTGTGTGTGTGTGTGTGTGTGTGTGTGTGTGTGTGTGCGCGCGCGCGCGCGTGCGTGTGCGTGTGTTTGTGTGTGTGTGTGTTTGTGTGTGTGTGTGTGTGTGTGTGTGTGTGTGTGTGTGTGTGTGTGTGTGTGTGCGCGCGCGCGCGCGCGCTTTGAATTAGAATTGTAATTTTATCATGTTTTTCTGTAATATGCGCTTTGGGCTCTCGCGAGGTAAAGCGCTTTATAAATCCTTTTACATTACATTATTATTATCATGAATACTTATACAGCATCTATCCTCGGCAAGAGACCAAGCTGTAAGCGCTTTACAATCAACACTCGTTTACACAACGGGCTGCCTACCTGGGTAGAGCCGACTGAAGAACTGCCAGCTGGCGCTTCATTCAGTCGTTTCCCGTGTCATCCAGTCAATATCGTTCACTCAGTGTCCTTACTTCCTTCATTCTTTCCATTTCTCACGCAGGATGCATGCCATGTGTAACGTGTCATCCATACCAATGGCCAAACTGGCCTTCTCTTCTGAAAGTTGGTGATGGGATTTTATGTGTGTGCAAGATGTTATGCGTGCGTTCACACATGAAACCTCGGTTTATAGTCTCATTCGAAGGACTGTAAGGGAAATGGAGTCAGAACCAATGTCAACTCCGAGGGAAAAATCCCCCTGTACCGAAAAGGCCTGGCGGAGATTCGAACCCGCAACCCCAGGATCACCAAGATTACGAGTCCGGCGCTCTACCACTGAGCTATTCCTGCTCCCAGCGTGTACTTGTATGTGTCTGTGTGTTTGCACACACGTGCCCAGACATGTGTATGCACATGCACACGCACATGTTTGCATGAGCGTATGAGCACCTTTTTCCACTTTTACTGCTTTTGAAGCACAGTAAACCTACTGCATTAGTCACCCCTCCCATCCTTCTTTTACACTTTCACGTCTCAAATAAACAGCGTGTGACTAAGCTTATTTCAACCGGAATTTGGAGCCCGTCTGCAATGTAAACCTGGCCCCAAAACTGCAATATGATGATTGAATTAGTGAATCATTACGAACTTCAAAGTCCATGACAAAAACAGCATTTCAAGTAGATGTTAACATAATAAGTAGCCTGTGTTTTGTATGTAGTAAACATCATGGATGGCATATAGCCAAATGCCCGTCTCCTTCCTCCACATCTCTCACAATCAGTCGTTCTCACTAGTTTCTTTGTCATTCCTTCTCTAACCCCATTTCTCTTTCCTAACATCGCCTGTTGAGAGTTCAAATTGTTAGATACAGTCAGAACTATGACCAAAGACGCAAACAAATAGATAACAATATCAATAGCGACAACAAAATCTACAAATTTTTATCTGAGTCATCAATGTCCGATTTAACAGCATTTTAATTCTAAGTGTTCTTGTAAAACAGTATTCGTAACTATAGGTTCTGTTAACAGCAATAGAAAATATGCAACGCAAAGTTTTTTTCCACCCCATATACTCTGTCTGTCTGTCCATCCATCTGTCTTTCAGTCTCTCTGTCTGTCTGTCTCTGATTTATTGTTCCTTTTTTCTGCTTTGATATTTAATTCTATGTTGCTGCTGTTTCTTCTGTATCCTTACTTCATCATCTCACCTCATCTATCTGATAACCCTGTGATGGGGTTAGTGAGGTATTACTGACAATATCATGACGACATCCGCTTAATTCATGTGGTTCTCTAGAGCCCTCTTAGGGCTAGCAAAGGACAAGTCTGTATAGTCCAAAAATCTGTCTTATCCATCTGTGTCTGCATTGTTGTCAATGCTGCCATTGTTGTTGTGTTGTTGTTGTTGCTGTTCTCTCTGTCCTGTTTCCCTTCATTCGTCTTTTCCTCTTGTGCTTCATTTTAGTATCTTCTTTTTCTTGCATTCTGTCTATTGCTAATTGTCCCATCTTCTGTGCCACCTCTGTGGTATTGCACCCACGCCGCTCATTCTGATCCCTCCCTCCCCCCCTCCCCCCTCCCCCCGTCCACAACCACAGACTGGTCCATCACGCCACAGCCCTGGCACCGGCAATGCACAGAAAGCAGTCGATGTCAAGTCATCAAGAGGCAACCCACCAGAGGAGACACTGCACTGCCGCCGAGTCATGTCATTGGTGTTCAGTGGTGCCTGTTTTGATCCAACATACGCAGGACACCACCTACTAAATCCCCTACTGACGACAAAAATTGCTTAGTTGCCGAGCTGGCGCAAGTGAGCTCTCGCCCGAGAGGGCGCCACCATATCTGTCCAACAACAGTCCCCCTGAATTTGTCTATTGCTAACTTTGTTGGCCATGTTGAAACAATATGTGACTATGTTTTTAGAATTTCCTTCAGCTTCTGTTTTTCTTTCTCTTCTTTTGCATTATCTTTATGAGGTGCAGGATACGTGTTGGGCTGATACGAGGATGAGAGTTCTTGATAACTTTGCATGAGCATATAAATGCACTTTAGGTGTACTTATCAACTATTCATGCGAAGTTGTCAAGTTCACAGTCTGCAATCAGACTAACATTACTCCCAGCTTTCTGCCATCCCTACTGTCTCTTCTAGTATCCGTTTTTCTTTTCCCCGCTTTTCCTTACGTCACCCTCCCATCTCTTCTGTTTCATTTTCCCCTCGCTTACTCAGTTTTCTTTTTTTTTATGTTGAATTACGGCTGTGTTGCAATAACGTCTCTCCCCCCCCCCCCCCCCCCCCCCCGCTCTCTACCCTTTTTTCCTCTTCCTGTTTACCAGTAGTAGCGTTCTTCAGTGACTCGACCCTCAACAGGGCGTCTGATGACATCTCGATGCTCCTCAGAGGGGAAGAGCGAGGTAATCAAGAATGGTGCAGTAATTAGTCCATCTTTTGTATTCTGTCTATCTGTCTGTCTGTTTGTCTGTCTGTCTCTTTCTGTATCTCTATCTCTGTCTCCATCTGTCTGTCTGTCTGTCTGTTTGTCTCTCTGTCTGTCTGTCTCTGTCTGTCTGTCTGTCTCTCTCCCTCTTTCTCTCTCTTTTTCCTTGCTCTCTCGCTCATGCAGTTCGTCAGGCATTACTGATGACTTCTTGACAACATTTCTCTGTATTTTAGGGTTCTCAGGGGCCCTTATGGACCCACAAAATACAAACCTGTCAGTGTCGTGATGTTATCTTATCCATCAGTACCTATATTGTCAGTGTTGTTATTGGTGCTGCTGCAATTCTTCTTCGTCTTCTTTTTCTCATTCTTCTTCTCCCTATATGTTTCATTTAATGCTCTCCCTTTTTTTTTTTTTTAAATTCGGCCTAATGTTAATGTTCTTGCTCTTGTTGAGAAGAAAGTTATTCCAGACTGATAGTTGTATGAGAGTTCCTAACAACTTTGAAAGAGAGATAGTATAGATGTACTTACCGACTACTTATCAAAGTTTCCAGACTGCATGTCTACTAATGGACCGACATTAATCCCAGCTGTCTGCGTAACCTCACTCTCTCTTTTGGCCATTCCTTCGTCGCTTCTCTACTTTCCTTTACCTCAACGTCCCATTTCTTCCATTGTATTTACCTTTCACTAATCCACTTTTCTTCAAAGTTCTCCTAATGCTAAATCATAGCTATGTTGCAGTAGCATCTACAGCCCTGCTCCTCACCCTTATCTTCTCTTCATGTTCACTAGCGTCGTCAGCGTTCTTCAGCGGCACAAGCTTCAACAAGATGTCTGTGGAATCTTGAGGACATCGTGAAGGTCCTCTGACAAGTAGAGATTCTGTTAACAATAAACACTTTTCCACCAATACTCAGAAACCCATGACGGCATGTGTTTGTTGACAGTACTGTAGTCGAAGGTAGCCTTTTCATCCCAAGCGGTTGTCACAAAACATTTCTCCAAGGTTGTCATTCTTGGTGGAGATTTACCTTAGGCAAATTAAAGTATAACAGTCCCTCCCCCATTTCCTTTCATCTCCAGCCAAACCAGCTCTATCTCCTTCCCTTTCCTGATCAGATCAAAGAGACGTTGTTTGGAAAAGCTTTGATGAGTATGCAGAGTGTGAGTATGTGTATGTGTGTGTGTGTGTGTGTGTGTGTGTGTGTGTGTGTGTGTGTGTGTGTGTGTGTGTGTACCAGTGTGTGTGTGTGTGTGTGTGTGTGTATGTGTGTGTGTGTGTGTGTGTGCGTGCGTGCATGTGTGTGTGTGTGTGTGTGTGTGTGTGTGTGTGTGTGTAAGTTACAGTGGGGGGGGGGGGGTGGGGGGGGTGGAGATGGAGTGAAAAGACAAGCAAACATTCTCTCGATAGAGACACATGGTATTCAAATTATACACGTTTCTCAGATACTCGGGAGCATGACAACAAGGTGTGTGTGTGTGCGTGTGTGTGTGTGTGTGTGTGTGTGTGTGTGTGTGTGTGTGTGTGTGTGTGTGTGTGTGTGTGTGTGTGCGCGCGCGCGCGCGTGTGTGTGTATGTGTGTAAGTGTGTGGGAAGGGGGGGGTCGTCCGTATGCATATGTGCAGGTTTGTGCAAACGTGCATATACATGGGCATTTTCTTTTCTTTTTTGCAGGGCTTATACTAGGTACCTTTGTCCCTTCTCTCACCTTGTCTCTAGCCCTGTGTCTCCCCATTTAACAGCACGTGATACGATACATTTTTTACTGGAATCTGGGGACTGTACGCAATGTTAACCTGACACTGAAACCTCAGTATGACGACCAAATTAGTAAAATACTATCAATTCTATGGTCGGCGGCAAAAAAGAGTATTCACAATAAATGCCCGAGTCCTGAGACAGGTTGTGGATGGTAAATAACTCTCATCCCCTTCCGTCTCTTCACATCCCCCCCCCTCCCTCCCCGCTTTACACCTTCCATCCATCAGTGGGTATTGCAATGGGCTGTGCAATTTCCCCAATACTGTTCGTGCTGGCAATGGAACTCATCTTGAAAGCAGCAACAAACAACGCGAGACAAACAGACCTTGGCGATGGATACAAGATGCCTCCTCTCAAGGCCTTCATGGATGACACTACAGTGATTTCATCCAGAGAAGACGAGACACGTCATGTGCTGGAAAGGCTGGACGACATAGTTGCCTCATCCAGAATGAAGTTCAAGCCAAAGAAATCACGGAGTCTCTCACTGAGGAAAGGAAAAGTGGCCGGATCTGTGGTCTTCAGTGTTGCCAACCAGGCCATTCCAACAGTCACAGAAGAACCAGTCAAGAGCCTTGGAAGATGGTATGATGATACGCTGAAAGACACACAAAGAGCAAAAGAAACCAAGCAGATGGCGGAGGAAGGCTTGGAGACCATTGACCAGTGTGGGCTCCCTGGCAAATACAAGGTCTGGTGTCTGCAGTTCATGCTGATACCAAAGCTGCTATGGCCTCTGATGATATACGACATCTGCACCAGCATAGTGGAGGCAATGGAAGCCAAAATCAACAAGTTCACAAGGAAATGGCTTGGTGTCCCACCCTGTCTGACTGACATAGCGCTGTACTGTCGCCAAGCAAAGCTGAAACTACCCCTGAAATCCATCCTGGAGGAATACAAAGCAGGGAAGATCAGACTTCAAAGCATGCTGGAAGACTCAGGAGACAAGGTGGTAGAAGCAATTAAGCCCCAGCTGAAGACAGGCAGAAAATGGAAAGTTCAAGAGGCGATGGATTCTGCAAAAGAAAGTCTCAAGATCAGAGAAATAACAGGACACACACAGACCAACAGACAGGGACTGGGGGTGACCAAAACTGAATGGTGGTCAAAGGCCAAAGGAAAAGCCAAAAGAGACATGATGATTCAGGAGATGAGAAAAGAAGAAGACCAAAAAAGACTCCAAAAAGCAGTCCAGCAGAGCCAGCAAGGGCAATGGACAACGTGGGAGAATGCACTCCAAAGAAGTCTCACTTGGAATGACATTTGGCACATGGCCCCTCTCAGGATCAGCTTCATTCTCAGATCTGCATATGACCTTCTGCCCTCAAATGCAAACCTGGTGAAGTGGGGGAAAACAGACGATCCTGCATGCCCCCTCTGCCATGAAAAACAAACAGTGGAGCATGTCCTAAGCTCATGTAAAGTAGCCCTGGCTCAAGGAAGGTACACATGGAGGCACAACCAAGTGCTCAAAGAAATTGTACAAGTAGTCTGGGCTAGTACCAACACCACAAAAGGGAAAATCAGGACTCCAAAAGCACCCGCAACATTCTTCACGGCAGGAGGCAGCAAATCATGGCCAAGAACAACAGTGCCACTCGAAACATGCAGGCAGAGTCTGCTGGACGGGGCAGATGACTGGGAGTGCACTGCAGACCTCCCAGAATGGAAGAGTCACCCAGAGATCACCAGCAAGAGTGGCATGAGACCAGACATAGTAGTCCACTCTAAGTCAACCAAGCAGCTGATCATGATCGAGCTCACGGTGCCATATGAGAACAGAATGGAGGCAGCTCAAATCTACAAGACTGAAAAGTATG
>CM065718.1:44284746-44287246 GCA_033310375.1 Conus canariensis | reverse complement strand
TACTGCTTGTTTAGTATGTGAGAGAGCGTGCGCTCGCACGCGCGCTCGTACGTGTGTGTGTGTGTGTGTGTGTGTGTGTGTGTGTGTGTGTGTGTGTGTGTGTGTGTGTGTTGTGTGGTGTGAGTGTGTGTGTGTGTGCTTTTTTGTTGGTTTGTTTTTAGTGAGAGAAAGAATGACTCGGAAGGGCCCTCAGTCAGCTTGTCGGAGCGTTTGGCTCCGTTTTTATATATGGTGGTGAAAACACCACAGAATTATGGACTGTGGTGTGTTTCTGTTTGACGCCAAGCGCACAGACACAATCAGCCGTGCCCCCCTGATGAGTCCGATCCAGCGGACGAAAGGCCTCGGAGCAGGCAATACAAGTCGATCTGCCTTCAAGAGGGATTACGATGGTTCTGTCATGCAGCTAGTGAAGGGTTTTGATATTTTAAATATATGTTCTTTATTTTATGTTCCCATTTTCTTCATCTTTAACCCCCCCCCCCCCCCCTTTTTTTTTTTCAAGTTCAAATCTTTGCCAAGTCATTACGATAATGACGGAAGAATTGTTAGCCTGCACTTGTTTTACCCCAGTACTTAATTGTTCAGCATTATATACATATATACATATACATATATGTATTATATATATATATGTATATTATATATATTATATATATATAAATATATGTTCACAATCATTACCTTCCTCGTTTTACTTGGTTGACCACACACAAAAGATATAGCCTCCATCTTGTATTGTGTGTTCATTACTTGAAGCTTTAAACATTCGTGCCATGGGAAATGTCTGTCTGTCATTCTTTAAAAGGTCAAAGGTTAAAGTCACAGTGTGTTCTAATCGAAGAAGCAGTGAACTGTTCGAGGTTGACTGTGTCCGGGACACGGCATTATGGAAACCGCGACCCACCCCTCTTTTTTTCGCTGCCCTAAACCTTCCCTGAATTGAGAGAGAGAGAGAGAGAGAGAGAGAGAGAGAGAGAGAGAGAGGAGGGGGGGGGCGGGGGGTACGTTCTGCATTTTGGTAGGGACAAAGGCACAAAATGAATGCCCTTTTTAAAATCCAGCAGCCTTTCTTTTAAAAAAAAATCGAATTATAACGAGTAGGTTATATCAACGCGGAGAGAGGAGAGAGAGAGAGAGAGAGAGAGAGAGAGAGAGAGACGAGACAGAGACAGAGACAGAGACAGAGACAGAGAGACAGAGACAGAGAGAATTAGTTCAACACCTCGCAAAACTGACAGTCTTTCATCACAAAGTTTAAGGGAATGTTTAAGGGAAGGGTGGGAAAGGGGCTATTTGTTTTCTTCATTTTCAATTTGGATTGTGTGTTTAAAGAGACGAGCAATGGAAGCGGGAACCGACTTTCCTGCTGTTTTCTTTTAACTCGCTGATCATCGCAGAGTCTGACACCACGCGTTCTTCTGTTGTGCCATAAACAGGGCAACACTCATTCCCAGCAAGAAATCTCCGAGACAGCGAAGTGTTTGAGAGAGTTTCGGGCAAAAGGTGTGACGGAGGGAACCGGGGAATCCGGCGGAGAGAGAGAGAGAGAGAGAGAGAGAGAGAGAGAGAGAGAGAGAGAGAGAGAGAGAGAGAGAGAGAGATTCACTACCGTTACATTTACTGAATGAACGATTCAAGTAAACATGTGTGTGTGTGTGTGTGTGGTGCGTGCGTGCGTGCGTGTGTGGTGTGGTGCGTGCGTGTGTGTGTGTGTGTGTGTGTGTGTGTGTGTGTGTGTGTGTGTGTGTGTGTGTGTGGTGGTCGGCGGCGCGCGCTCCTGTGTGTGTGTTTTTTTTTTCCACAGCAACATGCAATATAGCTCGCCAAGTGGGAACCGATCCCTGAAAAACTTTACAGTTCCTGGCGAATGGCATAGAACTTTTTTTCAATCTCTCCTCTCTCTCTCTCTCTCTCTCTCTCTCTCTCTCTCTCTCTCTCTCTCTCTCTCTCTCTCTCTCTCCTCTCTCTCTCTCTCTCTCTCTCTCTCTCTCCGATATGTTACTACGTCAGTTTGAGTTAGGAAAGCAGAACTGGGTCGCTCCTATAAAGCAGGTTTTGACAGTAAACGGATTTGGTGTAGCATGGCTCCATCAGGCGGTTGGTGATAAAATAAAAACAAACATTCATGTTGGAACTTAAAGACCGTCTCCTCTTGTGTTATAAACAAAACTGGCATTCCAAGACGGAAGATGATAATGAAGTATTCCTGGTTCTACTCGTTTAAAAGTATCTTAGAACCTGAACAATTTCTGGCTGCAGTTTCTAAGAAATGGCACAAGGATATGCTTGCTAGATTGAGAAGTAGAACACTTGGACTGAATGCAAACAAAAGATGGTTTAATCCTGAAAGCACTGTAGATGACTTGTGTGTAATGTGTACAGATGGTGTGAGAAAAATGAAGATCACTTTATATTCTATTGCGCAGCTTAAACGATATCAGACAGAAGTCTCAACTTTTCAATATTATTGCGACAGAAAATCATAACCTATATCGTT
>CM065718.1:44249746-44269746 GCA_033310375.1 Conus canariensis | reverse complement strand
TCCAGTTGCGAGGGTATGGTCACTACTGATGAAACAACAAACGCCTTAAGAAAGATGAAAAATGGATCAGCGCCAGGGAGCGATGGAATTACTACTGAGTTCTTCAAATTTTTTTTAATAAAATAAAAGTAAAAAGTAAACAAGTTGGGTATTTTTGCTCCCATAAGAAAACCTAACACAGAGTAACTTTTATTCAAGACTGGCACAGCCTTTTAAACTTGAATAAAGTCAGACAAATACATAGACGAACAATCTAATAGTGGGGGAAAAAACGATGGTTCCCTTATGCAGCTAGTGAAGAGTTTTCATATCTGTAACATATTTTCTTAATTTCATGTTCCCAGTTTCTCCATCTTCAAATTAACCCCCCCCCCCCCCCCCCCTCCTTAAGTCCAAATCTTTGCCAAGTCATTACTATGAAGATAGTTCAGTTGTTGGCCTGCGCTTGTTTTTTCCCCCACTATTAGATTGTTCGTCTATGTATTTGTCTGACTTTATTCAAGTTTAAAAGGCTGTGCCAGTCTTGAATAAAAGTTACTCTGTGTTAGGTTTTCTTATGGGAGCAAAAAATACCCAACTTGTTTACTGTTTATCGTTTACTGTTCCCTGCCTCATTAAATTTCCGAAAATAAAAGTAGTCTTAACAAACTCGTATGTGGGATCTTTTGATAAAGGAGAACTAGTTTATACTCAAAAGCAAGGCATAATAACATTGTTACACAAAGGGAAAGAACTTGATAGAGACAAACTGACTAATTGGAGACCTATAACTCTAACAAACACTGATTACAAGATACTGGCCAAAGTATTGGCAGAAAGACTTGGAAGAGTCATCCACAAATTAGTTAACAACGACCAAGTAGGGTATATCAAAGGCAGAAACATGGCAACAATTATACGATCAATAGATGATGCAGTCAATTACCTTAACCAAACAAGTAAAACGGGTTACTTGCTGGCAGTTGATTTTTCAAAAGCCTTTGATTCATTGTCAAAAGATTTTCTGTTGCATGCCTTTAAAGTTTTTGGCTTCGGAACTGAATTTAGAAAGTGGGTTGCCATACTGACAAAGAACCCTGCTAGTTCAATAAATCATGGAGGATGGATATCTGAACCGTTTAATCTTTCTTGCGGAATTAGACAAGGGTGCCCTTTTTCTCCGTTAGCCTTGGTTCTGGCAGTGGAGTTGTTAGCGATTAAAGTTAGAAATAGCGCCATATCTGGCATCCACGTCGCAACCACTGTTCCACACAATGATACTCCTCTAAAAATCAAACAAATGGCGGACGATACAACTCTATTCCTCAGAGATAAAAGAGATATGGTCAAATCTTTAGAAATCTTAACAACATTTCAAAGTTTCTCAGGTTTAAAATTAAACGTACAGAAAACGAAAGCTTTACCCATGGGAAGGCAGATAGAGAACCAGAGCTTCCTTTCACCACAGTAGATAAAATAAAGATATTAGGCATTTATTTCCAGCGTGATAGGATGGCTCGGAATATTGAAGATGATGGAGTAATAGGATGTATCAAATGAATAAATTGATTCGAGAATGGAGTAAGCGGGATATCAGTATCCAAGGTAAGATTGTAGTAATAAAAACATTTTACTTAGTCAGTTTCTTTATGTCATGCAATCTATAGGACTTCCAGATAATGTGCTAAACAAAGTTAACTCAACCCTTTACAAATTTCTGTGGAAAAAAGATTTAACAATTATAAAGCTTTCGAAAAAGTCAAAAGAAAAGTAATGGAAGCAAGTGTGGAGAAAGGAGGACTTGGTATGATTAATCTGAGTAACTTTCAAAACTGTTTGTACTTGCAATGGGCGGGCAAACTCTTTAAAACCACTGAACAAGAAAATTGGGCATTAATATCCAGATGGCATTTACAACACCTCGCAAAGACGGATGCTTTTTGTATAAATTGCAGAGCCAAAGACCTGAAGGATTGTAGTTTAATCAGGAATGAATTCTGGAAAGAAGTGTTAACAGTTTATCTAAATCACAAAATATTGATAAAACTTGATGATATTGACAAAAGCAATTTTCACAGTCAATACCTTTTCCACAATAATCTATTCGCTATAAAAATCAGGTATTATATTTCAGAAACTGGGTAAATAATGGCATTGAGCAAATTAAGGATATAATTCATGAAAGAGAAAATAGACTACTGACTTTAGAAGAAATGCAGGAAATGGTTGGACAGAATGGAGCCCTTGCATTGTTCCAGTACAATGCTTTGATTAACTCCATGCCAGCGCAATGGATCCAGTGGATCCAGTCAGGAGAAAGAGGATCTGGGACACTCCCCTGTTTTGCCAGTCTGTTAAATACAAAACCTAAACAAATAAGGAAACTAATTATGTCACACACGGAAACTCAAACACCTACTGCGAGTGCTTTCTGCAACAGAAAAGTTGGTATAGACTTAGACAAACCTACACGGTGTCGAGCTACAGACGTCACAAAAGAGGTAAGGCTCAGAGTTCTTCTCTGGAAAATACTACACAATATATATCCGACTAATGTCATGCTTAGTAAAATGAAAGTAAAAGACTCAAACAAATGCTCGTACTGTCCTGACGCAACTGATTTCATTGAACACTTTTTCTGCGAGTGTCCAATCGTTTACAACTTTTGGAGATTCATTGAGCACAAAATGTACTTAGAAACACATGCACAGATTAGATTGTCAAACACAGATATACTATTTGGTATCAATAAATCTATTGTTTCGAAGACAAATTATAAGTATATCAATTTTATCATATTACGGAGTAAAATGTGTATTAGTATTTGTAAAAAGACAAACACGGGTATCCCTCTGCAACTCATTTTTGAGAAAGAGTATAACGTCCGGAGGGGTTTAAAAGGAAAACTTCCCCAAACAGGTGAGAGAGTGTAAATCTCGAAGGAAATGTAAGTTATTTATGGACACACAGAATTTTTTTTTTTTTTTTGAAGAAGGAAGGGAGAGAGAGGGGAGGGGGAAAATTCTTGTATTGTCCGTGCGTTAGGTGTGAGAGGGAGGGAGGGGGGTGGAAAGGGGAGGGGTTATCTCTGCGGGGAGAGTTGCAGGGTGGGAGAGGGGGAGGGACCTGAGATCTGTGGAGGGGGTGGGGCGGGGGGGGGGGGGGGGGGCGGGCATTTGAAGAGGGAGAGTTCGTATGCCTGTTGTCTCGCTTCTTGGCTCTCCTCATGTCTTCCTTGTGGACCTTTTCCTTGCGCAACAAGGTTGGCTTCACCGGGGAACAGCCAATGGGTGAGACGACATGCAACAAACCCCTAAATTCTTTCAAAAGACGCCGTCTCTGTCCGTGTGTCTGTCTGTCTGCCTGACGGCCTATCTGTGTGTCTGTCTTTCTGTCTCTCTGTCTCTCTCTGTCTCTCTCTTGCTAACTTTTTTTTTTTTTTTGGGGGGGGGGGATATGGGGGATGTTTGGGTGGGTGGGTGGTGGTGGTGGTGGTGGGTGATGTGAGCAGAGCTCACGCGCTTGGGTAGAGGGATGGAGAGGGAGACGGGCAATTGGGACCAACGATATCCGCACGCCTAGTGCGTCCATACGGAATTGTGTGCTACGCATAAATTTTGCTTTGGTACAGTGCCTTTAACATGTAACTACCATTGTTAACATATTTGAGGAGGGGGAGAGGGAGAGGAGAGAGAGGAGAGAGAGAGAGTGAGTGTGTGTGTGAGTGTGTGTAACACAAAATGAAAAACTGAAAATAACTCTTTTGTTTCACCTATGTTGTTTTCTTAGTATATGCAACACATCAGAGTGAGTGTGCCAATACACTACACATTAGAACATTAACAAACCCAGACACTTTGTATCAAACGCTAAAACACTAAAATCAGCAAAAAATATGTCCATTTGTAAGGGAACATACAGACTATGCATGGTGTATATGAGAGTGGTTGGGGAAAAAAAAGCCAGTAGTGGAAATTCTTTTTCTTTTTTTTCCGCTTTTTGTTTTTTTGGCAGATGAAGAGGACAGTGTGAAGCACCAAAAAATGAAGAGGTGGATTTTGGCGTTAGGAAAAAAAAAAAAAGAAAAAAAAAAAGAAAGAAAATGACAGCCTTAGGTGCTCCATTGATCCGATAACTGATGCCACAAAAAAAAAAAAGAAAAAAAAAAAAGAAAAAAAAAGAAAAACCGCATGCATGTAAAGAGAAACCATAATCAGACAATGAAGTGTATGCTTTTTTTTTTTTTTCCGTATCTCTCTAGAAACGTAGGTGCTTATCAAGTTCAGAAGTACCTGAGTTAGGGACTGTTCTTGTTCGTGCTGAGTAGCTACAAGCACAGAGCAACCTATGTTCATTTAAAGGCAAAACTCCTGCCTCTCTGTAAGTCATATCAATTGATGCCCATCTTGGAAGCCCCAAAGCAGTTTTAAGTGCTAAGGAATCAATACTAGTTAACTTATGTAAATCTGTCTTTGGTGCAGTAAAAAATACTTCTTGACCATAACTTACAATCGAACGAACTGTCCCTAAGGCGACATGGATAAGATTAGATCCATAATTTATCAGAGGGATTCCAGTTAGGACTCGCAGTAACGCAATTTTCTTTCTTACCTTTTCCACGAGATCATTTATATGTTTACACCAAAATAATTTATAGTGAAAAATAACGCCTAGAAATTTTACTTGCTTACTTGGGAAAATGAAAGAATCACCTATTTTTACTTTTACATAATCCCTACCTTCAAAATCGATATTTTTCTTTGTAAATATAATAAAAACCGATTTGTCCGTTGATAAGTTAAAACCGTTTGAATTCAAATAATTAACAAGTTTACTGACCGCAAATTGAAACTGTTCAACAATTTTATTACGCTTGATTTTGTTTTTTGTAAAATTACAATTTACATTTTTCCCACATTGCAATATCATCTGCATAAGCAGCTAAAGTTGCCCCTTTCGTGTCTATCTGGTTAAGATCGTAAAGCATCAATGAGAAGAGGATTGGAGAAATTACACTTCCTTGAGGACACCCATGTTAACATATCTTGTACTTGACAGCACACCATTTAGTTTTACTTGTAGCGTTCTCCCAGATAAAAATGATTGTAAAAACATGTGGAAACGACCTTTAATCCCAATTTCATGAGCCTTGGACAATAATTTAAAATGCCAAAACGGAATCGTACGCTCTATGAATATAAAAAAAAAAACGTGGCTAAGAAAAAGAAACACCCGAAGGTGCTGGGGAGGACCCAGAGAAGCACTGTCTTCACCTGCCTTTAGAGCAGTCCTGTACCACCCTTGGAGGCCTGCGCTGTGTTGACGATGGGTACAGGCACGCGCAGGACACTCCATTAAGACATCAAGGGACATAACTGCTCCTGAACAGAGGTAAATCAGACTACAGGATGCAGCTCTTAACAGCCTTAAAGTAGCATCCCCATGGGTGTACCAGCCCGTATTTCATGACTGCAGAGCCCACCGGCGAAAAACCCTCCAGCTGCCGAGCACACCCCACAGACCCAACCACCCCTGCCCACGGACAGATGAAGACAGTGCCACTCCAGACACAGCCAAGCTTTCGCCATACGGTCTTATGTGCCCTCAAGAGAGAATCCAAAGTTGTAGTCTTTCCCACTGTCAACAGGACTTTCCCTGTGGTCAGTGGGTCTTTCCTCACCGTCACTGGACCTTTCTCCAGGGTCAGCCTAGTTTAGGCAAAGAAGAAAAAGAAACACCCGAAGGTGCTGGGGAGGACCCAGAGAAGCACTGTCTTCACCTGCCTTTAGAGCAGTCCTGTACCACCCTTGGAGGCCTGCGCTGTGTTGACGATGGGTACAGGCACGCGCAGGACACTCCATTAAGACATCAAGGGACATAACTGCTCCTGAACAGAGGTAAATCAGACTACAGGATGCAGCTCTTAACAGCCTTAAAGTAGCATCCCCATGGGGAATCGTACGCTCTATGAATATAAAAAAAAAACGTGGCTAAAGTGGAGTGTCGCTTAGCCAAGGCTTTTTTGACGTGTGAAGCTAAAAGACTAACATGATCAGTGACACCTCTCCCTTTTCTGAAACCAGCTTGAAATATTGGCAAAATCCCATTCTTTTCAAGGAAATGTTCTAATCTGAATTTCATTATCCTCTCAAAACCTTTTCCAATGTGAGGAGTCAAAGAAATGGGTCGAAAATTAGAAGATTTTCTTGTTGATTTTCCTTGTTTATGGATAGGTACAACTGTTGCTTTCTTCCAAGCCATTGGCAGCTTTCCAGAATTCTAGCATAATTGGAAGAACTCTTATAATTTTTCCAAAAAGCATTGTGGAAAATGCTTTATCATTTTGTAAGAAATGGGATCAAATCCTGTTGCAATTTTACCAGATTTTAGACGGCGAAGTGAGTACAGAAGCTCCTCCATTGTTAAATTTTTTATTAATATATAACGTGTTGTTGTCATTGTCATGTGGTTCAATGTTTCTCCCTTCGTTTTCAATAATTCTTCTTCGTTCTTGCTCTTCTTTAAGCAGATGTTCAGTCTGACTCATTGCTGCGAAAGTGTCAGCAAATAATTCAACTTTCTCCTCGTTTGTTTTATAGATTTTATCGTTTTCGATCAAGACAGAATCTGGGAGATGAAAAGAACCTTTAGATTTTCTAATTTCTTTCCAAAGTAAAGCGCTATCGTTTGGGTGTTTGGAACAGTTGATGACTAAGTTTTTGTTAATATTGCTGCTTTGCAAAAGCAACAACTTTGTTACTATTGGTGTTAGCTTTTTTGTATTCACCGTGTAACTGTTCCACTCGACGTTTAGGCTGCGTATGACGGCTTATCATCCAGCTTTTGAAGGCCTTAGTTTTCGCACCCACGGCGACTTCACACGCAATATTCCACCATGGGTTTGATACTTTCTTTGGATGATTCTTTAATCTGACTTTTGGGATTGCAGAGTCTGCAGCCTTAAGTATAAGTTTTCTTAATTCAAAATAACAATTTTCTAAACCTCCCTCTAACACTGTATTGTGATTGAAATTCAGAAAAGACGAACCTGCTGTCAAAATTTGATTGAAAAGCGCCCAATTAGCCTTACCTTCATTATATTTAGTACATCCAGAATTGTAGATTGTTTTTTCAGGGCTCACTAGAAGTTGGATTTCAATAGGGAGATGATCACTGCCTAACAGAATTTGATGAACATGCCAAGCACACAAAGGGTTTATGTCTGGGGAAACTAAAGACAAATCTATCAATGAGCAACGTTGATCTGATCGATCAGCAATTCTTGTTATAGAGCCGTCATTTAAAATGGTTAAATTGGCGTTGATTATTGTACTGGCAAGGTATTCGTTGTTGTTAGCAATATTATTGGGATTTTCGGACCACAATGCGTGGTGGGAGTTAAAATCGCTAAGAATAACCCATTGTCTAGAGCAGTCTACATCCATTGTCCAGTCAGCTTCACCTTTATACACTCCATCTGGATAATAACAGTTCAAAATGTTGAAGTATTTACCATCAACCTTAATTTCTATACAGCACGAATATAAACGTTAATCTATTGAAGAACACGGTGTTTTGCACGGTTGATACATAAGATTACAAGCTACATATGTAGCAACTTTTATTTTAACACACACACACACACACACACACACACACACACACACACACACACACACACACACACATACACAAAGGCGCACGCGCGAACGCATGCATTCACGAAAGACAGACAGACAGACAGACAGACATTTACACAGTCACACATACACACGCACATACACACACTGTCTCTCTCAAACAGACACACACCCACACTCGCACCCCCCCCCCCCCACACACACACACACACGCGCGCGTGCGCGCGCGTGCACACACACACACACACACACACACACACACACTCTCTCTCTCTCTCTCTCTCTCTCTCTTTCTCTCTCTCACACACACACACACACCACACACACATACCCAACACACACACACACACACACACACACACACACACACACACACACACACACACACTCACACACAGAACACCACCACACACACACACACACACACACACTCACTCACTCACACACACACAACACACACACACACACACCACACACACACACACACACACACACACACACACAACTCCCCCCCCCCCACTCCACTACAGCTTTTTCCTCTGAGCTTAGACGTGTCATAGGACCCCTTGTTCCCCTAGAGTCAAGCCGAGCACTCTCTCATGATGGTGATCAACTTCATACCCCCTTCCCGCTCACCCCCACCCGACTATCGATCTCCACTCATTCTGTTGACGTTACAACACCCTTGCTTACAACTTGCCCCTGACCACGATCGCCGCCTTTATGGGCCTTCCCCACCGTCCGATGAACAGTTCCGGACAAATTTTGCCAGGTCATTTTGGAGGCCGCCTGGCCGATTGCATTAGGAATTTACAACTCGTGCAATGTTGATGGAACCTGGCCAGGGGAGTGATGCAGCAGATAAGTTCCAGACACATCGATCTGATTGACTGACGGGTGTGCAGGACATTTCCAGGGTGGGAAGAATGTTGTAAGGAAAAACACGCATGCAACACGAATCCACCCACTTACCCGCCCGGCCGCGCACACATACATACACACACTCACACACGCGCGCGCGCGCGTGCCAAATACACAACAATACGCGCCGCTCGCACGCAAACACGCACACACTCACACACATACATGGGTATACCACACACACACACACACACACACACACACACACACACACACACACACACACACACAAGCATACCACACACACACATACACACACATATACACACACACGCACACACGCACACACACACACACACACACACACACACACACACACACACACACACACAGAGGGAGAGAGAGAGAAAGAGAAAGCAAGAAAGACCGAGACGGAGACACAGACAAGGACAGAGGCAGAGCGACAAATACAGAGAGAGAGAGAGACAGACAGACAGACAGACAGAGATAGACAGACAGGCAGACAGAGACAGAGAGAGTTTTCAAGGCAAGGTGTGTGTTGCTCGCGCGCGCGCGCGCGCGTGTGTGTGTCTGTGTGCGTGATTGCGCGCGCGCGCGCGCGTGTGTGTGTGTATGTGTGTGTGTTTGCATGTGTGTGTGTGTGTGTGTGCGTGTGTGTGTGTGCGTGTGTGTGTGTGTGTGTGTGTGTGTGTGTGTGTGTGTGTGTGTGTGTGTGTGTGTGTGTGTGTGTGTTGTTTACAGGGGTTGGAGGTGAGACGGAAATATGGGAGGGGAGGGGCAATGGAATCAGTTTCATCTGCTCTATTGTATGAACTCACTTGAAACAGACGATCCCAAAACTTCCGGGACTGTGTCCATTCAGTTGTATTACACTGAGAGTCACCTTTACACCCGCTTTTGACATCTCAGTTGTTCTTGTCAGATCGTTTTTAATCTTCTCTCCTACTGCATCCAAATGATGAAACCTCTTTTGTGTGCAGCGTCCGCCCAATACGGAAAATTCTCAGAGCTCACGAAACAGGTATGGGCGCAGTTTTAAGTTACCTGTTCATATGTGTATATTTCTTTCTGTCAAAATGAGGGAACAAATACCTCGGTTGAACATGTTAAAAAGGTATTTTGAAATTAAGGTCTTGAATTAAAGAAATATTTATAAAAACTTTTAACTTTGCTAGTTTTCGTCACATGTGGAGATCATGTGAACATGTTCAAACTGAAGACCGTTAAAGCCTTTCGTTTAATTAACGAAGGCTGCTTTTCTCCTCTTATTACATACATCAAACCACGAAATGGGAACGAGAGGTGCCGTAAGTAAAAACAGTTTCTTAAATGCTACCAGTGTAACATTCTACATATACACTGTACTCTGTAGAATGGTCACAGAGAGGGAGTCATGGTGTGATACACGCCTACCTTCCACCGTACCCAGTAGAATGGTCCTGGACAAGAAGTCATAAAGAGATCCATGTCTACTATCCACTGTACCCAGTAGAATGGTCCTGGACAGGAAGTCATAAAGAGATCCATGTCCACCATCCACTGTGCCCTGTAGAAAGGTCCTAGACAGGGAGTCATGGCAAGATACATGTCCACCCTTCACTGTACCCTGTAGAATGGTCCTGCACAGGCAGTCATAGCGAGATACATGTCCACCCTCCACTGTACCCTGTAGAATGGTCCTGGACAGAGAGTCATAGCGAGATACATGTCCACCCTCCATTCCAAAATACATACCAGGCAAGCTTAAGGCGTTTGGTGACTTTAGGAGATGTGTATGCTTACTTTGGCTTACTGTCCGACAGAATCATTTGTTCTATGGCACGTATATGATATATGGAGCGAGAATCCGTCTGCAGCATTTGTGGGATGGTAAACAATACTGCCGTGCTTCACGAGGTACGGGGGTCAAGGATAGCTCGTGGTACTCAAAAATGCCATTTGACACCCTAAACATTCGCCCATAAAATTTGTCGCCGGCGACTAAATTCGGTGAACTCGCTCAATGGAAATCCAAGAAGTGTCCCCTTTGTGACAACTTTCGGTGGGATGTGGCTTATTTGAAAGAATGACATTCGCTGTCTACATTGATCTTAGCATGGAAAGTTCTTCTTTCTCTTACTATGGTGCATATATTTAGTCTTTGTTCCTGTCAGTCAGTCTGTCTGTTAGTTTGTTTGTCTGTCTGTCTGTCTGTTTCCGTCTCTCTCTCTCTCTCTCTCTCTCTCTCTCTCTCTCTCTCTCTCTCTTGTCGCTCTGCCTCTGTCACTCTCTCTGTCTCTCTCTCTGTCTCTCTCTCTGATTGTCTCTCTCTCTGTCCATGTCTCTCTGTCTCTGTCTTTCTGTCTGTCTGTCTGTCTCTCTCTCTCTCTCTCTCTTTCTCTCTCTCTCTCTCCTTCCATCTTTCTTTCTCCTTCTCTCTCGCTGGAACAGACAGACAGACAGACAGACAGACAGACTGAGAGGCAGAAGGCAAGCACACAGACAGCTAAACAGAGACCGTGACAGAGGCAGAGATTTGCGCTAGACCCCGACAATCCTTGACGAGAGAATCTAAACCGATCGTGCTCCACAAATTCCATCGTCTCATTCAGTGGCGTTCGCACCACAGTACGGGTCGGACAGTTACTGTCTTCGTCATTTTATCTCAACACCTCATTTCCTCCCGTCTGCCGGAAAGAGGGCTGTTCTGCAAGTCCTTAGAATCTCTGGCATGGAAAAGCCTCATCGATCATCATCCAGTTATGTCAGCGTGTTGAAACATTCCACAATGCGCTGATGCACACTTCGACGTTTGCTCAAATCAGCTCATCCGCACCAGTGCCCATGTGGTCTCATCAAAATGGTCTGTGGTCCTCTTGAATCGCCAGACAGCCGCACTGGGCTTTCTAAAGCCGTGTTCTGCATTGCTGTGCCTTTATATGTGGGGGTTTACGAAGAAGTTGGAGGAGAGAGAGAGAGAGAGAGAGAGAGAGAGAGAGAGAGAGAAAGAGAGAGAGAGAGAGACAGACAGACAGACAGACAGACAGACAGACAGACAGACAGACAGACAGAATGATGACAACGTTTAATGACAACAGCTTAGTAGCCCTTACATCATGGGGTCGGTACACTGTCTCATACAAATTCTGAAGAAACGATTAGATCAAAATTGTAAATGAGGAAATAAACATAGCGAACCTTCGTTGCTCTGCCTATATTCATACGCTGAATGCAAGCAAAGAAAGAAAGATGAGTGTGAATGATTTTCAGACATTGATAAATGGAAATGCTTTGTCAGATGGATTCCTAAGACAGATACAATGGAGAAATGATATCGAGATTGAGGACTCTACTCTCTGTCCGCATTCCTACCCAACCCCCCACTCTCTCGTGCTTCCTGTCCGCTCCCCCTGTGTCTGTCTGTCTGTCTGTCTGTCTGTCTTTCTTTCTTTCTGTCTGTCTGCTGTCTGTCTGTCTGTCTCTCTCTCTCTCTCTCTCCCTCATCACACACATATCTACACACACACACACACACACACACACACACACACACCACACACACACACACACATATATATATATATATATATATATATATATATATGTACAGAGAGACAGACAGAGAGACAGACAGACAGAAATAAAGACAGAAATAGTTTGAAAAGTACACATTTGGAGATGAGAGCAGACATGACATATTCCACCACTCGGCCGTACCACACTCTTCTCTCGCACACTCCCTTGCGACTGGAGCGTCGATAGGATCCAACCATGAGCAGTTCTCTGTCACTGCAATGGAGAATGATAGGTTTTGTAGGCCGTCCCCAACAGCCGAGGAAGATGACAGCTCCCTGCTTGCCCTTGAAATCGATGCTATTACAATCATCGATACATGGGGTTCCCGTTTTAATGAATGAGTTCCAGATTCCTCCGGCTTTCAAGAGGAGAAGGAGGAGGAAGAAATGAGAAACGTTTATCCCCTTGTGTGACATCAACAGGGTGATGGAAGCATTCTCATTTTCCACGTCAATGTGAAAAGGCCACAGTAACATTCAGCATTGTTGTTGCATTTTATTTTGCGCCAGTTCTATCAGAACTGCTATTGTGAGACTGTCAGGCTTTGGAAGAATTAGGACGAGCACGAAACCCGTTGAAGATTTAGATGGTAGCCATTTATACAGGAGCGGGACAATTACTCCAGGAGGGTTATCAAGGGTGATCACATGCTCGAGAAAGGAACAACTTGTATTTCAGGAGCCTATTCAAGCTTTTCATCATAGAGATTTCACATACAGAGAAGCATTTGCCAGATGGTGTGTGTGTGTGTGTGTGTGTGTGTGTGTGTGTGTGTGTGTGTGTGTGTGTGTGTGTGTGTGTGTGTGTGTGTGTGTGTGTATGAATGAGAGGCGGAGAGAATGTGTGTGCGAGTATGTGTGCGCGCGCGTATGTGTATGTGTGTGTGTGTGTGTGTGTCAGAGAGAGAGAGAGAGAGAGAGAGAGAGAGAGAGAGGTCACCAACATACAAGAGAAACACTTTGAGAAGGCTACATCTGGGCATGAGAGCAGGTGTGAACTGTTCCAGCAGCTGGCCATACTGCACTCTTCCCTTTCAGTCAGGGAAAGACCGGAGCGTTCACAAGACCCAGCCATGAGCTGTTCGCTGTCACCGCAATGGAGAATGATAGGTTTCTGTACCCAATCCACAGCAGGCGAGGAAGAGAAAATCTCCCCGGCTGCTCCCGAAATCGAGCCTGTTACA
Source organism: Conus canariensis (assembly GCA_033310375.1). Lineage (NCBI taxonomy): Eukaryota > Metazoa > Mollusca > Gastropoda > Neogastropoda > Conidae > Conus > Conus canariensis. The sequence continues at coordinate 44,256,507 of CM065718.1, read as the reverse complement.
ATCATCAGTATATGGGGTTCACACTCTGATGAATGAGATCTAGATTCCTCCAAGTTTCTGGGATGAAGGATGGGGAAAGAAAGGACCCTGGGATGACGTCATCAGAGTCATGAGAGCATTCACGTTTTCCATGCTGGTGTTGAAAGGTTATAGCAACGCCCAGCATAAGTATTTTATTTTGTGCATCAGCTCTTGCGATGCTTCTACCGTAAACTTTAATCCTTTGGGAAGAATCTGGAAGAACAATAAGTCCGCTGAAGATTTCAGGTTTTAATATTTATCTTGTAGCAGGAGAAATACTCTAGAAGAAATATTACTTATTAGATACTCAAAACTGAATAATCACTGGCTAGACAGATTCTGTAAAGTTAACAAAAATGATTAAGGTAAGGTAATAGTATTGATTGTCATATCAGTATTGCCTATTTATTGGTATAACTATCCATCTATCTATCTATGTATCTAGCTATCTATCAGTTTATCTATCTATTTGTCTATCCTACATGCCTATCCACCTGCCTACCTCTCTCTCTCCCTCTCCCTCTCTCTCCACCTTTATCTATCTATCTATCTGTCTATCTATCTATCTGTCTGTCTGTCTATCTATTTATCTATCTATCTCATTCCATTCAACCATCCATACATCAGTCCACATACCTACTTTCCTCTCTCTCTCTCTCTCTCTCTCTCTCTCTCTCTCTCTGTGTCTGTTTGACTGTCTGTCTGTCTGTCTGTCTGTCTTTGTCTGTCAGTCTATCTTTCTATCTATCTATTTATCTGTCATCTATCTGTCTATCAATTCATGTCATTCATCCATCCATCCATCCATCTATCTATCTATATATAGTACAGTCTGTACCCCTGACAAAGGCAAATAAAGCCGACAATTTGGGAAATTTTAATCTTGTTTGTTTGGATTTTTATCTACTTTGACTGTTTTTATCTATCTCTCTGTCTATCTATCTATTTATCTCTCTCTCTCTCTCTCTCTCTCTCTCTCTCTCTCTATATATATATATATATATATATATATATATATATATATATAATATTATATCGTATGACCTACCATGAAGAGTACAGTACTCACACACTTGGAGATAAGACCAGATGTGACATGTTCCACCCGTCGGCCATACAGCACTCTTCCATTCATTCACACACACACACACACACACACACAACACACACACACACACACACACACACACACACACACGACACACACACACACACACACACACACACACACACGCACGCACGCACGCACGCACGCACTCACACACACACACACACAAACACACACACACACAACACACACACACACACACACACACACACACACACACACACACCACACTCATATAAGAATATAATGCGCTTAAGGGTAATGTGTTTTTCACAAACCAGTTCAAGCTTTTAATAACAGAAATTTGCCGAGAGTATATTCATATGTGTGTGTGTGTGTGTGTGTGTGTGTGTGTGTGTGTGTGTGTGTGTGTGTGTGTGTGTGTGTGTGTGTGTGTGTGAGTGCGTGCGTGCGTGCGTGCATGCGTGCGTGCGTGCGTGTGTGCGTGCGTGTGTGCGTGCGTGCGTGCGGCGTGCGTGTGTGTGTGTGTGTGTGTCTGTCCGTCTGTCTGTCTATGTGTTTGAAAGATACTTTGAGCGTGCCACACTTGGAGATAAGACCAGATGTGACATGTTCCACCAGTCGGCCATACAGCACTCTTCCATTCATTCACACACACACACACACACACACACACACACACACACACACACACACACACACACACACACACACACAGAGAGAGAGAGAGAGCGTCAATACGATCCAGCCATAAGCAGTTCTCTGTCACTGCAATGGAGAATGATAGGTTTTGCAGGCCGTCCCCAACAGCCGAGAAAGATGACAGCTCCCTGCTTGCCCTTGAAATCGATGCTATTACAATCATCCATACATGGGACTCACGTTTTAATGAATGAGTTCCAGATTCCTCCGAGTCTCTCTCTCTCTCTCTCTCTCTCTCTCTCTCTCTCTTCTCTCTCTCTCTCTCTCTCTCTCGGAGGAGGAGGAGGAGGAGGAGGAGGAGGAGGAAGAAATGAGAAACGTTTATCCCCTTGTGTGACATCAACAGGGTGATGGAAGCATTCTCATTTTCCACGTCAATGTGAAAAGGCCACAGTAACATTCAGCATTGTTGTTGGATTTTTTTTTTTTTCTTTGCTCCAGTTCTATCAGAACTGCTATTGTGAGGCTGTCAGGCTCTAGCAGAATTTGGACAAGCACGAAGCTGGTTGAAGATTTAGATGGTAGCCGTTTATACAGTAGTGGGGCAATTGCTCCAGGAGGGTTATCAAGGATAATCAGATGCTCGAAAAGAGAAGAACGTGTTTTTCACAAGCCAATTCAAGCTTTTAATAAAAGGGATTTCACATAAAGAGAAGTATTTACCAGATCATGTGTGGTGTGTGTGTGTGTGTGTGTGTGTGTGTGTGTGTGTGTGTGTGTGTGTGTGTGTGTGTGTGTGTGTTGTGAATGAGAGAGAGAGAGAGAGAGAGAGAGAGAGAGAGAGAGAGAGAGAGAGAGAGAGAGAGAAAGATCATTTAACGGAAAAAAGTTTGAGCATGCTACACTTGGAGATAAGAGCAGAAGCGACGTGTTCCACCAGCTGAGCACAGTGCACTCTTCCCTTTCAGTCAGGAAACGACCGGAGAGTTCATTCGATCCAGCCACGAGCACTTCGCTGTCACCGCAACGGAGAATGATAGGTCTTGTAGGCCGTCCCCAACAGCCGAGGAAGAGGTTATCTCCCTGTCCGCCCTTGAAATCGAGCCTACAACAATCCTCAATGCATGGGGCTCACGCTCTTAAGGCTCGGGTCTGGATTCCTCCGAGTTTCTATGGGACGAAGGATGGGGAAAGAAATGGGAGACGTTTAGCCCCTCGTGTGACGTCATCAGGGTGATGGAAGCATTCACACTTTCAGTGTTGGTGGTGAAAAGGCTACAGTAACACTCGGCATAATTAGAGTGTTCTTGTGGATCAGTTCTTGCTATGGTGCTATTGCAAGACTATTAGACTTGGGAAGAATCTGGAAGAACGGAGACTGTTGAAGATTCCAGTCTTAACAATTATCTGGTCGTGGGAGAACTGCTTGAGAAAAAAGTATCTAGGGTTATACTATTCTCAGAAACAGAATTATGATTGGCTTGAGAGATTTTGTAAAGTTAAGAAAAAAAATATCGGTGTAACGTTAACAGTAATATTCCCTTATTTCTATAGTCTATCTCTCCATTTTGCCAATCTATGTGTCTATTTATCGGTCTACCTACCTATCAATCTATATATCTATCTATTTATCTGTCCGTCTTCCTATATATACATATCTATATCTGTCTGTGTATCTGTCTGTTTGTCTCTATATCTATCTATCTCTTTATCTGTCTGTCTGTCTATCCACCTTCTTATCAATCTACCTCTCTCTCTCGCTCTCTCTCTCTCTGTCTCTGTCTGTCTTCCCATCTATATATCTATCTATCTGAAGTGTGTGTGTGTGTGTGTGTGTGTGTGTGTGTGTGTGTGCGCGCGCGCGCGCGCGCGTGTGTGTGTAGGGTGGAAAGGGGTAGAGTTACAGGCATGTGAAGAGCATGATCGTGAACGCAGGCGGCCCTGGGAACGCTGACTCTTTGTACAGCCGGAGGCGAAAGGGTTAACATGCATTAGGCCAAGGCTGACGCGGAAGACCGAATTCCGACACCAGGGAATGGAAAACACACTATTCCGTTCACTGGGTCTGTGGGGCTTGACGTTGTACTGCATTACCTGCCCATAAAGACTTGGCAGCACGCTCCATTCCGCTCGTGTGAAGGTTGTTCGGTCTTTTCCCTGTGGCCGCCGGGGGACGATGAGTTGGTAAGAGACTGAAAATATCGTTTGGATTGTCAGTGCCTGTGATATTGTTGTCTGAAGTGTTGGAGAAATGGAAAGACACCAACGTGTTTCTGAGGGACTGTTATATTCCAACAAAATGCCGTCGTGCGAATCTTTGGGGGATGTTTTGAACCTCCTTCAGAGGAAAGTTACTTTTTTTCTTTTCCTCTGTGTCATTGTATTGCTAGGGAAGTACTGTTTTCAGCATTGGTTTGAGTTGTGTCCACATCGTTGTTTCACTAAAGGAGTACTGTAAGCAGCATGAGTTTATGTCTTCGTCATTGTTTTACTGTAGGAATGCTGTAGGCAGTACACGTTTAAGTCCACGTCACACTTTCACTGTATAAATTCTATAGGCAGCGTTAGTGTTTGAGTTATGTCCATGTCTCTGTTTCACTGTGGGAGAACTGTAGGCAGTATTAGTTCATGTTCATGTCAATGTTTCATTTAAAGGAGTACTGTAACCAGAATCAGTGTGAGTTATATTAATATGATTGTTTCACTTTATGAGAACTTTATGAGGCAGCAATAGTTCAAGTTATGTCCATGTCATTGTTTCACTACAGGAGTACTGCAGGCAGAATTACTTTATGTCCATGTCATTGTTTCACTACAGCAGTACTGCAGGCAGAATTACTTTATGGCCATGTCATTGTTTCACTACAGGAGTACTACAAGCAGAACTACTTTATGTCCATGTCATTGTTTCACTACAGGAGTACTGCAGGCAGAACTACTTTATGCCGATGTCATTGTTTCACTACAGGAGTACTGCAGGCAGAACTACTTTATGTCCATGTCATTGTTTCACTACAGGAGTACTGCAGGCAGAACTACTTTATGTCCATGTCATTGTTTCACTACAGGAGTACTGCAGGCAGAACTACTTTATGTCCATGTCATTGTTTCACTACAGGAGTACTGCAGGCAGAACTACTTTATGTCCATGTCATTGTTTCACTACAGGAGTACTGCAGGCAGAACTACTTTATGTCCATGTCATTGTTTCACTACAGGAGTACTGCAGGCAGAACTACTTTATGTCCATGTCATTGTTTCACTACAGGAGTACTGCAGGCAGACCTACTTTATGTCCATGTCATTGTTTCACTACAGGAGTACTGCAGGCAGACCTACTTTATGTCCATGTTATTGTTTCACTACAGGAGTACTGCAAGCAGAACTACTTTATGTCCATGTCATTGTTTCACTACAGGAGTACTACAGGCAGAACTACTTTATGTCCATGTCATTGTTTCACTACAGGAGTACTGCAAGCAGAACTACTTTATGGCCATGTCATTGTTTCACTACAGGAGTACTGCAGGCAGAACTACTTTATGCCGATGTCATTGTTTCACTACAGGAGTACTGCAAGCAGAACTACTTTATGTCCATGTCATTGTTTCACTACAGGGGTACTGCAGGCAGAACTACTTTATGTCCATGTCATTGTTTCACTACAGGAGTACTGCAGGCAGAACTACTTTATGGCCATGTCATTGTTTCACTACAGGAGTACTGCAGGCAGAACTACTTTATGGCCATGTCATTGTTTCACTACAGGAGTACTGCAGGCAGAACTACTTTATGTCCATGTCATTGTTTCACTGTAAGAGAACAGCTGGCGGCATTAGTGTGAGTTATGTTCATGTCATTGTTTCACCAAAAAGGAAAAAGTAAATGGGTACTCTACGCAGCAGAAAGGTATATTAAGTTCATGTAACTCGTTCACCACAGGAGCAGAAGTTATCTCCCTTGTTTCGTTTATTTACGGTTTACCTCTCATTTGAAATTGTGTTTGCCGCAATGGTCGGCGGGGCTGTAAACATTATGAGAGGACATTTCAGATTTTCTGTTCACGATTACGACATCATCAATAGACATGGACCTACAAAGGATGCCTTTGGTGGGAAGATTCAGATCATTTATGCGGAATATGCCTTGCAGTATTGTTGTATTTGAAACAAACGCTCTAGATCATTTGTAACGCAAAGATACCGTGACAACGATTTTATGTTTGGACTGCGTCAATCACACGACCGAATCGGCTCGTGTGACAGATTCATAAGAACTGCAACCATTATGTGGCCTTGTGCTGCTTTCCGTCATAACCATCCACACATGTTGGAACGTCGCTAGATGGGAGGCAGTCAGGATTCAGACATGATCCGGACTACCAGCAGTTGCTAGCAATGAGCAAGGGGGGAAGGGAGAGAGAGGGAGGTGAGAAGCCGTGATGCTATGTCGTCTGCCACTGCAGTGCTGAAGTGGCTATCGTTGAATTTTGCACTAATCGTTGGGTGCATTTCTCTAGACTTTCACAGCAACGAGACTGGTTTGATTGGAGTTGTGGACATGCCAGTGGGACGTATGTTACAATTTACTTTCTTCTCCTTCTTCTTCTTCTTCTTCTTCTTCTTCTTCTCTTCTTCTTCTTCTCCTTCCCCTTTCTTCTTCTTTCTTTTTCTTCTCCTTCTTCTTCTTCTTCTCCTTCTTCTCCTTCTTCTTCTTCTTCTTCTTCTTCTTCTCTCAAAACCGGTTTTTTAATGTTTTTTTTTTCAGGTTCATCCTTGAAATGTGACATTTTTTTCTGTCTCCTTCTGTGCCTTTTCAGTGACATTATTTCCTCTCTACTCATTCCAATTCCCCGATCAAAACCACACCCTGACTTTTCCTGTCACGGAGTCGGCACTGGCGATCTACAGGGAGCAACCACGGTCGTGTCGTGATGAGGCAACCCACTGAAGGGGACACTGCACCGCTGCAAGGTCACTTCGGTGATGATCAGGGGCACCTATTCTGTACGCAGGACAGGTCACCTACA
>CM065718.1:44229746-44244746 GCA_033310375.1 Conus canariensis | reverse complement strand
CTGTAAGTTACTGAGTGACTGAGTAGCCTCATAGCCTCTCTGTAGGTTACTGGGTGGCAGAGTTGCTTCATAGCCTCTCTGTAGGTTATTGCTAAGTGGTCGAGTTGTTCCATAGCCTCCTCTGTAGGTTGCTGAATGGCTGAATTGCTTCATAGCCTCTCTGTAAGCTACTGAGTGACTGAGTATCCTCATAGCCTCTCTGTAGGTTACTGGGTGGCAGAGTTGCTCTATAGCCTCCTGTAGTCACCGACTGGCTGAGTTGTTCCCTAGGCTTTGTGTCGGTTCCTGAGTGGCTGAGTTGCTCCACAGCCTCTCTGTAAGTTGCTGAGTGGCTGGGTTGTTCCATAGCCTCTGTGTAGGTTACTGAGTGGCCAGAGCCTCTGTGTTGGTTATTGAGTGGTTGAGTTGCTCCACAGCCTCTCTGTAAGTTGCTGAGTGGCTGGGTTGTTCCACAGCCTCTGTGTAGGTTACTGAGTGGCCGAAGCCTCTGTGTTGGTTATTGGGTGGCTGAGTTGCTCCACAGCCTCTCTGTAAGTTGCTGAGTGGCTGGGTTGTTCCACAGCCTCTGTGTAGGTTACTGAGTGGCCGGAGGCTCTGTGTTGGTTATTGAGTGGCTGAGTTGCTCCACAGCCTCTCTGTAAGTTGCTGAGTGGCTGAGTTGTTCCACAGCCTCTGTGTAGGTTACTGAGTGGCCGGAGGCTCTGTGTTGGTTATTGAGTGGCTGAGTTGCTCCACAGCCTCTCTGCAGGTTACTGAGTGGCTGAGTTGCTCCATTTCGCTACCTGCCTTGGAAACGGCATCGATCGTTTCGTTTCCTGTGGTCCCACAGCGGGATGGAATCCGCTGGAGTGTGATGGTGGACTGTCTTGACAGATCATGGATGGCCTTCTTGATGTCGTGCTGCTCACTCCTAGTGTTCTGAAGTTCAAGAGACCTACAGTTTGCGAGGAGGACAATGTTTCGTAATAGGCTGAATGGTTTTGAAAGATAACTGTTTACATCATGGACTCGTGCCGCAGACTCTGCTCTGTCACTGGACGATATCATTATGGGAGAAGGACAAGCCTTGGGCGTGTCATCCACCTGTGTGTTTGATGGAAATGTCTTCTTCCGCGTTCATCACTCGTCTGATGGTTGTCTGTGAGGACGTACGTTCGTTCGCTGGTTTATCTCAGTTTGACGTGGACATTAAACCAGGTGGTAACCTTAACTAATCACTGGGAATGAAAAGGGTATGCTGATACAAAGCCATCACCTGACGACTAACTAGCATAAGAAGTGTGTGTAACAGTCACAACTAACACTTTGCAGCCGAGTTCTGTGTGGACCTCTTATTTCCTCTGCGCTATCACCAACTCTCCTCACTCCCCAGTTCCTCGTTTCATCCTGCAGCCACTGCCAGTCCATCCTGCAGCCACTGCCAGTCCATCCTGCAGCCACTGCCAGTCCATCCTGCAGTCACTGCCAGTCCATCCTGCAGCCACTGCCAGTCCATCCTGCAGCCACTGCCAGTCCATCCTGCAGCCACTGCCAGTCCATCCTGCAGCCACTGCCAGTCCATCCTGCAGCCACTGCCACTCCATCCTGCAGCCACTGCCAGTCCATCCTGCAGCCACTGCCAGTCCATCCCCCGCCCCCACCCCCCACCCCCCTCCCCCCACCCCCCACCCCCCCCTCCTCCCTCTGCCCGACTTTTCTTCTCTACTGCAGCATTCTCAAATGTCCTGGTCTTGATCCCTGGTACTCTCTCTCTCTGCCGAGAGCTGAGCAACCACGGGGTGAAAGTTCATCCCAGTGACCCAGTCCTGTCCGACAATAGTATAGGGTCTTAGTTCCTGTGTACTTAAAACGTGCATCATCAGCGTGACGTAATATTTTGATGTAACACCCATGATGTTTTGCTGTGTATATGTGGTGTAGCTTGTTTCTGCATTTAGTAATGCATTAATTCATTTGTCCGCCTCTGCTTGATAGAAATGACATAGTTAATGGTGAGATGTGGAACAATTATTAATGGATAGTTGTTGCAGGTTTTGCATACAATAACATTTAACATGTCGAGTTTTTTTTTAGTGTGTAAAGCAATCATTGTAAGTGATTATAGCTTACAAGAAAATACTAGTTTTGCAATATTGATTTTAGTGTCAAAGTTAATCGCATTTTTAGGGCAAATATAGTTCAATGGCATTTGTACGCATGTGATGACTGGGAGGTCTTGACTACTTTTGTTATTCTGCTAAGTTTGATTATGCTCGTGCTTATGCTTACTTGGAAAATGAAAAAAGCTCAAGTTTACCATGAAAACGCATACAGACATGATAAACATAAACACAAAAACGCTTACAGACAGACAATCCAAACCGTGTGATTACAAAGTCACTTGTTACACATATGAGTCAAAATGACATCCTTTCACTAGAATTTACGGCCGAAACCACATCCCAGCTGACTTGATAAAACCTGCAGTTACTCAAAACGTACATACCTCATAACCAAAAAACAAAGATTTTTAACAGCTTGATTTGTAATAAGTTATTTATTGATTATAAAACAAATTTAAACGCAATTTGATCAGCAATAACAGTGATTTGCTTTTAATCATAGTACAACTGTGAGCATGTATCACGAGTGAAATCGCGAGATCATGAATCCATCCACCTAATCACTTTAGAAATCAACGTTAGGATATCCTATGCCAACAATGGTATAATTTGAGGAAATAAACATATGACAGAAATCGCATTACAGCAGGGTTTTTTTTTTGCCCCACAAAAATGTAATACCTCAAAAAGTACATACTTCATCGGCGTAATATCAGAGATTCCTTCCTGAAATCTTAAAAGGCGGAAAATGTCAGTTTGTTATCACATTGTGTTTAGTAGAACCACAGATACAGATTCTTACACACACACACACACACACACACACACACACACACACACACACACACACACACACACACACACACGCACGCACGCACGCACGCACGCACGCACGCACGCACACATACACACACTCGCTCGCTCGCACGCACAGACGCACACACGCACACACTGAGAGGGAGAGAGGAAATATAGTATGGGTCCATTCTTGACATTTAAGACATTGCAGTATTGCAGTGTCAGCGAACACACAATCATTATAATTCCATTTAATGTTGAACTAGTGTATAGTTGGTGGTTTTGAGTGTGCGTTCCCACATATTCAAACGGGGCCCGTGAGCACGTCGTGCTGTTTGTTTCTTGTTGTTTTCTTCTTTTTTTTTCCTTCTTATTTTTTTCTCTCTTTTTTTTCTTTTTCTTTTTTCTTTTGATTTATTGCGTTCTTTTCAGCGAACGTTAGCAGCTTCCCTGACCACTCAATCTAAGCCATCTTCTAATGTTTCTTACTTTCACAACAACGTAATAATTACTGAAAGGCCTCCTTCCAAATCTGACCTTGAAGAAAAATTATCAATCTTTTTTCGATTAAATCCTTTTGTGGTTCACCCTCCCCCCCCCCCCTCCTCTACCTTACCCCACCCACACATACCCTTACGTCAAAAAGGATAACAAAAAAAAAAAAGGAATCTGGATCTCAATGGAAGGTTCATTTTCTGTTTCATTGTGCAGACAATACAACAACTTTCTGGCGCGTCGCATTTTTCAGCGGGATTTTGGACAATGCCTTTTATAACGTGCACTCGCCACTCTAAAACAGCTTTCAAAGCAGGTGGTGTTTCAAATGGAAATTAGCTTTGCTGTTGTATTTTGTGTGTGTGTGTGTGTGTGTGTGTGTGTGTGTGTGTGTGTGTGTGTGTGTGTGTGTGTGTTTTTTTTTAAACATGTTGCGACTGGAAAATGTCTCGTGTTATGTGGATCTAACTACACCGGCTCGCACTCCAAAGACTAGTTCCCCAGCTATGTCTTCGGTGTCCGCTCAATGCATTACTCCAGCGTTACATATCCATTGTGACGGAGTCATGGTGAGGCTACCCACAAGAGGAGATACTGCACAGTTAATGAGTCATGTTGGAGGTATTCAGCGGGAACTGTTCTGATTGCGCTTTAACACATGGCAGCGCCTGACACGCTTCCGTCCTGAATGCAGTACAACTGCTCAGTGACATTGCGGACTGGGTGTCAGCGTCACAATGCGTATCGATGCCGGGAACATGTGTCAAGTTCCATACAGTTCTTGATGCTTACAGGATGCGTCGTGAACTCACAAATTTTGCCAACAGCGTTCTGACGCATGCTGCTTACATCGTGCGCTCACATTCTTGCCCACAGCAAACATAAAAAAAAGAAGAATTTTTTGGTCGTGCGGAGAATATGAGAAGATAAGTGGTTTCTCGTTCTTCGTTTTCACTGTCCATAAACGTCATTTGTTTTTGCCTGAAGAAGACCCAAGAGGTCGAAATGCACTGTGTCTTGTCCTGTACTTTGTTTGCCTATGTCCTTGGCGGTAACTAACCCCCTCTCTTTCTAAATTTTGCTATATAAAAAAAAAAGAAAATTGCATGCGACTTGATGTATGCTTCTCGTGCCATGCGCTCGCAAACGTGCCAACCGCAAGGGTCAAGAATTGCATGCATCGTTAGATCAAGTGCTTGCGCCGTGCACTCACGCATTTGCCCACCGCCGCCTTCTTCAAGAATAACAGGAATCTTGTTGACTTTTGCTGCTTGTGTCACGCTCTCACAAACTTGCCAACAACACAACAACAAATCTGAAGAACTGCCTACATTTTGACATATACTGCTTATGTCGTGCATTCACAAACTTGCCAACACCAAACCTCAAATGTTGTGCGCATCTTGACGTGTGCTGCCGCCTTAGTCATGCACTCATACACACATATGGTACATAAAGCCTGCACAGATAGTAGTCAAAGGAAGAATGGCAATGCAGGGGGTAAAAATAGAAAGGAGCATTGGAGAAGTGGAGACAGTCGGGAAACAAGAACAGGAGCAGAGAGAGAGAGAGAGAGAGAGAGAGAGAGAGAAGACAGCAGAAGACAGACAGACAGACAGAGCAGAGAGAAGACAGGAAGAGAAGACAGAAGAGAGAGAGAGAGAGAGAACGAACGAACGAACGAACGAAATTTTGTTTATTCAGGGATATGAGATAAGCATACAAGCGTGCTTTTTTGCACTCAGCCCTGAGGCTAAACAACAATGCACAACAATAGTGCAGAAAGTAAATTGTCTATATATGTAACAAGTATAGCAAAGAAGAGGAGGAGGAAGAAGAAGAAGAAGAAGAAGAAAGAAGAAGAAGAAGAAGAGAAGAAGAAAGAAGAAGAAGAAGAAGAAGAAGAAGAAGAAGAAGGAGAAGAAGAAGAAGAAAGTATGAGAAACATAAATGCACAATATAGTCTACGCCAATTATTTACACGACTGACAAGGCCATAGGAGAGAAGAGAGAGAGAGAGAGAGAGAGAGAGAGAGAGAGAGAGAGAGAGAGAGAGAGGGGAAAAAGGAGTGGTAGGGAGGTGTATGGGATGTTGGCGGGGAACGGGGTGAAAAAAAATAAGTGTTACCACTTCACCTGCTATTACATAACGCACACAGCAAAGTGCTCCGTGTGACAGCAAAGTGGATGATAGGTGCACAGTTCTGGCTAAATCAGCGACATTTTTTACCTTCCCACGAGAAAATCGACATTTTCACGTCATCATCACCTGGGATTTTCCTAAAGTGATAACAGCTGTGTTTACGTTAGCACAGATATTGTCATTGCTGTCAAGGACAAAAATCACGACCTTTTGAAGTACACTTCCTAATGACTGTGTGAGGGTGAGTGTTGCTGGTCAGCTCAGCTTTGGGACGTGTCGACATTATTCAACCTTGGTTACACCGAGTGCATGTTTTCCAAGGGTTGACCTGGAAGCCAAGTTTTATCGAGAGTCTTCGAGGGGAATAGGAGCGGAGATTGGAAGTAAGAGAGAGAGAGAGAGAGAGAGAGAGAGAGAGAGAGAGAGAGAGAGAGAGAGAGAGAGAGAGAGACAGACAGACAGACAGACAGACAGACAGACAGAGGACGCAGAAATACTGGCAGGCTTTTTTTTTTCACTGCACGGATGCTGCATCATACAGCGCGCTTCTCTTTCCCCGTCGTGTGTGTCGTTGATCTTTGTGCAACAGAAAGCCGTGAACTGATTTGTGCGTGTAAAGAGATTACTGACAACTTTTGGCCTTCCTTGTCAGAAACTTTCCCAACTTTTCCATTACATTTCGCTGTGAAGAACGCCGTGAAATTCAGAAGGTAGAGTTGAGGAGAGTATAGGAAGGCAAGAGTGCAAGCGTTTTGATTTTGTGTGTGTGTGTGTGTGTGTGTGTGTGTGTGTGTGTGGTGTGTGTGTGTGTGTGTGTGTCTTTCTTTCTTTCTTTCTTTCTTTTCCTCTTTCTTTTTCTTTTTTTTTTACTTTTCCTTTTTTTTGTCTCTTTCTGTCATTCTTTTTGTTTTCTTTCTTTCTCTTCACTCTCTTTCTCTTTTTCCCTACTATGTCTATCTCTCTCTGCCCCCCCCCCTCTCTCTCTCTCTCTCTCTCTCTCTCTCTCTCCCCTCTCTCCTTCCTGTCTGTCTTTCTGTCTGTCTGTCTGTCTGCCTGCCTCCCTGTCTGTCTGTCTGATTGTCTGTCTGTCTGTCTTTCTCTCTCTGTCTTTTTGTCTGTCTGTCTGCCTGTCTGTCTCTGTGTCTCTGTCTGTCTGTCTGTCTGTCTGTCTGTCTGTCTGTCTGTCTGTCTGTCTGTCTGCTCTCTCTCTCTCTCTCTCTCTCTCTCTCTCTCTCTCTCTCTCGTGGAAACGCCAGAGACTCTTGCAGGGATAAATTCTCACCCAACCTTCTGAGAATTCTGTCCAAACAGTTTACACATTCTCCTCTTTCCTGTCACTTCTTTGACTCTGCCCCTTCCACCTTCTCCTGCCCCCTCTCTTCCGCCCCCCCCCCCCCGCCCCCGCCCCCTCCCCTCCGCCTCCGCCCCCGCCCCCCCCCCCCCCCGCCCCCGTCCCCTCCCCTCCGCCCCCGCCCCCTTTTTTTTCTCCATTTTTCCTTACTGTTGTCTACGGTTTTCTGTCTTTATGGCAAATTCGCCTGTCTCGCTTCTCGCCAGTCTGGATGCTTGTTTCTCTGGTTTACATTTCACAACATACCATTTTATTTGATGGAAATCTAATGACTAAACTATTGGACTGAACACAATTCCACTCTTCAAATTTTCGACCACGTGGCCTTTTTCAAGAGAAAAAAACAAAAACAATACAGCTACGTAATGTCCATCTTTGGCAACTGGACAGAGCATAAGATGGACATTAAGTAGTTGTATTGTTGTTTGTTTTTCTCTTGAAAAAGGCCAAGTGGCCGAAAATTTGAAGAGTGGAATTGTGATCTTGTGTACTGCTTTCTTCCGTTTGGAGGACTATTGCTTTTGTTTCTTATAAGACTGAACTCTGTCCAGTGCCTGACCGTTTGTCTGTCTGCACAGAAAGATGTATGTCTATAATGTGACCCGGAAGCACTTTGGTGGGTTTTCAAAACATTTTACTTTTGATGGGAGAGTTGGGGGTTGGGTTGGGGGTTGGGTTGGGGGTTGGGTTGGGGAGGGGGGGGGTTGCGTATGATTAGACTTGAAGGTCTCTAGGTGTAACTGTTGCAAAATATGAGTGATTCCCCCTCTTCCCCCAGCACACACACACCCCACACACACACACACACACACACACACACACACACACACACACACACACACATACATACGCGCGCGCGCGCGCGCTCGCGCGCACGCTCGCAACACAACGCAACGCACGCATGCACTACTCTCTCTCTCTCTTTTCTCTCTCTCTCTCTCTCTCTCTCTCTCTCTCTGCCTCACACACACACACGCCACACACACACACACACACACACACACACACACACACACACACACACACACCACACACACACACACACACACACACACACACATTCGCCAGTCAGTAATAACATCAGCATCTGAAAGGGAACTCAAAAACATAAGTTCTACAGGGAATGGTGTTAGCGCGCAGTGTGTTCGCGTCTCACCATTACCTCCTCATCCCCTTCATCCCTCTATCATTTCCCCTGGCCTCCGTTCCCTCCACCTCCCCTCGCCTCCCCAGCCATTCACCTCCGCACACTTTAGGATTTTTCTTTAATTATGTTTTGTTTGATTGTGAATTGATCCATTTGATTTTTATCAATTAATCAACTTATTCTTTTATTTATCTATTTAGTTATTGTCTTAGCGCATTCGCTTCTATTCTTCATTCCTTGGCTTGTGTGTCAGTGAGCCGATTTTTCTTTTGTTCAGTTGTCTTCCCCCCCCCCACACACACACCCCACCACCACCACCACCGCCACCACCACAATAATCTCATCTACTCTTAACTCTGTGTTAATACATTTGCATCTTGCTTATTCATTTCTTGATCTAATATCTACTCTTCACTCTGTGTTAATACGTTTGCATCTTGCTTATTTATTTCTTGATCTAATACTACTGAGAGTGACCAGTCTCCAACAAAGCTTTCCTTTTTTTTTCAACAAAGCAAAAACAAAACAAAACAAAATTTAGAAAGAGAAGGGGTTAGTTACTGCCAAGGACACAGACAAACAGAGTACAGCACAAAACACAATGCATTTCGACCTCTTGGGTCTTCTTCATGCAAAAAACAAATAACATTTTAGGACAGTAAAAACGAAGAACGAGAAACCACTTATCTTCTCATATTCAGCGAAAAATCAAAACCATTTTGAAGAAGAAGCATGAAGGAGGCCCAATAGGTCGAAATGCATTGTGTTTTGTCCTCTGCTCTCTTTGTCTGTGTCCTTGGCGGTAACTAACCCCTTCTCTTTCTAAATTTTGCTTCATTTTCCGCCCTCGGTCACTTCGTGTTGAAACTATAAACTAAAACAAACTAACAAACAAAGCAAAACCATGCGTTTAGCTATAAGGTAAACATGTAAACCTCAGTTTAATAGTCCTTGTCCACAAACTGTTTTTGTACCTTGTGTGGTTGTTAGTACACATTATTACTTGTTGCTAATATATACATTTGTTTTGCAGGCCTTTTATTTTCATATTAATCATAATAATCATCATGCGCTGTACATGTGTACGACGTGATTGCCCCGCAGTACTTTGTATTGATTTATTTGTATGCGTTAAAGGACAATTTCGTCATTTAACCCCTGTCAACATTGTTGATATTACGGTGTCCAGAAGTTCTAATACGACTGTCATTTTTTTCATATTACATTCCATCTTTTCCTGCCCCCCTTACCCCCACCACCTCTCCTTCTCCTTCTGTTTCCTTTCTCCTCCTCTTTCTCCTCCTCCTTTTTTCTCTCCTCTCCTTTCTCCTCCCCATAGTATTCCTTATCTTTCTTTCTTCTTCGAAGTCGTCATCATCATTGTCATCGACGTCATTGTCTGCCGTGATCATCATCATCATCATCATCATCATCATCATCATCATCATTTATCTTCTTCTTTCTTCTTCTTTCTTCTTCTTCTTCTTCTCTTCTTCTTCTTCTTCTTCTTCTTCTTCTGTCTAGCTGGCATTCATCGGCTCAGAAAGTTCTATCGTTCCTCTACATCAGTGTTTTTTTTATAATAGGAGCTGGAGTTGTTTCTTTGTCTTATTTTATTTTATTTATTTATTTATTTATTTTTGCTTCTTGATTTATTTCTTATACACTTCTGTTCAATCTGTTAATGCTTTCCCACATAATTATTTACTGAAGTGTGTAGCATGGCGTTCAGTACTTTCATTTTCCAGTCATCCGTGTGATATTGACTTTTCTTCGTTTTCTGATAACCATCGATCAAGAAAGAAAGCATGCAATTAATTTACTGAGCAAACAGAAAGCTACTTCATCATCATCATCATCATCATTGTCAATGCTACGTCGTTATCGTCGTCATTGTTATCACCACGGTCGTTGTCGTCATCATCATCATCATAATCATCATCAACAACAACAACATCATCATCATCATCACCATTATCGTCATCATCATCGTCGTCATCATCATCATATATCATCATCATCATCATCATCATCAACAACAACATCATCACGCATCATGCATCATCATCATTATCATCATCATGATTACATGATCATTCTGCTGGGTCGTTGTTGTTATCACCATCACAGCCATTATTATCACAACCAGCATAACTTTAAAAAAAAAAAAAGGATAATCACCACCACAGCCATGACCACCCTCGATGTGAAATTTATCATTTAAGCATCATTTCTTTAATGTTTACAGACTTGATGGAGCCTTCCTCGTTAGCTGATTTGGCCGAAGAGCAAACAAACAAACCCAAACTAGACTGATGCCTCCGTTTGACGTTAAACTGTGAAAAATGGACGCTTCGGAGAAGAACAACAGAAAACATGGAATTCAATCTCGGGCAACAAGGAACGAAGTGTTTTCTTTGTTTCTGTGTTCACTGTTTTAGCTGCAGAACCTACACTGAAGTGCTGCCGAGGTTGTTGTCTAACGACAACGACAACAACCTTAACACCATCAACAACAGTTGTGTGGTTATTGAGGGAGAGAGTGCAGTTCATCTTTGCTTCAACTTTCTCCACCATCTACAGCACAAAAACCACAACCGACGAGAATTTTCGAGCTTAATAGCTCTACCACCACCACACCAACTGCAACGACAACAGCAACAACCAATGACACATGCAACATCTTCATCAACAGCAAGTTACGATTTTCCTCCGAGTCACCCACTATTCAAATGAAACAAAGATGATGACAACAATAACTGCAACTGCAACAAGAAGAACAACACAACACAACAACGACAACAACTACAAAAACAATATCAATACAACATCAAAGCAACAACAACAGCAACAAAAATCATCACAACAAACCAGCAAAAACCTATCACAGTAACGACGATCGCCGCCATCAACATCACCATCAGAATTCTCCGTGTCCATGACCTCTCTGACCTTCACCGCAGCGCCACCATGGAGGATGGGGTCGACCCGGCCTATGACCTCGTGTCAGCCGAGGCCAACGTGACCTTCTCCACCCACGGGGTGAACGTCACCCCCGACCTTGACCCTCTCTATGCCTTGAAGGTCACAGGAAATGACACCGCCGCCAGCATCACCACTGCCGTCATTGTTGGTGCTCGCAACGTCACGTGGCCTGAGGACGAAGGGCTGGGACAGCCGCCAGGGTGGATGACGTGGTGCGGGCAGTGGTGGTGGGGACCATACTGATGGTGATGGTGTTGTGCACGGTGGTGGGCAATGTCATGGTGTTGCTGGCCGTGTTCGTCAACTCCCATCTGCGCTCCACCACCAACTATTTCATCGTGAACCTGGCCATCGCGGATCTGTTGCTGGGGACGATGGTGCTGCCGTTGTCTACGTCCCGGGAGGTGTTCAAGGTGAGTGGTGGGTGGGGCTAGGGGTGCGACCGAAACTTGTACCATGTAGATTTCCAGTTTGGGACAGGTAATGGGGGTGGTCACACAGACACACGAAGATACTCCCTGGATGGATAGATAGATAGAGGAACACAGACAGACACAGACTGACAGACAGACAGAGAGACAGACAGACAGACAGACAGACAAACACATACACACACGCGCACAGACAGAAGAGAAGAGAGAGAGGAGAGGAGAGAGAGAGAGAGAGAGAGAAGAAGGAGAGAAGACAGACAGACAGAAGAAGACAGACAACAGCAGCAGAAAGAAAAGAAGACAGACAGAAGAGAAGAGAGAGAGAGAGAGAGAGAAGAAGAGAAAGACAACAAAGATGGGAACGACACAGAGAGAAGAGAGATCAACAACAGACAGACAAGACACACACAAAGATAGACACTGACACAGAGAGACAGAGAGATCAACAGACAGACAGACAAGACACACACAAAGATAGACACTGACACAGAGAGACAGAGAGATCAACAGACAGACAGACAAGACACACACAAAGATAGACACTGACACAGAGAGACAGAGAGATCAACAGACAGACAGACAGACAGACACACACCGCGCGCGACGAACGAACGAACGAACGAAATTTTATTTTACCAGGATAATGAGATAAGCAATAGAAATGCTTTTTCCACCCAGCCCTGGGGCAAAAGGAAAGAAAACAAATTAAAGATCAAATTAATGCATACAAAGATCAAATAGAGAGAGAGAGAGAGAGAGAGAGAGAGAGAGAGAGAGAGAGAGAGAGAGAGAGAGAGAGAGAGAGAGAGAGGGAGGACACTGTGTGAGCATGTTCTGATATTCCTGATGTACAGACTCGTTAGTTAAGGATAACTAACGGGTCTATCGATACATTTTCTAATGAAGGTTGCAACGTAAGGGAATCCAGTAAGTAGAAGTCTTGCCAGTACTTTTTTTTTTTTAATACAATGCCGTGTATTAAAAACCTGGTGTATTCAAGCACAAAATCGTGATTCATTTTGCAGTGCCAATACTTTTCTTTTTATCGTAAACAACAACACATTGTCAAAACATCACTTAAAACAAGGTCATGAATAAACAAATAAATGGATGACAAGTGATTTAAAGCCACTGGGATGGAATGGAATTTGATGTGAAAGTAGACAGAGCGCTTAAAGCAAAAGACTTTCGCACGTTCAAACAAGGAATTAAAAGATGCTGCACCGTTCTTGTGAGGCTGCAACACAGACCCTTTTATTAAAGCTTTCCAAGCGACTGGAACAACAGCGTTCAAGATGACTGCATACCTCAACGATCGTTTTTGACCATCTTTTTTTCATGTCTGCGCAATCAGTTTTGTTTTGCATTTGTTCTCACTAAGTAATCTGTGTTAACATTGTAACGGAGATTTTTTTTTTTTTTCATATATATATGTTTTTCCCGTTCTTCCATATGATCTTTTGTTTGGTAGAATATAGGCTGAAGAATAGGTATTTGATTTTGTGAAATAATCGTTTTCTTCGAAAATTAGTGTTTTATGTCGTCCGGACATGAAATGATGTACTGCAAGGCTACGAATAATATTTAAGCGTCAGTTAAGCCTGGTCTTTCTTAACAGTATACTGCTATCGCATATAGTGGCAAGGTTTCGAATAGTATATATGTGTCAGTTAAGCCTAGTCTTTCTTTTCTTTTTATTGCATACAGTATATGTATTCATTCATTCATTCATTCATTCATTTATGCATTCACACTTTACAATTTCATCTATAAGTCGTTAAAACACCCCACCTACTGCGGCTTCATAACTTTGCAATGAGGTGTAGTGACATACATGGAGTCTAGTTCAATAGGACGCGTTGATGACTCTTTCCTGGAATGACCCTGACCTTCATCCCTCGTTCCCTCCCTCCACAGAAGTGGCTGTTCGGGCAGGTGGTGTGCGACATCTGGGCCGCCATCGACGTCCTGTGCTGCACGGCCTCCATCTTCTCGCTGTGCGTCATCTCCATCGACCGCTACATCGGCGTCACGCGGCCATTGCAGCGCTCCACCATCATGACGGAGCGCCGGGCCATCTACGTCATCCTCGGCGTCTGGCTCCTCGCCATGGCCATTTCCGTGGCCCCCCTGTTCGGCTGGAAGGAGGACCAGGGTTCGGATCCTTACGAGTGTTCGGTGACCACCCAGACGGGTTACGTGTTGTTCTCTGTGGCCACGTCCTTCTACATCCCGCTGTTCATCATCCTGCTGGTGTATTTTAGGATCTACCGGGAGGCCATGAAACATTCACGGTTCTTGATGACCGGTGTGAAGACCACGAAAGTGGATGAGAGTGGGGTCACGCTCCGTGTGCACAAAGGCGGAGGAGGAGGAGGGGGAGGAGGAGGATCTTCTCCTTACGGGCAGCAGACTCATCATCCAGGAGGGCCTGGCTCACCTCA
Organism: Conus canariensis; assembly: GCA_033310375.1. NCBI lineage: Eukaryota > Metazoa > Mollusca > Gastropoda > Neogastropoda > Conidae > Conus > Conus canariensis. The sequence continues at coordinate 44,230,850 of CM065718.1, read as the reverse complement.
GAGGCTTCTTCTTCACAAAGGCGGCAGTAGCGGCGGGGTCTCCGGCAGCGCGGGGGCGACCATCCCTGTGGGTCATCAGAGCAGTTCTTCCAGCGAGCGGTCAGAGAGTAGTTCGGTGGGCCACAAGATCCCGTCCAGGATGGCCACGGCGGCCGGGAAGGTGGCCAGGTTCAAGAGGGAGACGAAGGCCGCCAAGACGCTGGGGATCGTGGTGGGCGTGTTCATCCTGTGCTGGTTCCCCTTCTTCTTCATCCTGCCGCTCAGTAAGTCGAATTTTTTTTTTATTAGGGGGCGGTGTGGGGGGTGGGGGAGGGGAAGGTTTAGGGGAGGGGGAGGGTGTTGGTCTTCAGTTCTTTTTCTATTTCAAGGTGAGGTGATTATAGGCAGAAACTGAAACAAACTTAAAAGAAAAAGGACTCTTCCGCCGGACAATAGGGACCAAACAAATTACAAGACAAAACACGTCACGTTTCGACCTCTTTGGTCTTCTTTCCAGGCAAGATAAACAACGTTCAGGACAATGAAAAACGAAGAACGAGCAATCACTATTCAACGTCCGTTTTGCGCCCATTTTGAGAAGATCGGTGATTGCTCGTTCTTCGTTTTCACTGTCCTGAATGTTGTTTATCTTGCTTGAAGAAGACCAAAGAGGCCGAAACGCGTCGGTGTTTTTGTCTGGTAATTTGTTTGCCCGATTTGTCCGGCGGAATAGTAGGGTTTTTTTTTCTTTTAAGTTTCTTTTCTGTGTCTTCTCTTTTCTTTCCTCTGCTTTTACTTCCTGAGGCTTTTGAGCCTAGCGCTGGTCAGAATTCCCTTCACTGTCCTCTGTGTTATTCTCCCCCCTTCTTCCACTTCTCAAGGTTTTCGATGCCTAGCGCTGGTCCAATTCCCATCTTGATTTTGCTGTCCAGTGAGTTCTGTCCCCCCCCCCCCCCCCCCCCCCCCCCCCGCTCCCCTCCCCCCCCCCCCCTCATCACCGTCCCCACCCCCCTCTTTCTTTCTTCCTCCCTTTTGTTGTTATTGTTATTGTTGTTGTTTTATTCGTTTCTGTGAGTCTTTGCTCTTTTTTTTTTTGGTGATGTTTATCTCTTTTTCTTTCAAACC
>CM065718.1:44222246-44224746 GCA_033310375.1 Conus canariensis | reverse complement strand
GAAAAACAAGGCTTGGAAAAAACTGTGGAAAGACCTGAAAGAAAAACACAGTGCCCTCAGCAAAGCGGAATCTGCGAGGAAGAGGAAGAGCAAAAAGAAGAAGACACAAGAGCGCTTCTTCAGAGACCCCTTCCAGTTTGCCAGAACACTGTTTGAGCAGCCAAAATCTGGGACCCTAAGTGTGGACAAAGGAGTTCTTGAGCAGCATCTGAGGAAAACATACTCTGACCCACAGAGCAAAGCACCACTCGACATTCAAGGTCTGGTGTGGCCAACCAACCCTGAGGAACAGTTCAATGGCAAGCCTCCAACGTTGGCGGAAATCAAGAAGGTGGTCGACAAAGCCAGAGCCAAATCATCACCAGGGCCAAACGGAATACCTTACCAGCTTTACAAGAAATGTCCCAAGGTGCTGGAGTGGCTCCACAGGCTGCTGCGATCGGCTTGGAGAAACCAGAAGATCAGCGGCCAGTGGATGACGGCAGATGGTGTGTACATCCCCAAAGAGCAAAACTCAAGTGACATTAGCCAGTTCAGGCCAATATCACTACTGAACGTCGAAGGGAAAATCTTCTTCTCTGTCATGGCAGCAAGGCTGACCAAGTACCTGATGGAAAACAAGTACTTGGATGTGTCAGTCCAGAAAGGTGGCATCCCAGGCGTGGCGGGCTGTGTAGAACACGCCACAATGATCTGGGACGCAATCCAAAAAGCAAAAACAGAAAAGAGATACCTGGACGTAGTGTGGCTTGATCTGGCAAACGCATATGGATCTGTGCCCCATGAGATGATACAGTTGGCTCTTGAGATGTACCATGTGCCAAAGAACATCCGCGACATGCTCAAGAAGTACTTCAATGGCTTCTCAATGCGGTTCTCTACCAAGGAGTACACAACAGACTGGATCAACTTGGAAGTGGGTATTGCAATGGGCTGTGCAATTTCCCCAATACTGTTCGTGCTGGCAATGGAACTCATCTTGAAAGCAGCAACAAACAACGCGAGACAAACAGACCTTGGCGATGGATACAAGATGCCTCCTCTCAAGGCCTTCATGGATGACACTACAGTGATTTCATCCAGAGAAGACGAGACACGTCATGTGCTGGAGAGGCTGGACGACATAGTTGCCTCATCCAGAATGAAGTTCAAGCCAAAGAAATCACGGAGTCTCTCACTGAGGAAAGGAAAAGTGGCCGGATCTGTGGTCTTCAGTGTTGCCAACCAGGCCATTCCAACAGTCACAGAAGAACCAGTCAAGAGCCTTGGAAGATGGTATGATGATACGCTGAAAGACACACAAAGAGCAAAAGAAACCAAGCAGATGGCGGAGGAAGGCTTGGAGACCATTGACCAGTGTGGGCTCCCTGGCAAATACAAGGTCTGGTGTCTGCAGTTCATGCTGATACCAAAGCTGCTATGGCCTCTGATGATATACGACATCTGCACCAGCATAGTGGAGGCAATGGAAGCCAAAATCAACAAGTTCACAAGGAAATGGCTTGGTGTCCCACCCTGTCTGACTGACATAGCGCTGTACTGTCGCCAAGCAAAGCTGAAACTACCCCTGAAATCCATCCTGGAGGAATACAAAGCAGGGAAGATCAGACTTCAAAGCATGCTGGAGGACTCAGGAGACAAGGTGGTAGAAGCAATTAAGCCCCAGCTGAAGACAGGCAGAAAATGGAAAGTTCAAGAGGCGATGGATTCTGCAAAAGAAAGTCTCAAGATCAGAGAAATAACAGGACACACACAGACCAACAGACAGGGACTGGGGGTGACCAAAACTGAATGGTGGTCAAAGGCCAAAGGAAAAGCCAAAAGAGACATGATGATTCAGGAGATGAGAAAAGAAGAAGACCAAAAAAGACTCCAAAAAGCAGTCCAGCAGAGCCAGCAAGGGCAATGGACAACGTGGGAGAATGCACTCCAAAGAAGTCTCACTTGGAATGACATTTGGCACATGGCCCCTCTCAGGATCAGCTTCATTCTCAGATCTGCATATGACCTTCTGCCCTCAAATGCAAACCTGGTGAAGTGGGGGAAAACAGACGATCCTGCATGCCCCCTCTGCCATGAAAAACAAACAGTGGAGCATGTCCTAAGCTCATGTAAAGTAGCCCTGGCTCAAGGAAGGTACACATGGAGGCACAACCAAGTGCTCAAAGAAATTGTACAAGTAGTCTGGGCTAGTACCAACACCACAAAAGGGAAAATCAGGACTCCAAAAGCACCCGCAACATTCTTCACGGCAGGAGGCAGCAAATCATGGCCAAGAACAACAGTGCCACTCGAAACATGCAGGCAGAGTCTGCTGGACGGGGCAGATGACTGGGAGTGCACTGCAGACCTCCCAGAATGGAAGAGTCACCCAGAGATCATCAGCAAGAGTGGCATGAGACCAGACATAGTAGTCCACTCTAAGTCAACCAAGCAGCTGATCATGATCGAGCTCACGGTGCCATATGAGAACAGAATGGAGGCAGCTCAAATCTACAAG
>CM065718.1:44213440-44217146 GCA_033310375.1 Conus canariensis | reverse complement strand
AGGCCCCCCATCTCTGCCCACGTCCAGCAGACTCTCCCTGCATGTTTCGACTGGCACTGTGTTCTTGGCCATGATTTGCTGCCTCCTGCCGTGAAGGAATGTTGCGGGTGCTTTTGGAGTCCTGATTTCCCTTTTGTGGTGTTGTGGTACTAGCCCAGACTACTTGTACAATCTTCTTTGAGCACTTGGTTGTGCCTCCATGTGTACCTTCCTTGAGCAGGGCTACTTTACATGAGCTTAGGAACATGCTCCACTGTTTGTTTTTCATGGCAGAGGGGGCATGCAGGATCGTCTGTTTTTCCCCCACTTCACCAGGTTTGCATTTGAGGGCAGAAGGTCATATGCAGATCTGAGAAATGAAGCTGATCCTGAGAGGGGCCATGCGCCAAATGTCATTCCAAAGTGAGACTTCTTTGGAGTGCATTCTCCCACGTTGTCCATTGCCCTTGCTGGCTCTGCTGGACTGCTTTTAGGAGTCTTTTTTGGTCTTCTTCTTTTCTCATCTCCTGAATCATCATGTCTCTTTTGGCTTTTCCTTTGGCCTTTGACCACCATTCAGTTTTGGTCACCCCCAGTCCTTGTCTGTTGGTCTGTGTGTGTCCTGTTATTTCTCTGATCTTGAGACTTTCTTTTGCAGAATCCATCGCCCTCTTGAACTTTCCATTTTCTGCCTGTCTTCAGCTGGGGCTTGATTGCTTCTACCACCTTGTCTCCTGAGTCCTCCAGCATGCTTTGAAGTCTGATCTTCCCTGCTTTGTATTCCTCCAGGATGGATTTCAGTGGTAGTTTCAGCTTTGCTTGGCGACAGTACAGCGCTATGTCAGTCAGACAGGGTGGGACACCAAGCCATTTCCTTGTGAACTTGTTGATTTTGGCTTCCATTGCCTCCACTATGCTGGTGCAGATGTCGTATATCATCAGAGGCCACAGGAGCTGTGGTATCAGCATGAACTGCAGACACCAGACCTTGTATTTGCCAGGGAGCCCACACTGGTCAATGGTCTCCAAGCCTTCCTCCGCCATCTGCTTGGTTTCTTTTGCTCTTTGTGTGTCTTTCAGCGTATCATCATACCATCTTCCAAGGCTCTTGACTGGTTCTTCTGTGACTGTTGGAATGGCCTGGTTGGCAACACTGAAGACCACAGATCCGGCCACTTTTCCTTTCCTCAGTGAGAGACTCCGTGATTTCTTTGGCTTGAACTTCATTCTGGATGAGGCAACTATGTCGTCCAGCCTCTCCAGCACATGACGTGTCTCGTCTTCTCTGGATGAAATCACTGTAGTGTCATCCATGAAGGCCTTGAGAGGAGGCATCTTGTATCCCATCGCCAAGGTCTGTTTGTCTCGCGTTGTTCGTTGCTGCTTTCAAGATGAGTTCCATTGCCAGCACGAACAGTATTGGGGAAATTGCACAGCCCATTGCAATACCCACTTCCAAGTTGATCCAGTCTGTTGTGTACTCCTTGGTGGAGAACCGCATTGAGAAGCCATTGAAGTACTTCTTGAGCATGTCGCGGATGTTCTTTGGCACATGGTACATCTCAAGAGCCAACTGTATCATCTCATGGGCACAGATCCATATGCGTTTGCCAGATCAAGCCACACTACGTCCAGGTCTCTCTTTTCTGTTTTTGCTTTTTGGATTGCGTCCCAGATCATTGTGGCGTGTTCTACACAGCCAGCCACGCCTGGGATGCCACCTTTCTGGACTGACACATCCAAGTACTTGTTTTCCATCAGGTACTTGGTCAGCCTTGCTGCCATGACAGAGAAGAAGATTTTCCCTTCGACGTTCAGTAGTGATATTGGCCTGAACTGGCTGATGTCAATTGAGTTTTGCTCTTTGGGGATGTACACACCATCTGCCGTCATCCACTGGCCGCTGATCTTCTGGTTTCTCCAAGCCGATCGCAGCAGCCTGTGGAGCCACTCCAGCACCTTGGGACATTTCTTGTAAAGCTGGTAAGGTATTCCGTTTGGCCCTGGTGATGATTTGGCTCTGGCTTTGTCGACCACCTTCTTGATTTCCGCCAACGTTGGAGGCTTGCCATTGAACTGTTCCTCAGGGTTGGTTGGCCACACCAGACCTTGAATGTCAAGTGGTGCTTTGCTCTGTGGGTCAGAGTATGTTTTCCTCAGATGCTGCTCAAGAACTCCTTTGTCCACGCTTAGGGTCCCAGATTTTGGCTGCTCAAACAGTGTTCTGGCAAACTGGAAGGGGTCTCTGAAGAAGCGCTCTTGTGTCTTCTTCTTTTTGCTCTTCCTCTTCCTCGCAGATTCCGCTTTGCTGAGGGCGCTGTGTTTTTCTTTCAGGTCTTTCCACAGTTTTTCCAAGCCTTGTTTTTCAGCTGGCAGTGCGGTCTTCATTTGCATCTTGAGGTTTTTCTTTTGGACCCTGATCTTGTCCATCTTTTCTTGGCGTCTGGATTTCTTTGGAGGTGTTTTCTCTTTGGGTAGTTTTGCTCCATAGGCGTCTCTACATGTGGCATACACAATGTCCCCATATGTGGCTAGTTTGTGTTCCAGGGTGCTTTTCCCTATCAGTGCATCGAGTCTTCGGACGATTTTTGCATCCAGTTTCTCCCAATCTTCAGTTTCGTTTGCTCGTGGCAGGTTGAGTTTCAGGCGCCTGGCATCGAGGGCCTGTGCAAATTCCTCATCCGAACCAACAGCGTGGATGTCCTTGGCACTGTGGTTTAAATCCTGGCCTTGGTCTTCCGACGTCTTATCTGCTGATGCAGTGCGCTGCTGCTCATTCAGATGAGTCTTCACACATCCCATCTTTGTTCTGTGGATCTTCATGCCACGGGTGGTAGCGAAACGCTTTCCACAGACACATGGATATTCCATTTGGTCCATGTTCATAGTCCGTTTGGGATTTGCAGTCATGATTGGTTGAGCACCGATGGATTCATCATTCTCTCCCCCTTTCGGTGAATCCTGGGAGCATCTTTTCCTTTTATTCTTAGTAGCCACATGTTTAAGGCAAAGTGGGGAGCCAGCCCACAGAGCCCTTGGTTCTGGTCTTTCCCAGTGTCCTCCGGTCTTTCCCGGACGTCCTCCGGCCTATTCCCGGAAGTCAATGGTTTACCCATGCATCAGTAGAAAGAAACTCGTGGAGAGCGTGGCAGCAGAGAGTCCTCAGAAGAGAAGCCCCCTTCAAGCAAGTGTTTCGGCCCTTATCTCCTGACACTCTAGGGGGTTGGGCCACACCCGGTTCATGACTCCGGATGTCCCTCTGCTGCCCCTTTTTTTTTCCCATCTTGGGACGAGCCATGGCTGGGATTCGAACCCATGACCCTCTGGACATGCTCATTTTCCACTTAATGACTCGCGCTTTAACCACTGAGCCACAGGGACACCTGATATTTGTAGGGAAATTAAGCCTTATGAAGTTCACTTTTGTTCCTCCTTGACCAGATCCAGCTTGAACACCTCTCTGCCGCTTCTGCCATTGCTTTCAGGGCTCTGGTTTTTTCCTTCCCTGCAACTGAGAGCTGTTTCATGAGGCTGTATGCAGACGTTCCTACAAACCCCCTAGCTCCAATTTCTGCAGTGAGGACTTTGACCTGATAGCACAACATATACCACAGTTTAGCTTGTATCGTGTAACACTCGGAATTCTTTTCTGTTTCAGTTACAGATAATATTTGGGACTTCTGGCAATTGTTTATGCTAGTTAATAATAATAATAATAAAGATGTTA
>CM065718.1:44190940-44195940 GCA_033310375.1 Conus canariensis | reverse complement strand
ACCCAATTCCCATCCCTGTCGAGAGTAATGCTCTGTGAAGCGGTAAATTAGACTAGTTACTGCTGGATCACCTCTCTCAGTTTTAATGTAATTTCCTCTCCATTATATAACAAACAAGTGTGTGTGTGTGTGTGTGTGTGTGTGTGTGTGTGTGTGTGTATGTGTGTGTGTGTGTGTGTGTGTGTGTGTGTGTGTGTACTGTATTATGTTTCCACAATCTGTCATTATGACTTGTATTTTTTTCCTTCAATGAAAAAAGCAGTGGCAAAAAGTAACCCAGGCTGACCTTTGTCTCATCATAGGGAATTTTTATGACATCTTTGCATCGTCCAGTCCGTTATGAGAACAGACCATTTCAGTTTTTGTCATGCCATTAATGTCTTCCCCAGACAATAAACGGTGTTATAGGATGAAACATACTGAATATTTTTCATGACTGTCAAATGCTTTTTCAAAGTCAACAAAACTGTGAACACGCTTAGCTACTTGTAATGTATCTCCAGAAAAGAGACCGGCATGGTTGGTCGGATAATATACAACTCCTACAAATAGAACTGAACTGAGTAGCCGCACTTGGAATATCATCTGCATAAGATTTTGAGGGGAAAAAGGAAAAAAAAAGATAAATAGTTAATACCTTTTCTTCCATATTTGCTGTTTTGGAATGAACAATGCCTTTTCTCATAACTCAGAGCTGTCTTGCTTATCTGGCCTGATTTATTTTTGTCATTGAAAACATTTTTTTTTCATTTAAGTGCTTATTCGACAGAAAGAACAGCTGACTGGAAGAGACAGTTGATGGATGTACTTTCGGTCACTTTCATTTGTGGAAATGATGGGCAATACGTTTCCTTTAGCCTATCTGAACATTGATCCATAGATTTACAGCCACTACTACCCTTCCCCCAGCTCTGTCCGCCTGGCTGTGTGTCTGCCTGCCTGTCTGCCTGTCTGTCTGCCTGCCTGTCTGCCTGCCTGTCTGCCTGTCCGTCTGTCTGTTTGTCTGTTTGTCTGTCTCTGTCCCTCTGTCTGTCACTCTGTTTGTCTGTCTGTCTGACTGATTGACTGTCTGTCTGTCTGTCAGTGTGGTCTCATGCGCAGTGTGGTCTCAAAACCTAGCGGATGTGGTGTAGCGTATATGGACTTGTCCGCACACAGTGACACCTCCTTGAGGAAACTGAAACTGAAACTGTCTGTCTGTCTGGACTAGTCCGCACGCAGTAACACGTCCTTGATGAAACTGAAACTGTCTGTCCGTCTGTCTGTCTGTCTGTCTGTCTGTCTGTCTGTCTGTCTGTCTCTCTCTCTCTCTCTCTCTCTCTCCCCCCCCCCCCAATCGTTGGTTTGCAAACACAGTTAAATAGTTTCAGAGAGCATCCTCTTCACTTTGTTTAAAAGTGAATATGGATAAGAGTAATACTGTTGTTTTCAGAAAAGGTGGTTATCTGGGTGTGAGAGAGAGATGGGTACATGATGGCAATATGATGCCTGTGGTGAATGCGTATCAGTACCTAGGTGTTTATTTTTTTTAACAAAATTAAGTTTTACTGCGGCATGTAGGGATATTGCTAGCAAGGCAAAAGGGACATTTTTTGAGTATCACACAGAGGTTACGTCAGTGCAGCAATGATTCTGTTGATGTTTTTCTAAAACGTTTTGATGTTCTGATACAGTCAGTAATACAGTATGGTTCTGAAATATGGGGGATGGACAAAGCTGCACAGTTCTGTGAAAAGGTCCACTTGTTTGCCCTTAAGAAATTGTTGTCTGTTGATATGCGAACACCAAATGATCTTGTGTATAATGAATTAGGCAGATTTCCAATAACTATTAATTCTATTGTTCGATGTATTCGCTACTGGTTAAAGTTAGTACAAATGGATGAACAGAGGCTACCAAAGAAAGCGTATTTAATGCTGTTATATTTAGATCAGAGAGGCAGACAGACAGTATGGCTTTGGATATATATGATTGAACCAAAGTGTTGGAGGTGCAAATGAATTTTTTAGTTTGTCTAAGCAGCGACTTCTTGACTGTAGATGGCAAAACTGCCAAGATCATGTGGGCAACAGTGAGTATTATTCAATGTATAGAATGTTTTGTGATTGTGACATGCACTGTACTCCAAAATACTTAATATTAGATATGGAGAGACACTTAAAACGTATAATGTTATTGTATCGTTTTGGTGTGTCAGACTTTGCTGTTGTTGTTCGTCCTTCGATTTCGAAGATGACCATGACTTCAATCTCGGATGGAAGATTGCTGAGTGTGGGTCTGCAGGTGGCTGGTGAGGCCGATCTGGGCCCGGAAGGAACGCCCACATGTGGGACACATGTGGGTGGGTGCTACAGTGGAGATTGAGGTAGCTCTGGCCTTGCGCGCGGCTCGCTTTCTCTCAGCTTCTGCTGTGCGTCTCTTCTCTGATGTACATGTACCCTTTGTGATGCTGCTTCGCCAGGCTGGGCGGTCCAGGGCAAGCGACTCCCAGGTGTTGAGGTTGATGTCTAGGCCTCTGAGGACACATTGAGGCAGTCTTTGAACGTTTCTTCTGCCCCCCCCCCCCCACCACCACCAACGTTGCGCTTGCCCTGACTCAGTTCTCCGTGCAGCAGTTGTTTCGGCAGTCGACTATCTGGCATTCTGATGATGTGGCCAGACCATCTGGTGTGGGATTTCTGAAGGAGAGTGTAGATGCTGGGGATGCTGGCCCTTTCCAAGACCTCAGTGCCTGGGACTTTGTCCTGCCACTTGATGTGTAGGAGTCTTCATTACTATAGATATTCGAATCCTACACCTAATGATCTGTTATGTCCATTCTGTAAGAATATCGAAGAAAACGAAGTTCATTTTGTTTTAAGTTGTCCATTTTACGCTGGATTAAGAAAACAGTTGATCGGTCCAAAATATTAGAGAATAGCAAGTACTTTCCATCTTAGTCTATTGTTATCCTTAGTCAATGCTAAAACTGTGAAAGACCTCTGCGTTTATTTGTACAAAGTTTTTAAAGCAAGAGAGATTGCAATTTCCTAAATTGATTTATAATTGAGACTGTGGATAATGAAATGTATAGTTGGTCTTTATGTTCTCTTTCTTTCTGCCGAAATGTAAAAGTTCTTGTTGCTTCTCTGCGTACACACACCCCTTCTAAAGGGGCTTGGCCCTACTGGAATAAAATGTCGTTGTCATCGTCATTGTCTCTCCTCCCCTCTCTCTCTCTCTCTCTCCTCTGTTTCTCCCCCCCCCCCCCCCCGCCCCTCTCTCTCTCTCTCTCTCTCTCTCTCTCTCTCTCTCCTCTCTCTCTCTCTCCCTCTCTCTCTCTCTCTGTTTCCATATCTGAGGTGTGGTGTTTTCACTCAACCAGAAAGAATACAGTAGAATTTAAAATTCCATTTCAGCCACATGTATTACCTCCACTAACTTGTCTCATCACCCCTTCCTCCATCTCCCCCGTCATTCTGTCTGTCCGTCTGCCTGTCTGTCTGTCTGTCTGTCTTTCTGTCTGTCTGTCTGTCTGTCTCTCTTTCTCTCTCTTTCTGTCTCTCTCCATCTGTCTGCCTGTTTGTTTGTCTGTCTGTCTCCCTCTGTCTGTCTCTCTCTCTGTCTCTCTCTGTCTGCCTCTGTCTCTCTCTCCCTGTCTCTCTCTCTCTCCCTCCCTCTCTCTCTCTCTCTATTTCCATATCTGGTGTTTTCATTCAACCAGAAAGAATACAGCAGAATTTAAAATAATTCCATTTCAGGCACATGATTTACATCCACTAACTTGCCTCATTGCCATACACTTCCCCTTTTTCCATCCCCCCCCCCCCCCCCCCCCCCCGTTATTACGCCCGTTCATTCCAGCATTACGTCCAAGACCACGGTAATCCAACGACTTTTCCACAGGGAATACCTGTTAGCTGGATGGCACCAGGCTTATAGACTGTCTTGATGGAATTTTCCACTTCACTCAAGTCTGCCCCCTGACGACACGAAGCCCGGTGATGAAGACTTTCTTTTGCTCAGGGATCAGTGGCAAACATGGACTGATAAGGCAACCTCTTCTCTCTCTTACACACCGGTGACTGGACATTATTTTTCACCCCCAGATCTTTACATAGACAGCATGAGATGAATGTGTCTTGCGCGTCCACAAAAAAAAAATTTCAGATCTTTGGTTTCTTCAAAGTGAATTAGTGAGAAAGTATCAATGATAGAGTGTATACTGATGGTGTACAGTATAAGGTGGAATGTGTGGGTGGTTAAAAGAAGTATCCATTGAAGTGCGTTGAAGACATAGGCCTCACCCAACCCCCATTCCTATCTAAAGCAATATTCTGTGAAGCGATCAATCAACGACTGGTTGTTACTGACTCACGTCTGTCTGTTGTCTGCCTGTCTGTCTGTCTTTCTGTCTGTCTGTCTCTCTATCTTTTTCTCTCTTTCTCTCTCTTTCTCTCTCTCTCTCTCTCTCTCTCCATCTGTCTGCCTGTCTGTTTGTCTGTCTGTCTCCCTCTGTCTCTCTCTGTCTCCGTCTCTCTCTCTCTCTCTCTCTCTCTCTCTCTCTCTGTCTGTCTGTCTTTGTCTCTCTCCCTCTCTCTCTCTCTCTCTCTCTCTCTCTCTCTCTCCTCTCTCTCCCTCTCTCTCTTTCTATTTCCATATCTGAGTTGTGGTGTTTTCACTCGACCACAATGTTTTACGTCCACTAACTTGCCTCATTGCCATACACTTCCCCTTTTTCCCACCCCCCCCCCCCCCCTTATTATGCCCGTTCATTCCAGCATTACGTCCAAGACCACGGTAATCCAACGACTTTTCCACAGGGAATACCTGTTAGCTGGATGGCACCAGGCTTATAGACTGTCTTGATGGAATTTTCCACTTCACTCAAGTCTGCCCCCTGACGACACGAAGCCCGGTGATGAAGACTTTCTTTTGCTCAGGGATCAGTGGCAAACATGGACTGATAAGGCAAACCTCTTCCCTCTCTTACACACCGGTGACGTGACATTATTTTTCAC
>CM065718.1:44173440-44183440 GCA_033310375.1 Conus canariensis | reverse complement strand
GAAACATGGGTGTGTGTGTGTAAGAGCAATGACTGGTTTATGAGTCACAATATGAGAGCATATGAACTGTGTACACTCTGTGTGTGTGTGTGTGTGCGCGCACACACGCACGCACGCACGCACGCACGCACGCACGCACGCACGCACACACACACACACACACACACACACACACTACGCTACGTGCGTTTGTGCCTGTACACAAATATGCGTGTGTGTTGTGTGTGTGTGTGGGGGGGGGGGGTGCGTGTGGGTGCGTGTGTGTGCGTGTGCGTGTGTCGCGTGCGTGTGTGTGTGCGTTGTGGCATATGTGTGTGTGTGTGCGCTCGCTCGCGTGTTTGTGTGAGTGCGGGCGCCTGTACGCGCACGCGTGAGTATGTGTGTACATACGCACATAAGAGTGTGTGTTAGTGAGTGAGGGAGTGAAGGAGAGAGAGAGAGAGAGAGAGAGAGAGAGAGAGTGTGTGTGTGTGTGTGTGTGTGTGTGCTGTGTGTGTGTGTGTGTGTGTGTTGTGTGTGTGTGTGTGTGTGTGTGTTGTGTGTGTGTGTGTGTGTGTGTGAATGCGCGCGTGCGCGCGCAAACATAAGCACAGTAATGTCATTTACTCCACAGACGTAAAAGAACGAAGGAAAGGTTAACGACTTGCTGAAACCACCCCACCCTCAGCTCTCCAGCATGCCCCCCTGCTCCTCCTTCTCCTCTTCTGTACTTCCCACCTGATACGTGATGACAGGGACTGTGGCCCGTAAGGCCTACAGCAACCGCCCCTCCCTCTCCTACCCCCCCCCCCCCCCCCACCACCACACACCACTTCTTCCTATTGTAACCAAGAAAAAAGACATGGCTGACTGGCGTCCATCGATTCGCGTTAGCGCTTCTGCCATGGAGAAAGAGGGTTGGTGCCTTCGATCAGGAACCAGAAGATGGATCCTTTCAGAGTGTGGACCATAGAGTCGGTCTTTCTTTTCCAGCCCTTATTTAATGCTGTGCAACAGATGGCTTCTTTATCCTTGAGAAATGGTTGCGACTGCGATAGCATGACTAAACTATGGCAACATCTATCATCTGTCCTTCTATTCTTCTTCTTCTTCTTCTGCTTCTTCTTCTTCTTCTGCTTCTTCTCTCTCTCTCTCTCTCTCTCTCTCTCTCTCTCTCTCTCTCTCTCTCTCTCTCTCTCTCTCTCTCTCTCTGAGGACACGAATGCAAAATCTCTCTTCCCCATGCTGCTTAAGTTCACTTCATACAATGAATCACTGAAAAAAAGACCAAAAAGCTGTAGAATAATGCACCGGGGAAAATGATTTGAAAACCTTGATTACAATGATTGAAGGAAAACGATCGGCATTTTTTCATTTTAAAGCTGAGTGAAATCAGGTTCAGCACATTTTCTTTCGTTTCTTTCCTTTTAAAATCTTTAATTTCCTCCCTTTTTGGAAGCTGGTTTTGTTTCAGTATTTGAAGCATGACATACTGATGAGATATTAAAAGACAAAGAAACTATTCCCCTCCAGAATCTGCTGTTATATGTCATATTAATGGCCAAAATCGATCTCTGTTGTAGTTTTCTTTCTTTCTTTGTTTTAGTTGCAAAGTGAGACGACTGCAGGCGGAAATCTAAACAAATCTTAAATAAATGTAGCGAACCGCCAAGAGAAACGTGGAAAAAACGAGTTACAAGACAAAACACGACGCGTTTCGACCTCTTAGGTCTTCTTCAGGCAAGACACAAACACATAACACAACGAAAATGAACGAATTTGGTACTCAGCTTCGATCCCTTCACTCTCCAGCGCAAGGTAGGCAGGCGTTGAATCAAATTCGTTCGTTTTCGTTGTGTTATGTGTTTGTGTCTTGCCTGAAGAAGACCTAAGAGGTCGAAACACGTCGTGTTTTGTCTTGTGACTCGTTTGTCCACGTTTCTCTTGGCGGTTCGGTAAATTTATTTAAGATTTCTTTGTTTTAGTCAGATCAAACTGAGACCAAAAGAAGAAAAAGGATGCTGTAGTTTTTTTTCTTTGTGTGTTCACTTCAGTTAAATCAAATTGAGAAGTAAAGAGAAAAAAAAGGTTCAAAGAAAGATTTTCGGATAGAATTGATAGCTGGTGAGATATCTGGTAAAAAGAAAGGATATTTTTTATTTCTCTATTCATATTTTGTATGAGTCAGGTAGCAGGTCTGTTTATCTATTTGATTTTTTGCATACACCACACACACACATACACATACACGCACACGCGCGCGCGCGCATTCACGCACGCTCGCGCACGCACGCGCGCACACACACACACACACACACACGCTGCACACACACACACACACACACACACACACACACACACACACACACACACACACACACACACACACACACACACCATTCATTCCCTGTGTTTCTCCCATTCACTTAAAGATTCAACATCATGTCCAAGACTACAGCTATGAGATCCGTTTTCTGGCTGGGACACACCAGAGACTGATCAGAACAAAGCCTTGTGCGCAGACGGTCTGACAGAATGCCTTGAATGAAGCGGGACCTGAACCCTGGCCACGGCACGATGCCAGACGACAGACACTTTCCTGTCGTGACCCGCCAGACTCAGGGCTGCCATGATGGAGGACTTCAGCATCGGTATGACTGACCTCTCAGTGTCTTCTCTTCGCTCACTTCTGTGGCTGGGTTCGTGACAAACGTGAGCGTATGATGAAGGAAACGTTCGGATGTTTTTGAATGGGGTGGATGGTTGATCAAGCGAAAGGGGTGTAGAGAGATTTTGTCCATTATCTTTCAGGCTAGTCATGCACGCGGCACCTCCATAGCTAGAAGATAAATCTTAACAGTTGTGTAGCGATAATATTCTTTCCATATGTCTCTTTAATTTCTTCACCAGTAAGTCTCAATCCTTGTGTGAGGCATTTATCTTAAGATGAGATACCATATGAAAAGCATCTTCTCCCTCACACATGAACATCACTGTAAAGATTGTGATAGCACACACGTGAAAAGCACTGAAGAGATTGCGATAGCAAAACAAAAAAATAAGGTTATAGAGTTATCAGTTAAATTACCTTGCAAAATTCTTCATTTGAAATGCAGAATAAACCACACCCAATGAAACACTCTTAAAATGCAAAAATAAATAGAAGTCTACAACAGTGAATATATGCTTATTAAAAGAAATTTAAACATGCAGAATTCTTACCAAGGTAATATCATTATCAGTTTTGTGTGGTTGTATGACGATTAAAAATAATTACATAATATGCATTTTCGTTTTGCAGATGTATAAATTACGTGTTAGTAACTTTCTCTTGCTTTGCTTGTAATTCGTATATAGAAATCTGAAAGGAAAAGAATAAAAGATTCCAACAGCGACGACAAGCTTGTCTCTAACCAGTTTGTCCATTGAAAGCTTTTGTCCTCCATTTGAACAAATCATAGGCTTTAAAAATGTGTAATGCATTTGACAATGCAGTCCAGTTCAAATGGAGTCATTCAATGTTACAAACATGTCCCAGTTTTTCCACGTTGAACTGACATTGATTCATTCGAAGCTTACGAACTTGCCTCAGATTCTCAACATTACTTCTGCACTCACGTGTTGTCAGCCCTACGTATACCCGCTTCAACGGGTGTTTTACACGTGGGGTAGGGGGCTAGACTGTGGGTGTGTATATATTTTCACAGCTCTCGAAACGTTGACATGGAGTTTAAGTGTCATTAATTTACGTATCATTTTGAGGTCCTGTATGAAATACGTGTAGAAGCATCAATAAAACTGGACACATGTTAGGCTAGAAGACCGGAAAACCCCACCCCTTAACCCATTATTCTTCTATGACACGTAAAAGAAGACTAAAAGGATGCAGCAGAAGGTACAGACTTTCAACACCTGTCTGAGGTACATTTTTAGGATCCCCAAACCTAGTCAAAGTCAGAAAGAAGGCGTTGTGGCAGGGGGCAGACCAGGTTACAAGTCCTGGCAAGAAAGTAGGACAGAACAAGTCACACCCGCAGGAAGCCAGCATCCAGCACCACCCGCCAGGCTCTGACCTGGAACCTGCAGGGGGAGAAGGAATGGGGACGACCCATAAACAGCAGAAGAAGAGACACTGAGGCAGAGCTGAAGTGGAAGCGAACCAGCTGGACAGAGGTCCAAAGGACAGCCCAGAGTCATGTATACTGGTAAAATGTCATGGGTGGCCAATGTTCCTGTGGAAATAAAAAGGCTAAAAAAAAAATCAATAAGTCAGCCCAGAACAACTGCAGTATCTGGACCAAGGCTATCAACAGCAGACCCCAAATACTCCAGGATACAAACCCAAGGCTTAATGATTTGAATATTGTGCCTGGCAAGGCTTACTTTCCTTTGTAAGATAGCCCCCATGCCCATCCTCCCTCTCCCACCCTCTGAACTCATCCCCATCTAAGATAAAGGTCGATGTAGAGGAAATTCTTTGCCCCTGTATTTCCGAAAATCAGTGGAGATATCTTGCCATTCCATCCTTTCTTTATTGACCTTCATCTTTGATAAAGAGGTGACCGTACCAGCCGCCGTGGCGAAGTGGTTAGCGTCGCGGACTCCCGGCTGGGAGGTCGTGGGTTCGAATCCCATCAGAGTCATGTGGGTTTTTCTGCCCCGACCGGCTCCTACCCAGAGTTGAGTTTGCTGCGGACTCAGTTGGGAAGACTGGGACCACACAGTCGAGTTTCATCCACTTAATGGATGCGTTTCTGACAGTGTTGCTCAAATTTCCTGACCAACACTGCAGGTGTCTGTATCTCTCGGGCCTGGGTGACGCTGGGATATATTATGAAAGGAAGCGTAGAGTACAGCCCTGTCATGTAGTCTCAGACCGAAACGGAAATCCGTAGCATCATCTTAATCATCCTCATTCTCATTGATCAGCATAGAAAAAAGTCTCAAATTCTATGGCCCTTCATGCCCTGCTCTCATGGTGACCTCAATTTCGATGTCCTCCACGTCTGTGGCCTTGGTTTGGTTCTGTCGGGGTCACCGGTATCGGCGAGTCCATAGGGGCTGTCGTTGGACGGACGTGGTGGCGCCCTCCGGAGGGAGAGCTCACTCGCGCCGGCTCCGCGACTAAGCAATTATTGTCGTCAGTAGGGGGCTTAGTAGGTGGTGTCCTGCGTATGTTAGATCAGAACAGGCGCCACTGAACACCACCGAAGTGACTCGGCAGCAGTGCAGTGTCTCCTCCGGTGGGTTGCCTCTTGACGACTTGACATTGACTGCTCCCTGTGGATTGCTGGTGCCGGGGCTGTGGCGGGGCCGACCGGGCTGTGGCTGTGGACGGGGTATCAGAATGAGCGGCGTGGGTGCACTGCCTCTGAGGTGGCGCAGAGGTTGGGACAGCAACAAAACAAAACAAAAAAGGTGACCGTAACAAGCTGTCCTATGAGGAGCGGAAGGGTTGGATGGAGCGTCAAGGGAGCAGAAAACCCATTCAGCTTTCCTTGCATCCATCCTTTTCTTGAGTAGATCGTGTCTATGAATATCTATAGCGCCAGCAGTCGATCGATCGTCGGGCTACCATTCAAGCTGGTTACAGTGTCAATCTCACGAAAAACGAGGTTATCGATTCTGGTGGATTGATTTGAGTATGCTCTTGCCATCAACGTGTCACGCTGAACAATATTCTCCATGATACAGATGTCATTTGGTTATGTCAGACATGACTATTTCTTTTTGTCTTCTTGTGGTTTGGTTGTATTCCAACAGTTCTTTTTAAAATCATTATTTTTTTTTCCTATTGATGCTCTACATCCTCGACTGCAATATTTTTTTCACTACCGAAATCCATTAGATTTTAATACATCGTTTGCCTCAGTCTCTAGATTACCACTTTGCATAACAGGTCTGAAATGGGAAACCACCATCAATAAGTACTAATCAAATCATAATAAAAGTGAACTGTCCCTCCCTTCCTTTCACTCGAGGGTAAATGTCATTTTTTTCCATTCGTAAACGTGTGTTTTATGTCATCAAAGTTGTAAGCACGCCTCGAGTGACATTTCTCAGAGGACCGGGTGTGGAGGAATGGAAGGAAGAAAGCACATGTAATAACAATGTGGAAGAAATGCGTTTGCTTCATGATTTCTTTCATTTAATTTTCTTTCTTGACTCCAAGGGATACTTAAAAAAAGACTACCTGTGATATTGTCTATTGTTAACATCATACAGGATCGAACCCTGTGATCGATAATCTACATCAACATTCCAGCGATATTACTTGTAAGAACTTCTGTCAGTCAATCTTTATGATTTTATGTTTCTTATCAGATTGGGGTTATCATGGTATCAATTCATTCATAACAAAAGATAGCATGACAGACATTGTATCTCAAACGTGAGTACATAAAGTTCTGTTTAGATCGAATCTTGCTTCCCATGATCACAAAGTTTGAGGGCGTGAACTTACCTGTCAAAGTGTCGTTTCTCTGAGTGACTTAAAGTATCATTCCAACTTTAAAACTGCAGAGAGAGAGAGAGAGAGAGAGAGAGAGAGAGAGAGAGAGAGAGAGAGAGAAAATAGGGGGAAACGATCAGGATCCAATTTCGGACACAGTGTGAATGAATCGATGCCTCTGTGCTTTCAAAGAAAACTCTTCTGTGACACAGCTGGGAAAGGCCGACGCCAACATTGTTTGAACACGCACAAAAATGAGGAAAACGGAATCCCCTGTTGTTTTTCAATCCCATTTGATAATCCGAATATTGACCCCAGGCACTATTTCAAGAGTTTTATGGCCCGTCTTTCACCCTAGCCCCCTTTCGTCTGATTGGGTGGGTGTGAATGAATTTCGGTATATCTGGCTGCCAGTCTGTTGTGGTCACTTTCGCTGGTATTGTAGTAAAGTGAGACACGTTCAAATCTCCAAACCCATCCATTCTAGATCTGTCGTACTTACTTTTTGCGATTCGTCTTTTAAGGCATTATCTAGAGAGAGTCTGTACTTCAAGCAAAACTGATGAGAAAAAAAAAGGAAATGTAGTGATCAGGTGGAAAAAACAACAATTGGATGTCGTGTCGGAGCCAGCTTACTTTCTTTTCGTGCTTAGGTGTGTAGGATCTGCCCTCTTTTGGTGATCCTTCAACTCTTTGATCATTTGATAAAAAAAAGGGGCCTTCAGGGGAAAGGGGGGGCTTACAGGAAACGGAGGGATGGCAAAATAGGAGGAAAAGTTATCAAACCACAAATCGTTTTAAAAATCACTCAGAGATTTAAAAGCTACGCTATCTTAGCGGGTTTTAGATAATCATATTATTATCTTGTCCCCTCTTATTTCTCCTGCTTTGCTCGACCAAAGTTTAGCGAGCATATTTCATTTGGTAAAGGAGCTGTCAGCCCTCCCTTCACCCCCCTCCTAACCACATGTACTTCCCCTTCCGTGCCCCATCCCTTCCCCCCTTCCCCCTTCCGTCCCCCCCCCCCCCCCCCCCCATCCTTGCCCCCACCTTTCCGACAATATTTGGGCGAGAGTTCTTTGATCAGCAATGAAGAATAAGTTTCGTTGCTACTTCCCTCCTACAAAGTATTCCACCCCCATACTTTCTGCCACATTCTCCACTGCCTTCCCCACTTCCCCTTCACTGCACACACACACACACACACACACACACACACACACACACACACACACACACACACACACACACAAAAGATCGACAGTAAATGGCCCCCTGCTACATTCTCCTCACCCCTCCGCCCCCATCCTGGACAAGGTGAATCGTTGCCGTGTAGTAGTATCATGGGGCGCCAGACTTGTGTTGATGACCTTCCCGTTGTTTATGGAGAAGATAGAAGATAATGCGTCGCCAGATCCTGGACTCCTGGTCACTACATTGACGCGTGGCTCAGAGTCTGTTACTTTGTCGAGAATTATGTATCCGGTTGATTGCTGCAAGCTACCCTAGCTTTACCGTCAAAGACCTTCCGCCGGTCTCCCTTCATGTTAGTGCTTCCCATTTTGGACAGAGAGAGAGAGAGAGAGAGAGAGAGAGAGAGAGAGAGAGAGAGAGAGAGAGAGAGAGAGAGACAGACAGACAGACAGACAGATAGACAGACAGACAGACAGACAGAAAGAGAGAGAGAGAGAGAGAGCGTGTGTGTGTGTGTGTGTTGTGTGTGTGTGTGTGTGTGTGTGTGTGTGTGTGTGTGTGTGTGTAACGTTCTTCCACCATAGTGCTACCTATTTTTGAGAGAGAACGAGGGGGTGGGGAAGAAAGGATAGTGGTGTGTATGTGTGTGTGTGTGTGCATTGCGTGGTGTGTGGTGTGTGTGTGTTGTGTGTGTGTGTGTGTGTGTGTGTGTGTGTGTGTTGTGTGTGTGTGTGTGTGTGTGTGTGTGTGGTGTGTGGTGTTTGAGTGTGATTCGTACTTTATGCCAAAAAAGGCATCCAACACAACCAAAGCACCAGTCACAAACGCCAAAAGGAGAGGAAATATGGCGTTGATTATGACATAACTTGCAATGACTACGAACGATAAAACGCCTACCCATCCAACATCAAAAGTGCAGTCAGTCAGAAGTTTTGCTCCCGTTGGTGAAGTCCGGTGAAAGTTTGGAATCCATAGCTACTCCATGCTTGGCTTTCATGAAAAGAACGTGAAGGGAAAGCACTGACATCACATCGTGATGTCCAGGTCTGAACAGTAACCAAGAAATGGATTTAAATTAAATATGAACGCGCTTTAAGAGACCCGTTCTGAAAAAACACACACACACACACACACACACACAAACATGCAAACAACAACAGTGACATCAAAAGCAACATGTCAAAAGTGCTCTTTGAACACGTCATCAATGGAATGCAACAAAATGCTGAACAAGTTTCCTTGTTCTCCCGGTCTGTCCTTATTTCCCGGCATGTAATTGCTGAGGAAGGTGCAGTTGTGAATAAAACAAAAACAAAAACACTTTGAACTAAGCTGTCAGCTTGGAATCAAAAGATGTTCGAGAAGCTTTGATGATCTCTCTCTCTCTCTCTCTCTCTCTCTCTCTCTCTCTCTCTCTCTCTCTCTCTCTCGTCTAAAGTTCCTTTTATCATCTTTCAGTCTCTGTAATTGATTCAGAACATCGGTAAAAAAAAAAAATAAAAAAAATAAATAAAAAGCGGATGTAGCAGATGAGATGCAAATACATGCACTGCCTCTTTTTGTTATGACAATTTCTCATCCATTGTCTCCCTCCTGGACGCTTCAAAGTCTGAACTTTTCTTATTATGTTTAGCACCAGCTCTCTTTTTGTTTATAGTTTATAGCCCGAGAGAAGAGCTTAAACGTTTTTTTTTTCCAGTTTGGGCTTTAATTTGCTTTGCCCCCCCAAAAAAGGAATATTTTGATATGTCACGTTCAAGACTTCCTTCACATGACCCCAGCCTCTCTCTCTCTCTCTCTCTCTCTCTCTCTCTCTCTCTCTCTCTCTCTCTCTCTCTCTCTCTCTCTCTCAAGAAATCAGTAATGATTTAAACTCCAAAGACTGGTTTGATGCTACGTTTCATAACAAAAAATGTTAGTAATTTACTTAAAAGGTACAAACGTACACATGGCATGGAAAAAAAAGATGTTTTAGTTTTGTTTTATTTTGAAGGTACTGATAACATTGGATCTGATGACTATACAAGAACAGTTTCAATTAACATACAGTGTTAATTATCAACTTAAATCAACAGACTGTTGATAAACAAACCAATCAACTAAACTTTAGTTGTCACGCACATGTTATCACCTTATTGCCTCATTCATACACTCTGCATGCATCTTTAAAGCTTTTCTCACAATCATGTTTAGCTGCTAATACCTGCGGGTGAAGACAGTAACTTCTGCTACCATACAGAAAACAATAACAGTACACAACTTCAAACCAATGAACTTTCTTGCCCATTTTCCGAGCATGCACATAAACAATAAGAGGCACATAGAAGAAAGAAATCGCCTCCCCCATCCCTCACAGAAAAGGGGGAGAAGAGAGAC
>CM065718.1:44145940-44168440 GCA_033310375.1 Conus canariensis | reverse complement strand
ACACACACACACACACACACACACACACACACACACACACACACACGCACCACGCACGCACACACACCATACACACACACACACACACACACACACACACACACACACACACACACACACCACTATTCAAGGGGCTCAGTTTGTATGCATTTTGGTAAAGGCATGCATGCGCCAGCGTGTGTGTGTGTGTGTGTGTGTGTGTGTGTGTGTGTGTGTGTGTGTGTGTGTGTGTGTGTGTGTGTGTGTGTGGTGTGGTGTGTCTTTCTCTGTGTGTGTGTGTGTGTGTGTGTGTGTGTGTGTGTGTGTGTGTGTGTGTGTGTGTGTGTGTGTGTGTGAATTTGAACAACCTGTTCATGACTGTCCTTCAACTACATAGTTTGAGAGATTTTAAGACTTCTCGTCCTGTTTTTTTTTTAGTTTATCTATCTATCTATCCAACTATCTATCTACCTACCTACGTACCTATCTATCGATCGAGCTATCTGTCTATCATTTCTCTTTTTCATAGTCTCTTTGCTTCTATTTAATCCCCTTGCCTATATACTCTCTTCTCTGCTCTTCCCCTCTCCTCTATTCTTCTTTAATTCTCGTCTTCACTTCTCTCTTCTTGTATCGTCCTCTTTCTTATTCTGTTTTGCTGAAGTTTAAAATAGAATATACCAGAAAGATGAGATGAGAAAACGGGGTTTTGTTGACAGGTGAATGGATTAAAAATAAAAGTAGCGTTCGAGACGATCTCTCTCTCTCTCTCTCTCTCTCTCTCTCTCTCTCTCTCTCTCTCTCTTCTCTCTCTCTCTCTCTCCTCTCTCTCTCTCTGACTCAGATGTTCTCCATTAAACGTTCACATCATCTTTGTCACAAACAAGATAAACATGGTCTTTAAGGGCGATTGCTTAGATGGGAGCTCGTATCTAATTCATTAGCCTGCCGCCATTTTTCATGTACCATAAGTAGTAAAGTCCTTTAACTGGCAAACAGTATTGTTTATCATAAAGGAACATTAGCTCGCCACCACGTCGCCATGCTGTTTTGACAGGTAATTGTTACGTTTTGCAGGGTAGACGGACGTCTCTGACTTTGAACACACGATCTTATGAGTTTGTCGCAATTCGTTGGCGCTTGTTTTGCTGAAAACAAAATGAAAAAAAAAACTCTTCTCACTTCTTAGGCGTCAGTTTTCAACGTAGCACCACTCCAGATCTTGCTTGAAATTTCCAAGTGTTTCTGAAACGAGTTCCAAATTCATATCAATGGGAATGGAGCACACAAAAAATCAAGCAACGATGTTTTAATTTTCGTCTGTCCTACAATTTTAAAGAAATCTAGAGTTGTCTTGAATCCATATTTTACTTTGTTAATAAAAGCAACAACAACAACAGAAATAATACACAAATTCATAATCCTGTTTTTGCGCATGAAAATGATGAAAGTGTTGTTTGAATATATCACTGTTTTCATCACTAGCAGCAAAAACAGTCGTCTTTGTTTATTCTTAATGGATAGGATGCATCTACAACAGAGAAAATGTGTGAAATGCAAAACACACACACACACACACACACACACACACACACACACACACACACACACACACACACACACACCACGGGCCAAATCAACACTCAACACTACTACTGCGACTACTAAAATTTACTACTACTACTACTACTACTACTGTTACGAATACTACTTCTACCAATCATAATGATTACAATTATCATTATCTAAACAAACGTATACAAAATTGTCACTACCAGTGCTTGCATAAAGCGGAAAGTGGGTCGATCAAAACAGACTTTGGCGCAGGAGTGTCGACGCTGAGGTGAAGGCCGCCGGAATGACGTAGGCCGAGCTAAGGAGGACCTGCCAGAATCGCGTGCGTTGGAGGAGTGTCGTCGCGGTCCTGTGTTCCTCAAGGAATCAAGAGACATAAGTAAGTAAGTAAGTAAGTAAGTGCTTGCATAAGCTATTTTGATATTTGAAACTCAAGAAAAAGAAATGCCATAGCTGTCAAGATATTTGGGCTCAGCCAGAAATACGAAGCCCCAAAATTAAGCTGGATGACAGAGGACGCACAACTGCTGTTCTAACCCTTACCACTACTTTTTTTCTCTTTATTTTTTTTTTCTTTTCTTTTCTTTCATTCTTTTTTCTGTTTTCCTTTTTGTTTTGTTTTGTGTTGTTTTGTTTGTTTTTTTTCAACAACGGATCTTCTGTGAATAACGCCTATAAAGCTAATACATATCACAAAAGTGTGCTCGACCTGAGTTTTGATAGTGTCAGAGATGTAGGTATACACGATTTTACTCTAATCCTGGTGAGAGGGACAACAAATAGATAGACAGCCAGAGGCACTGAATCTCATTCATAGTACCAGCCCATCTGGGCGGGGGAATAATCCGTGTTGAAATAGTCTCTGGGGTCAATATTCATATCTCTCAATGAGGATGAATCAACAGCAAGGGATTCCGTGAGTAAAAGCTATAGTCTGTCGTTTGCCTCTCTTTCATTCCTGTCCAAACAATTTTGGCATTTGTTTTATATTAATTGACTAGACTGAGCGCTACTTTCACTTTAGCATTTCGTTCTCGTTGCTGTTCTTTTTTCTCTACTTAGATTCGTCTGCTCTCGTTCAACTGTCGTCTCTCTTCTCTCTCTGTCTTCTCTCCTTTCTCTTCTCTCTTCTCTCTCTCTTCTCTTCATTAGAGCTTTAGCCCTTTATCTCTGTCTCTCGTCTCTGTCTCTGTCTCTGTCTCTCTCTCTCTCTCTTCTCTCTCTCCCCTCTCTCTCTCTGTGACTTATGAGCGCTTTTACCTCTTCTCTGTCTCTCTGTCTCTGTCCTCTGCCTTGTCTGTGTCTGATGTGCTGTCTTTGCTCTGTTAGTTTTAAACATGGAATTAACTCCTAAACCCATCCACGAGACAGCTCTATGATGGATAATTTCACAATGAAAGGCGTAGGATAGTATCATGGGGGAAATACGATTCAAACAAAACAGAGAAATTCATGGAGGCAGATTCAAGATGCTGTCGTGAAAAAATCAGTTTTCCTTTAATGAGTGAAAATATCGCATGATACACTTTGTCAGATGAGAAACATAGGATATCCGATACTGACTGGAAGACGTAATAAAGTTCAAGTATGTTCTTATGACAAGTAACGCTGGCAGAATGTTGACATACATTATCCAACACAGGGCCTGACTCCCATACAATGCACACAAAGGGAATAGTTTCAAGCCTTTATCAGGCGATGGGGAAAAAAACTCTGCGGAATTGACGAAGTATTTCTTTTGTATTTCTATCAATTGTGTTTCCTTCCTTTCTATCCTAAATTCCCAGTCTACCAACAATTGTACCTTGTTGCTTTCATTGCAGATCTAAGGACCTAAACAGTTGTGTAAGACAGGAAAAGATTTCCATCAATGCGGTTTGAAAAGAAGGGAAGGACAGGTTAATTTGATAATGGTTCATGTTGTGCTTATTGGCCTTAGTGTTTACTATTTTGGCCCTGTCATGCCAAGTTGTAACCTGGAGAGTACGGCAGACAAGTGTGATATATCAAGGATAACTTGGAACTTGCCGGATTTCAGTGGAGCAAACAGTCCTGCTGTACAAAGTATAGAGCATGAATACAGAATAATGATTGTAAAAGATAGTGGGATACCATTGATCAACTATAAACACGAAAAAAACAAACAGCTCCGTGTGACCTAGCCAGATCGTGTCTACGTCACGGGGGACAGGAGGATAATACAAAGCGTGACATAATGATGGGAAGAAGATACAAAAATAATATCCTTAGAGTCCCCATTTTCAGGAGAGTGGTACCGTAACCAGCTTGACTGGTAGCCAGACAATCGATCGACTGCTGGGACTGTAGATGTTCACAGACATGAAATACTGATGAGCATGGTGGTCATAAGAAAAGCTGAACAGCCTTTCTACTTCCTTGATGCTCCGGCCAAGCTTTTCCTCCTCGCAGGACTGTTACGGTCGCTCCCTTCATCAAAGATAGTCAGTATGGAAGAAGTGAATTGCAACATTTGTCCACTGATGCTCTCTTTAAACATAGACGCATGGTACTTCCTGTAAATTGACCTTAGGACGTGACTGGAGAGAGGACAGGTTGGAATAGGGGATAGAGGAGGAGAGATTGGAAGAGGGCGGGGGTGGGAGGGGGGCGGGGGGGGGGGGGGGAGGGCGGGGGGCGGTGCGCTGTCTGGCAAGAGAAGCGACCAGTGAGTAAGCCTTGTCAGATACGATGTTTATTTC
This sequence comes from Conus canariensis, assembly GCA_033310375.1. NCBI lineage: Eukaryota > Metazoa > Mollusca > Gastropoda > Neogastropoda > Conidae > Conus > Conus canariensis. Next base: position 44,164,166 of record CM065718.1, on the reverse strand, counting down.
GTTAGACGCTGGATTCGCATCCTTAAGTGCTTTGTGTCTGGTATTGGTGGCCGTTTTTCAAATACCGCAGTATGTTGTGTTAACTTACTTACCATGGTCCTTCTCATTCACTCACACACACACACACACACACACACACACACACACACACACACACACGCACGCACGCACGCACGCACGCACGCACGCACGCACACACACACACACACACACACACACGTACACACGTACACACACACACACACACACACACACACACACACACACGTACACACACACACACACACACACACACACACACACACACACACACACACACACACACACACACACCACAAACCATGAGAGCATGGGCTGTCAACGATATTGATCAAGCGTCCTCGACACTGGGCTGTCCTTTCGACCTCTGTCCTGCTGGTCCATTCCCTCTTTAGCTCTGCCCCGTGTCTCTTCTCCTGCTGTTTGTGGGTCGTTCCCTCTTCCTTATCTCCCTGCAGGTTCCAGGTCAGAACCTGGCGGGTGGTGCTGGATGCTGGCTTCTTCAGGGTGTATCTTGTCCTCCCCTCCCCTGCCTTCCCCGGACTAGTAACTTGCTCATGGTTCGCCCCTGCCACAGCTTCTCATTGCTGGCTTTGTCTGGCCTTTGGATGTTAAAAGAACGCCCCAGACAGGTATTAATGAATGTCTGCTTCCTCTGATACATTACTTTGGTCTTTCTCTTCGTCTCAAAGTGGTACAGCCAGAGTTACGGCTTGAGGATGGGGATTTTCCCAGTCTTCTAGGTTAGCATGTTCATCTGTGCTGGAGCTGCGAGTTGTTTTACTTCTATGAACAGGAGTTCAGAATAATTCGCATGTTAAGAAACCTGAAATACTCGTTAGATTTGGAAAACTATGAAATTATGAGCACAATCTCAGTGCAGTCTCATAACATACTTGATTGCAAAAAGAACACTCATAAAACGAGTTAACGTAGGCTTTCAACGCGTGATTGCAAAAGACAGTTTAGAAATTTGAAATGTTTGTGAGTATTATGAATCAAGCTGAACAGCATTGCATTGTCAAGGGTATTTCTATGTTTAGTTGAAACAAAGGAGAAGTGGGTCTTAGAATGGATGATCCTGTTGATCTTCACTGCTGTAGTATTTCTATCTTCTTTTTTCCTCAAATATCAGGAATTCTTGGGTTTGAAACAAAGCGAGAACAAAATACAAACATGCAATGATATGTCTGCAAACAAACATAGGTACTGCATTTCCATTTCTTATCATTTTACATTGTCCAATGAAAGGCGGGTTAACATGCCATTTTGTAAGAATTCACGTTTTTTTAAGGAGAATATTTTTTGTCGTAAAATTATCATTTTAAAAGTTTCAAACAGTGTTAAACTGGTTTTGGTTTTAGTCATTCTGAATTTGTAAATGAAGTGATCGGGGGAGAAAATAATCATAGGAAGGTGTTGCATGTTTTCTTTTTGTGCTGCAAATTTCACAGTGTAATTTCGTGCATGAAGGACACAATGTTTTTGACCGATCTTTCGTCTCAAGCTAAATGTCTTGCACAAGCAGTATAGACTTATCAAGGAAGAAGGTACAAGCGCAAATAAAAAGGAAAGGATCTCTGCACAGTGCAACTTTTAAGGTTCCTCTATTTGCCATGGGAATGTTGAGCGACTACATAAAAAGATGATGCAATGGGCAGAATCTCTCTATGCCCCATAAGCTCAATCAAAACACTCCATTCAAAAACATTTGAACATGAATCAGACGTTTCCTCCATCATACCCTCCCGTTTGTCACCAACCCAGCCAGCAGAAGTGAGCGACGAGAAGACACCGAGAGGTCAGTCATACCAGACGCCTTATCTGATTGGCTGGCGATACTGAAGCCCTCCATCATGGCAGCCCTCAGTCTGGCGGGTCACGACAGGAAAGTGTCTGTCGTCTGGCATCGTGCCGTGGGCAGGGTTCAGGTCCCGCTTCATTCAAGGCATTCTGTCAGACTGTTTGCGCACAAGGCTTTGTTCTGATCAGTCACCAGCGTGTGCCAGACAAAACTCAGCTGGACATCATACTGAAATGAGTGAATAGGCGTGATGCAGGAAGGAATGGAAGAGGAGGAGGTGTGTGTGTGTGTGTGTGTGTGTGTGTGTGTGTGTGTGTGTGTGTGTGTGTGTGTGTGTGTGTGTGTGTGTGTGAGTGTGTGTGTGTGTGTGTGTGTGTGTGTGTGTGTGTGTGTGTGTGTGTGTGTGTGTGTGTGTGGTGAATGTGCGTACAAAACAACAAAGAGAACAAAACCGTTTCCTTGCTCTACCAACTATGGATAAGAGAAAGTTCGAAATCTTTTGTTACTGATGCCATCAGCCATCATTATCATCTCAAGGTCTTTCCTTAAATTTATCTTAATTCCACTTCTTTCTTTAATTTCAGTTGACTGGACCTGGACGAAAAGAATAATAACAACAACGATGCAAATGCATTCTTTAAAAATCCATGGCAACATTCGGCACAGTGCTACATTAAAAAAAATGATGCCTTAGAAGCAAAAACAGGTAACTTCTTCTCCGCTTTGTATGCAAACAGTGCCATCAACTGCATCGGAAACATAAGGCCATTTGCCTTGAGGCAGTGATGGTCCATTACTCTTTGCAAGACTTTGCAGTGAATACAATCAGACAGCGTGGCGATATGGTAGCGAGCTAATGTTCCTTTATTGTTAATGTTCTCTACATGGATAGTAAGGACTGAGATGATCATGCTGTTTACAAGCTAGAGAATGTCTTTGTTTATGGTGCATAAAAATGTCAGTGGGCTACATGATTAAAAACCTTTTCTTTCTAACCCCTAACTTTAAAGAAATTTGCAACGAAGATAAGGTCTAAACTTGATAATGCTAAATGGACAGAAGCTAAATCAGACTTTTAATCGTTTAAACTTTCTTGTATTTCAACTCTCTTTCCTCCATATCCAGGTGCATATTAATGTAAGCGTCAGGCTTAGCAATGCAACAAATTCTTTAATCTTCATTCTGATTAGTTGACCTGTTAATCAAGATCCTGTTTTTCTAATTTCATGTTTTTTGACAGACACAATTTGTTCCCTCCCTGTCTCCCACACCTTCACCATCCCTCCCATACTCCCCTTTACTCCTCGGTATGCAATGGAAGCAAATCCGAAATGTAAAACATGCGTATTCTTGTATAGTTTTACAATTGTCAGGAAAAATTCAGCAATCAAACCAAAGTTAAGAAAGGGAAATGTTACATTCAAACCAAAATAAGAATGAAGCTTCATGTCAGATAATTTATGAAAGACTGAAAGAATGAATGGAACGAGCCAAAATAGAAAAGAAAGAGAAAAGAAGGACGTACTTAATAAAAGAAGAAAATGGAAAACAACATGCAACATATGTCACACACACACACACACACACACACACACACACACACACACACACACACACGCACACACGCACGCACGCACGCACGCTCACACACACACACACACACACACACACACACACACACATACACATACACACACACACACACACACACACACACACACACACACACACAAAGAACTCATAGATCAACTGAAAGAGCGAAACTCGAAAGGCCTCAAGCGAAAAAGCCGACAAAAGAGGAAGTATGTCTGGAATAGAAAGGCGGGGGTGGAGCCTTTCCACTGGATGTTAGATGACAGTCATCATCCAGCTTCCCTAGAGACAGGGGAGAAGAGGGATTGACTTATTATTTATTTACCAGGGTCATATTCATCCGAAACATGATTTTATCCGGCTGCTGCTCTGTTTTCTCCTTCCCTCACCTACCACCCCCTACTACTGTCCACCCCTCCTTCCCAGCCATTCACACATAACGTCCCAGATGCCCTGAATCAGATTGTGTGTGTTCTGTCTGAACCTCTTTTCTGAATTGGATTTACTGTGAGGGAAAAAGCCACACATAGCAAACAAATACATAGGCAAGGTATCTCGTGTATAGGGGCACATTTTATGCATACAAGTTCCAAGAGAGAGAGAGAGAGAGAGAGAGAGAGAGAGAGAGAGAGAGAGAAAGAGAGAGACACACACACACACACACACACACACACAAGAGGAAACACTATTATGGAGAAAAGGTTGAAGGTCTTCTATGGGAAAGTGCGGGATAGCTGCGGCAGTCGACAGGATTCAATGAGTCTCGACAAAGTAATAGACTCTGAGCCAAGGGTAAACGGCAATGCGTTATCTTCTACCGTCATGATTAATAGATGGGCGGGTCATCAACACAAGTCTGGTCGTCCCTCAGTCCTACACAGGTGTAGGTCACCTCGACCAGGAGGGGTGGAATGCATGTGGTCATTTTCAAAGAACATAGAGGGCATGGGGAAGGCGTGGAAAGGAGGGTGTGGCTATAGGGGCTAGACGGTCGGAGGGGAGGGAGAAAAGCAAAAATGATGCTCCTTTTGGTGTTGAGAATCTGGAGAACTAGGTAAAAGGATCTTTAAGCACTCTAATTTTGATGGCAGTAATGGTTTAAGCACACCTTATTCCACCTAATGGCGTTACTACTCTTTTTTTTACCATATTTTCAACAGATTTCCAACTGTTCAGAATGTATCTGTCACAGCAATTTCTGTCATATCTGACAGGCTACTCGTAAACTTCACCCCTAATATTTTAAATTTTGACTGCGCGCCATTCTATTTTAAGGTCCTGGGGATATTTTTTTTCTTTATACCTAAGCAAACATCAAAAGTTTTTCATAGTTTCATCTAAGTCCAGATCTTCGTTCAAATTCATAGAGTTTGTTTTTTTTTAATACAGTTATTATAATAATTTCTCATCTCCTTCCGATGTAAAGGTGGTGTCGTCCACAAAATGATTTATCTTAATTCTGTATTTCCTGTTTGCATGACTTTGACATTGCCCGATATCATATATTTGTATTTAGAGACAGGGGTGAAAAAAAAATCGAACCATTTCATCTGTGATTCAGCTGCTTTATGTTTACAATCCACATCGTTCTCGTCACAAACAAGATAAATGCTGTCTTTAAAAGCTAGAGCGTGTAGAAGGGAGATCCTGTCGCTATATTTCATGTATTGTAAAACAGTAAAGTCCTCTAACCGGCAAACAGTAATATGATCTCAGTCCTCACTGTCCAAATACAGAACATGTGCTATGAAAGAACATTAACTCGCCACCCCATCGCCACACTGTTCTGTCATATTATTCTCAAGTCTTGCACAAAGTAATGCGAGGTCACTGACTTTCAGCACATGATCTCACAAGTTTGTCGTCATTTGATAGCGCTGTTTGTCTGAAAATAATATTAAACAAATTACCCCCTCTCGCTCCTAAGGCGTCAGTTTCCAGCGTTTTACCACGCCAGATCTTGCTCTGGAATTTTTCATCTGTCACTGAAATAGGTTCTCAGTTAATATTAATGTGAATTGAGCAGAAAATCAAGCAACGAACCCTTGATTTACGCTCGTTGCACTATTTTAAAGAAATCTAGAGCTGCCTTGAATCTATGGTTTATTTCAGAGTTAGTACATAGGGCGTTGTTTAACGATTAGAGTTATCGATAAAAAAAAAAATTACACAAATTTCAAGTCCGTTTTGCACTAAGCGATAGTTTTGTTTTTAAAAACCTTGTTTTTTGTTTCTGTATGAGAAGCAGCAAAAACAGTTGTTGTTGTTGTTGTTGTTGTTGTTGTTGTTGTTTATTGAAGCTAAAAAGACTGACAGTGTCTATGTCCTTTCGGAGAAATTATGCCACTACATCACGATATCATTGAACAAGTACTGACCTTTTCGTACGCTTAATGGATCAGCTCTAAGATACACCACAATAGACAAAGTGAAATTCAAAAACAACACACACACACACACACACACACACACACACACACACACACACACACACACACGTACGCACGCACACACACACAACACACACACACACACACACACGCGCGCGCGCGCGCGCGCGCGCGCGCGCGCACACACACACACACGCACTCGCAAACATGCGCGCACTTACACTGACCAAGTCAACACTACTACCGCCATCACTACTGGTACTACTACCAGTACTACTATTACTTCTACTGATCATAATGATGAAAATCATCATTATTATAACAAACCTACAGAAACTACCCCAACAGCTGACTGCGCATGCTATCTTGATATTTGAGCACCCCAAAACCCCACCCCCACCCCCTACCCCCTACCCCCTACCCCCACCCCCGACAAAAATTCGCTAACAAGATTTTGGGCTTACTAAGAAAGACGAAGCCCCAACACTGAGGTGGATCACAGAGGACATCCACCTGCTGTTCTCCCCCTTATCACCACATTTTCTCTCGGTTTTTCTTTCAGTAGATCCTCTCCGGATAACCCATAAGAGCTAATGCATATTGCAAAAGTACGCTCGACTTGAATTCGATGGTGTCAGAGATGTAAGCATACATAACATTGCTTCAATACTGGTGAGAAGGACTACAAACAGATAGGCAGCTAGTGAACGGTGAAACTCATTCATACGTGCCCAAGCCACATGGGAGGGGCTGGGGGGTGTAGAAAGAGCATAAATCGTGTTGAAATAATCCCTGAGGTCAATATCCCGTATCTATCAGAGGCGATGAATGAAAACAGAGGATTCTGTGAATAACAGCAAGGCTGTCGTTTGTCTCATTTTCGTTTTATCCATGCAATTTTGGCACTGACCTTCCCTGACTGAGACAGCTGGGAAGTTTTCTTTGAAAGCACCAAGATAGCGATTCGTTCACGCTGTGTACGCGTATTATCGAGACTATCTTCCCTCATACCCCGCACTCCTCCTCCTTCCTCTCCCCCAGGACTTATGAGCTTTCATCTCTCTCTCTCTCTCTCTCTCTCTCTCTCTCTCGGGGCATGCGCAAGATGGCGGAACTGTAAACATCGCCTACAGCCAGCTGCAGCATTTTTGTGAAATATTGATAGCCAGTAGAAAGTTAAATTGATATTTAGTGATTAGACAGGTGTAAGAAGGTGAGTGGATAAGGAAGTCACGTTAAAATGATCGACCTGACCCTGTGGAGGGCCAGAATTGGCCATTTTTGTGGTGTCGTGAACTCAGCAAGAAATGCAGTGCGTGCAAAGCAGGTGGGTGGCAGTGCTTCGCCTGTCGTGTCACTCCGGGACTGTGTAACTGTGTATCTCCTGTGCCTGTTTGAAGTGTTGCTAATGTGGAGTCTGAAAACGAACATTGAGGTGATGCTGGAGTTAAGAAATGTGCTGTTGGATGAAGGAAACAGTGACAGTGTGACCATGCCGTGTGTCAGTGAACTGGGTCGTGACAATGTCAGTGGTGGAGTACACACCAACACAATGGCCAGTCTACAGGTTCCAGCACTTGCTGCAGCGTGTGTGATCAACGTTGTGTTCTCAGTCAGGAGACTGCTGCTAAGTGGCGACATTGAACAGAACCCCGGACCTACTGACACCACTGACAAACAACACAATTCCGACATGACAACAGAAATGGGTGCCACCGCTAGTTTTCTCTCCCTGCTGACGCACTCAGCAGAATTCTCTGCGCTATTTCTGACTTAAAAGAAGAAATCACTCAGCAACGTGAACAGCAACATGAACAGAACGAGTCCATTAAAAGTGATCTTGTGGATATAAAATCGCAGTTAAACAGTGTCAGTGAAAAATGTGAAGAAATAAACAGACGGTGTGACAGACTTGAGACTGACAATCAACGACTGGCAGATACTGTATCATCACTAACAAGAGACGTGGATGAGTTATTTACAGAGGTGACAGGGCAGGGGGAGGAGACAAACACCATGAAAACAACTGTCAGTGATTTGAAGGGAGAAGTAGAAAAGATGACAGAAGAAATCGACCGATTGGAGGGATTCTCTAGAAGAGACAATTTAAGAATATATGGCCTCCCACAGCAAAACCCCAGAGAGGACTACGACACGTGTGCCAGGATCGTGTGTGACACACTGAACTCTGTGGATAGGACCAGGACATGGACACCATAGGAAACACATTGCCAGGGCTTACAGAGTAGGACAGCCACGTGAAGGACAGACACAAACAATGATCGTGAAATTCACACACTGGAGGGACAAAATGTTTATCATCAGAGATCGTCAGCTTCGTTCTGAACTGGAGAAGGTTGGTGTCAGAGTGGCGAACGATCTGACGAGGAGACAGACAGAGACTGTGGCCAGAGCAAAGAACGAGGGAAAGTCAGCGTACTTTGTGCGAGGAAAATTCATTATTGGTGCGAAACGACCCGATCCTCGTAGTTATGCTGAGGTGACAGCCAGATCTGCAGTGCCTGAAGTAAACAATTCGCACATGCAGAATGTAAACACGGGCGGCAGACCATCAGCCAATGACAGACGAGATTCCGTGTTTGACGTCAATGACGTCAGTCAGCGAGGCGACCGTGCGCAGGAACAGCAGCCAACCAGCGGCGCAGCCTCTTCACCTGCTGCTAAAAATAACTCCTCGCACAGCGGCACTAGTGGCAACGCGCGGCGGGTGACAACACAACAGAGGGGAATGCACGGGTATCTTCGGAGCTCAGCGTCTCGTGTCAGGTCTCCCCCTCACAGCAGCGGTAGCCATAGAGGCAGCCCCAGTGCCAGCGCCAGTGCCAGCTCCAGTGCCAGCGCCAGTGCCAGAACCTTGCGGTCAACGACTAAATAGCATGAGGCGAACCATCAAGCTTCGGAATTGACTTTTTTGAATTACAATGTTGAAAATCTATTAAACAAATTGCATGAATGTTCTTTTATGAATTATATTAATTCCTTTGATGTTGTTTGTCTGACAGAAACCTTTGTTGGTGCGAGCTTTGATTATAAATCCATTTTTCCAGAGTTTACAAAATTTTTTGCTCCAGCTAAAAAATTTACAGTGCATGGGAGAAACTCTGGAGGAGTGTTTAGTGATGGTTAAGAAACATTTGGAACCATTTGTAAAACAAATTAAGGTCGATTGCAGTAATGTTATTGTACTAAAGATGGATAGTAGATTGTTCAACATTGGAAAAGATGTTATTTATGTGGGTTGCTATGTGGTGCCAGAAGGAGGTCCAGCATACAACTATATGCAGGTAAAGGACGGAGTTGTTGCTCTTGAAGAAGCTCTGTCAGAGGTATTACGTGATGACGATGTTTGTCTTATGATATGTGGAGACCTCAATGCCAGAACGGGATGCAAACAATCAAGGCAGGAAAACATGCTTATTTATCAGGCACTTAACCCGGTGTGGAGCGATGAAAATGATGATGATGATAATGATGATGATGATGATGATGACGATGATTTAGAATTTCATAAAAGTCGTTGTTCAAAAGACCAGTCGATTAATAGTTTTGGGAAATCATTGTTAGATTTGTGTTATTTGTTTGATCTGTTTATATTGAATGGTTGTTGTGTTGATGACAAAGAAGGGGAATTCACTTTTATTTCCCCACATGGGTGTAGTGTGATTGATTATTTTTTGGTCTCTTCTGAGTTGAAGGGATCTTGCAACATGAAAGTTGGGGACAGACTGTTTTCTTGGCACTTGCCTGTAGAAATGAAATGGAAGAATGGGTTTAACAAAACCAAAAAAGATAAGTCAGCACTGCAGAGTAATGAAGAAAAGATTGTATGGATTGATGAAAATGAACACTTGTTTAAAAATGAATTAGAATCAAATGATTTTAGAAACATTATGGAAAGAATTACTCAAAATTGTCATAATATTGATTTATGTATTGAACTTTTTGTGAATGCTTTGTGTGGTGCCGCAGCGTGCATGGTGAGAAAGGTCTATAATGTAAGGAAAAAGTATGATGACTGGTTTGACATAGAATGTCGACAAAAACAACGTCTGGTAAAAAATCTGCTTCAGAGATACAGGAGAGCGAAAACCGAGCCACATACGACAGAGCGTAAAGGTGAGTACGTCAAAGAAAGAGTACAATACAGTAATCTGAGGAAAAAGAAAAAGGAAGAATTTGATGAGATTAGATTACAAAGATTAAAAGAGTCAGCCAATGATCCAAAGCGTTTCTGGTCGGCAGTAAGACAGGTGAACAGAAAGACAACGATAAATAATGATATTACATCTCAGCAATGGTATAATCATTTCTTTAATGTCTTTAACCATTTTAGTAACGCAGCGGAGGGTAATGGAGTACAAAGACAAGAATTAGAAACAGAAATGACGGAAGCATACGAACCTTTATTCAATGAACCGATTACTAGACAAGAAGTGATTGACGGCATAAAACATTTGAAGGGTGGGAAGAGTGCAGGGCCAGATAAAATTGTAGGGGAAATGCTAAAGAGTTCTAATCATTTAGTAATTGATGTTCTAGTATTGATATTCAATAACTTGTTTCGGAGCGGGTCATTTCCGGTTGAATGGGCTAAATCAATCATCGTTCCTATCCACAAAAAGGGAGACGTAAACACTCCTGACAACTACCGAGGTGTAGCACTGACAAGTGTTGTCAGCAAAGTTTACACACACATTTTAAATGTGAGATTAAAACGTTGGGCAGACTGGGAAGAGAAAATCGTGGAGGAGCAGGCAGGATTTAGATCTGGGTACAGTACAACTGATCATATATTTACGTTGTTCGCCCTTGTACAAAAATGCATGCTTAAAAATACAAAATTGTATGTCGCTTTTGTTGATTTCAGAAAAGCTTTTGATTCTGTAAACAGAAATATCTTATGGAATGTTCTTAGGAAAAACGGAGTCAACGGAAAGTTATATATGGCATTACGCGGAATGTACGACTCTGTCTTGGCATGTGTGCGTGAGAAATGTGTTTATTCTGATTTTTTCAATTGCCCACGTGGAGTCAAACAAGGCTGCCTTTTAAGCCCACAGTTGTTTTCTTTTTTTTATCAATGAGCTTGCTTTAGAACTCTCAAGAAATGGTAAACATGGTATTCAGATTATTCCAGGTGCTGTGGAGATTTTTATGATGCTGTTTGCTGATGATGTAATTCTGTTGTCTAGTACAACAATAGGATTGCAAAACCAATTGAATGTTTTGAAACGGGAAGCTGATAAACTACAGTTGACAGTAAACCTTGATAAAACCAACATTATAGTGTTTCGGAAAGGTGGATATTTAGCTAAGAATGAAGTTTGGTGGTATGGTAATTCTGAGGTTAAAGTAACCAATTCGTACAAATATTTAGGAATATTTTTTACAACAAAATTAAGTTGGAATTTAGGTTGGTGTGAAACAAGCAGAAAAGGCAAAAAAGGAGTGATAGAAATTTTGAAAACGTTGAAGAAATTAAATACTACTGATCCACACATATTTTGGAAGCTATTTGATACCCAGATTGAACCGATTCTTACATATGGTGCTGAAATATGGGGACTTGAAGAAAATCTAAAAATAGAAAGAGTGCACACTTATGCAATCAAACGGTTTCTGAATATTCCGATTCAGTCGTCCAATAAAATAGCTTACGGTGAAACAGGAAGGTACCCTTTGTACATCAGATGCATTGTAAAGTGTGTTAGATACTGGTGTAAAGTAATACGATTACCAGTAGCTAGAATGAGCAGGCAAGCCTATGACATGATGCTGCAACAATGTGAGTTAGGAAAATGTTAACTGGGCCTCTAAGGTTAAGAAAGTACTGACAGAGAATGGGTTTGGGATAGTGTGGTTGAGCCAGGCAGTCGGAAACGAAACCGTTTTTATGTCTGAATTCAAAGATAGACTAATTTCCTCGTATAAACAAAACTGGCACAGTCAACTAGAAGAACATGATAGATATTCCTGGTTCCTATCCTTCAAAAGTAACTTGGAGGCAGAAAAGTATTTACATCTAGTATCTAATCGGTGGCAAAGAGGTATCCTTGCAAGATTTAGAAATAGAACACTGGGATTAAATGCTAATAAAAGATGGTATCTAAATAATGATGCTGTTGATGATTTATGTCCATTATGTAATGATATTGCAATTAGAGAAGATGAGTTACATTTTTTGTTCACTTGTTCTGCTTATGAGAACATTAGAAAAAAATCAAGACTCTTTGATCATAACATAGTCAAGAGTCGAAACCTTAACAATATTTTGCAAACAAATGATGGAACATTGTTAAAGATGCTGGCAAAATATCTAACAGAAGCTGTAGACACGCGGAAGAAAATTATGAATGAATAAAAGTTCAAAACACTGAGGGAATATCAATTATATTTCATTTTTTATTGTTTAGAATACTTATTTGACCTTGAAGCTTGATGGTTCAAGTGAGTGGTTTTCATAATATCAAGCCAGATAAATCATCTGTACAGAGAATGTATGTGAATGGGGAGAAGGGAGGATAAGGATACAAATGCGTGCGTGCAAGTCGATGGAAGATAGGATGGATCAGTGTGCGTATGTGAAGGGAATGGTTGTTGTGTGAGAATGATTTTTGTACTAGAATATGTACAAGAAACGCAAATGAGTGATGGAAATGGAAATCATTTCATTTCTTAATTTTGCTTAGTTCTGTAGACACCTAATTTGCAGTTTTTCTTTTGTTTTCTTTTCTCCTATGCATGAAAAAGACATTGTACCCCCTTGACAAAAAGGCTATAAGCCATTGTCAATAAAAGATGTCAGTGTCAGTGTCAGTCTCTCTCTCTCTCTCTCTCTCTCTCTCTCTCTCTCTCTCTCTCTCTCTCTCTCTCTCTTAGACTTACGACCTTTAAACCACCTTTGTGTCGCGGTGTCTCTATTTCTGTCTCTGTCTATCCGTCTCTCTCTCTCTCTCTCTCTCTCTCTCTCTCTCTCTCTCTCTCTCTGTCTCTCTCTCTCTCTCTCTCTCTCTCTCTCTCTCTCTCTCTCTCTCTGTATGTTTTAAATTCGGAATTAATCCTTTAATCCATCGGTGAAACAACTAAGTGATAGATTTTCAAACAAAACAGAGAACTTCATATTGACGCAAATCTAACAGATTATTGTTGAAAACCACCTTTTCTCTTTTGTTTTTTCTTCTTTTATGAGTGAAGTCATTCCATGATATACCTTGTCAAATGGAAAACACAGGAGAAGGAACACTGATTTGAGGTCGTAATGAAGCTCAAGTATGTTCTTTTGACAAGTAACACTACGAGAAAGGGTTTTACTCCACAAAATGTAAAAAAGAAAGGAATACAGCATAACGGGGAGTAGTTTTAAGCCGCTGTCAGGGTGATGAAAAAAATCTCAACAAAATTGTTAAAGTATTCCTTTTATATTGCTATCACCTGCGTTTTCTTCGTTTCCATTCCTCTGTCTACAATTTACTAACAAATGTCCCTTGTGGCTTGGTTCCAGATTGAAGAACTGGGGAAAAAAAAGCAAGTCTAAGAGAGGAACAGAGAACATAAATTCAGTTTGAAAAGAAGGGCTAGGACAGGTTATTTTTATAATAGTTCGTATCGTGCTAATTGGTCTTAGTGTATTATTTTGGATCTGTCGTGCAAAGTTGAAACCTGGAGAGTATGGCAGATAAGTGTGATATATTAAGATAAATTGGAATCTGCGGGATATCATAGAGAAAATAGTCCTGCATGAATGGGGAAGGACGATTGTAAGAAATGGCGAAACGCAACTGATCAACCATAGAAATAAAAACAAAGTGCTCTGACCTGACCAAATTGTGTCTTTGTCATGGGGGATGACGGAATAATGTTCAGCGCGACACAGTGATGGATACAGGATACAAAGAACAATCCCCCACAGTCAAGACTTTGAAGAGAGTGGTACTGTAACCAGCTTAAATGGCAGCCAGACGATTGATGGACTGCTTAGGTCGTCGACTTTCAAAGACGTGAAATATTGTTGAATATGGTGGACACGAAATTGGTGAGGAGACTTTCTGCTCCCTTTGCGCTCCGCCCAACGTTTCCTTCCTCGTAAGACAGCTTGTTATGGTCACTTCCCTTCATCAGAGAGGGTCAGTATGGAAAACAGCAAGAGTTCCTCACTAATGATCAGGAAACATAGAAGAATAGGACTTCCTGTCAATCGACTTGTTAGACGGGATAGAGGAAGGGCCGGGATTGGGGAGAAGAGGGAGGAGAGGGAAGGAAGAGGGGGGGGGGGGGGGGTCGATGGATGTCTGCTAAAGAAACGACCAGAGAGTAAGCCTTGCCAGGCACGATATTTATTTTGTTAAGACAATAGATTTGCATACTGAAGCGCTTTGTGTCTGCTATTGATGGCCACTTTCAAATTCCACAATGTGTTGTGTGTTAACTTGCTTACTATCGGCCTTCGCCGCTGCAGGATCATAGGCGTTGTTCCCGCATCTTCAACTCCCGACAGTCCTGGTCTCTGTCAGCCGGTTCGCTCCCTCTTCAACTCTGTCTCAGTGTCTCTTCTTCTGCTGTTTATATGGGTCGTCCCCTCTTCCTTCTCCCCTGCAGGTTCCAGGTCAGAGCCTGACGGGTGGTGCTGGATGTTGGCTTCCTGAGGGTGTGACTTGTTCTGCCCCCTTCCTTCCCAGGAGTTGTTATTTGCTCCTGGTACGCCCTCTGCCGCAATGTCTCAACGCTGACTTTGGCGCCATTCGATGTTAAAAGAACGCCTCGGACAGGTGTTAATGAATGTCTACATCCTCTGCTACATTACTGTGGTCAGTCTCTTGGTCTCAGAGCTGTACAGCAACAGTTATGGCTCGTGGTGTGGGATTTTCCTGGTCTTCTAAGCTAACATGTGCATCTCTGCTGGTGCTGCAAGAATTTTGTTTACATGTGGCATACAGGAGTTTGAAATAATTCGTATATAAAAGAACCCTGAAATTCATGGTAAAGTATGGAGAGCTGTGAAAATGTGAAAACACAGATAATACAACAGCGCACCACATATGCAAAAGAACACTCGAAGAAACTGGTGAACCTAGGCTTTCAACACATAACGCGAAAGGTCGAGAAATTTACACATGTTTGTAGATATTATGAATCCATTTGAACAGCATTGCATTGTCTTATGTACAATTATGCTTTGTTCAAATGGAGGAGAAGGAGAACTTTGAATGGATTATTCAGTCTTTTTATATATTCTTTTTCCTCAAATTTCGGAAATACGTGAATCAGAGAGCAACTACAAATTGAAATGTTTCTTTCTCTGTAAATATCCAATCAATATATCATTGTGGATATTTGAAATGGACAGGAAGTAGAAAAAAGACAACAGGAGAGAGAGAGAGAGACATCAGAAAATGGCATAACCTAAATTCACTCATCTTTAACACAACAAAATTGAAAGCTTTAATTGTACTTCAGTTGTTGACATCAAGAATTTCAAACCTGCAATTCGTACAGAAAGCATTCAATCAGACCTGATGCAAAAATCGCTGACAAAGAACTCTTTCTGTTTCATTGAACTCCTATAAACTCAGGCCAAGGTAAGGATGGGATTGGGAGAGGGGTGGAGTGGGAAATGGGTTGGAAACTGACATTGGTGAATTCCATAAGAAGAGAGACAGAATCACAACACACACACACACACACACACACACACACACACACACACACACACACACACACACACACACACACACACACAGAGAGAGAGAGAGAGAGAGAGAGAAAAGAAGACAGACAGACAGACGACAGACAGACAGAGGGAAGCTGTAGTTTTATACAAGATGCTCAACCATGGAGTGATCCAGACTTTCGAACCAAAAGTTAAAAAAGGGAAAGAACTAGCATTGAAAAGAGGAGACATGATAGAAAATGTCACGAACCTGATTTCACTCGCCTTTAAACGCAGAATTGAAGGAACTAACGTACAAAGGAGAAACATGAAAGAAAATATCATGAACCTGATTTCACTTCCCTTTAAACAGCAAAATCGTTGGCTTATTGAAAAAGAATTTAACAGGACAAATAGCAAGAACAGGAACGCTGCACAATGCAGCTTTTAGGGTTTCTCTCTCTCTCTCTCTGTTGTTGGAGTGCTTTGTGCCTACATCAAAAGATTATGTGATGGGCAATATCTCTCTACGCCTCATTCGCTTGATCAAAGCACTCACTCCATTCAAAACGTCTGAACATGAATCATATCGGTTAGCATACCCCCACGTCACATTTGTCACAAACCCAGCCAGCAGAAGTGAATGATAGAGGAGGCACCGGGAGGTCAGTCATACCAGACGCCTTATCTGATTGGCTGGCGATGCTGAAGCCCTCCGTCATGGCAGCCCTCAGTCTGGCGGGTCACGACAGGAAAGTGTCTGTCGTCTGGCATCATGCCGTGGCCAGGGTTCAGGTCCCGCTTCATTCAAGGCATTCTGTCAGACTGTTTGCGCACAGGGCTTTGTTCTGATCAGTCTCTGGTGTGTCCCAGCCAGAAAACTGATTTGACAGCCGTAGTCTTGGACATGATGTTGAATCGAGAAGTGAACATGCATACATGCATACGTGTGTTCATACATGCATGCATAGGGTGTGTGTGTGTGTGTGTGTGTGTGTGTGTGTGTGTGTGTGTGTGTTGTGTGCGTGCGTGCATGCGTGCATGCGTGCGTGTGTGCGTGTGTGTGTGTGTGTGCGTGCGTGCGTGCGTGCGTGCGTGCGTGCGGCGCGCGTGTGTGTGTGTGTGTGTGTGTGTGTGTGTGTGTGTGTGTGTGTGTGTGTGCATTGGCTAGCAGAAGGCAAGATGAATGGGAAATATAAGGGAAAAAAACCCGGATTGCTGCATAATGCTACTTTTAGAGTTTCTCTTTTTTAACTATAGAAGTGCTATGTGACTGCATTAAAAGAATGATGCAATGGGCAAGATCTCTGCATGCTCCATTTGTTTGATCAGAGCACTCAACCCATTCAAAAACATCTGAACATGAATCAAACGTTTCCTTCATCATACCCTCACCGTTTGTCACGAACCCAGCCAGCAGAAGGGAGAGAAGAGAAGACACCGAGAGGTCAGTGATACCAGACGCCTTATCTGATTGGCTGGCGATGCTGAAGCCCTCCATCATGGCAGCCCTGAGTCTGGCGGGTCACGACAGGAAAGTGTCTGTCGTCTGGCATCGTGCCGTGGCCAGGGTTCAGGTCCCGCTTCATTCAAGGCATTCTGTCAGACTGTCTGCGCACAAGGCTTTGTACTGATCAATCTCTGGCATGTGCCAGTTGGAAAACTGCCAGGAAATGTTTCTTTCTCTGTAGGTATTAGTCAATACATTATGGTCAATATTTAAAAAGGAAAGAATTAGAGGGGAAAAAAAAACAGGGAAAGAGTACAGTAGAAAGGGGGCAGGAGAAGATTACAGGTAATTTAATAAACCCAATTTCCCTCACCCTTAACACAACAAAACTGAAAGCTTTCATTATTTTTCAGTTGCTGTGATCAAGATTTTTCCACCCGTTTCGTTAAACGCCATTTTTACAAAAAGCATCCAATCAGACCTAATCCAAAATTCGCTGACAAAGCATTCTTTATGTTTGATTAAATTACTGTAAACTTAGGTCAGGGTGCGGATGAGGTTGGGTGAGGGGTGGTGGTGGGAAATGGGGTGGAATCTTACATTAATTCATTGCATAAGAAGAGAAACAGAATTTGAGAGAGAGAGGGAGGGGGACGAGAGAGAGAGAGAGAGAGAGAGAGAGAGAGAGAGAGAGAGAGAGAGGTTGTAATGGTTTAGTCAGAGGAGTGGTTTGAAAGCTGTAGTTTTGTACAAGATGCTGAAACGTCGAATGACCAAACCAGATCCAAAAAAAAAACAAAAACAAAAACAAAACAGAGGGAAAGAGTGTGGAGAGACAGAAAGCAATGTCATGACAATGATTTTACTCACCTTTAAAAGAACAAAACAAATGACCTGTTGAAGGAGTGATTATTAGGACAAACAAAAACAACGGGACTGCTGCTCAGTGCGACTTTAGGGGTTTCTCTCTCTCTCGACCCTGTAAGTGCGATGTAATTGCATAAAAAGATGTTCCAAGGGGCAGTATCTCTCTTCGTCTTTCTTGCTCGATCAAGACACTCACCCCATTCAGAAACATCTGAACATGAATCAAACGTGTCCTTCATCATACTCTCACATTTGTCACGAGAAAAGACACTGGGAGGTCAGTCATACCAGACGCCTCATCTGATTGGCTGGCGATGCTGAAGCCCTCCATCATAGCAACTCTGAGTCTGTCGTCTGGCATCGCGCCATGGCCAAGGTTCAGGTTAGGCTTCAGTCAAGGCATTCTAATAGGCTGT
>CM065718.1:44133440-44138440 GCA_033310375.1 Conus canariensis | reverse complement strand
GCGTTGCAGGACAAAAGATTACGGCGTTGCAGGGACATACGATTACAGTGTTGCAGGATATAAGATGTACAGAGTTGGAGGACATAAGATTACAGCGTTGCAGGACAAAATACTACAGCGTTGCAGGAAAAAATACTACAACATTGCAGGACATAAGATTACAGTGTTGTGGACATAAGATGTACAGCATTGCAGGACATAGAATGTTCAGCTTTGCAGGATATGAGCTGTACAGCATTACAAGGTTACAGGACATGAGATTACAGCGATTGCAGGACATGGAACTGTATGACATTGGCAAACATGAAATGTACAGTGTTGTTGGATATGAAATTTAGAGTGTTGCAGGACACGAGATTACAGCGTTGCAGGGCATGAAATTACAGCGTTGCAGGGCATAATATTACAGCGTGCAGGGCATGAGATTACAGGGTTGCAGGGCATGAGATTACAGCGTTACAGGGCATAAGATTACAGCGTTGCAGGGCATGAGATTGCAGCGTTACAGGGCATAAGATTACAGCGTTGCAGGGCATGAGATTACAGCGTTGGATGGCATAAAACAGCGTGCAGAATAAGATACAGCGTTGCAGGCATAAGATTAAGCGTTGCAGCATAAGATTACAGCGTTGCAGGGCATAAGATTACAGCGTTGGGGCATGAGATACAGCGTTGCGGGCTAAGATCAGCATGCGGGCATGAGATTACAGCGTGCAGGGATGGTTACAGCGTTTCAGGATAAGATCAGCATTGCAGGGCATAAGATTACAGCGTTGCAGGGCATGAGATTACAGCGTTGCAGGGCATAAGATTACAGCGTTGCAGGCATAAGATTACAGGTTGCAGGGAATGAGATTACAGCGTTGCAGGGCATAAGATTACAGCATTGCAGGGCATAAGATTACAGCGTTGCAGGGCATGAGATTACAGCGTTGCAGGGCATAAGATTACAGCGTTGCAGGGCATGAGATTACAGCGTTGCAGGGCATAAGATTACAGCGTTGCAAGGCATGAGATACATGGCGTTGCAAGACATGAAATGTACAGCGGTGCAGGATATAAGGTGTACAGTGCAGGGCATAAGATTACAGCGTTGCAGGGCATGAGATTACAGCGTTGCAGGGCATAAGATTACAGCGTTGCAGGGCATGAGATTACAGCGTTGCAGGGCATGAGATTACAGCGTTGCAGGACATGAGATGCACAGCGTTGCAGGACATGAGATGTACAGCGTTGCAGGGCATGAGATTACAGCGTTGCAAGGCATGAGATTACAGCATTGCAGGGCATGAGATTACAGCGTTGCAGGGCATGAGATTACAGCGATGCAGGGCATGAGATTACAGCGTTGCAGGACATGAGATGTACAGCCGTTGCAGGGCATGAGATTACAGCGTTGCAAGGCATGAGATTACAGCATTGCAGGCATGAGATTACAGCGTTGCAGGGCATGAGATTACAGCGTTGCAAGGCATGAGATTCATGGCGTTGCAAGACATGAAACGTACAGCGGTGCAGGATATAAGGTGTACAGTGCTGCTGGGCATGAGATGAACAGCGTTGCAGGAGATGAAGTGTACAACGTTACGGGACATGAGATTACGGCGCTGCAGGAATGAAGTATACAGATGCGAGGTACGGTGTTGCGGACATAAGATTACAGCATTGCAAGACACGATGTCCAAAGCATTGCGGGGCATCAGATTACAGATTTGGAGGAGATGAGGCGTACAAAGTTGCAGGACATGAGATGTACATCTTCGCAGGACACGAGATGTACAGCATTGCAGGATAAATATTGTCCGGATTGCAGGACACGAGATGTACAGCATTACGGGGATATGAAATGTACAGCGTTGCGGGGATGAGATGTACTGCGTTGTTGCAGATGAGATGTACAGCGTTGCAGGACAGGAGGCCTACTGTGATTGATGACGTCTGGACGGCTGATGCGGAGGTTGGGAAGAGGAGAAAGAAGTTCTGGAAGTATGAAGTTTATACTAACACTGTAGAAGGACGTCATGTCTTTTGACTAACATCAAAGCTTCTCCTTGGCCTCTGCACGCTGCGCGATGGCTGCATGATTTGATCGATCTCCTTTCCCGTCTACCCTTTCATCTTCAGTGTATATGTATGTTAGCATGTGAATGGAGGTAAAAGAGTCCCATCAACCCGAAGAGAGAGAGAGAGAGAGAGAGAGAGAGAGAGAGAGAGAGAGAGAGAGAGAGAGAGGGTGAGTTCAATCCTGCTTGGTTGGAAGCAATGACTTTACGTCAGTTCACTTTCTTGACGTTTTTGTAGTTAGGAATGGCTGATGATGGGCTTAGTCCGAAACATTGCAAGTAAGTATAGTGTTGGGGTCGATTGTTTCGATTTTTTTCTAGTTTACACATTAAAGATCTAAATGGAAATGAGTTAGGCCTGCAGCTGTGAAATTTTCAATCAAAATTAGGTAAATCTTAGAAAGTGAAGAAAAGTATAGGAGAAGAGCAGCAGAAGAACAGATCGGTTGAGCACTTCGAGGAGCTCTTGAACAGACCATCGCCAGAGAACCCTCCAGACATCGAAGAGGTTGACTCAATAATTTAGAGACACTGCATTTAGAAATATCTCTCTCTCTCTCTCTCTCTCTCTCTCTCTCTCTCTCTCTCTCTCTCTCTCTCTCTCTCTTCTCATTTTTTTTTCAGCTTTCAGCCAACCTCTCTCTCTTTCCCATCAATCTCTTCTCACTCATTAAATCACACATTTCCATTTCGTTTTTCCTTCCCCTCCCACCCTCCCTCCCCCATTCCCCTTCTTTCCTCCAGTTTCGCATCATTGAAGTGTCATCGTGAATAAAATACGTGCAGGAAAGCGGGCCCTTCCCGCTCCTTTCGGCGTGGGTGTAAATGAGGGACAGTGGTCGCCAATTTGGCATCTGTGTCTGTCCATCGCTCTGATTTTGTTTGTTTGTGTCGCCTCTGTGTTAACTTTGTTCTGTCTGCATTTATCACACGTCGTTTTATGGACTATTGCTCGTGGCAGAATACTTTTTGTGTACTTTAGGGGTGAATTTGGCACGTTGCCGTTTGACTTCTGTCTAGGGAATGTAAGCACACACACACACACCACACGTGTGCGCATGCGCGCGCGAGCACATATACGCACGCACGCATGCATGCACGCACGCGCACGCACACACACACACATACACACAAATAGATATAGATGATAGATATGAATACATAATATATAGTTGTGTGTGTTATAATGTATAAATAGAGAGAGAGAGAGAGAGTGGCAGAAAAACAGACAGACAGACAGACAGACAGACAGACAGACATTACTTTCTTACAACTGAACTCGCTAATGAAGAAGGAAAAAAGTTGTACACCGCAGCTTGAATTTCTTTCCGCCGTCAACGAGGTTACGTTGTTTTGCCCTGTCTGTTGGCTTACTTGCCTTTCAACAGAGTGACAAAAAAAAAACAACCTACAAAACCTGTTTAAAGGAAACTTAGCGAAAAGATGCAATGCAGTCTGTAGAGGAATCCCGTAAATTTTTGTGTTGATTCTTGATACGAATCCGGATCAAAGAGCGGATCCAGGATTCTTTTGACCCTGGAGGAAGTCCGCGCTCTCCCAGTTCCGTCCGCGCTCTCCCAAATGTCCTTCTACTTCATGTGACTACCCATCTTCCATTGCGCCTGCCAGGTCATTTCCTGTTCCTACCATTATGGCTCAGAACAAACTTTAGAAACTGCAGGAGTGCTCAATAGCTTTTCGGGAGATTCGTAAATGCAATGTTGTTTATTTTAGTGATAGCGCGTTTTCTATGATCATTGTGTGTCACTTTCTGTAGAGAGGGAGGACAAGAGGGTGTGTCTTAATCGCGTGTTCTTTATGTAAATTGGTGAACAAGATTGCAGAAGAGGGCAAATCAGATTTCTACTCGTTTCCATTTTCACTGGACGTGATAAAGAATAGATTGCATCATAAAAAAAAAAATTAAAAGAAATAAACTTGTTTGGTAGTCACTCCAGTCTTACGAGTTCGAAGCCCCTTTCATAAGGTGCGCGTGCAGATATGCTTGTGTGTGCGTGTGCGGGGCTCAAGCGGGCAAGACGGGGGATGGGGGTAGGGGGTGGGGGGACGGGTATCGAGGTGCAGAAGAGTGGGTGCTGGAGTGTTGGTCATTTTGTGACAACAAAATGGTTGCCAGCCATTATGTATTCATTCACCTTGTTCGTTTCTTTCTCTTTCTTTTTCTTTTTTTTTTTTCTTTTCTCTTTTTTCTTTTTTTTTCTTTTTTTTTGTTTTTTTGTTTTGGGTGTGTGTGTGTGTGTGACAAAGATGTGCATTTTAATATGCAGGTACACGTATACCCATCTCTACCCATCGCACCCTACTGTCACCCCCTTCTTCTAACTTCCCCCTTCTTCCCCCCCCCTCCCCTCTTCCCCCTCCCCCCTTCCCCCTCCCCTCTGTCACCCCCTTCTTCTAACTTCCCCCTTCTTCCACCCTCCTTCCCCCCCTCTCTTTCTCTCTCCCCCACCCCCTCTCTTTCTCTCTTCTCCTATGTTGCTTTCTCTTTTTTTTTCTCCTCCAGATGAGAAGTGAACTTGAGTGTCACTTTAACTTCATATGCATCACAAACTAATGTACATTTATCCACAATATTTATAGCATATTATTTTCTCATAAAGATGTATCGTGCAAACAAAGTTATAGAATCATAGCCCCCTTGAGTTGTAAATCCCCCTTTCAGTTTTTTATCTGTTATGATATGCCATGACGTAAAGAGCGGCTGGATGTCTACATATTCTCTATGCTTTATGGCATCTGATGAAACGAATGTTCACATCCCATCCGCTCCATTTCCCCTCTCCTCTGTCCTTCCCCCCTCCATTCCGTCGTGCTCCATGAAGGAACACGATTGATTGATTAAGCTCATGGGTATGCAGTTCTGCTTTATCTTTATTTGAATGTGACCATAAGTATGTTCTTATTATTGAGACAGAT
>CM065718.1:44100940-44123440 GCA_033310375.1 Conus canariensis | reverse complement strand
TTGTTCGTTTTGATAGATCTTTCTGATGAAATTTATATCACGCTGTGGAGTTTTCTTTTTAAGAGCTACTTCCATCCGCATGCATATGTCGTCTGCATATTGAACGAGAACAACCTTTTTAGATAACTTATTTATGCGTGTGTGTGTGTGTGTGTGTGTGTGTGTGTGTGTGTGTGTGTGTGTGTGTGTGTGTGTGTGTGTGTGTGTGTGTGGAATGAGAGAGAGAGAGAGAGAGAGAGGCAGACAGACAGACAGATAGAGACAGAGAGGGAAAAAAATGACCCGCTTGGTGTGCCTAAATTGTTCACCTGATTTAAGAAGAGAGTGCCTTTGTATTAACTTAGATTCGAGATGGTTTAAACAAAATGCAGTTGTGTCTTACAATGTTATTACTGTTTTTGTGCACTCCTAGTTAATTATCAATTGTTGATCTGAAGATGAAAAACGATAACAAGACGTCGAGGAAGAAGAAGAAGAAAGAAGAAGAAGAAGAAGAAGAAGAAGAAGAAGAAGAGTAGAAAAGAAGAAGAAGAAGAAGAAGAAGAAGAAGAAGAAGAAGAAGAAGAAGAAGAAGCAGTAGAAGAAGAAGAAGAGAAGAAGAAGAAGAAGAAGAAGAAGAAGAGAAGAAGAAGAAGAGAAGAAGCAGAGAAAGAAGAAGAAGAAGAAGAAGAAGAAGAGGTGGTGAGGTGATGCTGGAAGGGAAGAGGAGGTGGGGAGGGTAGAAAAATCAAGAAGAAGAAGAAGAGGGAGACGAGAGAGAAGAAAAAAGAAGGTGGAGGAAGAGGAGAAATAGATAAAGCAGCAAAAAGACGACGAGGGCAAAAAGGAGGAGCAACAGGAAGAGGAGGAGGAGATGAAGACACACCCCCTAACCCAACATAAGGAGAAGATAGAGTTAGGGAGGAGGACGCATGATCCTAACCTGAGAGAAGGAAAAGGGAGGAAGGATGAGTGGGAAAAGGATAAGCCGATGAAGAATAATAATAAGAAGAAGAACAACAACAACAAAAGCAATAGCAAGAAAGAAGAAGAAGAAGCAGAAACAACAACAACAGCAACAACAACTACAACAACAACGACGACGACGACAACAACAAACAACAACAACAACAACAAGAGCAACAACAACAGCAACCACAACAATAACAAACAACAACAACAACAACAACAACAACAACAACAACAACAAAGAGAAAAAAGAAGAAGAAGAAGAAGAAGAAGAAGAAGAAATGATCCGAAGGAGACAGAAATAACATAATGGATTTGGTTGTCTCTGCATCTCTGTCCCAATCAACATGTGCTTCATCTTATTTCCTGATAGATACAATCAGTACGCCTCTCCCTGCATTTCAGTACCCCTCTCCCTGCATTTAATGTCAATTTGCTCAGCTTGCTGTCTCTTCCTCCTGATCCGCTCTATCCTTTTTCATCGTCAGACATTATCCTCATCATCGTAAACGTCATCAACATTATCAAAGTTATGTACTCGTACAACCTGGTAAAATCCTGTCACAAGTCAATTTGTCGTTTCTTTCTTTCTTTCTTTATTTATTTGTTTATTCAGTTTTTTTACTTATCTATCTATCTTTTTATTTGTTTTCTTAGTTGTAGCAGTAGTAGTAGTGGTAGTAATAGTAAAAGTAGTAGTGTGGTGGGGTAGGGTGGGGTGGTCGTCGTGGTCGTCGTACAATTATTATTATTGTCCTTATTGTTGTTGTTGTCATCATCATCATCATCATTATTGTTATTATTATTATTATTGTTATTATCATTATTATTATTATTATCACTATTATTATATTACTACTTTATCATTATTATCATTTTATCTTCAGTTTGTTGTTGCTGTTTTCGTTGTTGCTGTTGCTGTTTTGTGAAGAATCATTTTCATTTTCGGAAACTGAGACTCTTGGATAAAATGTCAAAACTATTCATGCTAGCCATAGTGACTGCTGAGAAATGGAAATTTCAAAATTTACCATCAACGCAGGCACACACATACACACACACACACGCGCGCGCGCGCACGCACGCACGCACGCACGCACGCACATACATACGTACATACATACATACATACATACATACATACATACATCTACATACATCATACATACAAACGCACACACAGACAACCCAAACATTGCGATTACAGAGACTCATTTGTTTACACATATGAGTCAAAAACACTGGGGGAAAGGCATCCTATGTACGGGGGTGGAGGGCGACGCTCACTCAGACAAGCATCACCACCAAGCAATTATTGTCGTCAGGAGAGGTTTAAGTAGATGTTCTCGTACGAATGTTGGCTCACAACAAGCGTCACCGTATACCACTGACCTCAGCAGCACTGCAGTGTCTCCTTTCGTGTGTTGCCTCAAGGCTAACTTTGTTCTATTACTCCCAGTTGCACGCACGGCCACGCACGACACACGCACGCCACACACACACACACACACACACACACACACACACACACACACACACACCAGACCTAATTTACAAGCTACATTCTTTTTTCTGTTTCTAATCAAGAAAAGCGAAAGAGACATGGCTAAAAATAGAATTTCTCGGGAAATAATTTCAAACGGAAAAGCGGGACAGAGATGGCTAGATACAGAATTTTTTCAGGAAATAGTTTCAATCGGTGATGTACCAAAAACAAAGAGCACAAAGTAATTCATTGTAAAATACATTTTGTAGCAATACACATACACATTTATTTCGGAGATCGTAAGTCTATATCTAGTTAAAACAAATCGTGGATGACTGCCCATATTCAACGAGATATATTTCCTTACTAAATGTGAAGAACTATAACATTTCTGTATACTGAACATGTTATTGCTTATTGAGTGTTATCTATGATCGATCAGTCTCTGTCGAATGCTTTGTACAAATGTAACTTCTTGTCCTACCTCTTTATATATCCATGAATACCCTTGTTCCAATTCATACATGGTGTGTGTGTGTGTGTGTGTGTGTGTGTGTGTGTGTGTGTGTGTGTGTGTGTGTGTGTGTGTGTGTGTGGTAGAGAGAGAGAGAGAGGAGAGAGAGAGAGAGAGAGATTCATGACACGGCACACTATAACCTACTCTTCTTCGATGAATCCAGTGGGATTTAACATGCGTGTACATTTTCTGTTTTCTTTTGTTTTGATACATGTTCTCACACACGGAATCTTAGTTTTGAAAGTCTTGTCCGAAGGAATTGGAGGTGGACTGAAGCCTACAGACTTTTCTGAAACTGATTTTCTTCCGTGACTTCACGGTGGCGCTATCCCCACGTCGGTCTCTTAAACGTACACTGTAGCAACACACCCAGGTAAGTCCTCAGGAGGCCCCGACACCACCAGTCCACAGGGAACACCAGTGCCAGGTCATCATGAGGCACCCCTTCATAGGAGACACTTCTCTGTTGTTGAGTTACTTCAGCAATGTTCTGTGGTTCCGGTTCTCATCCGCAGCACACGATCTACTAACACCCCTGCTGGCAGCAATAACTATTTAGTTGCAGGATCAGCTGAAGTGGGAGTCTCCCGTCAGAGGGCGCTACATGTCCGTCCAACGACAGTTCTCCGATGCTGGCGACTTCGTCATGAACTTACCACGACCATAGACGTGGAGAGGAAATCCAGACTGAGGCCACCATGAGAGCAAGGCATTAGGGGCCACAGGATTCCAGACTTATCTTTGATGTTGAATGAGGCTGAGAGCAATGAAAATGATTCTACAGAGTTCCATTCTGCCACCTTCCCTTGACCCCCTTCAAGGCAAAGCACGGTAACTCCCATTTAACATCAGCTCCTTTCCGTATTTTCAGTCATTGTTATTATTCCTATCGTCATCATCATCATCATCATCATCATCATCATCATCATCATTATCATCATCATTATTATGATTATAATCATTATTATTATGTTGTTGTCGTACCCTGGCTAAAAGACTCCAGGGAT
Organism: Conus canariensis; assembly: GCA_033310375.1. NCBI lineage: Eukaryota > Metazoa > Mollusca > Gastropoda > Neogastropoda > Conidae > Conus > Conus canariensis. The sequence continues at coordinate 44,119,482 of CM065718.1, read as the reverse complement.
CATCCGAACAGCCGAAGCACTTGAACACTGTGGTACAATTGCATCACCTAGGGATGAGAACATTACGCGTGTGACCGTTTTTTTATCACCCCACCACGTGAGCAGCCACACTCCGACTTCGAGGGATTTTGGAGACTGATGTTGTTATGCAAGGAGCTTATCACGACTGAAGACAATCCCCGCATAACTATGCTGAGTGTAACAACATTTTGATGTAGCCTTGGTGCTCTAGTCTAAGCCAAGGCAAATTATTATTATTATCATTATTGTTATTATTATCATCATCATCATTATCATTATTATCATCATCATCATCATCATAAGTATTATCATAATCATTCTATTCAAAAATTGTTATATTCTGTCCTTCAAATGCAATTGTAGTCGTTTATCCAAGACTAAAATTAACATCCAGATCGTAGAGATACGTGAACGTCTGTTCGTCCTTCATTTATATGGTTTTGAATGTTATTTGTCCTGCCTGAAGAAGACCCAATAGGTCAAAACGCGTAGTGTTTACTTTGCAATTCTCTTGTTCGTTCATTTTGCAACCCAGTAATTCTGCTTTTTGCTTTAAGTAACTTCTTCTTCTTCTTCTTCTTCTCATTTTTTGTCTTCCTTTTCTTTCTTGTTCTTTTCTCTTGTTCATTTTCGTCTCTTTTCCTCTCCTCTCCCTCCTCCACCTCTCCTCCACGTCTCTCCCTCTTTTCTTCTTCTTCTTCTTCTTCTTCTCTCTCTCTCTCTCCTCTCTCTCTCTCTCTCTCTCTCTCTCTCTCTCTCTCTCTCTCTCTCTGCATGTGTGTGTGTGTGTGTGTGTGTGTGTGTGTGTGTGTGTGTGTGTGTGTAGAGAGAGAGAGGAGAGAGAGAGAGAGAGAGAGAGAGAGACAAGATTTTTTAGTCCATCATCATGTATAGATACTTTACGGCCAAAACGCCCTTAATGGTTGAGTCAAGAGAAAGCAGCTGTACATGTCAATCAGGGGAAAACTCGGTAAAACAGTTACTGTACCAACGTTTTCCTTCGCGGCGGTTCCCGGTGTTACATGCTTCCAGTGACACTTGGCAATTACCTGGTAAAATACGGTAATTGTGTTAAGCCATCAGAAACCCCGTAGCTGCTTCCTGATTACAGGTGACCAGTTAAACAAATTCTCAGGATGCACTCAGTCCAAAACATGAAGCAGCCCTGATTCTTAGAAAATGAGTCCATCATCCTATCACATAGACCTGATCATCGTTGAAAAGAATATATCCAAATATCTATAGGCATTGACAACTTATATAGGAATACCATTATATGTGCAACTGCTTCTTTTACTTAGATATCCACTGTACGGATGACTACAATATTACTTTTTTCCCGTACTAACTTTTAACTGCAGTGATCCAGCGGTGCAGTGTAAACTACCCAGTTGTGCTTTCATATGCATAACAGTTGTGACATCAGAATGACATCATCAGCCAATAACAGGAGAAACAATTGAAAATCATCATCTAAAAACAAAGTAACATGTTTACCACTGTTTATTACTTTACGTGCTAACTCATCAATGGATATATTAAAATAAAAAAAAAGAAGAAGAGAAGAAAGACAGAGACAAAAACAGAGAGAGACACAGAGAGAGAAACCCACAGACAGACAGACAGACAGACAGACAACAGAAACAGCCAGAGAGAAGTGGTGATAATGACACGTCACGTAGCCCCATACCACCACCACCACCCCTCCCCTTTCCTAAATCCCTCTGGAAAATGAATGGCGCTGGCCAATACTCAAGTGTCCTATCTTGTAGCGACCTCGTCCATAATTCTCCTGTTAAACAGCAGTATGTCCGGAACGATGGCACTTCATCTTCACCCCTTCCCACTCACCCTGTTCAGCCTTCATGCATGTTCAGGAAATGTCGTTAGACCCACCAGAATATTATACGCAGCAATTTGTGAGGCCCAGAGAAGGTGAATGAGAAACTCTAATGAAATAGTCAAGCCATGCGATGTGTGTTGCCAGTCTTCTTCCACTTTTGGCAGTCTAGTGGTCACCCACTATATAGACCTGTCAATGTCAATGTGTGCATTTCTTGGGATCAGAGGATTGTCTGTGTATGGCCGTTTGCGATTACCTCATTGTGTAGGCACCTACATTCCATCATCAGGAGATTGAACTCCTTGTTACGTTGAGGTTTTTCTTAAACAAAAACAAGTAAATTTCAGAAAAAAAGAATAAGATGTTTGATTTCTTTTGGGTTTGTATTTTTTTTTCACACTCTTTACTATGGTATACCATATCTCATACTCACAGAGGTACACAAGAATTAAAGAAAACTGAAAAAAAAAACACTTAGTTCGTTCACAATATACGCACATTATTTTAAAACCTATTTGCTAAAAAGAATGATAATAACTGTGGCAGACAATGACACCAGTCTAAACTGAAAACACATACGAAATTACGAAGTTGCAAATATTGCAAAATATCGTAACAAAAATAGAAAATGTCCCACCGGTTCACAGTGGTGGTTATAATGGATTCCAAGAAAGTGGGTGTAATCTGTATGTAAAAAAAGTTTTAAAAAGCATTTCAGTTTTTATGATTCACAAAATATGTAGCATTTAAAAGATGAGGAAGACAGCTAAAAATAAAGTAAACAAGCCTCTGAATGTACTCTGTCCAGAACATGCAGCAGAAGAAAAATAAGTCCGACATCTTATCACATACACCCGACCATTAGGAAATCGAAAAATCAAAATACAAAAACTGTTTGTCCCGGTCGTCCACTTCTGTGGCAAAAAAAAAGAAAATCGAAGTGTGGATTGTAGCCACACACAGAAGAAGAAGAAGAAGAAGAAGAAGAGGAGGAGGAGGAGGAGAGAAGAAGAAGAAGAAGAAGAAGAAGAAGAAGAAGAAGAAGAAGAAGAAGAAGAAGAAGAGCAGGAGCAGAAGAGGAGAGGTAGAAGAAGACCGTTTCTTTACAGATGGGAAACCACGCCAGTACATCGTTTCGCAGTCCCCGACTGTACTTTTGTTTTCCAGTCGAATTAATATAGACAACCGTCCAGTTAAATTATGATTATTATAAAAGAAAGCAATTATCGATTCTAATAATAATGATGGGGCAAAGATTGTCTGATGAACGATGCTGAAGACGTTTAGTTTTCAATCTGAAATGTGTCCTTTGTGACAGTCTTTTTCAGGAGAACAAAGACTGATATGCGGGTATTTCACATACCTGAAGGCAGCCTCCACATAACGTTGTATTGCATGACAAACAGATTGATGAAGGCCTCAAAGTCCAGCTCGTATCAAAGAAGGACGAAGTTTTCGAGAGAGCCTGTGGACAGTCCACCTGAGATTTGCCAATACAACAATTATTGTGCATTCATTTTTATTTACCTCTCACATCTGGCCCTCCGTGGCAGGCACAAGACAACGAGTGGCAATAAAATGACGAGGATAGGTGACACGAGACCTACCAGAATTGACCGTTTTTTTAATGATTTGTTAGATGTGGACAAAACCAGTGGAGGAGAGGATATGTAGGCCTCTCATTATCATCAAACCATAGCATGTATATTCAGTTTGTCCGCATGCATTAAAAAAAAAAAAAAAAAAAACGTGTGAGGCAATCTTCTGAACAATGCGCAATCGATGTCTAGTTTTCCTGAAACCCATTTCGCAAAGAAAAAATGAGAGAGACAAAGACAGAGACACAGACAGACAGACAGACAGAAGTGACGTGGACACGTTGAATTAAAATCCCTTTTTCGCGATGCTTTCGGAAATTGAATGGTGCTGGGGTGAAAATAAGAATAAACAATACAGCAGAATTAATTTCACAGAATAAACAATACAGCAGAATTAATTTCACAGAATAAACAATACAGTAGAATTAATTTCACAGAATAAACAATACAGTAGAATTAATTTCACAGAATAAACAATACAGTAGAATAAAAAAATAAATAATTTCACAGAATAAACAATACAGTAGAATTAATTTCACAGAATAAACAATACAGTAGAATTAATTTCACAGACTGAACATTATAAGAGAGAGGGGGGAGAGACAGAGAGATAGAGAGACACAGAGAGAGACAGAAATTCAGATTAAGATTACTTATTCATAGAACGATATTCATATAGTAAGCTATACTCCCTAATGAAGCGGTGTGTGAACATGGAAAGCACAATCGTTATATACAAAATACATTACAAAAGACAATGTGAGTATTTGTAGACTCTTTCAAGAAGTAATAACTTCTCTGTCTTTGAGTGCTTTACACACAAAAAAGTTAGACAACTTCAGCAGAAGAGATGAACAGAATAGGCTCCCTTCAAAGAAAGACGGTTATCTATAGTAGGCTTAATGAACTTTTCTCCACTGCCCGTGAGAGCTGGCAGTGAAGGACGAAATATACTTCAGATCCTTTTGACTATGTGCATAAAAGACAAAGAAATCACAATCTTTACGAGTTCAATATCTAAATCAATGGATAGCTAGTTTGAACATTCCTAATTGAATTGCAATACTGCATATTTTGTCGCCCAGTTATTTTTACCTTTCGTATTTAAATTAGATTAAATGTCATACGCTTTAAGGTATGCACTGATATCTTTCATTTGTGTGTGTTTACACTGGTAGTGGATTCAGCTGACAGTAGGAACAAATCCATCTCCTCTCTCTCTCTCTCTCTCTCTCTCTCTCTCTGTGTGTGTGTGTGTGTGTGTGTATAGATAGACAGACAGACTGACAGATAGGCAGGCAGATAGATAGTTAAATATTATATATATATATATATATATATATATATAATATGTTAATAATACTAAAAAGGAATATTAAAACTCTACAAATTTGTTTCTAGCGCTTGGCTATCGTCAGGATGGAGTTTGGGTTGCCCACCGCCGGTGTTATATAGCGTGTGGGGCCCGGTTGCAGTTGTTTTTACGTGCGTGTTGGTTGCACGTGTTTTTTTTTTTTTTTTGTTTTGTTTTGTTTTCAGGTTGTTGTACGGGGTGTGTTCACTAACAACGATTTCCATTTATGCCTGCAGTTATTTACTATTTCTGTTTTAGTATTAAGAGTTGCTAAGTGTGGTTTACATAGTATTAGTCATTTTTCAGTTAGGCATAGGTTGCATCTTTTTGAAATATTGCTGTATGGTGATGCCCTTTTTATGATTTTCCAGGATATGTTATAGTTTATTTTTGCGTCTTTAAGTTTCCAAATGTATTTGCTCAATTCAATTTGGTTTTTGTATTTTTCTTTGTTGAATGACTGTTTGTGGTTTGCACATCTGGTTTTGAAGTGGTTTTCAGTGATCCCTATGTATGTTTCTTTTTCATTTTCTGATGTCACAGTAGCCTGGTATACAATATTGTTGTGAAGACATTTATTGCTTAGTGGACACTGCTCTTTTTTGGTGCAATTGCAAGATTTCCTTTCTTCACCCTTCTTTGCTGTGTTGGTTTTCCAAATAAAACAAGTTTAAAATGACAAAAAAATATTTGTGAAGGCTGATAAAACTAGCAATTACTACAAAATGGAACCAAAGGAATACTCTCAACTCCTTGACAAAAACATCCAGAAAAACTACAAAAAGCCGACAAAAATATACATGACAGTATCCGCACTAAAGAAAAAGAACTTGCACAGCACATAGACCTGACAGGATAGAAGCGACAGCAACAAAAGAAGCTTTCATAACACTCATAGACCACAAGCCCAACTTTCATAACAATCCAACATGTAGACTAACAAATCCATCCAAATCTGAATTAGACAAAATAAGCAAGAAAATTCTGGAAAAATTAATAAAGAACGTAAAATCAAACTCTGAATACAACCTCTGGAAGAACACATACGAAGTTATCCAATGGTTCAAAAAACTCGATAAACAAAGTAATACAGTATTCATCACATTTGACATAGTAGACTTTTACCCATCTATAGATGAGAAACTACTCAACAAAGCACTGAAGTTTGCCAGTAACCACACAGACATAACAGGGTCAGAAATGGAAATCATTCTCCACACCAAGAAAACATTACTGCACAGCAAAAATGAAACCTGGATCAAGAAAACGAACAGAAACTCAACATTTGACGTAACCATGGGATCATATGATGGTGCAGAAACATGCGAACTGGTCTGGCTATTCATGCTATCCAACATCAAGAAAAAACTCGGAAAGCAAGTCGGACTATACAGAGATGATGGCCTTGCTGCACTAACCAGCACATCAAAAGTAACCATCCACCATCTGTATTAAAGACCATACCCCACGGCATAAACAAGAGACTATCAAATCTGTCATGCAGTGAGAGAGTGTTCAACAATGCAGCAGTAGAATACCAAGAGGCACTACAAAGAAGTGGATACAATTACAAACTACAATACAACCCAGATAACAACACAAATAAAAGCAAGAAAAATAGAAAAAGAAAAATCATATGGTACAACCCCCCATACGACGGGAAACTCAAAACAAACATAGGGAAAGAATTCTTCAAAATCTTAACAACTTCATTTCCAAAAGAACACAAACTGTCCAAAATATTTAACAAAAACACTGTCAAACTATCGTACTCATGTATGCCCATCCTCAAAAACCTAATTGATGCATCCAACAAAATGAAAACCAACACAGCAAAGAAGGGTGAAGAAAGGAAGTCTTGCAATTGCACCAAAAAAGAGCAGTGTCCGCTAAGCAATAAATGTCTTCACAACAATATTGTATACCAGGCTACTGTGACATCAGAAAATGAAAAGAAAACATATATAGGGATCACTGAAAACCACTTCAAAACCAGATATGCAAACCACAAACAGTCATTCAACAAAGAAAAATACAAAAACCAAACTGAATTGAGCAAATACATTTGGAAACTTAAAGACGCAAAAATAAACTATAACATATCCTGGAAAATCATAAAAAGGGCATCACCATACAGCAATATTTCAAAAAGATGCAACCTATGCCTAACTGAAAAATGACTAATACTATGTAAACCACACTTAGCAACTCTTAATACTAAAACAGAAATAGTAAATAACTGCAGGCATAAATGGAAATCGTTGTTAGTGAACACACCCCGTACAACAACCTGAAAACAAAACAAAAAAAAAAAACACGTGCAACCAACACGCACGTAAAAACAACTGCAACCGGGCCCCACACGCTATATAACACCGGCGGTGGGCAACCCAAACTCCATCCTGACGATAGCCAAGCGCTAGAAACAAATTTGTAGAGTTTAATATTCCTTTTTAATATTATTAACAAATGTTGCTCCCCAAGGGGTCGAGCACTTTTAAAGTCATTTTAGGCTTTTTAATTATATTCACACACACACACACACACACACACACACACACACACACACACACACACACACACACACACACACATACACACATATGTTTGGGGAAACGACCAATTTTACCATAAACGAAATCATATGGAGTCCGTCTGTCTACACCTAAAAACTTTTTTAAAGTGAACACATGAAGCGATTCGAAATAGATAGCCGCTTTTTCCTGTCCCCAAATTACAGATCCTTACTGTGCATTGAGATCAACCTGAGTATCAAACAGTAATCAGCAACACAAATGAAGAACTATGAAGAATATTAACCTTTTCATAATATGTAGTAAAGCATTTTTCGCAAACTATGCACCAAAAAGGACAAGTGTGTTGAAAATGATATACAGGCATTGACAACTAACACAGAAATACCATTACACACCCATCTTTCTCTTACACTTAACCATCCACCTTTATGGACGACTATAGAATTACATTTTACCATAATTATTTACTTTTAACAACAGTGATCTAGCAGTGCGGTGTAAACTATTCAGTTGTGCTTGCATATCTATAGCAGATTCTAACATCAGTTTCGCATCATCAGCCAACAAAGGCATGCATTATTTAAAAGCATCAAGTGACAACAACGTCCTATATTTACCACTGTTGAATACTTCAAATGTTAACTCTCTAATGAATAAAGAAAACAAAAATCACGCACACACACACACACACACACACACACACACACACACACACACACAACACACATAGGAGAGTGAGTGAGTGAGAGAGAGAGAGAGAGAGAGAGAGAGAGAGAGAGAGAGAGAGAGAGAGAGAGAGAGAGACTGTGATAATGACGAGTCAAGTGACCGCATCCCACCACCACCCCTCCTCCTTCCCTTTCTTAAAGCTGACTGAAAATTGAATGGCGCTGGCCAGCACCCAAGCGTCCCATCTTGTAGTGACCCTCGTCCATAGCTCTCCCTGTTAAACAGCAGTATGTCCAGAATGATGGCACTTCATCTTCACCCCTTCTCTATCACTCCCTTCAGCCTTTACACATGTGTAGGAGATATAGCTACACCCACCATAGTATCATAAGCGGCGGTTGATTAGATAGTCCCACAGAGAGTGAGAAATGGGATGAGAAGCTTTGCTGAGGTGGTCAAGCCACGCGATGTATGTTGCTTGCCTTCCACTTTTGACAGTCTGGTGGTTCCCCCCATGTAGAGACCCTCAGGTCAATGTGTGTATTTCATATGGCCAGAGGATTGTCTGTACAGCCGTCCGTGATCACCTCACAGTGTAAGCAGCTACATTCCATCATCAGGAGATTAAACTTCTTGTTACGTATAAGTTTTTTGCTAAAGGAAATTAAGTAATTTTTTTTTAAAAGAAATTTCTGGGGAAAAAAAATTAAATAAGCTGTTAGGGTTCTTTTGCATTTGATTTTTGTTGCTGCTGTTGCGGTTGTTGTTGTTGTTGTTATTGTTCTTGTTATTTACTAATCATTATATCTAACTGTACCTCATACACACTGAGACACAAATGTGTAAAAAAATCCAACTTTCTTTTATGATTTACACGCACTTAAACTCCGCACACTTAAAAAGACGATAACTCTGGCAGATAACGATAAGAGTCCGAGTTGAAAAGACATCAGTAATCATAAAAACTGCAAATATCACAAATTTTTATAAGAACAAATAAAAACAAGAAGAAAAGGAACGAAAGAATTGAAATGTTCTAACGGTTCACAATGGTAATTATGACTGATTCTAAGAAGGTGGGTATAAAGTTAATGCGAAAAAAATTTTGAACAGTTGTTATGATTTACAAAATACGTCGCATTTGTAAGATGAAGTTTCACTGAAAATGAAATAAACATGTTTCAGGATGCACGCACTCCAGAACATGAAGCAGCGTTGCTTCTTAAAAAAAAAAAAAAAAAAAAAAGATGAGTCCAGCATCCTCTCACATACTCCCGACCATTAGCAAAGCGAAAAATGAAAACACCAAAACTATCGTTGCCGTCGTCCAATTCCCTGGCAAAAAATATCGAAATGTACATTGTGTCCACACACAGCAAGAAGAAGAAGAAGAAGAAGAAGAAGAAGAAGAAGAAGAAGAAGAAGAAGAAGAAGAAGAAGAGAAGGAAGAAGAAGAAGAAGAAGAAGAAGAAGAAGAAGAAGAACAACAACAACAACAACAAGAACAAGAAGAAGAAGAGAAGAAGAAGAAGAAGAGAAGAAAGAAGAAGAAGAAGAAGAAGAAGAAGAAGAAGAAGGAGAAGAAAGAAGAAGAAGAAGAAGAAAGAAGAAGAAGAAGAGAAGAAAGAGAAGAAGAAGAAGAGAAGAAAAGAAAGAAGAGAAAAGAAGAAGAAGAAGAAGAAGAAGAAGAAGAAGAAGAAGAAGAAGAAGAAGAAGAAGAAGAAGAAGAAGAAGAAGAAGAAGAAGAAGAAGGAGAGAGAGGAGGAGGAGGAGGAGAGAGGAGGAGGAGGAGGACGTGAACCACACCAATACATTTTTCCTCATAATCCCTGAATGTTGTTTTGTTTTCAGTCGAATTTATATCGATAGCTACCCTGTCAAACTGTAATTATCTTAAAAGAAAGTAAAATGGCGTGTTACACAAACTAACACGAACATTCTTTGTGAACATACACAAACCATAAACACAACCATCAAAATCAGTTCTACAAAACCTAACTGGCTATCTTAGAAAGCGAGTCAAACAATTCTCCATACTCAACAAAACAATGAATAAATGAATAATCTTCATTATTATGATCAGGCAGCGATTGTTTGCTAGCCAACGTATTCATTCACGACCACATGCACGATGTTTCAGACATTTAGGTTTTTTTCTTTACAATGTGTCCTTTGTGACAGTCCTTTTCAGCAGAACAAAGACTGATATGTCAGGTATTCAACGTGCCTGAAGTTAACCTCCCCACAACATTGTATTGCATAACACACAGTTTGATATAGGCCCTGCAGTCCAGCCATTTTGAAACATGGACGAAGTTTTCGAGTAAGGCCAGCAGATTGTTCACCTGAAATTTGTGTATACGAAAATTAGTGTTCATTCAGCTGTTTATTTACCACTCGAACCTGGCTTTCCATGGCATAAACAAGACAGTAAGTCAAAAACAACAACAACAACAACAGCATAAGGCCCATGAGACCTGCCAGAACAGTGACTTTTGGAATGATTTGGAAGATCTGGATAAAACCAGCAGAGGAGAGAATATGGAGGAATCTGATTATCATCAAACTATGACATGTATTCCAAAGCGTTGTGAAAAACATATGATCTACTGAACAATGCATTACGCAGTCGTGTTTACCAATTGATAACATTTTCTAACATCAGAATTACATCATCAGCCAGTAAAAAGGATAAACAGTTTCAAAGCAACAAGCAACAATGAAGCACCATGCATACCCCTGTTAATTACTTCAATTGCTAACTCGATGATAGATAAAGAAAACAAACGTGCAAGAGAGACAGACAGACAGAGACAAAGACAGACAGACAGACAGACAGACAGAGACAGAGACAAAAAGGGTGATATTGGCAGGTCAAGCAATCCCATTCCATCCCCAATCCCACTTCCTTCCTTTTCCTAAATCCCACTGGAAATTGAATGGCACCCGCCAACACTCGAGTGTTCCATCATGTAGTGACCCTTGTTCATAACTCTCCCTGTTAAACAACAGTATGTCCCGAACGATGGCACTTCCTCTTCACCCCTTCCTGCTCACTCTCTTCAGCCCTCATACATGTTCAAGAGATGTAGTGAGACCCACATATTATTTTAAGTGGTGGTTGGTTTGTGAGACCCACCGAGAGTGAGAAGTCGGACGAGGAGCTATGCTGAGATCGTCAAACGACGCGATGTGTGTTGCCAGTCATCCACATTTGACGGTCAGGTGGCCACCCTGTAGACAGACCCTTAGGTCAATGCGTGTATTTCATGGGGTCACAGAATTGTCTGTGTACACCATATGATATCACCTCATTGTGTAGGCAGCTACATTCCATCATCAAAAGATTGAACTACTTGTCACTTGAACTTGAACTTGAACTTGAGGTGTCTGAGGCCTCGTTCGAGGCCTGTTCACCTTCGAGACTTGTAGATGTAATCTACACCTGAGAAACATGTGCATGCTTTTTATCTAATGAAAAACAAGTGATATCTTTTGAACAATAAATTTCTGAACAAACTGAATTAACCATTTAGATTATGTTGCGTTTGTGTACTATTTCTTTTTTTGTACTAGTTATTCTGTTAAACAGTATCCCGTACTGACAGAAAGAGAACATGTATAGAAAAAAATACTCTACTTTCCTTGACAATCTACACACATTTAAACCCCACTCATAGAAAAATAAACTGTGGAAGATGATGGCAAGAGTTTAAGTTGAAAAGACATCAGAAATCATATAAAGTTGCAAATATTGCATAATGTCATCAGTAAAAATAAACAAAGAAAGATAAAGGGAAAAAAATCGAAATGCCGTATTTAACAATATATTTCTGAGAAAATAGCATTTACCGTTTAAATTCTTTTGTGTTCGCGTTACATTTTTTTCTTTTTGCAGGTTATAATGTAAAACAATGACTCATGCTCACAGAGGGTCATATGCTAAAAATACCTTCCTTGCCGATCTGCCCATATCTAAACCCCAATTATAGAAAAACTGTGGTGGATAATAGCAGGAGCTCAATTTGAAAAGACATTAGAAATCATACAAAGTTGGAAATATCGCAAAAATGTAACCAGTCAAGAAAAAAAACAAAGAGAAAGAATTCAAATGTCCTAACGATTCACAGTTCTGATTTTAAACGATTCCAACGAGGCAGGTGTACACTGAATGCGATAAAAAGTTTTTGAAAAGTTCGTTTTGGTGATTTTTATAAAACACGTAGCATTTGGGAGATGAAGTTTCGTTGAAAATGAAATAAACAAGTTTCAGAATACACTCAATCCAGAACATGAAGCAACCCTGATATTCTGAAGAAAAAAAATCAGTGCAACATCGTATTGCGTACCCCTGACCATTAGCAAATCGAAAAATCAAAGCAAAAAAGAGCTCGTGCCAGTCGTCCAGTTTCGTAGCAAAAAAATCGAAGTGTGGATTATGGCCACACACACCAAAGGGGGAGGAAGAGATGCAGGAGGAGGCGGAGGAGGAGGAGGAGGAGGAGGAGAGGGAAGAGGAGGACCATTTTTTACATATGGGAACCACACCAGTATATTTTTCTTCACAGTGGATGAATGGTTTTTGTTCGTTTTTTTTGTTTCGTTTTGTACGTGTGTGCGTGTGTGTGTGTGTGTGTGTGTGTGTGTGTGTGTGTGTGTGCGGGGGGTTGCTTGTTTTTGTTTGGTTGGTTGGTATGGTTTGGTTTTTGTCAGTCAAAATTGTATAGATATCCATCCAGTTAAACTGTAATCATCGTAAAAGAAAAGCAAAATAGCGCGTTAAAGAAGCTGATATGAACATTCTTCATAAACATGCACATACCATAAACACAACTGTTGAAAAAAGCACAGTTCTGCAACACCTAGGCGGCTGTCTCGTAAAGCAAATCAAACAATTCTCTGTATTTTACAACAAATTAATTCTGATGGTAATGTTTAGACAGGGAAGGGGTTAGTGACCGCCAAGGACACAGACAGGAGTTAGTGACCGCCAAGGACACAGACAGGAGTTAGTGACCGCCAAGGACATAGACAGAAGTTAGTGACCGCCAAGGACACAGACAGGAGTTACTGACCGCCAAGGACACAGACAGGGGTATGTGACCGCCAAGGACACAGACAGGGGTTAGTGACCGCCAAGGACACAGACAGGGGTATGTGACCGCCAAGGACACAGACAGAAGTTAGTGACCGCCAAGGACACAGACAGGAGTTAGTGACCGCCAAGGACACAGACAGGGGTATGTGACCGCCAAGGACACAGACAGGGGTTAGTGACCGCCAAGGAAACAGACAGGGGTTAGTGACCGCCAAGGACACAGACAGCTACAGGGGTATGTGACCGCCAAGGACACAGACAGGGGTTAGTGATCGCCAAGGACACAGACAGGGGTTAGTGACCGCCAAGGACACAGACAGGGGTTAGTGATCGCCAAGGACACAGACAGGGGTTAGTGACCGCCAAGGACACAGACAGGAGTTAGTGACCGCCAAGGACACAGACAGGAGTTACTGACCGCCAAGGACACAGACAGGGGTTAGTGACCGCCAAGGACACAGACAGGAGTTACTGACCGCCAAGGACACAGACAGGAGTTACTGACCGCCAAGGACACAGACAGGGGTTAGTGACCGCCAAGGACACAGACAGGAGTTAGTAATCGCCAAGGACACAGACAGGGGTTAGTGACCGCCAAGGACACAGACAGAGGTTAGTGACCGCCAAGGACACAGACAGGGGTTAGTTACCACCGCCAAGGACACAGACAGGGGTTAGTGACCGCCAAGGACACAGACAGGAGTTAGTGACCGCCAAGGACACAGACAGGGGTTAGTTACCACCGAGGACACAGATCTGATGGTAGTGATCCTCCGACGATAATGTTCTTCTTCTTTTTCTTTCTTTGAGTGTCCAACTTCATCGAGTTGAAGATTCTGACACTTTTGTGTGTATGACCGTTTGTTTTTTGTTTTTTTTTATCCCGCCATTAAGGCAGCCATACTCCATCTTCGGGGAAGGTGCATGCTATGTGCAACGTGTCATCCATACCAACGGCCAAACTGGCCTTCTCTTCCGAAAGTTGGTGATGGGATTTTACGTGTGTGCAAGATGTTGTGCGTGCGTTCACACACGGAACCTCGGTTTATAGTCTCATTCGAAGGACTGTATGGGGAATGGAGTCAGAATCAATGTTAACTCCGAGCGAAAAATCCCCCTGTACCGAAATTCGAACCCGTATGTGCTAGCCAACGTACCCATTCACGATCACGAGTAAGGTATGGAAGCCATTTAGTTTTCTATCTGAAATGTATCCTATGTGACAGTCTTGTTCAGGAGAACGAAGACTGATGTGCCAGAAATTCAACATGGCTGAAAGCAACCTCTATACGACGCTGTATCGCATAACAAGCAGTTTGATATAGGCCTTCGGGTCCAGTCCATATCAAACATGGACGAAGTTTTCGAGTAAAGCCAGCAGACAGTTCACCATAGATTCACGTATAGAACAATGATTGCCCATTCACTGTTTGTTTATCACTCAGAACTAACCTTTCTTGACGATAAACAAGACAATGAAGCGACGAGAGAGGATAGGTCACGTGAGACAAGCAATAATGTCAGGGTTTTTTTTTTTTTATTATTGGCTAGATAAAGACAAAACCAGTAGAGGAAATTATACGTTGGACTCTCATTATCATCAAAGCATAACAGATGTATTCAGTTTGTCCACAGGCAAAAAAAATGTGAGATAATCTACTGGACAGTGCACAAACAGTATCTGTTTTGCATTATACTAATTTATGTTTGGCTAAAAATAAATGAGCGAGAGAGAGAGAGAGAGGGGGGGGGGGGCAGACAGACAGAGAGAGAGAGAGAGAGAGAGAGAGGTCAAAGTTCATAAGTCATCGAGAGACAGACCACAGAGAGAGAGAGAGAGAAAGGGTGGGGTCGCTCAGATGGCGGAGGAGTTGGCATGGGAAGGAGAGAGAGAGACAGAGGGAGAGAGAGAGAGAGAGAGAGAGAGAGAGACAGAGAGAGAGAGACTGAGAGAGAGAGACAGAGGGAGAGAGAGAGAGAGAGACAGAGAGAGAGAGAGAGAGACAGACAGACAGACAGACAGACAGACAGACAGAGACAGAGACAGAGACAGACAGACAGACAGAGAGAGAGAGAGAGAGATGACGTGGACAGGCCAGTTAAAATCTCATTTTGGCAATGCTGCAGGAAATTGAATGGCGCTGGGACAAGAGACAGTAAACATGATATAGTGGAAATAATGTTGCAGAGCGAACATTACGATATATATCTATCTATCTATCTATATATATATATATATATATATATATATAGAGAGAGAGAGAGAGAGAGAGAGAGAGAGTATTCATTCATGAAATAGACTATGGTCCATGATGAAGGGGTTTGTGAACATGTAAAGCGCAATCATTGTATGCAAACATATTTCATTACAGAACAAAATGCAAGTAATTGTGAACATTCTTAGGAAGTGAAGGCTTCTCACTATTTAAAGTATTTGTACAAAAATATGAATATTCAGCAGAAGTAAACGAACAGTGAAAGCTCAGTTTAAATAGAGTGTCCATAGTATTTTGCCATCATAAACTTTTTTAAAATGCTCGTGTGAGCTGGGCAGAAAAAAAAAACCCTTCAGATTCCCGTGATTCATTGCATAAACGATAAAGCAAATCATTGTCAGTACATATTCCATACCTGAAACAATGGCTAGCTACTTCAGGTATTCCTAATCTAAATTCGACCGTTGAGTATTTCCAGTGTTTATCTATGTCTAGGGCTAGGTAAGTTTTCAAGTCATGTACATCACAAAAGTTCCTGTCAAACTCGATTTTGTCAGTGCTTTGAATATAATTAGACCATTTCTGCCATTTACACTCTGCCAGTCATTACCAAAAGAGATTCCTTGATATCGCCAATACCTTGTCTCAAACAAAGAAGTCCAAATCTATGTTGAAACTGTCAGACGCTCACTGTTGCCACCCAGTTATTTTCACCTTCAGCATCTAAGTCATGGGACATTTCATACGCCTTACAGGATATTCTGATATCTCCCATCTGCATCAGTTTAAGCCGTGGGAGTTGGCATACACGCATGCATACATACATACATACATATACACACACATACATATAGACAAACAGAGAGGTAGGTAGATCGATGGATCAATATATAGACAGACCAACAGACAGACGGACGGACGGGCAGACGGACGGACAGACGGATAGATAGATAGATAGATTTATGGGTGGGTGGGTGGGTGGGTGGTTGGATGGGATGGATGGATGGATGGATGGATGGATAGATAGATAAATAGATATGGGAAACGACCAGTTCCACCTTAAAGGAGGTCATGTGGAGTCTGTTTGTGTATATCTTGAAACTTGAAACTTCTCTCAGTCGAAACCGATTCCTAATAGATAGCCTCTTTTCTAGTCCGAAAATTCGGAGTCATACACACAATGAGCTGGACATCACAGTTTACATTGCCACATACATGAAGAATAATTGAACCTACGTAAACTTTTCAAAAGACAATGCAGAACTTTTTCCTCTTTACTAGAAAGATCTTCGTACGTACTAGCAAAACCCAAACGTGTTGAAGATAATCTTACCGAATATTGATACACATTGTCAGACACCAAGCCCCATTCTGTCTTTGAGACAAACCCATACTTTGTGCTGCATTGTTTAGGAACACGGTTCTGAATGAAATACGTAACAGGTTGCGTAAAGGCTTCACTCAGAACTGTAATATGTATCAGAGTGTTCCAAGAGCTGTGATTGGGGAGGCCAGGCTCAGCCAGTCCTCTTCAACACCCTGATTGGTCGCTATGTGCACAAGAGTAGGGAGCTGCTAGGACACTCGGGAAAACGGTTAGAAGGAGATTTTACATGGCCGTAGTAGCAGCGCAATTCTAGGCTCTCCAGAGTGATAAGGCTACAGATCCTGACGGAGTCTCCCTGTCAGCACACGACCTCCTGGTGGAGTCCATTCAGGAACAAACAGAAGTGTGGTGCGGCAACATCCTCAAGGACACAAACACCGAGGCGGGACTGGCCATCTGTCCAGTCCCTACCGACGCACCACCTCTACCCACGCCAGGACTTCACCACAGCCAGGAACGGCCAGGAGGATCCGTCCTGCTGACAGAGGATCAAGACCCGAAGAGCCCCTCCGGAGAGCAAACGAAAGCCTTTCTAGTTCACCCAGCTGAGAACGTCACGGTGTTTGACGTCAAGCACCGTGACGTTATTTTCCCAGTCGCTGCGGAACCCCGAGTAAGTAAGCGAGATTCCAAAAAGAAAAAAAAATTCATCTATTTACTTATTGATTGATTTATTTTGCTGACATAAACAACAGCAGTTAGGCGTGCTCATTGAATTCACGTAGAGAGGAACGGAAACTCCTGTTGCTGGGACTGCTGTAAGTAACCTTTAGTTACAATCAAGACCTAATCACGGTAGTGGATGATGCTGTGTGCAGAAGTTCTGTGGTGCTTGTTCCGTTTTGTACGCAGTGTTTTTCTTTCTGTTCGCCAGGTGTGATTAGTGTCTGGATTTATGTAAAACAATAGAAATGTGTTGGTGCGTGAGTCGGAGTGCACCTCCGATACTATTGATGCAGGTTTGGCTGCGAAGAGATGACCATGTATTAACTGCGCACGTGAGAGTGTATGCATAGTTGGTTGAAGTAATAATGTTGAGAATGCATTCATCTCAAGTGTGGCTTGCGCATGGGGAAATTATAAAGATATGTGGAAGATGTACATAGACGAATGAGATCTGTGTGAATGCATCTGGGTAAACAAGAGCAATCGTATTTGTAGAAATGTATAAGAAAACAGAACGTGTATTTCCTAGTATTAGGGAAGGGCGGGTATATATTTAGTTGTAGATAGGGTCAAATCCTGAGGGCCCTGTCAAGCCTGAAGGTGAACACGTGGACCACGAGAAGCAAAGCACATCATCAACGAGCAACGTCTACAGGACCGATGATCAAGGGTCACGACAACGTCGACTGACCAGGAATCTTCCGTGATCATCACACGACGACAGGAACTGATGTGTGCTGGCTAGACAGGCCAGAACTGCATTTTTTTTTTTAGCCCACAAGACATAAACAAAAAAAGGAAGGACTCGCTTTAGTCAATGTGAAGGACTTGTTTTAGGCTATGATTTAATACTTTTGCTGTGTGCATACTTAAGTATTTAAATAAATGTGTGGTTAATTTACATTTTGATTTCAGTGACTGAATCGAATGAGAGAGTCGCGGCGAGAGACCAAAATTCGAATAAATAGTCAGGCACCCCCTAGACACGCTAATACCAGACGAAATTAGTGCCTGACACACATCGACAACTGACATAGGAATACAGTTATACACCCATCTGTTTCTCAAACTGAAATATCCGCCTTTCCGGATGACTACAATATAACTCTTTTCCATATCCACATATATCAGCAGCAATCCAGCGATGCAGTGT
>CM065718.1:44083440-44090940 GCA_033310375.1 Conus canariensis | reverse complement strand
GGGGAGTGATGGCCGTAGAAACAGAAACAGGTGAAAAAACAGAGACAGAGAAATGCCCACAAAGACGGAAAAAGAGTAGAATCATCATCTCTTCATCTAATGTGCAGAAACCACTATGAATAATTTTTCTCACTTTTTGTCTTCACTTGCCTGAACTTAGTCAACCTTGCCTCGAAGACCATCCGCCATTCTGTGATGTTCTGTGTTGAAGGTGGAAAACATCCTGGGGATCCCCAAAATAGTTCTGAGAGATCACGTTTATTCATGACGTAGATATAGTTACTTTTTGGGGTTGGACCGCACGTGATTTCTATTTCTGGGGTCTAGGATCATGTTTGTTCATAACGTAGAAATACTTTTCTTGATTGGACTACAGGCCTCACGTGATGGTCAATACTGTCTTGTATGGTTCATAAGTCGCTGAAATTGCCATGGTTATTTCGCAATCATAGGTTGCAAAATCTTTATAAACATCAACAATTACGTGTACCACTTGTGTAAATATGCATAAATCAGATGTGGGTTTCAAAATACTTACATGGATGATAAGTTGAGTCTGGTGTGTGTGTGTGGTGTGTGTGTGTTTCAGTTTCTTTTTAAATTTTAAAAGTGTCTAATATCATCTGACGATGAAAAGACATTAAATAAACCACTAAACTGAACTGAGCTGTGATTTCTTTCATGTGGTGTGGCGTGCTGTGGTGACCATAACTACATTACGACGGGTGTATCCACACAGTGGGCTGTTGACACGTTGAAGCATGCCACTCAGCCTGAAAGACAGATCCATGTGCACAGTGCTGGAGATGCTAGGTTTCCTGATTAGACCACCTGCTGTCGAACTGAGAAGAAAAAAAAGACTGCAATGAGAAAATTGATTATGGTTTTTCTTTTCTTTTCTTTTTTTTTTTTTTTTTTTTTTTTTTTTTTTTTTGGTACTCAAGCACTCTTCTTCATACTCCCCCGGTTCACTTCCTATTATGGAGCTCTCTCACCAGCCCTCCTGTCCAAACGTTCCAACCTTTCTTTTTATAAATAATAAATGATTTTTTTTTAATGAAAATGCGATAAAATTGATTTAAAAAAAAAAAAAAAAAGACTTGCCGATGTTGTCTACGTTTTAAGAGAGGGATCGATGGAGAAATGTGTCCATCAAGGAGCCCCTCAAGATGCCCGGATAAAATCGGTACACTTTTTATCTCTGTCTGTCTCTGTCTCTCTGTCTCTTGTCTCTGTCTCTGTCTCTGTCTCTCTCTCTCTCTCTCTCTCTCTCTCTCTCTCTCTCTCCCTCCCTCCCTCCCTCCCTCCCTCTCTCTCTCTCTCTCTCTCTCTCTCTCTCTCTCTCTCTCTCTCTCTCTCTCTCTTTATCTCCGTGCCACTCCAGTCGTATTACTCCCACTCCGCTTATTTCGGCTCCCCGTCCACAGCCACACCCCTGTTTGTCACGTCGCATCCCCCGACACCGGCGGTCCACAGGGAGCAGTCTATGTCAGCTCATCATGAGGCAGCCCACCAGAGGAGACACTGCACCGCTGTTAAAACTTCGGTGATGTTCCGTGGTGCCCGTTCTCATCCAACATACGGAGATCACCACCTTCTGAGCCTCTGTTGATGACAATGACTGCTTAGTCGCGGAGCTAGCATGAGCGAGCGTCCCCATAGAGAGAGCGCCGCCATGGTTGTTCAGCGATAGCGCCTGTGACCTTTCCAATACCAGCGATGTCCGATCGAACTCACCAATAGCACGGGTGTGGAGAGGGCATCCAGACTGTAGTCACCACGAGAGCAGGACATGAAGGGCTGAATAATTTCCTTTTTTTTCAGTCGATAGATGAGGATGGCAATAATACTATGGAGCTTCATTCCGGACTTATACTCCATGACAGAGCTATATTCTGCGCCTAAGACTACATGATAGAGCCGTAGTCTACGCTTACTTTCCTGATATATCCTGACGTCTACCAGGCCCGAGAGATACAAACACCTGTTGTGTCGGTTATGAAATTTGAGCATCTATCTCAGAGACACATCCATTAATTGGATGAAACTCGACATGTGGTTCCAGTGTTCCCACTCAAACTCTACGCCGGCAAGGAGCCGATTAATGAATGGCTCAGAAGGGCATCGAACCCACGATCCTCCCGCAATCCGACAGTTTAACCACTGCGCCACGGCGGCTGGTAAACTGGTGCACTCTTTCCTTTCTGATTCCAGAATGTCTATGGATTATAGGTGTGTTCAGAAGAGCACATATTCCAATAAACAGTAAACTGCCATGTTCACCGGATATCATAAAGACATGTGTGGATCATTACATGTAAGCTTTTACTCCGAAAGACATGTGTGAATCACTAATTTGCAACCTTTAGTCAAGAGGACATTGCTGAACATCAGTTTCTAGCTTTGACATGAAAGACATGTGGGGACCATACGTTTCTAGTCTTTAGTCCAGAAGACATGCGTAGACGATTAGTTCCTAGCTTTGCTCTGAAAGATAAGTGTTGAACGTTACTTTGTAGCCTTTGCTCCGCTAGATTATGTGTGGACCTTAAGTTTCTAGCCTTGAAGAAGAAGAAGAAGAAGAAGAAGAAGAAGAAGAAGAAGAAGAAGAAGAAGAGAAGAAGAAGAAGATATAACAATAACAATAATAACAATGATGTAGCAACAATGATGATAATGATAATATCATAAGGGAGTTTTATACGCTCTTACCTCTAACAATGGGAGCTCAAGGCGTTTACAAAGAGGGTCTAGTAAGACAGGAATACAATTGTTAAATAATCACTCAAATGAACTAAGATTTATGCAAATCAAAGTCATCAATCTTTATTTAAATGCATATCCAAACTATGCTAGTTTTCCATCACATCGCAAACACCGCTTTTACAGCCTTTACTCATGTGTGGGGCTTTAGTTTCCAGCCTTTATTCTAGAAGATGTGTGTGGACCATTAGTTTCCAGCCTTTCTTCTAGAAGATGTGTGTGGACCATTAGTTTCAGCCCTTATTCTAGAAGATGTGTGTGGACATTGTTTTTCACCTTTCTTCAGACGACATGTGTGGGCCATAAGTTTCTAGCTCTTATCTTAGAAGACATGTGTGGCGATTTTTTCTATTCTTTACTGTAGAAGATTTGTGTGGGCCATTAGTTTCTTGTCTTTACTCTTGAAGACGATTGGATCATTAGTTTCTAGTCTTTACTCAAGAAGAATGTTGGGCCATTAGTTTCTAGGCTTTACTCTAGAAGAGATGTGGGTCATTAGTTTCTAGCTTTACTCTAGAAGACATGTGTTGAACTATCAGCTTCCAGTTCTACTCTAGAAGACGTGCTGAAAATTAGTTTCTAGCTTTTACTCTGAATTATGTAGTCATTGCTAGTTATATCTCTGGCAGACTGACGTATAGGACACTTTCATTTCTATCCTTTTACCCTAGAACACGTCTGTGACACATTGTCTTCTAGCCTTTACTTCGAAAGACATTTGTCGAACATCAATTTCTAGTCGTTGCTCTAAAAGATGTGTGTGGAATATCGGTTTCCAACCTTCATTCTGGAAGACGTGCGTGGAAATTTTTACCTTCTGTCCGCCTTTTCAAATCAATTTCAGCTTCCCGGCTTTCAATTTCCTGATGTAAATAATTGTCTGTCTCGTTCCTTTCTGGCCAACTTCGTGATTGGATTTTTTTCTAATGTCTCGAGGTTAGAATAATGTCTCGCAGCAGGTTGATGTATATGCTGGTAGACAGAAGAAGCCTGTCCTCACAATTGTATTAGACGGCGAGTTGGATTGGTGTTGACACCCATCCCACGATTGATCCCCTTGTCCCAGACCATCCTCCAGGGTACAGTGAAGGGGGGTGGGGGGGTGGGAGTTCCATCAGCAGACGGAGTCTGGATGAACGACATGTCACGACATACGGAATGAAAGAATGAATGAATACATGAATGTAACGACCACGTTTCGAAGGAAAAAGGAAATTATCACAGAGATGACTTCTCACTGGGTATCATGAATACATTGTTAAATCAGACAGCCATGTAAATGATTTGTCATGTCATCAGTCGGTGAGTAAGTGACCTGTGTGACTGATTACACCGTCTGTGTGGCCCCCAAGTAAAGAAATAACACCGGATGGTATTCGGGCAATGAACAGCTTTCAGTGAATGAGGAAGGTATATTAGTATGAGAACATCTCTACAGGTTGAAGGATGATCATCGTATGATGTCTCTGCTTGACTGTACAATAATGTCCTTGTCATCTCTCTCTCTCTCTCCTCTCTCTCTCTCTCTCTCTCTCTCTCTCTCTCTCTCTCTCTCTCCTCTCTCTCTCTCTCTCTCCCCATGCACGTGTACTTGCCAGCCCGTCTGTATTATGTTCGCCTTTATCTGCATGCACGCAAATTCCAGTGGGTGCGCCTTCTCTTTGCCCACACTTTGCGGGTAATTTGTAGACAGTACACACTTGAGAGGGTATCAATGACGGGGGTCATTCCAGTGAAACGCCTGGCCTTGGAGCTGCATTAATTTGATAGTTTGCTATCATTAAGAACTTATTCCCGTGCCACTGTAGTTTGTTAAAAAAAAAAAGTTGGTTAAAAGACTAAACAAATCTTAAATAAATGTTAGCGAACCGCCCAGAGAACGTGGACAAATGAGTCACAAGACGAAACACAACGCGTTTCGACCTCTTAGGTCTTCATCGCGTGAGACATAAACGAATAAAACAACGAAAATTCACTTAGCTTTGATCGCTTCAGATCACTTCACAGGGTTCAGCGCAAGGAAGAAGGCGTTGAACAGACTAAAAGACTAAAGTTCCCATAGCGTGTACTTTGTTAAAGACTGTCATTTGTAACAGACACTTAAAAGACTAAAGTTCCAATAGCCTGTTGGTCATAGCTGCAGTGAACTTTCAGAAGTTCACCGTGTCTAGGGCACGGCATGATGCCGAGCCCATTCCTCTCCTTTTCCCTTCTTTCAGCCTCCCCTGAACTGAATCACGAGCCCATAATTATGCAGCTGTATGGTTTTCATTTTTAGATCGAAACTGGTGCAGCTTTTACGTTCACGCTGCTTCAGTTCTACATGTGGTGTATGTGTGTGTGTGTGTGTGTGTGTGTGTGTGTGTGTGTGGTGCGTGCGTGCGTGCGTGCGTGCGTGCGTGCGTGCGTGCATGCATGTGTGTGTGTGTGTGTGTGTGTGTGTGTGTGTGTGTGTGTGTGTGTGTGTGTGTGTTTGATAGCACTTGTTTAAACTCACCCACCGGCGTGTGAATCTAAGCCAACTTTCCCCTTTGTCTCAAAGTCACTTCCTTCTTTCAGAATTTCCGAAGTGTAGACATTTCATACCAACCATGACACATTGCACCTGAATTGATGAAGGGGGGGGGGGGGGGTGTGATTCTTGACCTGAGGCAGAACTAGTCCCCAACCTGATCCAAAACCACTTCCTGGCCTGATGAGTGATTTGCGGTATGGTCCAGAGCCCCCCCCTCCCCCTCCCCCCTTTCTCCCCCTCCCCCTCCCCCCCCCCACCCCCCCAGGGGGTGATTTGAGCACACATTCAATCTATCCCTGTCGTAGGGCGTAGTTTGGTACGTGCCTAATAACCAGGTTTTCTGGCCGTGCCCGAAATCACTCACTGGGGATTGGTGGGTTTTTTTAACGGGGTGGTAAGTTGTTCTAGCTCAGGTCCACAATTACACCCCCCCCCCCCACACACACACACACACACACACACTCCCTCAAGTTCAGGTGCCATGCGTCTTGTTTGATGGGTTTTTTTGTTTGTTTGTTTGGGACGCTAAGAACTTTTAAAGGGAGTGATTTGAGAACAAAAGGGAGATCAGTCTGGATTTATTCCATAGGGGGGGGGGGGGGGGATGGGGTTGGGGTTGGGTTTGGGCACGTGCTCTTTCTCAGCCGCCGGAGAGTAATTTCGGGACGTGGAGTGATTACGAAACCTTACACCGGAAACCGCTACAATAACCAAATTGGTCTTATTGGAGACGGGAACACACCGGTGAGAATCTTTTTTTTTTTCATCTCTCTCTCTCTTCTCCTCTCTCTCTCTCTCTCTCTCTCTCCCTCTCTCTCTCTCTCTTCTTTCTTTCTCAGGATCGCCCCTGAAATGTGACAAATTACATCAGCAGTTTCGTGCTGGTCCTTTCAACGAAAGAAGTTGATGCTGTTGTCGCAATGAATTCTGTGTGCCCCTCTACTTGCCCATTTGTCCCACACATCCCTTTGACCGTGAACCTCAGGTGACCTGTAATAATCACGTGTCGTTCAATGAAGTACTGCTTCTCTTGTTCAGGTATATATTGACAGATTGTCCACACACAAAAGATCGGCTTACTGTCTCTCTCTCTCTCCTCTCTCTCTCTCTCTCTCTCTCTCTCTCTCTCTCTCTCTCTGATCTTCTGTGTCTCTCTTTCTCATTCTTTGTTTGTTTGTTCGTCTACATGTATTTCTATGTTCGTCATCCTATTCGTCTCCCTGTCTCAATAACTTCCCGTCATTTCATACATCTCTCTCTCTCTCTCTCTCTCTCTCTCTCTCTCTCTCTCTCTCTCTCTCTTCTCTCCTCTCTCCCCCCCCCCCCCCTCCCCTAAAGCTTCCAGCGAGAGGGACAGACACACACACCCACGTCAACAGCAACGCGTTATTTCTGGATCAAATCACAGCAGATGAAGCTCGTCACTAAGGCAGGGCTTCGCACAGGAATCAGAAATATGTAAATGTCGCTGGACACGATCGACACCCAATATCACGTCGGGTTGCCAGCTCTGGCAATAAATATGCACGCTGATGCAGGAGGAGGTGGGGGGGGGGGGAGAAAAAAGACCAACAAACAACTGCTGGTGAAATTTGAGAAATTACTCCTGCTTATAAACAGCGCTCGGGGGATTATTGAGGGGAAACCTGCGGCTGAGGCCAGGAACACTCAATAATACATGTGCGCTCAGGTGATGGGTAGCATAGGATACCCTGGTTTGGGGTTACAGGTCTTTGGGTCATCGTGTGCAGTGGCTGCACTTGTTTTGTTACATAACACCCAAGGTTCCTGTTATAGACAAATTGTTCAAAAACATTAGGAAGACCCACAAACGTATGCTTTTACGCGCGTTCTTGTCTTAGCGATTGGTTTGTTGAAAATATATATTCACCCTTACACAGTTGTCGTCGTATGTAGGGGGGAAATCCGTAAATTTACATAAGCAGAAATATCAATAATCGCCTGGTGAACAAACTTCAGAACAATTTTGATTTTAGGATTTACTGAAAACTGAATGGAGCTAAAAAAAAAAAAATCATGTTAACACTTATGCCATTATGGACCAAAGAGTGACCACATCTCAAATACAAGAGTTGGTTTGTTTCGCATTTAAGCCTATGTCGGATCATTTCGGATAGCAGATTTTAATATGGAAAACTGTTTCATATCATATGCTACTTAACTGCAACATCTACTAATTGCTGACACCACAGCATACCGTT
>CM065718.1:44068440-44080940 GCA_033310375.1 Conus canariensis | reverse complement strand
CCAACTTGTACTCTACTCCCCACATTCAAATACCTCCTAGTCATCTTTTTTTTATCGATTTGGGTTTGATCACTTAAATAAATCCTGCCCTCTCACTCACCCCCCCCCCCCTCCATCCTTTTTGTTCGTTCCCACTCCTTTCTCCTTCCACCCCCCCCCCCCCAGCCCCTCCCCCTCCGTTCCCGACCTGTCTCCGTTTCTAAACAAAGCTATTCCGCTTCTGTCAGGTGCCACACATTTCCGCCCACCTCTGTCTCCCTTCCACCCCTATCTCCCTTCCACCCCTATCTCCCTTCCACTCTATCTCCCTTCCACCCTATCTCCCTTCACCCTATCTCCCTTCCACCCCTATCTCCCTTCCACCCCTATCTCCCTTCCACCTCTATCTCCCTTCCACCCCTATCTCCCTTCCACCCTATCTCCCTTCCACCCCAAACGTGCTTTGCAGTAACACCGTTAGGCTTGCCATGGAAACAGTGTTGTTTGTACGTGTCACACACCGCGTTTGCAAACACTCAAACCGCAAACACAGCATGTTGACTCCATACCCGCGCATTTGCTCCGTCCATTCAAATGAGAGACTGGGGAAACCAGAAATCTCTTTTTTTTGTGCTCCCTTTACCAGAACAACAACAACAACAACAACACTTCACAATGACAATTTGCATTGGGCAATAAGGTACAAATCTCTACTAAACTTTAGACACACTGACCACATCACCACTCAACAGGTGCGTCAAACCATCAGGCAGTGCCTAGGTCCGTCCGTACAGAGATCTACTGACATCAGTCAGGGGGATAATTACGTGGGTTCGTCCATGTAATAAAATCCGAAGGGGGTGCTAAAACACAATTGTCCAGGGAGCTTATTTAGGACGGAGACGGAGAGGAAGACAGGAAACAAAAGATGGACTGACAACACTGCAAAGTGGACAGGAGAAACGTTTGGAGAGACCCATGCCGTGGCACTCGAGCAACAGAGCAGGAGGAACTTGGCAGACTGTTTAATGTGTGGCTGGACGATGGGCAGCGCGTGTGCTCTCTATCCTGTGGACTGAGGTTCGATTCCACGTTTTAACATTTCTTTATATTATTTCATTGCATCTCTCTCTCTCTCTCTCTCTCTCTCTCTCTCTCTCTCTCTCTCTCTCTCTCTCTCTCTCTCTCTCTCTCTCTCGTTGGTAAATTGACGCAGCTTCCTCCAAGATCTTATCTAATTTTTTTTGTTGTAATAAACATTTTATTGCATTTTTTTTTTAAACAATAACACACACACACATAAATGAAGAAAGAACGGGAAAGGGGCACATGGAGTGGGTAGTGGGGGAAAACGGGAAGGGGGCATATATACGAAAGGGGATATCTGAGATTATCATACTCCTGAAAGTAACATCATCATCAATAGTAATAGTAACAGCAATAACATCTCAATAATAACAACAATACCTACAACAATGAAGAACAGCATGACTGTCAAGTGTGCGTTGTGGTGGGGAGGGGGGGAGGGGAGGGGGAGGGGGGGGGGATGGCGAAAACATGTGCAAATGGGCATGGAGTATGCAAGAACATTTTGACATATACATATATATATATATTATATTATATATATATACATATATTATATATATATATATATATACATATATATATATAATATACACACACACATACATACACATACATAAATATATATTATACATATGCATACATACACACATATACATACATACATACACACATATATATACATACACATATATGCACACACACATATATATACTCACACACATACATACACATACACATATAATTATACAGTGACAAATAAAGGTGTATAAAAGTTCCATTCTGTAGTAAACCTAGACACATTATCATTAATTTTCGCATTGTATTGTTCTATCTTGTATCTTTTATTCAGCTGCTTCTGAAAGATAGTTAAGTTAGGTGGGGATTTTTCTAATATACATTTGTATATATATTGTTTGGCAAACATTATTATAAAGTCAAAAATACTATCTGTATTAGAATGGTTATCCACATTAAAAAGTACCAGTTCACGTGAAATCTTTAAATCATAAACATTTTCACATTTTTCATTGAACATTTTTCCAAAGAGGTCCAAAAACATCTAATATATTTACAATCCAGAAAAGATCTATCTAATTTGTTCTGGGGAAAATGGGTTCAGTTCCGATTTCTCTGGGGAGTACGGGTCATGCAAATCATCATTATGAATATTATCCGTGGTGGTGGTCGCAGCGGTGGTGGTGATAGTGGTAGTGCCAATGCTGCTACTGCTGCTGCTGCTGATGTTGTATTTTGCTGATTTGTAAAATAAAAGAAGGCTACCATGGTTCCCGTGCACACGGCAACGCATCTGCAATAGTCTGTGGCCAAACAAGGAGCAAACTGTCGTGTGACGGACTGATCGATGTTTTCACAGTGATACCCAGCAACCTCTGATAAAGCCTACGACTCGTGCATACCGTTTCGAGTTCAGGCTTAGGAGAAGAAAGGGGAGGGAAAAAAAACTTGATTTCACCCATCTCCACCTCATCCCCACCCTGTTTCTATGAACAATCTTCCCGCTCTCCCCTAGGGTGATATATTACCTAATACCAGCTGAATTTACCGGAAATGCGTTTTTCTGCTGATGCGCCTGCGTATGAAACTGGCCGAGCGCATTAATACAGTCAACGTCACAGTCTCGTGGCGTAGAGATAGTGTGTGATGGGGATTCAGAGAGAGAGACAGACAGACAGAGAGAGCGAGAGAGAGTTCTCATAATTTTGTGCACCAGTCTATGACATTGACATTATTTATGGTGTATGGGAGGAAATTGGTTGTGCATCAATACAAAGGAAAAACATTTTTTATCTCTTGCGCGAACAGAAAGCATTCATCTTGTCAGCGTTAGAGATTAAGTGGACTTTTAATAGAAAAAAAAGGTGGATTCAGTGTCTACATCAGCTTCTCCAAAATTTTGAATTTTTCTTGATATAGATATAGAGAGATAATTGTATGTATATGTACACATACATACATAAATAAGTAGATAGATGAAGACACACACAAACACATATACGTGTGCATGTGTGTGTGTGTGTGTGTGTGTGTGTGTGTGTGTGTGTGTGTGTGTGTGTGTGTGTGTGTGTAAATAGATAGATAGATAAGTGTGCATGTGTGCTCTGTGTGTGTGCTTGTGTCTGTCTATCTATCAGTCTGTCTGTCTCGTCTATTTGCCTGTGTCTGTGTGTGAGAGAGAGAATAGCTACATGAATTCTGTAAGCATTCCAAGGTGGTCACACAAACACGCACGCTCGCGCTTACACTCACTCACACACACACACACACACACACACACACACACACACACACACACACACACACACACACACACACACACCATGAGAAGGGCATGCGCACTACTGTCATTGGTATATAGGAAAAGAGGGAAAACAGTTATTGTCCTGATGATCACAAATACTTTTCTGGGAATTATGACTTTTCCCCCGTATTTTCGTAGTTTTCTAAAGGATACTTAGTGTTTTCCTTGCGTTTTCCTCAAGGAAAACAGAGTAAACTGCTGTTAATCTCAGGATACCAATTGTGATCTTCAGAAAAAAAAAGCTTAACCCTGGGTTTTTTTCTGAGGGACAAAGGATTGGTTTCCTGGGGAAACACTTGTTATTGGCTTATGAAGCTAGCATGCTGCCTTAGAAATCTTTCCCAGTCTGCATTCTCCAGTATTAAGAACAGTGAGCTTGTTCATCTGAATCGAAAGCAGAGACTTATTTAGATGCTTCAATTTTTTTCACCTTTTATCCAATGACATGATGAAGCAGTTATCTGAAAAGAAAGTGGAAACTTCTTTAACTTGAATTGTAAGTCATTCTGTCTAAAGATTTGGTTTTACGGTTTGCGTTGTGATATCATGACTACGTTTTGAACCGACCTAATCTGATGGCATAATTATGCGTTGTGTCTCATTGTCAATGGCATGTTTGTACTTTGTTCCGTAGTTTGAACTAATGAGCTTCGCGTTGTACTGCCAAAGACACAAGTGTAAGCATCTCTATAGTGTATGATCAGAGATTATGATTCTCCTTTCTATTGCACCATCAATGATCATCATTATACTTTGTGTTGCACTATGAGATTATGGCATTTATGCTTTACGTTGCACGGTCAGATGATATGATCATGATTTGCGTCACTCTCTCAAAAAGTATGATTATACTTTGTGTCGATCAAACACCATGATCATGCTTTCTTCCCACTGTCATAAATCGATTGGTTTTGTGTCTAATCAGTAAATGTCGTGCTTATGCATTGAGCCATACTATCCAATAAGATCACCGTACTTTGCGTTGCACTGTCAAATAACATGACTCCCCTTTGTGTTGCAGGTTCTCTGTGTTCCAGCTGCCACATCCCCCCTCTGGTGTTCAGCGTTTTCTTCTGGCTAGGCTACGGCAACTCGCTCATGAACCCCATCATCTATGCATGCTCCAGCCGAGAATTCCAATTCGCCTTCCGCCGGATATTACGTTGTCAGTTCCGGCGGCGACCACGCGTCTTTTTAGCAGAACACGACGAAAAATCCGGCTCCTGCCATGACATCCATCAGATCGACACCCAGAGTAGCCGCAGCCGGTGTTTCAGCATGAAGTTTAGCCGCTCGTCGAAAAGATCGCAAAGTCATCGAGACAGGCTCACCAGGACTTTCAAAACCAAGACGTGGTCCAAGCGATGGAAGAGTCCCAGTCAGAACACACCAATCACCATGCACAGCTACGACACCACCCCTTCCAGCGCGGAGGTTCACGTGGAATCTCCCACGGAGAGCCTGCGAGAGCTGCAGCGTCAAATAGGGGTGGTAACTCTGGAGCAGGCTGACTGGTCCCCGTCCCCCTCCCGCCCGACTAACGTGGCCATTTTGGGGCAGAACGCTTTGCATGATGAAGATGTGTTCAGCGACTTGACTCACGAAGAAACGTATCTCAACTGTGTGTGCAGGATGATGGTCTTTACCGTGCTGTTTTGTACACCCCCCCCACCCCACCCCACCTCCCACACTGTTCCAAGACAGCCCTTCTCGCACAACGTGATGACAATAAACCCGTAATTTGCATTGAACATATCTCCCACTAATTTCTGTGAAATACACTTGATATAGACATTGTTTAGGACTAGTATTTGTGAAGGAACACGGTTTTTCATAGTAGACAGGAATTCACGACTGACAGACAGTGGCAACTGCACATTCTTTTCCACGCCCACCCCCACACCCTCTCTCTCTCTCTCTCTCTCTCTCTCTCTCTCTCTCTCTCTCTCTCTCTCTCATTATATATATATATATATTATATATATATATATATATATATATATGTATATATATATATATATGCTTGCGTGGATATACATAAAAGAACTACTACTGTGTCATAAAATATCAAGCAATGTCTATGCATCCGTGTTTAGTGGATTTCTTTTTCAGGTTGGGGTGGGGTAGAGTGGTGAGGGGTGGAGGGCGTGGACGTGTGTGTGTGCGTGTGTGTGTGTGTGCGTGTGTGTGTGTGTGTGTGTGTGTGTGCGTGCGTGCGTGCGTGTGTTGTGTGTGTGTGTGTGTGTGTGTGTGTGTGTGTGTGTGTGTGTGTGGTGTGTGTGCGTGCGTGTTAGGAGGAGGGAGGGAGGTGAAGAGGTGTAAAAGACAGTGGTTTGTTTTAAACATGGAAAGCGGTTTGATGTTCCTGGACTGAATCTTGCAGACTCTTTGTTAGTTTGGATTCGTTGTGTGTCTGTGTCTGTTTTATTTAAAGCAGAACAATGTTATGTCGCCCATTTGTCTAAAGAGATTCTCTCTCTCCCCCTCTCCATGCGCCCCCCCCCCCCCCCCTCCCCTTCCCGCCCATTTAGTCTGTAAGAATACAGACATGGTGAGCTCTCGTGACTGAAAATGATATGACAATCTGCTTCCTTCTACCGTATCGATTGTATTCGGCAAGTCTAATCACTGTCATCAGCAGCGTGTTCTGTCTTTTGACATCATAATTCTGACTCGACTGCCAGCTATGACCAACTCAGATCTTGTCCTCCTGTCTTCCTACCCACTTCCATTCCCCATCCCACCCCAATTCCAGTCCGGTACTCTTTCAATAAGTCTCATCTTCCCTGAAAAAAGTGGAGGCAGTCTTGAACCAAAAGCAGTCAATTACTAAAGGTAAGGGTGTTTATTTTCTCAGTGTAGCTTCTCTTTGCTCCATCGAATATTTCACATATCACTGTTTGAACTTTTTTTTTTTTTTAACTAAAAATCCCATGTTTTTACGCCACAATGTTAATGAGTGGTTTCATCTA
The DNA here is from genome assembly GCA_033310375.1 of Conus canariensis. Classification (NCBI taxonomy): domain Eukaryota; kingdom Metazoa; phylum Mollusca; class Gastropoda; order Neogastropoda; family Conidae; genus Conus; species Conus canariensis. The sequence goes on along the minus strand of CM065718.1, from coordinate 44,074,580 downwards.
CTACTTGGATTGTTTGCAGTTCATGTGATTCTCAGAAACAAGCTTCCGATATCTTGCAAGTCAAATCATCTAAAGGCATGGATGAAGTTAAGTCGTGTTTCTTCCAAGAATCAGAGGCAGGCAATAATAAGGACTTGCTGGGTCAAAAGCAGTACTTTTGTAAAAATTCAGTGCAGACCCTCCAAACCTGCTAAGATCACAACCAAGCATTTTGTTCACTCAGGCTTTCTGAAATCTGTTGCAAGCGAAGGCGGTTCTTCAGAAGCAGTGACTCAGCACCTGTGCTGTATCTCCTCCTGTGAGTTCCCCTTCAAAGACCTGATACTGGTTTCCCGTGGACCACCAGTGTCGGGACTGCAAAAGGAAGAGGCTTGATGTGGTTTTGTGTGGAGAGTCTGGAATGAGGGCGCGGAAGAAATGCCAACGAGAAGGCAAAGAAGATGAGACCAGCAACAGTAGTGGAGAGAGAGAGAGAGAGAGAGAGAGGGGGGGGGGGCACGCAGTTTCCACTGCGCACCCAGTATCTTCAAGACAACCGTGAGTTGGCGTGTGTTCGGGGAGATTTACTTCCTGCATCTTCTTTTTGGAAGTGGAATCAAAAACTTCTCGTGCTGAATTGCAACATGCCTGGGGTAGGGTAAGGGTTGGATGAGGGCTTGCTTTGCTGTGCTATTCATGGAAACACGGCTCAGAAGGCGACAAGCAGAGGCCTTTCCTTCCCATGAAATGCCAAACAAATGAAAAAAAAAACTATCAAACGCACCGTTAGGGAAGACCTGTAGAATTGTGTCGTGTGCTAGTCTTTAGAATCAATATTATAAGCCAATCGGAATAGACTATTCATTCTAACCAGCTGGTTCGCAGTTTCGTATGTGGGGTGACTCAACATAACGTGTTCACCGTGAATTCCAGTCTTCTTGTCATAATGTTACTTATTATTGCTAGCAAAAACACAAACAATAACATTTTAGGAAAGACATCGTCTATTATTATTCTACCATCAGGTCTATTTTGAAAACAAAGGCTTATTCATTTATAGGAAGTTAAGAGGACTTTTCCTTGTTTGTTCTGTGTACACTGTGCTGGCATTTGTGTTAGGTAATTTGATGCCGAAAGCAGCATTCGTTTGAAGCTGTGGGCATGTAATTATCTGTTCATGGGAGCAAGAGTGATCCTACTCGTTCGTTATTTTCTTCTTTTGATTTACAAATATTCAGGTTACGACAACAAAGACGATCACAACACTTGACAGGAAGTAAATGTCCCCAACACCAGTCGAAATGGCTCTGTCCGGAAGTTCACAAACAGGCCTAGCGACGCGTGGCTGCCGCAGTTAGATTGGCAATCTCCCACTACTGTCTCTGATAAGACGGATGATAAGTCTCCTGGACTGTCAAAATTGTCTAAGATATGCCAGGATCAGATGCAGGATTCCTTCGCTCAGTTGTGGTCAGAGTTCATCTAATCTGATGTAGAAATGACATGCAAGTACTTTAATCTCAACCGCCGTCCCTAGGTCCTGGTCAAGCCTCCGGAATTCTATGAGAGTTGAAAGCCAGACCTGGATTTTGTCCCACATCAGAATTAGGTCCTGTCTGGACTCAGAAGAATCAGGAACTCTCTCGGGATCTCTCAGGACCTCTGCAGGCTGTCCCAGTTCTATGGTTGGCATATATTTCAGAGCTATCTCCGAATCTCTCAGGATCAATGCAGGCTGCCCGAATCGAATCCTGCGTATTGCATTTAGTTCAGAACTCTCTCAGAATCTCTCAGGGTCAATGCAGACTGTCCGAATTCTACGGGTGGCATTTAGTTCGGAACTCTCTGAGAAGAGCGGGCTGCCCGTTTGAGTCTGCCGGCCTGCTTGAAGTTTATCAGGGTCAAAACCAGCATGTCTAGAATCTGTCCGCATAGGAAGACCTGCTATGATATTAAAGAGCGGATCTTCTGGAGTGTGTAGATCAGCTTTGTTTTGTTTTGTTTTTTGCTTCAGAATCGCTTTGATTTAGCCGTAGTCACTTAAGCTTATCAACCCTATTGGGATGAAATTAGAGCTGTCTGGACTCTGTCTGTCCTTTATGTATTACGATGTCTGTCCTTTATGTATTACGATGTTGCTCACTCCTTCAATGTCCAGCAGAGTATAACCATTATTAGATGGGTAAAGTTTTCATTCATAGCATCTGCAGTACTAACAGCGTGTCTGTCAAGGACAAGTTTTACATGATTGAATTGGTCATCTTTTTATGACAGTATTTCCGTTGAAATTGTATGCATTTCAATGCCTTGTTGAAGAGGAATCTATTGTACAAAAGTACCTGTGGTTGTTATTGTCGATCCTTTTGCAATCGTGCGTGCGTGTGCGCCTGCCTGCGTGCCTGCATGCTTGCGTGCCTGTGTGCATGCGTGTGTGTGTGTGTATGCATGTGTGCGTGCGAGCGCGCGCGCGCGTCTGTGTGTGTGTTGTGTGTGTGTGTGTGTGTGTGTGTGTGTGTGCGTATGTGTGTGTGTGGGGTGTGTGTGTGTGTGTGTGTGTGTGTGTGTGTGTGTGTGTGGTGTGTGTGTGTGGTGTGCGTGTGTGTGTGTGTGTGTGTGTGTGTGTGTGTGTGTGTGTGGTGTGTGTGTGTAAACTAGTAAATCTCCAAGATTCGCAACAAGCAAATGAAACGAAAACTGCATAATCAACTGAATATCCTCGCCTTTTTCTTACATGGTACATCCTCTAATGCAATAGAAATACACGCTTAGACACAGATTTCAGATTTTGAGTCGTAACTGACACAAAGAATGGTGCACATATTTCCAACTGTATATCTCATCCTCCCGTGTATACAGCATTCAAACCCATCAGTAACTCATACAATTCATCGCTCCCGCATGCGTTTACAGAAGGCGAATTAGAATCATCGAACATTTCATTAATGACAGTCTATCAATCACTGCTTGTTGCAGAAGAACGGAGCAATTTAAGAATCCCCGCAAATATATATAACAATGTAGCAATCTGGGTGTAAAATGTAACAATTAGTATATTTTTTTTTGCGCATGATGCACCAGATTTTGTTACCAATGTTACATTCTTCATCCAGGGTATGCGAACGATGTAACAATGATCACGGTTTTTTTTCCCCCTACGGGACTGTTTCTTTCTTCAGGTTTTATTTACTGAAAACCTTTAACTTTAGCCTTTCGCTGAGTTATTGATGATATTCTTTTCAGCAATTTCAATCTTTTCAGCAGCATAGAAAATATGTAATTAACAGTTGTGTTCTCCACATTGTTGTCTACTTGCATGACAGGAACATCGTCGTTGGATATTTTAAGTTTATCAACGCTTTCGGTCACCATCTCCAGTTGTTGTTTTTTTTTTGTTTGTTGGTTTGTTTGGGGTTTTTTTTTGTTTTGTTGTTGTTGTTTTCAGGGAAGTTGTCGTTAAGAGAGACAGAGAGAGAGAGAGGGAGGGAGGGAGGGAGAGGGAGTGGGAGAAAGAGAGAGAGAGAGAGAGAGAGAGAGAGTGTGTGTGTGTGTGTGTGTGTGTGTGTGTGTGTGTGTGTGTGTGTGTGTGTGTGTGTGTGTGTGTGTGTGTGTGTGTGTTGCTCCCACATGTAGGTTTTTATATTAAATTTCTACACTTAAGAATTATGTAGCATCTAAAAAAAAAAAAAAGAAAAAAAAAAAGAAAGTAACGTTTCACATCTTCCGTCTTTAATGCACCAAGAATGTAACTATTGTTATCTTTTTCATGCATCATTCGAGGATTGTTACATTCACCTGTGAGACTGCTTCATTGTTACATTTTGCGTCGTAACAGGGTGTCAGTCAGTTCCTGACGCGTACGTGCAAAAACCCCAATGCTCCTGGTGTACTCCTCTGCCCAGTTTTAATTTCCTGTGCTGTTTGTCAGGTCCACGTGTCTGGGATGGGACCACGCCGTACTGCTCTTTCTCGGTTGTCACTGAGTGCACTATTAAAGCTGGTCTTTCACAGCGCCCGTCAGAGAGAGAGAGAGACAGAGAGAGAGAGAGAGCGTCTGATTAGACAGCTAACTGTAGTATGGTGCAACCCGGTGTAACAGCCCGTTCTTACCCCCCTCTGGAACTTACCCCGGGGTAAGTCTGGGCTAGCCTGCTTTTACCCCCTGGGGGTCATTCCAGGACTAGCTAGAACTTACCCCCCCCCCCCCCCCCCCCTTAGTTGGAACTTACCCCCGCGGTGGTAAGTTTGGGCTAGCCTGGATTTACCCCCCCCCCCCCCCCAAAGGGTCAGTCTAGGACTATTTGGAATCTTCCTCCACCCCACCCCACCCTTCAAGCAAGAGAGGGTTATTCAGGGTTTTCCTCTGCCTTTTCCCAACACGCACACCCGCCTTTAAAAAAAATTGTGTTAGCCTGCGTATCAAAGATTTTAACTATTTTTACAGCTAATTAGTGTCTCCTGAGTGCCTGTGTACCTTGTACAATGCAGATGACATGGGGGGTCAGTTCCAACTAGGGGGGGTAAGTTCCAGCTAGTCCTGGAATGACCCCGGGGGTAAAAGCAGGCTAGCCTAGACTTACCGCGGGGTAAGTTCCAGAGGGTGGGGGGGGGGGGGGGTAAGAATGGGCTGTTACACCGGAATATCTGGCCACCATTCGTATGAATACCCCTCATTTTACTCACGCTGCCAAAGTTGTGTTTCTGTTCATTTGAAGGACCTTGTCTTCTATATTGACTGACCGACAGTGACTGTCTAGTTTGTCAGAACCATGCATATCGGATTTCTTTTTCCCGACGCTGTTTCTCTGTGTAATGCTAGGACTTTTGCTTCTGGGTTCAAGTCCAAAGTTTTATAACTTCTCGCTGAAAAGTTGAAGAGTACAGGGTAGGACTAGCTTATCGCATCAAAATGGACTGTAATTCAACGCTCGTGTGTGTGTGTGTGTGTGTGTGTGTGTGTGTGTGTGGTGTGTGTGTGTGTGTGTGTGTGTGTGTGTGTGTGTGTGTGTGTGTGTGTGTTTATGACTGGGGTCCGAGAGTGTGTGTGTGTGTCTGTACGTCTGTGTGTGTGTGTGTGTGTGTGTGTGTGTGTGTGTGTGTGTGTGTGTGTGTGTGTGTCTGTGTCTGTGTGTCTGTGTCTGTGTGTCTGTGTGTGTGTGTGTGTGTGTCTGTCTGTCTGTCTGTCTGTCTGCCTGCCTGTCAATTTTTGTGGTGTGTGTTGTTGTGTGTGTGTGTGTGTGTGTGTGTGTGTGTGTGTGTGTGTGTGTGTGTGTGTGTGTGTGTGTGTGTGTGTGTGTGCTGGTCAGTACAACCATGGGTTAATCTGATAATAAATTGGTTTCAGTCAGTCAGTGTGTGTGTGTGTTTGTGTGTGTGTTTGTGTGTGTGTGGTGTGTGTGTGTGTGTGTGTGTGTGTGTGTGTGTGTGTGTGTGTGTGTGTGTGTGTTTGTGTGTATGTGTGTGTGTGTGGTGTGCGTATGTGTGTAGATATGTATGTGCGTAGTGTGTGTGCTCCGTACGTGTGCTTCCGTGCGCACATGTATGCTTGCGCGCGCGCGCGCGCGCGTGTGTGTGTGTATACCGATTGACTGGCTGAGACAAGAAGAAGAAGAAGAAGAAGATGCGAAGCATATAAACGTACTCCCAGTTTTCCAAACCGCTTATAAATCGGCCAAGTGCTTTGTACGATAAGAAATAAAGGCAAAATAACGGTTTTAACGGTTATTTAACCGATGTACACTTTTGAAACTGGTATTTTAGTCCTCACTGGGCTAAAGCCTGTGTACATACCAAATTTCATCCAAATCGGACAATATGTCAAGAATAACGGTTTTTAACGGTCAGATTTTGAAACACTACATGGAAGTGCCATTTGTGTGTGATAACCTTTCTATATACAAAATTTCATTAAAACCCACCAATATATAAAAAAATATCGGCAAAATAACGGTTTAGCGGTTATATAACCGATATACACTTTTGAAACCGGTATTTTAGTCCTCACTGGGCTAAAGCCTGTGTACATATCAAATTTCATCCAAATCGGACAATATGTCAAGAATAACGGTTTTTAACGGTCAAATTTTGAAACACTATATAGAAGTGCCATTTGTGTGTGATAACCTTTCTATATACCAAATTTCATTAAAATCCACCTATATATA
>CM065718.1:43970940-44063440 GCA_033310375.1 Conus canariensis | reverse complement strand
CAAAGTTCAGAGAACTATTTGACCTCGGTTCATGTCCGCACTGTCCTGGATGCCCTGCTGTGTTGAGAAAGGACGAAAATGTCGAAAAATGCCCTTACTCGCAATTTTCAGGAAAGTGAGAAAGAAAGGAAAAAAAAAAAAAAAGGACCCGCCTTCTGTTCTGGACTCGCGCCAAAATTGAATGGGTTTGTTCCTGGGTCATAATCCGTCTTTCTACCGTGTTTTCTTTGAATCGCTTCAGTAGTTTTTGGGTAATCTTGTTGACCAAATGTTAATTCAATTCATTTCATGTTGTTTATAGCCCATGAGACCTCAAGGGGGCCATATCAGGGTAGCCACATCGTCAAAATCGGTTTCATGCATGTTTGTTTTGAGAGAGAGAGAGAGAGAGAGAGAGAGAGAGAGAGAGAGAGAGAGAGAGAGAGAGACAGACAGACAGACAGACAGACAGACAGACAGACAGAGAAGCAGTTTTATTTTCAAACATACTCAAAACGTCTTAAAACTTGAAACTAGTTTTTTTTCCTACAAAGAAATAGTCTCAGATCAGTTAGAAATATTTTTGTCTCTTAAAAACTCCAGATTCACATCCGGAAAAAAAAGTTGCCTGAACAAGGTTTCAATAGAGTCTGCTTCCAAGTGTGGATATCCTTTGCCGGGCAAATCCAAACTGCGTGAGTGAATGGGAACATAACCTCCTTGATGGAGATGATAATGGTGTAAGTCTGGGTAGCCTGCTTGTACTGTAGAATTTGATCCTGTTTTTGCCAGGAAAAGCGGCTATGACTCTCTCTCTCTCTCTCTCTCTCTCTCTCTCTCTCTCTCTCTCTCTCTCTCTCTCTCTCTCTCACACACACACACACACACACACACACACACACACACACACACACATACACATACGCACCCATGCACGCACGTAAACACGCACGCACACACGCACGCACGCGCGCACGCGCGCGCACACACACACACAATACACACACACACACACAACACACACACACGCGCACACGCACACACACACACACACACACACACACACACACACCAATCAGCTGGACCGGCATCAATAACCTTGACAATATACATGATTGTCGGTCAGGAAACATGAGCTACTGAATAAAGAAATCTTTCTTCTTTTTTGTACACCCAGTTCTTATGGAACAGGGAGTACTTTAGAATGGGAACGAAGAAATGCTGTCTGTGTGTCTGTCTGTCTGTCTGTCTGTCTGTGTGTCCGTGGTCAAAATGTGTTCCACTCGCTCCAGACAAAACTACTGGGCCGATCTTTCTAAAAATTTGTAGGTATGTTCATTATGGGCCACGGATGATGCCCGATGTTTTAGTTTACCGCTATAGCCGTTACTAACGGCTGTAACGGCCTGTAACGGTTTTTCTTCTTTACGGAATATCTCAGAAAGTACTTGGCCGATCTTTGTAAAAAAATGAGCAGGTACGTTCATTGTGGGTCACGGATGATGCCCGATGTTTTAGTTTACCTCGTTATAGCCGTTACTAACGGTTGTAACAGCCTGTAACGGTTTTTCTTCTTTATGGAATATCTCAGAAAGTACTGGCCGATCTTTCTGAAAATTTATAGGTATGTTCATTATAGGTCACGAATAATGCCCGATGTTTTAGTTTACCGTTATAGCCGTTACTAACGGCTGTAACGGCCTGTAACGGTTTTTCTTCTTTATGGAATATCTCAGAAAGTACTTGGCCGACCTTTATGAAAATTAGCAGGTATGTTCATTATGGGTCACGGATGATGCCTGATGTTTTAGTTTGCCCCGTTATAGCCGTTACTAACGGTTGTAACGGCCTGTAACGGTTTTTCTTCTTTATGGAATATCTCAGAAAGTACTTGGCCAATTTATAAGCGGTTTGGATGATCTTGTGACAAATCGGAGCCTCTGTCCACATGTAAGTGATGTAATGCTGAAAATGTATTAAACAACCGTTTAAAAAACCGTTATTCTGCCGTTATTTCTTGTATATATATATATATAGGTGGATTTTAATGAAATTTGGCACTTCTATATAGTGTTTCAAAATTTGACCGTTAAAAACCGTTATTCTTGACATATTGTCCGATTTGGATGAAATTTGATATGTACACAGGCTTTAGCCCAGTGAGGACTAAAATACTGGTTTCAAAAGTGTATATCGGTTATATAACCGTTAAACCGTTATTTTGCCGTTATTTTTTCATATATTGGTGGGTTTTAATGAAATTTTGTATATAGAAAGGTTATCACACACAAATGGCACTTCCATGTAGTGTTTCAAAATCTGACCGTTAAAAACCGTTGTTCTTGACATATTGTCCGATTTGGATGAAATTTGGTATGTACACAGGCTTTAGCCCAGTGAGGACTAAAATACCAGTTTCAAAAGTGTACACCGGTTAAATAACCGTTAAAACCGTTATTTTGCCTTTATTTCTTATCTCACAAAGCACTTGGCCGATTTATAAGCGGTTTGGAAAACTGGGAGTACCTTTATATGCTTCGCATCTTTTTTTTTTTTTTCTAACGGAGTGCTGATTCATGTCACTGTTTCTGGCAATGTTCATGTGCTTGTAACGAGCATATTTGTTGAATCGGGGTTTACCTGTTACCTATTTTTTTCCCTGCTAAGGCATACGCTCGCACTTGTGCGTGCGTGCGTGTGTACGTGAATGTGTATATGCGTGTGCATGTATGTGAGTATGTGTGTGTGTGTGTGTGTGTGTGTGTGTGTGTGTGTGTGTGTGTGTGTGTGTGTGTGTGTGTGTGTGTGCAAGCAAGCGTGTAGATGAGTGAGTTAGTGTGTGTGTGTGTGTGTGTGTGTGTGTGTGTGTGTGTGTGTGTGTGTGTGTGTGTGTGTTGTCTGTCTGTGTGTGTGTGTGTTCCTGTGTGTGTTCCTCTGTGTGTGTGTGTGTGTGTGTGTGTGTGTGTGTGTGTGTGTGTGTGTGTGTGTGTGTGTGTGTGGCGCGCGCGCGCGCGCGCGCGCGTGCGTGCATGTACGGTGTGTCGGTGTGCGTACGTCAGTGCGTGCTTGCATGGACATGTTTGTTTGATTTGATATCGTCAGCAGTGTTGATGGTATGTTTAAATAGACAGCATGACCTTGGTGAGCATGACTGATCCATTCAGTGAGTGTGAATGATCTGTTTGGTGAGCGTGACCGATCGTCTGGGTGAGAGTGAGTGATCTGCTTGGTGAATGATCTTCTTGGTGAGCGTGACCCATCTTCTGGGTGAGAGTGAGTGATCTGCTTGGTGAATGATCTTCTTGGCGAGCGTGACCCATCTTCTGGGTGAGAGTGAGTGATCTGCTTGGTGAATGATCTTCTTGGTGAGCGTGACCCATCTTCTGGGTGGGAGTGTGTGATCTGCTCTGCTTCTTGAGTGTGATGAGCGCGAGTGATCTGCTTCGTCAACGTGACTGATCCTCATGGTGAGCGTGTTCGGTCTGCATACAGTCAACGTAAATTGTCTGCTTGTTGAACATGACTGGCCTACTTAATGAGCGTGACTGATCTGCTTGCTGAACATGACTGGCCTACTTAATGAGCGTGACTGATCTGCTTGCTGAACATGACTGGCCTACTTAATGAGCGTGACTGATCTGCTTGCTGAACATGACTGGCCTACTTAATGAGCGTGACTGATCTGCTTGCTGAACATGACTGGTCTGCTTAATGAGCGTGACTGATCTGCTTGCTGAACATGACTGGCCTACTTAATGAGCGTGACTGATCTGCTTGCTGAACATGACTGGTCTGCTTAATGAGCGTGACTGATCTGCTTGCTGAACATGACTGGCCTACTTAATGAGCGTGACTGATCTGCTTGCTGAACATGACTGGCCTACTTAATGAGCGTGACTGATCTGCTTGCTGAACATGACTGGTCTGCTTAATGAGCGTGACTGATCTGCTTGTTGAACATGACTGGCCTACTTAATGACCGTGACTGATCTGCTTGCTGAACATGACTGGTCTGCTTGGAGAACGTGACTGGTCTGCTTGGAGAACGTGACTGGTCTGCTTGGAGAACGTGACTGGTCTGCTTGGAGAACGTGACTGGTCTGCTAGTGAGCGTGACTGGTCTGCTTAATGAACATGACTGGTCTAGCTGCTTGGTGAACGTGACTGGTCTGCTTGGTGAACGTGACAGGTTTGATTGGTGAACACGACTGATATGCCTGGTAGACATGACCGGTCAGCTTAGAGAGCGCGACCGTTCTGCTTTGGTGAAGATGTCTGGGGTGCTTGGTGAACGTGACTATAGTCTGCTCGGTGAACGTGACTAGTCTGCTAGTGAACGTGACTAGTCTGCTAGGTGAACGTGATTGGTCTGCTAAGTGAACGTGACTGGTCTGCTTGGTGAACATGATTGGTCTGATTGGTGAACGTGACTGGTCTGTTCGGTGAACGTGACTAGTCTGCAAGTGAATGTGACTAGTCTGCTAGGTGAACGTGATTGGTCTGCTAAGTGAACGTGACTGGTCTGCTAGGTGAACGAGATTGGTCTGCTAAGTGAACGTGACTGGTCTGCTTGGTGAACGTGACTGGTCTGATTGGTGAACGTGACTGGTCTGTTCGGTGAACGTGACTAGTCTCCTTGGTGAACGTGACTAGTCTCCTTGGTGAACGTGACTGGTCTGCTCGGTGAACGTGACTAGTCTCCTTGGTGAACGTGACTGGTCTGATTGGTGAACGTGACTGGTCCGGTTTGTGAACGTGACTGGTCTGCTCTATGAACGCAACTGGTTGTCTTGGTGGACGTGACTGGTCTGCACGATGAACGTGACTGGTCTACTTAGTGAGTGTGATACGTCTGCTTGGCAGAATTGCTTGTCTGTTTTGTGAGTGTGACGTGGTATGCTTGGTGAGCGTGGCTCGTGTGCTTGGTGAACGTGACTGGTCTGCTTCGTCAAGGTGACTTGCCTGATTGGTTAACGTGACTTGTCTGCATTGTGAGCACCATTGTTTGGTGAGTGTGGTGAGCATGCTTGGTGAGCTTAGCATATGATCAAAACAGCCTGCGTATGTTTTCATTGTTGTTGTTGTTGTTGATGATGATGATGATGATGATGATGGTGGTGGTGGTGGTGGTGGTGGTGGTGGTTGTGGTGGTGGTGGTGGTGGTGGTGATGATGATGATGATGATGGTGATGATGATGATGATGATGATGATGATGATGATGATGATGATGAACATGATCATGATGATCATGGTGATCTGATTATTTATCTTCCTGTGCATTCTCATTTGCTTTTATTGTCATTTGATGATTCGCCCGCACCTTCTTCTGTCTGAAAGGCAGAAAGGATCGCCAGTCTCAAGTTCTGTGGCTTCTGTGCCAGTGTTGTTATTTACGACATGCATGACTAATTTATCATTCATAGCAGGTTGCTCAGTGAGGCGTGGACTGGAAGGTGTTTGAGTAATAATGGTCAGGGGCTCAGATTTGTAAGGATTATTTCTGATTTGTACGCGACTATGACTGCAGATATCCCGATTCGAATTGAAAATGACATGACAATCTTGAAGATTTTTACCTGTCTGTGATTTGTAAGATACAGAAGGGCTTGGCATCAAGGCTGGAAAACGAGACTATATAACGACTCCACTACGAACAACTACACTGGCTACCTGTTGAGACATGCATTAAATACAAGTAATCCTTCCTTCGCCACACTTTTGTGCCAAGAGCCTTTTTTTCAGCTTACATTGCGAATTTTCTGTCTACCTACACAACATTAATTTTGACCATTCTGTTCATCCACAGAATGCATCATGTTTGTGTGTATTTCGAAATCCCGTACAAAGACATGTGGAGAAGTTGTCTTTTCATTCACTGATCCCAGACAACAAAACTCACAATTACAAGCTGCTCGCCACGTTAGATCAAAAGTTACAGGTAAGAAAGTATGAAATCATAAAAAAAACAACCAACCCAGCCTCACAGTAAATTATTGTGTGTGTGGTGTGTGTGTGTGTGTGTGTGTGTGTGTGTGTGTGTGTGTTGTGTGTGTGTGTGTGTGTGTGTGTGTTGTGCGCATGCGCGCACTCGCGTTAGTACACACGCTCTGTGTGTGTGTGTGTGTGTGTGTGTGTGTGTGTGTGTGTGTGTGTGTGTGTGTGTGTTCGCGCGCGCGCGTGCTTGTGTATGTGAGAGAGAGAGAGAGAGAGAGGAGAGGAGAGAGAGAGAGAGAGAGAGAGAGAGAGAGAGCACGTGCAGTTGCCGCCTGGCCATCAAATTAGAAATGTCACATTAATGAATAGAACGGCATCACCTGCTAATTATTTGCTTCTAGCATCCCTATTCATATCTTCATCATCGGAAAAAAAACACAACAAAATGTCCATTTCTTTTTCAGTTAAATGGAATACTGTCAAAATCAGAACAACAAAATGATATGAAATTAACACAACTGAACATTTCAAAACGATACTTTTTTATTATTATTATTATTATTTCTCCTCATTGCATATAATGAAACGATTTCTTAATTAGTTGGTTATGGGGAATGAAATCAAAATGGCATCCTCATCTTAAAACACGTCGGGTTAGATTTTTGTTAATGGTTTCATCGCTGATCGAAACTCGATCGTTTCATCTCACGGACAGAACCAGGACTAATGCAGAACGGCGATGAAAGAAAAACCCTTGGGATGGTTCCTTGGTTTGCTGCTCAGGGCCCGCCAGAATCATTAATTGTCAAGATGCTATTTCCATCAAGTCCCTGAAAGTTGAATTAACATCCAAACAAGTCCTGTGATCCGGACGTAGGCTACCCAAAGCTGTTCAATCGCAGTCTTCTCTCTCTCTCTCTCTCTCTCTCTCTCTGTGTGTGTGTGTGTGTGTGTGTGTGTGTGTGTGTGTGTGTGTGTTGTGTGTGTGGCGTGCGAGTGCATGTGTGTGTTATCGCTGTGTGCAGCTTTTATTTTATCTAGAAAATGTAGATGGATCACAAAAGTCGAATGTATTTATTTTTTCCCACAATGAGACAGGGGGGGGGGGGGGGGGGGGGGGGGAGCAGACGGTGTTACCCATAGTATACACTGCCAGCATGGAAGTGTAGAGAGAACATCATCAAATTAACAGCAGAAGCTGAGATGTTCAAACACATATTTTAAGTATTTATTCAAATATCGGCAAAGCCGTTTTTTTGTTTGTTTATTTGTTTGTTTTGTTTTGTTTGTTTTTATAGAGGATGTTTGGAAATCTGCAAAAGAGGTAATCTATGTAAGTGCTCGCGTTCAGCAAGAGTGACTCCGATGTTTTCATGGGAGAGATGGTGTTGGTGGGCATATCTTAAGCAATTTTGCCCCGTCAGTCAGCTGAACAATTCAAACATAGTAAGAAAATGCGAAAACATGGGTGCCAAATGGTGTCCCTGTAACGCAGACAGTCAATATCCAGGTCGTTATCCTGCCGTGAGCTTCAAATACATTTGACTGTCTAGATTTATTCGCTCGACGCATAAATTGAGGAAAGCTAACGCTATTTTCAGTGAATGCATAAGCGTTATCCTCCCTGATTTTTTTTTTTTTAATGCAAAACAGATATGTTTCAAATGTGCTACGTACAGAATATACAGAGAGAAACAGGCTGTAACAAAATATAGATTATCTTAGTACTGTGACTGAAATGAAAAGACATTTAGGTGAGACCATAAGCAAATTGTAAGTGAATAATGTAATAAATATACACCTGGTTTTATTTAAAATTTCATTCTCGTGGACAGTAGAACCAGATCTGGCAAAAATATGACAGAAACAATTACTACTCTGCCTTTTTGCCTGAAGAAGACCAAAGAGGTCGAAACGCGTCATGTTTGTCTTGTAATTTGATTGTCTCTTTCGTTCGACGTAACAGTAATTTTTTCTTTTAAGTTTATTTCAGTCTCCGCCTGCAGTCACCTCACTTTGAAACTGGCCTTCTGTTGGGAAGACTGATGCCCTTGTTCTAGATCGATTAGGAGAATGCAAAGCGACTGCACTTCAAGGACCCCTCCTTTACGTGTTTCTACAAGAGGAAGGGAGACAACACATTTTTTTTTTTTTTTTTTTTTTTTTTACAACGATCGTATGATGTCCCTCTTGTGTACCGATCGAAAAAATAATGATCGCCAAAGTCATCCTCAACAAAGTTATTACCCAAATCGATGACACTGAATCTCAGTATGGCTTTCGAGCATGCAGCGGTACCAACGACATGTTTTTGTTTTCATTTTTGTTTTTCTTCTTCTTCGTCGTCGTCGTCGTCGTCTTCTTCTTCTTCTTCTTCTTCTTCTTCTTCTTCTTCTTCTTCTTCTTCTCTGCAACTGCCATACATCAGTTGCAAGGGAAGTACCGACAGCAGAACCGAGAACGCCACATAGTGTTTGTTGATGTGACGTAGGCAGTTGAAATCATGAATCAGTTGGGCCTATGGAAGATCCTGCAGAACTTTGTCTCTGCCCAACACCGGCGCACATCACTGATCTCCCTTTTATGAGGCCAAAGATACAAACAAAAGAAAAAAGAAAAAAAAAAGTGGAGATAAGTTATATACCCATTCCCAGTGAAAACTGAAATGAAGCAAGGTTGTGTCTTGACTCACGCTCTCTTCTCCATCTTGTTTGCAACAACGCTGAGGGATGCCTGATGGAGATTTCAACAGCTTGATGCACGTCCAGTTTCATGAGGGTGGCAAAACTTTTCAACCTGCAGCATCATCGGGCCAGAACGTGAGCGTTTGAGGCCCTTCTGCCCAAGCCCCTCCCTGCAGACGACTGTGCTGTCACTGCACACCCCCATGGGGACATCCAGTGTTGAACAGGCCACTTCCCATCTGAATATAAATGTGGTGTGGTCCCCATGCTTTGGAACATATATACACTTGACTGAAACAGCACAGGCAAGATTTACCAAGCAAATTATAGGGAATGAGTGATTTGGCCTACAATTACAGATTACAATTTCCAAGGCTTGAGTATCGCAAGTCAAGGGTGGTATGACCTATAAAATTCAGCATGGTCATTATGATGAAAGCATCACTCAAAGTCTTTTCGTCTTAAAAGACAATATAGACACACAAAAATACCCACTAAAATTAGCAAAACCGTTCATTAAAATCTCATCTTTTTTCTCAGATTTTTACCATCAATTTATGGAACAATCTGCTTGATCACCTTGCCATCAAAAGAATTTTTAACATTTTATAAAATTCGCCTCAGACACCGGAAGGACTATTGCTTCCAGATAAATTTGTGTGGAAGAAGCTATTTGTCAACTGCGCATTCGTGAAAGACTTTTTTTAAAGTTAATATATCAACGCTGAATATTAAGGTAAAGGGCTTATAAAGCGTAAAAGCCAGTCATTGATATAGCGACAAAAGTAGGCGATCATGAAGTCAGGCAGTCCGGACCCCCAGCTGAATAATTTTAGTTCCTAAATGTACTAGCAGCATCCGACCAACGAGCTCAATTGAACTAAGCACCAGTTCATATGCTAAAAAGAAAACAACAACAAACAAACACACAACAACAAAAAACCGGAACCTCAATGACTTTTCCCCCTTTTTCTGTCCTTTTCATTTTCTTTTTTAATTGCCCGCGACCGAGACTGGTGCAAGGGAGGAAACTGCTATTAAATCACCAGTTAGGCACCAGTTTGCCTCCTTGTGCAGAAGTCCCAACAAAAGCCAGGAACTTGTGCATCCCAGAAGCCAGTGGCAATGATATTTTCATAGCGCAAATCATCTTAATGCCCGGTTCTTGGTACTGGAAACGGAAAGATAACCTTTGACAAAGAGGATAACTCGCGTATAAGCCCACTAAAACCCCACAAAGACATAAACATACATCTGAAATTTATAGGCAACACACGGTGTACAGCGGGAAGATTGCAAAAAATACTGATGATCGGTAATAGAAAAAGGATAGAATCAAACGTGGAGTTGAGGTGGGGGTATAGATACGTGTTTCGGAAGCATTTTAACTTCGATCTGTATCTCTATCTGTCAGATTACGTTGCTACATCCAGGAATCTGGCGTCGACAGGCTTTCTAGGTACTGTACACACACACACACACACACACACACACACACACACACACACACACACACACACAACATACACATTACTCTGTTAGTAAATGTTTATGTCTCTGCGTCAAAAGAGAAAGAAATAATCATTTGAACTTTCCACTTCCGGTGAAGCGGGGTCCTGATCGACCCATGCAATCAAAGAGCGGTAATCGGCTGCTGCAGCGCGCTGTGTATGGGTCCGGGGAACCCATAAACTATAAACTATTTGAGGACTCTGACAGGCATGGGTCCACTATGATCCACAACATCTGAAAAGGGACGAACACTGTAAAAACACGTAGTAAAGTTTATGTGAAATGTATGAAACTGGGGTACCCGCCAAATCTGGGTTGTGCAAGTCGAATAGAATAGGCCTACTGGGTTTGGACGTGACGAACTGTATGTGACTCATCGTACATGAGGGAGAAGGGGCGACAAAGGAAAACGTGCTTCCTTCGAATGATTTTTGAGCCAACTTACTAAGGACTTTTTTTTAAGGACTTTCAGTGTTCTTAGGTCACATTTACTTGGCAAATGGTGATTAAGTCACCAAGATGTTTCAGACCAACAGTTTCAACTATTTCCGTTGATACAGCTCACTGTGCAAATGTTGTACTGAAAGCGTGCAGAGAAAGGCAAGGGAGTGACCGAGAGGTGTAATGCGGCGTCAACACGGACAGACTTCCAAACCTTCTGTAACTTATCTATGAGATACCGAGCGACACAGGCATCCAATTTTCACAAGCAAAGAACATGTACACGAGCAGCAGTAGCTTGGACGACTATTTTTGCAATGGAAATGCGAATGCATGGTACGATTCTCCCCTGCTCCTCCCCCACTCCACGCCTCGCATCCCAACCTTCCCCATCCTAAATTGTGCTAATTTTCAGGTTATCGGGATACTTTTTTCCTGGGCCTTTCATAAACGTCTTTTTTTTTTTTTAAAGTTCAAGCACTATTTTACTATTGTTTATCTTTGAAGGAGGCACCAATCTACAAATAATTTTATATACCATTTTGATATCCTACTGGTGCTAGGTAATGCTGTTCGCTGGTTGCTGAGCGGCATTACGGTGTCTACAACGCATTCTACGTACCCCCCCCCCCCCCCCCCCCCCCCCCCCCCCCACTCAATGAGCGACGATCATCCCGTACATGAAAACAAAAAAATGTTGCCTGCCTTCTGAACCGAGGCAGCCGCGGTTGTCTTCAGCATAGCTGTTGAATGCACATCCTGTCCCGAGACTGCAATCTTGGTCAAGGTGATGCTTTTATTCGCATAACCAATAAGTTGCTGTTATGTTGAGCACGGTAACTGAAAACTGTTTCATCTGGCTGATTGTCCGTCTCACTTAATTTTCAGTGACATCGTTGTTGATTGAACATTCATTTTGTTTACTTTTAGTGTCGTTGTCTAGATGTTTATCTCTCCTTCTTACGGTGGTTGTTGGCTGAATGCTAACTTTATTTCGAAAGTCGTTAACTGAATTGATTTACTTGTAGTGTCGTTGTTGCCTGATGTTCATCTAGTTTCTTAGTCTTATTGTGAATGTTCATTTGTTTCATTTTAGTGTCGTTATTGGCTGAATGTTCATGATCACTTTATTTCAGTTTGTTTCATCGTTGGCTGAATGTTAAGCTCACTTTCTTTTCGGTGTCAATGTTATTGCTTGAACGCTAATCCAACCTTACATTGTTATTGGCTGAATATTCTTCTCACCCTGCTTTTAGTGCCTGAATATTCTTCTCACTTTCCTTCTAGTGTCGTTGTTGGCTGAATATTCTTCTCACTTTCCTTTAGTGTCATTGTTGGGTGAATATTCTTCTCACTTTCCTTCTAGTGTCATCGTTTTGCTGAATATTCTTCTCACTTTCCTTTAGTGTCATCGTTGTTGGCTGAATATTCTTCTCACTTTCCTTTTAGTGTCATTGTTGTTGGCTGAATATTCTTCTCATTTTCCTTTTAGTGTCATCGTTGTTGGCTGAATATTCTTCTCATTTTCCTTTTAGTGTCATCGTTGTTGGAATATTCTTCTCACTTTCCTTTTAGTGTCATTGTTTCGTCTGAATATTCTTCTCACTTTCCTTTTAGTGTCATCGTTGTTGGCTGAATATTCTTCTCATTTCCTTTTAGTGTCATCGTTGTTGGCTGAATATTCTTCTCACTTTCCTTTTAGTGTCATTGTTTCGTCTGAATATTCTTCTCACTTTCCTTTTAGTGTCATCGTTGTTGGCTGAATATTCTTCTCATTTCCTTTTAGTGTCATTGTTCTCGTCTGAATATTCTTCTCACTTTCCTTTTAGTGTCATTGTTGTTGGCTGAATATTCTTCTCACTTTCCTTTTAGTGTCATTGTTCTCGTCTGAATATTCTTCTCACTTTCCTTTTAGTGTCATCGTTGTTGGCTGAATATTCTCTCATTTTCCTTTTAGTGTCATTGTTCTCGTCTGAATATTCTTCTCACTTTCCTTTTAGTGTCATTGTTCTGTCTGAATATTCTTCCTCATTTTCCTTTTAATGTTGTCATTGTTCTCGTCTGAATATTCTTCTCATTTTCCTTTTAGTGTCATTGTTCTCGTCTGAATATTCTTCTCACTTTCCTTTTAGTGTCATTGTTCTCGTCTGAATATTCTTCTCACTTTCCTTTTAGTGTCATCGTTGTTGGCTGAATATTCTTCTCATTTCCTTTTAGTGTCATTGTTCTGTCTGAATATTCTTCTCATTTTCCTTTTAGTGTCATTGTTCTCGTCTGAATATTCTTCTCATTTTCCTTTTAGTGTCATTGTTCTCGTCTGAATATTCTTCTCACTTTCCTTTTAGTGTCATCGTTGTTGGCTGAATATTCTTTCTTTTTTGTGTCGTTGCTGGCCGAATGATCGTCTCACTTTAATCTTAGTGTCATTGTTGGCTGTATGTTTATGCTACTTTATTTTCTGTCAACGTTGTTGGCTGAATGTTCATCTTATTCTATTTCATCTTTAGTTTCGTTGTTGCCTGAATGTTCTTCTCACTTTGTGTCATCAGTGTTGGTTAAATGTTCCTCTCACTATACTTTATGTTGTTCAGTATCATTGTTATCGGCTAAACGTTCATTATCTAATTTCAGTATTGTTGTTGGCCGAATGTTCTTTTCACTCTAAGCCTTTGTTGTTGTTGTTGTTGTTGTTGGCTGGATGTTCCTCTCACTTTACTGTCAATGGGCACAATAGATTGTTCCATATATCCCAGTGCATGCCAAATATTTTCACATTTCTAATATATACCAAATGGCGACTCGAGGATGTATATCTTGTTCTCCATATGCCAATACATGTGAAGAGGATCAATCACATGTGTTGACCTTGGAGATGGGCAAGAATCCCACAGCACACTTCACCTAGTGGGCCGTCAAGGCTTGAACCAGCAGCTCCGATATCAATATTTCCAACCATAAATTCACCATTCCATGTGTATGACTTCAGTGCAGCTTACTGTTTTGTCTTACTCCATCCGTCCCAGGTCTTCATGGACCTATGCGTATTGTGAAGGAACAAAGCCTTGCCATACATTATGGGTCTCCAGAGACCCATAATTGTTTCCCTATATACTGAAGCCTTTCTGTATGTCAGTCTTTAAGGAACCATGCTTTTTCTAAACAAAAAGATTCCTCAATGTACATCACATGTCTCTATTGACCTTGCCGTTCATTGTGGTTGTGTACCAACCTAAGAAATTAGTGACCAACTTTGAAGCAGGGAGTGGAATAGTCCTCTTGGTACATTTGTTATGTTGGCCAACTGATGTATGACATGGAGACAAGAAATGACAAATGAATGCAATACGCTTTCATATATTCCATTTGCTCCTTTCTGTCAGTAGGCATGGTCATGTTAACAGCCCATCTGTTTCAGTAGGCATGGTCATGTGAACAGCCCATCCTGTTTCAGTAGGCATGGTCATGTGAACAGCCCATCCTGTTTCAGTAGGCATGGTCATGTGAGCAGCCCATCCTGTTTTGGTAGGCATGGTCATGTGAACAGCCCATCCTGTTTCAGTAGGCATGGTCATGTGAACAGCCCATCCTGTTTCAGTAGGCATGGTCATGTGAACAGCCCATCCTGTTTCAGTAGGCATGGTCATGTGAACAGCCCATCCTGTTTCAGTAGGCATGGTCATGTGAACAGCCCATCCTGTCTCAGTAGGCATGGTCATGTGAACAGCCCATCCTGTTTCAGTAGGCATGGTCATGTGAACAGCCCATCCTCACGGTTGCCTGTGCTCACGTACGCACTCGCACGTTAATTCATTCACCCATGTCCAAACAGATCTGGCTTTGAACATTACACCACATAGTAGCTGGGGAACTCGCGAACTTTGTGAAAGGCCTATCCGATGTGCTGTGTGCAAACGCACGCATTCATGCTTACATGTATGTCTGTTGTTCTTCTCATTCAAGTTGTTTCTGTGTATGTGCTAATGACAATGATTGAGTGCGCATACACTATAATGTACTATATGTTGTGCGTGTGTATGCATGTGAACGTGCATGTAGATTGATTTGTTCGTGTGTGAATGCTCATTCACATGTGTACACATGTACGCATGTATAAAGGAGAGAGAGAGAGAGAGAGAGAGAGAGAGAGAGATAGAGAGAGAGAGAGAGAGCATCACAAGCTTGCTTGTAATTCATCAAGTGTGTAAGCATGCAACTGTAATTCTGAGAGGGAGTGTGATCAAAGAAATGCGATGAGCGAACGTGTACATACAAATATGTACCCGACACTTTCAAGAAGTATGGCCACATGCCCAAGCGCAGCACAGCCAAGGCAATCACATTGTTGGAAACAGGATCAGGTTGCTCTGCATTCTTAGAATGCAGTGGTCTGGCCACACCCATGTCACGTTTCCTTTCTGAAAGTGTGGGTCTGCTCAGACCCACAACTTACATGGAGTTTTTTGTTTAGTCTTTATCAACAAAAGTAAACAATTTTTGGTACAGAAAGGCCACGCATTGCTGACGAAAGTAATAGATTTTTGTGAAGACTGCTTAAAAACCCAGTAATCAAATGAAAATCATGACTGGGTCATTTAATACCCAACTTCGTTTCTTCTGCAACAATTACATTGACTAATGACTGCAAGTCTGGTATGATAGATATGGGAATGAGGGGAGGGGAGAAAGAGGGCACAAATACACAACTAGTCTTACACAAGGGATGAATTTAATATGGATTTGGAAACTTTACTGTGCGTGTGCCAGCTATGTATCGACCCAGGCAACCTCTGATGAACAACGTAAACAACCACAAGATGCAAAGCATGTAAGCGTACTCCCAGTTTATCCTGAATACGCGTGATATATTCCATAAAGAGGAAAAACCGTCTTGGGCTGGTGCAACCGTTAGTAATGGCTATTCTGGTAAACATCAGCCATCATCTGTACCCTATAATGAACATACTTACAAATTTTCAGACAGATCGGCCAAGAACTTTCTGAGATTTTCCATCAAGAAGAAAACCATTATGGGCCGTTAGTAACAGCTATGACAGTAAACTTAAACATCGGGCATCATCCGTGACCCATAATGAACATACCTACAAATTTTCAGAAATATTGGTCACGTACTTTCTGAGATATTCCATGAAGAAGAAAAACCGTTAGGGGCCGTTATAGCTGTCGGTGACTATAACGGTAAACTAAAACATCAGGCATGATCCGTGACCCATAATGAACATACCTACAAATTTTCAGCAGATCGGCCAAGTACTTTCTGAGACATTCCACAAAAAATAAAAACCGTTATGGGCCATTACAGCCGTTAGTAACAGCTACAACGGTAAACTAAAACGTTGGGCATCATCCGTCGCCCATAATGAACATACCTACAAATTTTCAGAAAGTTCGGCCAAGTACTTTCTGAGATATTCCATTAAGAAGAAAAACCGTTATGGGCCATTACAGCCATTAGAAACGGCTATAACGGTAAACTAAAACATCGGGCATTATTCGTGACCCATAATGAACATACATGCTAATTTTCAGAAAGATCGGCCAAGTACTTTCTCAGATATTTCATGAAGTAGAAAAACCGTTACAGCCGTTAGTAACGGCTATAACGGGGTAAACTAAAACATCAGGTATCATCCGTGACCCATAATGAACATACCTGCAAATTTTCACAAAGATCGGCCAAGTACTTTCTCAGATATTCCATAAAGAAGAGAAACCGTTACAGGCCGTTACAGCCGTTAGTAACGGCTATAACGGTAAACTAAAACATCGGGCATCATCCGTGACCCATAATGAACATACCTACAAAGTTTCAGAAAGATCGGCCCAGTAGTTTTGTCTGGAGCGAGTGGAACACATTTTGACCCTGGACGGATGGACGGATGGACAGACACACACACACAGACAGCATTTCTTCGTTCCCATTCTAAAGTACTCCCTGTTCTATAAGAACTGGGAGTACAAAAAGCAATAATCACATCCCCCTCTTGTTTTACATAAATTATAAATAAGCGATCACTCTTGCAAAACACAGACTATCACCAATGTTGGGATCACCTTTATTCTGCATATCATCCTTATCAACTCCCTTTATACCACTCACAATGTTACATGCTACTTAAATGACAATAATGGGAAGAACGGGAAGTAATCAATAGATTAAAATGTTGACCTATCATGAGGTAATACTCCCTCAGGCTATGGTTCTTGATACCAGTGGCAGAAAGAGCCTTCTATGCTTCCAGTTGAGTTTGAATAACAAACTGAATAAAATCATTTTTTAAGCTAAACGAAGAGATAGAACAGGACGGTCATGCTAGGTATCAAATAAAGACTGAGGCCGACTGGGGTTGGTTCTGCTCACAGTAGAACAAGTCATACTAGCACTGTAAAAGCCACCTTCTGAAATCTGACTGGTCAGTCAGGAGCCGTAAAAATCAACACCTGCAATGGGAGGAGGAGGTAGATTGAGGGGGAAGGGGGGAAGCATAACCGCACCACCAGAAAATCACAAGTACACATTCTGATGAACTGAACTTGATCAAAGGCCATTAAAATCTGCCCTTGTATCATAGGCAGCTGACTGGTAGATTCAAAAAGTGTTCCACGCTACTTTCACCCAAATGAAGCATGTAACAGACCATAAAGAACACAGATGTGTGACTGTCAACAATAGAAAGACAGCCTGAATTGTCTGAAGCCACTGCACCTGCACCAAGCCAATACACAAGTGATCGACAGTGATGACAGTGACAGTTAACAGTAACACAATTCCATTTTTTCTGCATCAGAAAGGAACCTTCACCACAAGAAAAGCAGCAGAATGCAGGCCTGCGTCTTTAGGGGGATAGCAATGGTTCAGATGCTATTATTAGCTTCAGTAACACCTGATACTTTTCAGCTGTGACCCTTAAGCTACATGACAGAGGTGCTGGTGGAAACCAAGAAGGCTGCGACTGGTGTTTTATGGTGAAGAGCTGTAGGAGATTACACCTTAAAAAAAATCCCAATCCTCTCACCACCAGACTGGAAGTGGCAACTACAAACTCTTTTAACTGAAAATCAACCCCCACTTTTCCACTTAAGTGAAAACTGATGGATCATGACCCTAGACATTCAGCGAGTTTCTAAACAGATGATCTAAAGTGGGCAATAACTTCATGTAGTTTATCAACACAGGGGCATCATAATCGAGGCGCAACATTTTCTCCTTAATTCCAATAAATGGGGCTGGGTAGGGGCTTTCCCAGTCACTTCCGGCCACTTGTTCCACTCAGTATCCTGGCATTCACCCAGCACTCGCACAAGCAAAACACAATGCTTGTCACACCATAGGATCACCACCAATATCACAGGTCATGTCATCATTATCGTGGCAGCTTGACCAATCTGTACAAAAAACCTTGAAACACTCTGGCACACGCACATGTAATGTACACCGAGTGGGTAAAATAAGCGCAGTAACTTTCTCTCCCTCACATCTGTGATCTAGTTTCACAACATTCCACCTAACTCCACACAGAAACATTCTTCACCAGACTTGTCCAACAGCAAGCATACACTGGTACCCAAGTACACTGACAAGCTCACAGTAGTCAACATTCTTGACCAGCTATGTACAGCACTTGCAATGAAACATGACCTCAAACAAATCATTCTGAATTAAAGTGTACATATTAAAAAAAGAAGAAAAAAAAAATCAACAGTATCTTAAGAACATTCCTCACATGAGGTCAATAACAAATTGAAAGAAGAATATGAAACTGATACACAGCACTATGCAATGTTAATAATAATAATCCATATAGACCCGCCTACCTGCAGAATCACTTCTCAGTAGCAGCAGCCATAGTTCTTTACTTCTTGTATTCATCAACTTAGTAGCTGAGTAATGGTCTACTGTGTGTCTATGTATGCATGTTTAACAAAAGTTTGTGCACATGTCAACTGTGTATACATGCACATGCAAGAATGCCACACTGTATTAAAAAAAAGAAAAATGAAAAGAAAATAGCTTGTCTTTTTTTTAAGCGTACATTTACTGACTTAAGTACTGAAGTAGTTTAATGTTAAAGTAAATAAAATACTCACAGTGCACACACTACCAAACATTTAAAAAATACTAAACTTTTCCCAAGAGTTTAATGGATTAAAAAAAAGCAAAATCTAAGCTTATCCGAGTTTAATGGATTAGGAAAAAAATACAGAAAACAAAAAATACCCACTTACTCCCCCACCCTACCCTTCCACCAACTTCTACTCCCCCCCCCCCCCCCCCCCCCAAAAAAAAAAAAAAAGAGAAGAAAAACTGCATTTCCATTCACAATCAGTTTGCCCAGGGTTCATCATTCCTGAAACAAACCACCACATACGAAACAAAAAAAAAGAAAAAAAAACAAACAACATAAAATGGACTGACTAAATAGATATCCATTTGAAATTTCATGTTAACTCCAAAGTGCACACTTCTCAAAGCTAGTTGCTACCAGATGATAGACAGACCTGAAAATAATATGCTCAAACCGTATTTTATCAATTACATTGTAATAGAGACTGAAAAGTGAAATGGTGTTGGACAAAACCTGAGCAAAATCATCCCTTCCCCTTGCTGTCCCGTCTACTGGTGCATTTTCCTGTAAAGTCACCTCGATGCTTTTCTCCATGAACTCAGCATGTCTGCCCACCCTATGCCCGACTTGCTTAGGTTCAGACCAACACCTAGCAAGAAGGCTCTTACATGGCAATATAATGTGTACCTTGCACCAGTTGATAGTATTGTTCTTCTCTACAAAATCCTACAATGGCATTTTTTAAATTTAAAAAAAAAGAAAGAGAAAAAGAAAATGTGAAAAAAATGCAGGAAAAAAAAGAAAAACGAGAAACAGAAAATGAAAAACAAATGCAGACATAAAGTTGGGGAAGCAGGACAGCATGTGTGGAGGAGGGAGGGAGGTGCTTAAACTAATGTGTTAGGAGGGATGGGAAGAAATTGTTCGGGCTCAAACCAGAGCTCCACAACTGGATTTCTTGAATATACATCAAAATCGGGCCACTTACTAGTTAAAATGTGCCTTTGAGGGGTGCAAGCATTGTACTACCAACTGTGTGTTTAAGCCCTGAGATACGGTATGCTACATATAAACAGTTTGTTTCAGTTAAAATCCTCATCATCTTTGTTCACAGAGAACAAGGCATCGCAACCCTGGTCCAGAGAGGGAGACAACCAGGCAGACTTGGAATCAGCTGCAATTTGCCATGAAGGCCATCCTTCTGTCCACTTGCATGCCCTCAATAAACTTGTGAAGCTATTTTTATCCATAAATCTTTACTGGAAAAAAGAGGGGGGGGGGGAGAAGTCAACTGAAGCTACAATCACCTATATGTGGTAAAACCAGTGTCAACTGTCATGTCTTTCATCACTGAACAACTACAACCTTTGAAACAAATGATGAGCGTAATTTTGCAACAGAAGATAAACTGAGTTTGCATCTGTACCATTTCATGGCTAGTTCTAAATGATTCTCCATCTTTCCTAGTTCCATCATCAGGTTCCATACACCAAACCACTGGGATCAGCAAGTGTGTGTGTGTGTGTGTGTGTGTGTGTGTGTGCGTGTGCGTGTGTGTGTTTGTGTGTGCATGTGTGTGTGTGCATGCGCACTCGCATGTACATGTGTTTGTGTGTGTGTGTGTGTGTGTGCACTCATATGAGAGTATGGGAAGCTACAAGCATGTGTGTATGCATGCATGTGTTAGTGTGGATTCTTCAAACTTAAGGCACTGGTCAAAAGGAAATGCTATCAACCAGTGTCTAGTACATTGGTTTAGAATTCTAGACACTTAATGAAAACACAACTGCACATGCTTGTTATTCCACTTTATTTTCACCCCAAACATTGAAAAAAAAAAAGCATAAGCAGAAAAACTGGGTTCATTTAGCCCACATGATTTTAGCCACATTCACACCCTCTACGTAACTGATCCCGTTTCAATTTCGTATCTAAATAAAATCCCCGTAATTCCTGGTCTATTTTTTCTTCTCTTCTGAAACTCTACATTGTGTCAGGAAACAGAACCTACATATTAAATTCTGTAATGGGCAATTTTGCAATTCAGTGTCAAGCAGATATTTCAAATAAAAGAAAGAAAAAATACTATGGAAAAGTAGTAATGTTGACAAATTCAAGTATAAGTGAATATTGTGAACATTATTCAGGATAACACTCCCATTCCCTCTCCTACCTAAACATTTTTGCTTCAAATCTTTATCACTTAATGGGTGTACTGCAAAATAAGTTATGCATCCTGATAAAGACAGAGATGGCCATTTGAATTATGTCTTCAGTTGTATCTTGCAATTTCTTTTCTCATGGGTTATATATCCTTATAAAGACAGAGGTGGATATTTTAATTATGTCTTCAGTTGCATCTTGCAATTTTTTTTTCTCATGGGTTATATATATCCTGATAAAGACAGAGGTGGACATTTTAATTATGTCTTCAGTTGCATCTTGCAATCTTTATTTCTAGCATTTTCTATTAGCTTTACTTTTCGTTTTGCACTTTTTTGTTGTTGCTGTTTTGTATATCACAATTATATGTACAACTATTTTTCTGTTTGTTTATTGAAAAGGTTTATTGAAAGGTTTTGAAACCAACAAACTCAAACAGGTTCCTGAAATGAAGTACTGTCTCGGCTGCCATTAACACAGTTTGTATTAGCGTGTCAACAGACTCTATCTGGAGAGAGAACAGAAATGACATATCACTGTCAACATAATTTATGTAAACAAAATTCCAACTTAAATTCTAGCTAGACAAAGACCCAGGGAATAAGAAAGATAGGCATACACACCTATGAGCAAATTAAGAAATGGCACAGCAAGACGCCGACCCCATATGATCAGACTTGTGCAATGAGTAAAATACGAAGAGACCTACATTTTCAAAACCTTCCTTACCAAGAGCTATGACTTCTCAAATCACATCAAAGAAGCCAAAAGCACTCTGTATTTGACAACTTAGAACTACTAGCTCATGTCAAGTATGTAGCAGGGTGGTACATCGTGTAAAGTTGGAAATCCTTTGTTCCCTTCCATATAGTACCCCAATGTATGTCATGAGAAGTTGTGTATTACCATCCTGATGTAATACATCCCCACACTCATGCCACGCAGTCTGTGTTAATGAGAAGACATGGCTAATTCCAAGTTATCATATGCAAGCATCTGACTTGTATTAAGCCTATCATCATCCTGAGGAAGTCTAGGGTACATGTTACTCATTTCACCTTTCCTTGCTAAATCAAGCAAGAATTTTGGATAAGAAACGCACAAAAATATGGATTTAAATCCCCACTCGTGACCCATGCGCATCTGGGCTTTTTCAGTCACCACAAAACATCTTACTTAAAATGGGGCGAGTCCAAGACGAAGAGAGACAGGAGGGTAGGGGGCTGGGATGGGTAAGCAACAATCTCCCTTCTGAAAGACATTAATGAGGTGGAGGATCCATGTCTGTAGCTCCTCCTCGACTTGTGGGCACGTGCTTGAGCATGCCTCGTTTCGCAGCAGCCGGGTTCAGGCGACTGGCATCCCGAGGAGATAAACTGCCAGCCGCCTGGCGGGGTGGAGGTGGGGGTGGATCATTCATAGCGTGCTCATTCAGGTTGACCGTGGAACCATGGGGCTGGGAGAGGGGAGAAGTGGGGCCTGCCGCCAGAACAGGCGGACGGTTGAGGGGGTTCGAAGACCCTGAGGCAGCCACCACACCCATGGCGACATTCCTCCCCTCTGGCTGGCTGGCAGCTCCTCCTACTGGAGAGGCTGCCCCTGGTAACGATCGACTACTGCCTGGCGTAGGACTTGTAGAACTTGACTTGCCACTACTACCAACTACTACGTTACTGGAACCCGGTGTGCCTTTGCTCTTGCACTGTGCCTCCAAGACGCCAACCCTTCCTTCTCGCTGGTCATCAGTACCTGTCACTGATGACCCAGTCCCTGAGACAGCCACAGGCAGTGATGATGACAAGCTTTGCGATCTTGGCTGTGGGGAGGAAAGGGATTCCAGCAGGTGGATGGGATCATCAGACAGTGTGGCCACTCTCAACTGCTCTGTCATGGTCGACAGGAGCAGCTCCTGGACAAACATGTTCCTCTCCATGCGGTCAGGCTCACTGCAGCTGTTTTTGCTGTTGCTACTTTGGCTCTCTTCTATCACTCTGCAAACCAACAAGTCTTGGCTTATGTCTAGGACAGAATCAAACATTCAAAACATTCACATTGGCAACTGTTATACATTATCTTTAAGACTTAAAAGAAAACAATTAAAAAAAACACACAAATAAAGATCATTCTGTTCAAGATGAAAATAGGTAGCGACAGCTAAAAGTTAAACGGCAGAAATAACTTAATTTTTTTTAATATTTTTATAAAACTTCAAAAACTAGAAATAGGTAGTGACAGCTAAAATTTTTAAAAGGGAGAAATAACTTAATTTTTTGTTATATTCTTATAAAACTTCAAAAAACTAACCTTTCACTAAAAAGTAAGTGAATATCTTCATTAGGTCCTGAGTTATGGCTGTTTAAAGATAGGGGGTGGCGAAAATGATCCACAAAGTGAAATATGGCTCATTTTTAGCCACTCCCAAATCATAATTTGCTTTCACTGCCAAATCCAGTCTTGATAGGACAGCACTTCCAATACCTGGAAACGCTATGTTCCAAATTTCAAGCAAAATTTCTTTTACTTAAAAAAGTATGTACTAGTCAAAGTTGGAAAAAATCACGATTTGAAAATGGTCGAAATTGGACCGCGAGCCATATTGAGGGCACTACAATTTCAGAACAATACCACTGAAGAGTGTCAGTATCTGCAGTTTGACTTCCCTATATATGTAGTTTTGCATTAATTTTTTTTCTCACTGATCTCATTTATTTTCATGGTAAAACCAGCCCTCAAACTTCAGTGAAATGCAAATCTGTCAGTTGCGGACATGACCAGCATCATAATATGCACCTACAAGGTTAGAAGAAACGTCATAACTTTTGAACTGTTTGACAGATTTCAATTAAATTTTGGCACATGGAAGACAGAGCAATGCTTCTTATTTAACAAAAGTGTACAGTCCATATTATGGAATGTGACAATTTTATACATATTTTTTTTACTGAACATTTCAATGTGCGACATGTTTCCATAATGCATTTGATGCACTGCGTTGCTCATACCTCACCAACTACAACAGTACAAGAACAGTCCTAACTATGCTTTCACACAGAACGCTTTGTATTCCATTTTAATGTTTTTCTCACTGATCCAAAGATATTTTCATGTTAAAAATAGCTTTCAAATTTCAGTAAAAACCAGTTTATTGGTGTTGACATGAGCAATGAGAAATACCTAAACATGGTTAGAAAGAAAAAAAAATCTTTTAAACCATTTGATGGATTCAAATGAGATTTAAATACATGCAGGATGGTGCAATTCTTGTTAATTTTTTAAAATATGCAAAGCATCATAAGAATCTCTCTCTCTCTCTCTCTGTATACACAAACACACATATATATATATATATATATATATATATTATAATATATTTGTGTGTGTGTGTGTGTGTGTGTGTGTGTGTGTGTGTGTGTGTGTGTGTGTGTTGTTTTTGGGTAGAATGGAGGTTGGGTTACAGAACATTTCAATGTGTTAAATGTTGTCAGTAACTCACTAGCAACTAGATCAACTCTATGTTGTAACAGAGTGATGTCCAAATACACAATCACACATCCCTTCTTTTGAATGTTTCTGAGTTGTGATTTTCCTAACAGCAGTTTGCTATCTGGAACACTTTGTAATTATCAGTTAATATATCATCTTCTGAAATAGCAAACATGAATAACAAATAATTAAGTTATCATGCAGAATTCATGAACAAATGACTGCGCTCGTACAAAACTGATCTGTATGAAAACTTGTTTGTTCTGTTTGTTCACACACACACACACACAAACCCTGACAGCTTCTTTTGTGTGTACTCAAACACACATCTAAAATCTGAGTCACAGCTCACAATGAAATCTTGCGTGCGCGCACGCACACACACGGTGACACACATACACACTGAAAGCTTAAAGCTTCTTTTTCTTTTCTTTCTTTTTTGTGCTTTCTTTCTTTCTTTCTCTTCTGTGCATAAAACTGCTGAATATTAAAACTCAATCTGCATGTGTGTGTGTGTGTGTGTGTGTGTGTGTGTGTGTGTGTGTGTGTGTGTGTGTGTGTGATTCTGTATATATAGTTGTGAGGAGTGGAAAGCATAATTTCAAGTAATTTAATAAAAGACCAAGCAAAAATGTTCACTGGCATTTTTCATAAATGACTGGTAAAACAGGAATGCTGCGTATCTAAAACTAGATATATCTTTATAGTAGTGAAAACAAATTTCCATCTAATTCCTTCAGACTTTTTCCAATATGCTTTACTACGTTCTGCTTTTTTTTTTTTTTTTTTTTAATTTTATTTCTCTTATACCTATGTCATATGTCAAAATTACGCATTGTAATGGTCTCCATCTCTAAGCAGACGATCTTCTAATAAGACATTTTTAAGTGACTTCCTTTGGCGTAACTTCGTTCACCAAGAAAATATTATCCTAAAATACAAAAACGCATATTATTTTTGCAAAACTTAAAAACGAAAAGTTTTGTTCTATTACAAAATCAATCTATGTATCAATTTTTGGGTAACAAAACTAGATTTTGTAAAACAGAACACATCTCAAGAAACCTCTCAAGCATTAACTCAGTCATGGCCAAATCTGCCGACCCGGAATCGTTTGATACGATTCACGACCAAATCAAGCACTTTATACCGACTAGAACTACTTATTTTTGTTTCTTACATGAAGAATTGTAACTCAACATGCATAATCGTAAGTTTTATGGAATAACTCGCCAAGAAAAATCAGAATTCTGTAATACTGAGCATCCCGTTGTCAGCCTCAGCAACAGGCATTGTGCGAGTTTGACTTTCTCAAAGTGACCAATAGGTGCCTCGCATTTCAGTGTGAAGGCAAAATCCCTGAGTTTCATTACAAGCCTCATTTGCATACCACTGGAAAAGAGAAAACTTTGAGCTTTCGAACGAGTCCTGGTATGTTGGTGTTTTAAAAACGAAAGTCGGTGTAAATCAGGTTTAAAATTTTCAACTTGAAAAAAACATCAAATGACTGATAAATATTCACGCCTTGCAGCATATCACTGTAAAGAGCACGATCTTAGCTTTCCAACGATACTATTTTTTAACATGTAGGTTGCATAGGAATTTTCCCCGACGCAATTGAGTTAACGAACTGTTTTCAGACTTCGGAACAGATCGTGTGCCAGGATGCGCAGAACACAAAACTTTCTTATTTTTGTACCAACGCTTTCCTAATTCACTCCTCACAAGCAATAAAACAAATATAATAGATTCAAAGTATAAACCTTCCTCTTTATTTTGCATTAAGTTTTGTGTCTATAGGTGCATGCTTAGTTGAATGAGACACTTGAGAACATGAGTAGAACTTGCACTTTCCGCTGAATGCGTGGTCAGATCGCCGATGGCTGCCGCTATCTAATGAAAATACCTGAATAAATCATTCTGGGTAAAAATAACTTTTACTTTGATATCAATCACTCTTCATTCCAGGCAAGGCAAAAAGTTTCAATACTGAATTCCTTTCAGAACATAGCTATGCACAAACATGCAATGTCAACACAATGATGAAATCAATATCAAGAAGAAAAAAAATCAGCAACTCTACCATTTATTTTCCCAGCTCACTGAACTGCCAAGTGTTACTTTCACCATTTTTTCACTCACTTTGAAAGTAAAAACTGTGATTCCGAGGTGCTGGAACTTTGGGAAGAAGTAAGTCCTGACTCTGGATTGGCAATGGGAGCAGTTGCAGCTCCTGTGGGCATTTTGCTGACCTCCCCTTGCCTTCGTGGCATACGCTCTAGCTGTTGCCTGTTCAACAGACGATTCTGTCAGGCGTGATTCACTGAACAGTGAATACACATTTGCAAACACAAGCCTTGTATTCACATATTTTCTCCACAAAACTCTTCTCATTATCTAAAAGTACTTCCAGCCACCAAAATAAACCCTTCCAGTGCACCATAAAATGAAAATCATTAATTAAGATTATTTTTTCAGTAATTTCTTAAATGCTTCTCCTCAATATAACTTCAGAGAAAAAAATATGAAAAAAACATACAAACAAAAAAGCACAAAGATGACAGCTCCTCAGCCATCACCTAGGAATGCGAACTCCCTGATGTAAATGACAACCAGAAAAAAAAAAAAAAAGTTGAACACAATACAATGGCTATAGGGGGGAGTGGTGGGCACGATAGAAGGTGGGGAAAAAAACAACAAAAATTAGCAGTATTCTACTAGAGCATCTGTTTCATATTGTAAATCAGATTTGCTGCTTTTGAATTAACTTTCAACAAGTTTTCATTCAGATTTCATATAATACTAATAACTGGCGAGTAAAAAAAAAGTCAGGGAGTGGGGGTGGCATACTGAAACTTTCCAGCAACAACACCACAAAAAGGAATCCACAGTGATTATGTGTGAAAAAAGGAGGAGATCAACTGAAAATAGGTAAAAAGCGACATGCCTGATTGAAATACTTTTGTACAACATACAAAAAAAAACATCTGAACAGCTATAAAGGAAGGGTGAGGTACAGAGACAGCAAGTTTTACCTAGTAGACTGGAGCTGCATCTCTAGCTGCTGCAGCTGGGATGACACGCTCTGGGCAGCTGCTGCTCGACTGCGCACACTGGACAGCTGGGACAGCAATTCTGTCAACACACACATAGACAACTCTATGTATAGCGTTTGGAGTGGGGCCTATCTTTCACATGGGTTTCCCTCTCTTGTTGCCATCTCTCGGAACGCAAAATGTCTCCACATGGTTTGTTGCGAACGTAATGTCACAATGTTTTAGGGGTGTTTTCAACTCATAAAACACTCACTCTATTCTTCATTTATACCAAGTGCCACTGTTACAATACTGCTGTATACTTGCTTTCGAGTACATTACTACATACTTTTGAGGTTTTTGACTTACAATGTTACGTTAGTTACGAAAGTCATGTATGACTCCCGACCCTGGCTGGCGAAACTAAACAGCTTGCTGCATTTGTCTGGTCACCTAGGCAAAACCTGTCGTCAGAGTAACGTCTCCAGTAGTGTGTTAGATTTTATTCTACCTGGCCTGTTGTAAGTGACTCTAGTTTTTGCTGCTAGCTTGAGAAAACACTGACTGAGGTTTCAGCATGTAAACAGGAACAGTACCCATTGCAGGGTACTGAGCTTTTCTGTCACATGCCACATGTTCGACAGAAAGGCAGCTGTACCTGTTGTTCACTGTGCCATGGCCAGGTGACTAAAGTCTATTTTGGAAAAAAAAAAATCTATTTTGCCTTCTGCCAAAATGATAAATGTTATGCACAAATGTGCATCTCTGAAGCATGAAATTCCCATCTGATGCACTGGACTTCAGGCCAGTGCATCTTTACAACCTATCAAAATTTACCATCATGCAATGATTTTGTCCTGTACAAATTACAACTTCGAGCAGCGCATCACCTAAAAGCACTTTTGTCCAATCTGCTACGATCCAAGTCAATAAAATATTACAACGTAACTTTCCTCCATGCTTTACAAAGTTCTGAATCAATGAAAAACTTTCACTCAATACCTCTGCACTACAGAAAACCATTATGAGTCTTAAATAAAGACTATCCGGTCTATGTTATTGTTTGGACCACAAAATCACGTGATTCAACCATACACATGGCAAGCCCTATGAAATTTGGCTTTTCAGAAACAAAACTGACAGTTCAGCTGTGGCTTACACTGTAAGGCCAATGGAACAAGTCATGCGATTTTTGCACCATGACCAGCTTGGACAATACAAATGGCTTCCTTTCATATGAGTGTGTTCTACATGGTACAAGACATGCCAGCCTACATAGTTTCATCAAAGATTCCATGAACTTTCATCACTTGCCTCTTGTTTGTCACTGGGCTTCATATAATCATTTCCATGGCAACCAGTCAAACAATAAACTATTTCAAATTGAGTGAAATGTCTCATGTAGTGGAAATTCTGCTGGGTACAGTGTGATGACAGTCAAAGAGGACATGCACAGACTGAACTTCACTGAAAATAAATTTCCAAGAAATAATTATCACTGTACAAAAAAAAAAACTATAAATATATACACACATTAAAAAAAATGTATTATCATTATTATTAGAAACAGCAGAAAAGGTATTTTTGATGCCAAGATCTCAAGAAAAAAGAACATCAGACATTTTTATTATATCAGGCAGTGAAAATTTCATGTTTGTTTTTAAGTTATAACAGTGTACTGGTATTAGCTAAAACTACTAAAAGGTATTTCAAATTATACTGTTTGAAATGTTCATGTTTCACCCTTTCTGTTGATAACAATATGAGATAAACACTTCTATTATGAGCAGAGCTGTAAAACACAACTAACAAGGGAAGTAATTCATTAACCATTGTGAAAGAATTATATTCTTCTTAAGAATTATAACATACGTTTCTTTCAAAATAAAAAATAAGATTCAGAAAATCCACACATAAGTCTTGTGCACGAACGCAACCTTGCAAATCAAACCTTTACACACCGACACATCCTTAACATCTAACTGACCACATACATCTTATTATTAAATCAGTGAAAATCGAGCAGACCCTTTAATTCAATCCACATTTGTCTAGATAATTAATTCTGCTCACTAAACCTATGTAAATCCACACTGAACTGACTGATTACATTACACAGTGACACACACAATTTTGTTCCTCTAGCTTCGTCACATATTTTTTCCGATTGAATCAGTCACTTTTCTTTTTAAAATAAATCACTTCATCATTACGCAGTGTAAAGTGATCCCTCCAATTCATAAAAAAAAAAACAAAAAAAAACAATCTAATGAGTATAAAACTTTTTTTTTTTTAATAAAACAAACAAAAAACCTCTCACATTCCAAAATTGAAAAACCAGAAGAACACAAAAAAAAAAAAAAAAAAAAAAATCTCAAATAATTTTCATTGTAATGCAGTGATCTGTGAAGTTTATGCTCCAGTTGACTTTTCTTCAGAAAACTTAATGCTTGATTTGTCAGTTATCACTCTCATCCAACTTCCAAGTCCTTTGCTGCCTTTTTTTTTCTTTCTGAACAATTAAGTAGTGGGGAAAAACAAGTGTTGGTTAACAATTCTTCGATCATTGTAGTAATGACTTGGCAAAGATTTGAAATCGTAAAACGGCTGAATGTGTCTGTGCTCTTGGCGTCAAAAAGAGACACACCACAGTCCGTAATTCTGTGGTGTTCTCACCACCAAGGGTTCAAAGAAGAACCGAACAGCACCCCCAAAGCAGCCAGCGAAAGGTAATAAAATAAAACGGAAGTGTGGAGAGGTAAAAAGTTGCTGAAAAACTAAAAACATTGTGCAAACAGTATAAAATGTAGGGGACAATCTTTGAGCCTTTGCTTGAGGATCCATTTAAGGATGCAAGGGAGATAAAGAAGATATGGAACAGTCTGAGTGGTCAGCTCTGCTGTTCAATAACCCAAGCATTGTCAGCAGCTAAAAATTGTGTAGAACAACCTTTACTTGAATCTCCTAAGAGATGCAATCGCCCACCGATTGACCAAAAAATATAAATTATAATGCTGAACAATTAAGTAGTATATTACTTATTTCACACACATACGCACACAGTGAAACAAGAAAGAAATCTGAATAATTTTGAGACTTCAATTCAGTCAATAATTTTGAGACTTTTCAATTCAGTCAATATTTCACAAAAAACAAAACAAAGAAAAAAAATTATAACACAGAAAAAAAAAATGTACCTGTGTTTTGACGACTATATAGATCCATGCGTTCATAAAACATCACAAGATGGCGTTCAGCATCACTCATTCTCGCCCTGGTCTATCACGAGAAAAATCACTTTGTGGACCGTCAGGTGATATTTCGCGTGAAAAATCATGATGCATTGGCCGATCTGGACTATGAGATGGTCTGTCATAATCGAATTCTTCAGGTAACGGCAAATCATACTCAAATTCTTCGGGTAATGGCCGATCTGGATCATCAAATACGTCATGTGTAAAAAAGTGTAATGCCCGTTCTGGACCATGAGATGGTATGTCACGATTTGGCGCAGGTAATGTCCAATCTGGACCACGAGATGATGTGCCACGTAAAGGAGGTGGTATGAAGCCTATGCCAGGTACAAAATCAGGTAATGAACGATTTAGACCACGAGGTGGTGTGCCATGTACAAAATCAGGTAATGACTGATTTGGACCACGAGGTGGTATGCCATGTACAAAATCAGATAATGAACGATTTTGACCACGAGGTGGTATGCCATGTACAAAATCAGATAATGAACGATTTAGACCACGAGGTGGTATGCCATGTACAAAATCAGGTAATGACTGATTTGGACCACGAGGTGGTATGTAACGAAAAAATTCAGCTAATGGCTGATCGGGTTCATTTGAATCATCGTGTGGCTCAATACTTTCAAATAATCTCCTTTCCTTCATTTTTCTTTTTTGGTTCAGCCCAAACTCCTCTAATAACTGTGGACACAACTTCGACCGGTCAGTGTCTACAAGGGTTTAAGAACAGAACTAGACGGGACACACGCGTTGAATGCGAAAGGAAGTGGGTTGAATGATCCTGTCGGATCACATGACAAACTATAGTTTCTGGGTACTTTTCTTCTTAATCATTATTACTCAATTACTTATTCCAAATTAATGCTAAACACGCGTCCTTGGTGGTTAAACGTGATGAAAAAGAAAAGTGAATGTATCGTTTTCTGCTGGTTTGATTTCAGCTGATCACTGCAATGCTGAACGTCATCCTCATCCTCAGTCGTGATTGGATCTTTACACCTTCTGTGCCAGTGGTAGGGCTAAAAATAGCCAAGAACTATGACGGAGCAAAGAAATCGCACATGTTCGACGTCTACCGAGTAAACTGCACTTTCCGCGGCATGCCAATTTGCGATCCCATT
The DNA here is from genome assembly GCA_033310375.1 of Conus canariensis. NCBI lineage: Eukaryota > Metazoa > Mollusca > Gastropoda > Neogastropoda > Conidae > Conus > Conus canariensis. The sequence continues at coordinate 44,031,746 of CM065718.1, read as the reverse complement.
TAAATACGACTTTTGTTGTGTTAAACGAAAATGTAATTATCGAATGCCTCTCCGTCTCTCTTTTTTATATAAATAATAATTCATTCATTTTTGTTTGTTTTTCATCTGATCTCAAAATCGGAGCCATTCCACTTTTTCTGACGTCATGCAGCATGGGCCGTCGGATGTCAGTTTACAACAATGTCGCTGCAAGCTGGCGGACCACAGGAAGTATTAGTCTACCCCTCAAAAATCGCTTGGGATTTTTTTTTCTTCCCTCTCTCTTGTGTTTCACATAAAGTGGTGCGAATACATTTGGAAACTACCCATCAACGAACGACAGAGAACAAGATTCCTTTCACAATTTTAGACCCGGAGCATGCCGTGTAAAATGAATGCCTTTGTAACAGTCTCTCCGTTTGAGTCCCGAGCTACGCGGAGGTGTTTTAAATTGTATTCCAAGCACATTCGAAGATCTGTGTAATACAATACCATCTACACACGCTCATGCTTGGCAACGGTGCCGCGATTATGGTTTCAGACAAGAATCAACACTTTTTGTAACGCGAACTGGTATTTGACCTTTTCTTGAAAAGCCATGAGCCGATCTCGCAAAATTGGTAACCATGAGAGCTCAGGCAAACTCGTGAGACGGTTCTCCGGAAAGACGACGGCCGAAGTACGAAAAAACTAAACAGACGCTATTGCATTAACTGCCATTGAGGATAAAGAAGTCTGTAATAAATGCTAAGTATGCAAAAACTGGGCTCGTAAAAAATGTACTCGACCGTCAGCATATGCTTCTATAGTCACTGCAGCTCGATTTGCAGAGGGGTAGCCCCTAAAGTTAGATGGACAGAAAGAACCCCAGTTTAACCAGAATACTTGCTTAAATAACCCCCTCCATTTAGTCCCTTTCCATCTGAGGCAACTTTTTCTCAGTCCAGCCTCCGAGCCTCTTCCAATGTGCTGGCCGGTCTCTGATTCTGTTCAATGGGTTTCAATAGCTTGCTCTTTAATACATGATTATGTATTGTATTGAGAAACTCTTTACATAACTTTTCTATAAAATGTCTCACAAAAAGACCCCCCCCCCCTCCCCCAACACACACACACACACAAACAAAAAAACTATTCAAGTATGTAAGCAAAATCATCATACAAAAATTTGAATTTGCCATAAAAATGACACTGTCCTCTTAACAGTTACCACTTACAATATTGAGTGATTTTAGATACATGATGTATGCTGATAAAATGCAGACAAATCATTTGCCTTCTTTAGCAAAACAAAAATTCTTGATCCAAACTCAAGTCGTAAGTTACTAGTTAGAATTTATTAACTGAGCCACTCTGGAAAAATGACAAGTTTGTTGAAGTATGAATCAAGCCCTGCAGATCATTTTAGTTTCACAGACTACAGAAATGAAGTTTAAAAAAAAAAATTTTTTTAAGGCAAAATAAAGGAGAATAGTTCAAAAAGAAAACACCGAAAAGAATAAAGCAATCAATTACTGACAAAATCAAATCTGATAGACTACATTAACACTGCACTGAAACAGGTCCATCAGTGATTTTACCAAGTCCATCAAACAACAGAGATAACAAAATACAGATTCTTGAATCATACAAACTTCATATCTATACTAACTTTCAAAGTTCACTAGTGATATCATTTTACCTTGTAACAGTGGTATTTGATGCAAAAGCAGTGGTCGGGCAAACTTGCAAATTGATCAACATGATCTAGATTTGGCACCTCTGACCTCAGACAACAGTCTAAATTCCAGTCAAGTCATCACTATTCATCACCCACATTAACTGTGCACAATTATCAAATTTCAATCTTGAAATGTCCATTCAATCATAATAATCTTGCCTTTTTCAGCATTTCTAAATAAATCTTCGTAGGATGGCACCTTTAAAACTGAATCAATACAGTTTTGTCATGAACTTTCTGCTGCCGACCGACTGATTTTCCAACCTAATCAAATAGACTTCATCGATGCTGATCTCCGACAATATTGGCAAAAACATTATTTCTGTGTGAAACTGAAAGTCATCATGAACACTCCTTTAATTCTGTAGCTTGTTACTTATCCAGATGAATCGGCTCATTCAAGTCTGTGGTTCTCACTGCTCCAAACTTCGCGTCCGCTTCTACCAGTCAAGTATCTCTATTTTCCAAAAAGTTGTCCAATCAACTTGTGTATTTTTTATTGAAATGCAATATACATTCCTGTCAAATGTTGCAGAATCATCACTTGTTCCACTGACATTGTTCACTAAACTATAAGATGAATACACAATTTGCGCACTTGTCATGTTAGTATGACCACCCATGCACTACATTGTACATATAGTTCCCAAATAAGGGGTGGGGGTGGGGGGCCACACCGATGCATTTCCCTATGCCTAGGGAAGGCTCTGCACCAGTGCATTTCCCAACTGAATTGAATTTACAGAACTGACGAGAAGTTTTACATTAATTATTATATTACTCTGAAGCAGTGAGAGAAGGACAAAGCACTGACATCTGAAAAAACGTAACTGAGGAAGGGGGATGAAACTTGGCTGTACAAAATGGTAAAATCATTATTTTACAAACCAGTGTGAGAGTTCAGCAACAGTGTGCTGGAGGTACTTCAACCAACCTAACAGCTCACACGGACAAACACTGACTTGATAATCTACATGTCAACAGTGAAAATAACCACATAAAGAAGAAAAAATTACTAAAACAATGTAAATAATCCTATAAAGAAGATAAAGTTGATACCTTCTCAGTTTTGTGTTAATGTATGTTATGTACTGTTGTATATGTTGACGGGTTTTTTTTGTAAGAAATAATTCACAAGACTAGATAGCATTAAACCTTCTATTATAGTATTATAGTTATTTAGTAAAAAACCAGAGCCCTGAAAGCAATGGCAGAAGCGGCAGAGAGGTGTTCAAGCTGGATCTGGTCAAGGAGGAACAAAAGTGAACTTCATAAGGCTTAATTTCCCTACAAATATCAGGTGTCCCTGTGGCTCAGTGGTTAAAGCGCGAGTCATTAAGTGGAAAATGAGCATGTCCAGAGGGTCATGGGTTCGAATCCCAGCCATGGCTCGTCCCAAGATGGGAAAAAAAGGGGCAGCAGAGGGACATCCGGAGTCATGAACCGGGTGTGGCCCAACCCCCCTAGAGTGTCAGGAGATAAGGGCCGAAACACTTGCTTGAAGGGGGCTTCTCTTCTGAGGACTCTCTGCTGCCACGCTCTCCACGAGTTTCTTTCTACTTAACTGATGTAAAACAACAGAACCTAAATATGTTTTGTGAATCAATATATTATTCCATACTTCGATGTGTTTTTCAACAAGTACCATCAAAGAGGTGTTGCTTTATAAACTAATAAGTCACTGAATGCACGAGAGTGTAATGATTTTTTGAGCTGTGTACTTTTCTAGAAAACGTACGGCACACATTTGAAACAAATAATTGGAAATGTTGCTTATACGTAGTGAAATAATGAAACACTGTTTCTAATACTAAAATCTGATATATAATGCAATATCTTAAGGTGTGCATTTTTGTTGATTTTAATTGTCCTAATGTTCACTGGGATGGTGAATGGTCAAGGGGGGAAAAAAGCTATGTAAGATATACATCAAAACTGGAAAAGACCAAATGAAAATCCTACCCGTGGTCAATTGATGAGTAACTCTTTCTATACTAAGGACCGCATATACGGTCCTTATGTTTACAACCTTTGTATTCTAAGGACCTTTGTATTCCAAAGCTCTGGAATTTTTCTCTGAGGTAAGCGAACCTTTTGTAAGAAAAGACTTGTTGCAGATAGCTCCTGCATACTAATTAGAGTGCAGGCATACTGGTACTTAGGCTTTGGAAGCTGAATGGTTGCTAGCAGACGCTTTTCACACCGTGTCACCAGCTCGGCTTGATTTGACTTGGCAGTGTGACGTTGTCTGCTACTCCGTCAAGCATGCGTGGTGAAAGAAACACTACAAATCACCGTTACAATGTGACTGAAGCCCCTCAATTGTTGCAAACCATCCAATTAGGGCATAAAACCAGTTAATGTAATTTTTTTGTTCGTAGGGTGTGGACCACCCCTATTTTTACATGACACGCAATCTCATTTTCTTTGTCATGCATACTGTATTACCAAATGAACAGAAAAACAACTTTGTAATATTGTTTGTGGTTCCTCAATCATTTATAAAATGTCTGGGAACGGAGAGGACTAAGCCTTACCACCCAGCTGAAGGTCTACCATGCAGTGGTACTAACCACTCTCCTCTCTGCCAGTAAGACCTGGACTGTCTACAGCAGACATGCCAAACAGCTCAACCCTTTTCACATCAGCTGTCTCCGCAGACTCCTACACATCAGGTGGCAGGACAAAGTACCAGACACTGAGGTCCTGGAAAGGGCCAGCATCCCCAGTATCTACACTCTCCTTCAGAAATCCCACACCAGATGGTCTGGCCACATCATCAGAATGCCAGATAGTCGACTGCTGAAACAGCTGCTGTACAGAGAACTGAGTCAGGGCAAACGTTAAGTTGGAGGGCAGAAGAAACGTTTCAAAGACTGCCTCAAAGTGTCCCCCAAAGGCCTGGACATCAATCTCAACACCTGGGAGTTGCTTGCCCTGGACCGCCCAGCCTGGCGAAGCAGCCTCACAAAGGGTGCATGTACATCAGAGAAGAGATGCACAGCAGAAGCTGAGAGAAAGCGAGCCGCGCGCAAGGCTAGAGCTACCTCCACCTCCACTGTAGCACCCACCCACATGTGTTCCGCATGTGGGCGTTCTTTCCGGGCCCAGATCAGCCTCACCAGCCACCTGCAGACCCACACTCAACAATCTTCCATCCGAGATTGAAGTCATGGTCATCTTCGAAACTGAAGGATGAACAACACCATAAACATAACTTGAAAAAAATCACAAGTCTGTGTGTTTTTCTTTTTTAATGATTTTTTTTTTAAACATATAGAAATGGTCAGTTTCTGGGGAAAGTAAGGGAGATAACAGCTTGTATAGAATGAGTTAACTGGTCAATCATGAAAATCTCACAAAAATCTCACAATTAAGTTGTTCATATGGATCCAGCTGGTAAGTGTGACCGTGATATATAAACTCCTTGTAGTTCTTTCCTTTGATTTTCAAACACCAGTGATTAAAGATTTTTTGTGGCAATAACTACATCTCAACACATTTGTCATTAAAGCAAGTTTACTGGAAAAAACCCAAACAGATTCACAAAAAATACATAATATTTGAGCAATTCCCGGTGTTGTTGGATAGTTATTTATCAAAAAGAGTTAAAAACTTAAAAACTGTTGAGAATTAACATTCCAATTTCATATTACAGAAGAAAAAATTAAACCTGAAGTATGGTATTCTCACAACCTAAACAATGCTTAACTTGGAAGGGTTGTGAGGAGTATGACTGAATGGCTGCAAACAAAATGGACATAAAGGATGTTTGGAATAACATTAAAAGTATATTTAATAAATCTGGAGGAATGCATACCAAAGGTGAGACAGGGTGGCAAAATCAGACCAATACCAGTGGGGATGAACAAGAAAGTTTTTCAATGCATGAAAAACAAGTATATATATATCATTATACATGTAATTCGTACACACAAAATCTGCATAAACTTTAGAGACAAAAATAAATGCACTAAGTTCATTAATTAAGTTGAAAAGAATGTGAAAGGCAAAGTGCTAGAGAAGCACAGGATAATTCCAAAATGTTTTAGAAGTTTGTCCAACATGAATGAAAGTTAATACAGGAATCAAAGACGTGGTGGCATGATGGCTGTAAAAAGTTTTAGAAAAAGCTGAATCTACATGAATTTTTCTCAAATGTTTTTCATGACCAGAGAAGATGTGAGAAATGTACCAACCCTGGATGAATGTTCATACTTTATTGGAATATCTCTGACCAAGTTGAGAGTAACACCTCAGCTGTACAAACTAAAAACTAAATAAATAATGATCTCAAGGTCCTGATTTAATACCACTTTGGTATTGAAAGAAGTATGTGAAGATTTATCCATCCCTTTATACTTGTTGTTTAATAAGCCACTGGAGAGTTTTACCTCAGGACTGGAAGATGGCGGCCAGGACTGAAAGATGGCCATAGTAACTGCATTTTTTAAGGTTAAAAATCAGACCCGAGTAATCTACAGACCTGTGAATCTCACATTTTTTGTGTTAAATTTTGAAAAGTGTAGTTACAGATGCTATTGCCTCTCACTTCATTGAGAATAATTTGTATGTAAATTGTCAACATTGATGTCATTAAAAAAAAAAAAAAAAAAACAGACAGTGAGAAAGAGAGAGAAGACAGACAGACAAAAAATTATCGAGTACATAACCTCCTTACTTGATCAGGGTATTTACTGATCCCTTATATACCTGAACTTTTAAAAAAGGCATCTGGCACTGTACCACATGAAAGGCTACTGATGAAATTGGCTGCATATGGCATCTGTGGAGATTTACTCAGATGGATAAGAAATTCTCAAGGCATTATTCTCATTTTCTTATTACCTGTTCTGTTCACAATATTAATGGATGATTTACCAGAAACACTGCTTAGCACATGCAACACATTTGCTCATGACAAAACAAATACATACTAAAGCATCAAACAGTACTCTAATCAAGTTAAAAGAATGATCAAACACCAGGAATCTATACTGCAATGTATGAAAAGACTGGTGTTTTGCATGGTTGTAAGAACAATCAAGAACATGAATATGTTATGAAACTGAATTAAATGCTCACCAAATAGGAGGAGGGAACAGATCTGACTTTTGACAAAGTACTTTATTTTGATCCTTACATCCACAGTGTGATGAATAAGGCAAACCAGACACTGAGTATTACTGTGTTTTTCACTTTATAATTCCCTAGACTGTATAAACTTTTTGTCAGATCTCACTTAGAATATACAAAATAATATAGAGCTTGCTTTTGAAACGGCAGTCAAATACAAACAGAAAGAGTGCAAGCAGTGTTATTAGAATGTCACAGGAATGAACCAAAAACTGTCTTATTGGAGTTATCCAGAACAATGCATCTCCACTGTCTGAAAGGTATGTGGCATCACTCAGGGTCTTACCCAGACTTAACAAGATTTTCAAAAGGTATTGATGACCTTCAACAGGATACATTTTTTCCTGTTTCACACTTAAATCACACAAAATAAATTCAGGTGGTAAAACTTACATAAAACACTGTCAGTTTCACAAAAGAAATTGCAATGTTCTTTCCCCGAAGGACCTGCAAATTACTGAAACAAACTTAATGCTTATGTAAAATTTGCACAAGATGGTAACAGTTTCAAGTATCTTCTGGACAACATTTCAAAATCTGTAATGTGAACAGGCCCCACTTTCATTTTGTCAACTGATCAATGAGTGGACATTTTTGTATGCCGCAAGACCAAGGGTACTGGAAGTTAGTTCCCACGCCGCAAGGCCAAAGGTACTGGAAGCTAGTCCCCACCACTACTAGATACCAAGCAACTTATTCCAGGAGCGCATCAATACTCCCCGAGGTCAATACTACCCAGCATGATATCTCCTGCTCAATCATTGAGCTCAATCATTTGGAGTCAATGTTCCCCCTGTTCAATACACTCCTTGCGTGCCAGTGCATGAAAACTTCTGCCTGATAACAGTCATGTGCCTCCTGTCCAAAACTGCCCCTACTCAACACTCCCCCAGTTTGGTATTCCCCCTTTCCATACTCCCCTGCCCACAACAGAAAGAAATCTTTCCCATACCACAGTTGAAGACAACACACACACACACACACACCCCACACCCACACACACAACGCCTTAGGCAAGCAGGGGGAGTATCAAGCAGGGGATCTATTGATTTCAGGGATTCTGATTTGGTTTGATAACCTGAGTTTGGATATCCGACTGTTGCATGTTATTCAGTTGTTCATTACCCTGTGTGGAACTCCTCTACATTATCTATCTGATCATGGCACTACATTTCACTTCAAAGGTGTAAATACTAAATAAAATAGTAAGCTGCCCATTTGTTTACAATTATTATTCAAACAGCTTTTATAATGTATGGCAAGATGTTTGTGCATACAGAGAGAGGGAGTCTGCTACAATTATGTATGCAGTCCTTCTTCAGCTTGAGTGGCTAACATCATTCAAATGATGAAAAAGACATCTCTTTTAAGACTGCAAGGGGGGAGGGGGAGAAGGGGGGTGCTCTGAAAGAAAAGAAAATGAAGGAAAGCCGTAACAGTTTCTTTGTTTCCGGAGTGGGCTGTGGATGTGATAATACAGTGCATTGCATTTTGCTAATAAATATTTCTCATCTAGTTCACAGAACTTTTGCAATCAACAATCCTTGAATGATTATGTACTGAGAATGTGCATCATCAATGTAACATAATATTTAAAGTCACATGCATGATGCTTTACTACAATTATGTGGTATATTTAGTACTACATTATTTCATATCTCCATCTCTGCTTCGATGACCTGCCATTAAATGGTCTGATTTTTAACTTGATGTTTGTTAGTTTGTGCATGTAATATCATCTTATGTGCCATTTATCAACATATAAAGGAATAGTGATATCATTTGTAAGAAAATGATAATTCTGTTATGCCGATTTTACTGCCGAAACTGTTAATCACAGATCTGCGCTGTTGTGATTCCATGACATCATTATGCATGTAATAAAAGGTATTTACTATGAACTTATAATTCTGCAAGTTATAGTACTTTTTAGTAGTCACTTGAAAAATTAAAAAAGTAAACATCAAAGTTTATCACACACACACATGCATTCGCACAAGCTCCCAGACATGTACATGCCCACTTACACACACAAAACCGACACTTCTTACACATGCAAATCAAAAAGTTAACATGGAAACAAAAAATCCAAGTACCATCTTACACAAAGACACATCTGCATCCCCATTACAGGTACGCAAAAATGAGAGCACCCAACAGATTGTAATGTTTTTACCTCTAGAATTAGAAAATGTATAAAATAACTTAAGATCTGATCTTGCTCACCACTAGATTTCGTTTGCTTACAGCATATAAAACCGACTTTGAATCAATACAGAAAAGAATTTGAAATATATATATGAGAAAATCAAGTAAGTAGTACCGGTATTCGGTCTTAAGAACAGCAGTGACCTCCACAACGAGATTTCTTTTTTTTTCAACTTAAAAAGTTTTTTTCAACTTCAAATGAAAGAATAATGAAAGCTACTATCTCTTCCTGCTTGTCCAACAAATATCCATCTGCATGAATGTTTTGATGACTGGGTAATAACTGATTATGTGATTTTTTGGTTCTGGTACTGTAAACATTTCACAACCTTCTTTACAAGAATATCATCAGTGATTTGTAACACGGGCAATATGGGTGGATCCCCTCAGATATTAAAAACAAGACAAGTGTTCTTATTAGGCAATGATGAACCGTTTGCAGTAAGACAATATGCTGAACTTACCATGTCCACACTGATATATTTCTCTACAGAATGTAGAGCTGTCTTTTACACATATTCTTTCTCATGTTTCCTGTCATCAGCATACTGTGCAAAGACAGCACTGCTTGATAACATTTGAAATACTGTGCAGCAAAATTTTAAATACATGAGGTGCAATGACTGACCTCTAGCTCTTTGGGATGCCTGTTCTTGGAAATCAGTGTTGAAGAATTTCAAAATCATGCCGGTTACCTGCATGCTTCTTTCAGTTAGGATATGTTCTATATAATACCAAATATTATCAGACACTCTGATGCCTTTCTGTTTAAATAGCAAGCTATCATGCCAAGATTGATCATAATCATGCTTTTTTTATATCACAAAAAAAAAATGTTGCAAGTTCGCGAGTTTAACCAATGGTCAACGATTGATCATTTTTTTGACATTCTGATTCAATCATTGGAATAATTTCATTTTTATCACCTTAGATACCAACCGGTTAAACACAACTTTTTCCCTTATTTTTTCCAGTGTGATAGGTTAATTAATTGGTCTGGTTTTGTTTTTTTTGTTTTTTATGTGTATTTTTGGCTCCTGCCCCGCTTTTGGCTTTCCCCATTTTGATATTGGTACCCCAAACCAGAATGTTTTTCTATTCATGGAACAATGGCCTGAACCCAGCATTGCAAACATAAATCAAACGGCTGTATTAGCCAAGTTTTGAGCAAATTCTTTTTAAAAAAAAAGAAACTGCATCCATACCTACTGATGGTTTCTTGGAAGAGAAGAAATGCCATCTTTAAGCTCTTGCAAAGTAAGCAGAGTATCAATGTAATTTGTATGATCATACTGGGGGTCTGTTAATCTGTTGATACCTTATTTTCTTTCTTTTTTTTAATTCTGTTTTTCAGACAGATCGTATGTTTTTCATACTGACAAACATATCTGGGCAGTTTCATGATATTTGGGGACACATGTTCCGTTCAAAGCTGTGAACTTTGAAGCCATTTAACTTCATTATTGGAGGATAAAATGAAACAGAATTGATCTCTGCAAAATCTGTGGTTTAGTTGGAGATACTGATGTCATCACCAATGATGTAAACTGATCAAGGTAAATGAAAACAATGAAAATAGCTTGGAAATGTCACCAAAATGACGTCTGCAAGCTGTTTTGAACCTCGTTATTATTTTCACGGTAAACTTACCACCGATGTTAAAAATCACCACTTCATACAGAAACCAAGATTCTGAAATCATCAATTTTATTTCATCTAATTCACCAATACTGAAGTTACAAGACTTCAAAGTTTCCAGCTTGGGCAAAGATAGGTGTCTCTGAATACTACCTATAAATGAGTTATCCAGAAGATCACTGCCATCAATTTCAATCAGGCAGTATGGTAGTTTTATTTCACTTTTTATACTGTACAACTGAATGCTGTCCATACTCCTGGCAAATCTTGATAACTATAAACTTCATTTGCACAGAAAGCGGACCAGCACTGTCGCCTTGCATGTGCTAACAGAGGTGAATGTGTGTGTGTGTGTGTGTGTGTGTGTGTGTGTGTGTGTGTGTGTGTGTGTGTGTGGTGGTGGTGGTGTTGTTGTTGTTGTTGTTGTTGTTTTCTCTTCTATAATAAAAAATTTGCTTTTCTCATTGACAATGATTGCCTGGTCGTCCATCTCTTAAATACATGTGATTTTTTTTTTCTCCTATAATTGTCTATAGCAGTTTGGCATATAGCAGTTTGGCAATCTGAATTCTATCAAGAATTTCCCCGAGTGTTATCTGACTTTATCAATGGATACTCATAAATGGAAATGTAAGCAGTAAGCAAACAAAATAATTTAAGTGAGTCTTTAAGAAAAAATATTGTTATTCTCATTTTACGTCCTTTTATTTTGTGCTCTTTGTTTCTTTGTTTTTCAAATGCATCCCAGCTAGCACAATTGTATTTGAATTTGGGAAGAAAAACTTGGTAATGTTGGAATGACTGCTCACTGAGAGTCAAAATAATTTGCAGATGATCACTCCCTATCAGTTTGCCAATTACATAGGACAGTAACAGGTGAGATAAAAGACAAATATGCAGATGCACTTTTGATCTGATATATCAAGAATTCATGATGACTTGATATATCAGGAATTCATGTTACATTCCTGTCGTTTAGTAAAGAAAGGCAAGAATCAACTACATTATCAATTAACCTTTCACTACTAATTGTAAGACAGCCCTTTTGCCAAAATGGAGAATAAGTATTAAGAACCACATGTTAACCATTTATTTGAATCTTGTAATGCGCTCAACCAGTCTTTTTCCTGTGTCAGGGTTTAAAGGCAAATAGACACAATGGTCAAAATGTGAAGATGACTGATGTGTAAGCTTACTGTGCTTTTCCTCTGATGCTTCTGCTTCATAATTTATGAAGGCTTCATTGATGCCTAGCAGCAGCTACTCGAGGATTCCTTGCTACGTTCCGTCTTCTTGCATGTTTCTTAGTTGGAAGGAGGTTTTTAGCTGTCTCATCATTTGCTTCTATAAGCCTTTGGTATCTGCTTGTCACATCATTGGTTTCAGAATCCTGCAGGAAGAGAAGTGTAATCTTCTAACTAGCTACAGTCAGATATTCGAGAAAGAAATAACGAATATGACAATGCAAGTAAAAGAATCTGACAGAAGGGCACAACATGGAAGAAGCTGGGGGTTAATTAATGAGATCAGTGGACTAAAGAAAACTAAGACGGGAATCATCAAGGGCAAAAGTAAGGAAGATCGTATCCTAAGCTGGCACAATCACTTCAGCAATCTACTCGGCAAGGAACCACACATACCAGAGAACAGCCGAGATGAAGAAATAACCACCATTTTTAATACTCTAGACGTCAAAAGTGGTCCATTCTCAATGACAGAATATCTCACAGTCAAAAAATCACTGAAGACAGGAAAATCAGCTGGCGAGGATGGAATTGTGGCAGAAATTCTAAAATTCTGCAACCTGGATGATATAGTCGTGGACTTTGCAAATGGACTGCTCACCAATGGAGAGAAACCACAGCAATGGTCAGATATCAATATCATACCACTGCCAAAGGATGGAGACCTCAGTGAGACAACCAACTATAGAGGAATCGGACTGTCAGCAGTGGTGGCAAAGGTAGTCAATAAGATGCTATTAAACAGAATACAACCACATCTTGACCCACTGCTGCGGGACAACCAAAACGGCTTCCGCCCACACAGATCAACAACTGCTCATATCCTAGCACTGCATAGAATCATCGAAGGTGTAAAGCACAAAAATCTCAAGGCTACCATTGTGTTTGTAGACTTCAGCAAAGCGCTTGACAGTGTACATCGCAGGAAAATGATGAAGATTCTAGAGGCATACGGCATTCCTGACCAGACAGAGCCATTAGCAAGTTACACGAGGGTATTCAAGCTAAAGTCCTCTCCCCTGATGGCGAAACAGAACACTTTAACATCTCAGCAGGGGTACTTCAAGGAGACACACTTGCACCTTATCTGTTTGCTGTAGTCGTGGACTATGTGATGAGAATGGCTATAGCTGGAAAATAAGAACAACTTGGTTTTACTTTGCAGCCCAGAAGTCGACGATATCCTGCTGACAGCTTGACAGATCTCAGCTTTTCTGATGACATAGCACTGCTGTCCAATGAAATATCACAAGCAAAGAGGCTGCTGGAACAGGTTGAAGTTGAAACTGCTAAAGTTGGACTGCACTGCAATGCTAAGAAAACGAAAGTGATGATGTACAACGAAAGTAGTGAAAATGATATAAAATCTTTCCATGGGGAAGACATCAAGCAAGTCACCAATTTCAAGTATCTGGGCAGATGGATGGAGAGCAGTCAGAAAGATATCTCTGTTCGAAAAGCCCTTGTTCTTGGTCTTCATATCACAAGCTGAAGATGATATGGACTTCTAACCTGAAAAAAGAACTAAATAAAGATTCGTCTCTTTATATCCACTGTCGAGTCTGTGTTGCTCTACAACTCGGAAACATGGACCTTTACAAAGCAGATGGAGAAGAGTCTTGATGGGACGTATACTCACATGTTGAGGATGGCATTAAATGTCTCTTGGAAGCAGCACATGACTAACGAAGAGCTATATCACTGTATGGATACCTCCCTAATGTTAGTGACAAGAACACGTAGGCTTTGCCTTGCTGGTCACTGTATGCGACATCCAGAAGAAGTTGCTTCACAACTTGTACTGTGGCAGCCAACTGGAGGGAGAGCGAACAGGGGAAGGAAGACAACAGACTTCACTGATCTTCTCAAAAGGGACACTGGCCTCGAAAACATTGATGAGACCAAGGCAGCGATGTTGGACAGAAGTGGAAGGAGTACGTCACAGAGGCTCGATCGGGAGATCGGCCTAACTAACTAACTAAGCTTACTGCAAAGAAAGTACAGTTAGTACAGTACTTAACAGAAAGCTGCTGTCTAATACACACACATGCACGCGTGCATGCACACACACACACACACACACACACACACACACACACACACACACGCACACACTTGGCAAAAAGCTGCACTCTAATCTTTCACACACACACACACACACACAAAGCGCGCACGCACGCACACACACAAGTGCGTGCCACACACACACACACACACACACACACACACACATATGGCAGTCTTAATCTTTTCTGTTTGAAATACCTTTTCTTATTCTGGTAGAAACTAGGAATTTACCAATTTAGGCAAACTGTGACGATTTACACTCACTGATTTCAAAACAAGTACCAGGTAACTAGCTGAGCTAAGATAAAAGATAATGCAAATCTGTTGTGACAGATTTACATTACCTACATTGAAAATGAGTTTGCAACAGCAGACTTTGAACAGGAATGACAGATTTTTCACAAGTCATTACTCTTATGAGATTTCAAAGAGACGAAACATGTAAAGTCTTTTAAAAAATATGAAGTATCGACAGTTTCACAGATAACATAGAGAGAGAGAGGGGATGTCTAATTGCTGGTCTTACATGAGGCAAGAGAATAACTAATCAAATTATGTTCTGAAATCATACAAATCTACTCGTCCATAACTTTTCCTACACGATCAAGGCCTATGGACAGTCTCTCAGTCAGGGTATCATAGCTATTCCAACAAAAGGTGGTTGAACGGGGGAAGTAGCATAAGACAGTATGCTCTTATGTGGATAAAGCGTGGGCTGTTTATATGTCAAGTCTTTCCTAAGAAGCATTAGGCATGCCTGTCGGAACACTGAATCGTCTGGAAGTTTGACGATGATAGACCTTTGATGAACTAATATGCAAACTGGAATAACTTTGAAGGCAATATGAACACCAAGTCACTCTGCAGAGCACTTAAGCATTCTCGCTTTGAGCTTAGGATCTCTACCTGGAGCAACCTAATAGATTACAATCATCCTCAGCTATTTGTTAAGCTTCTGCTGGTGACTTCAGGATCTGATCATTGGTATGTTATTGAAATCATGATGAATAGCTAAGGCATTGCTGTTTCACTTTCTTTTGAGGTTAGAACTTTTCCAACATCTGAATCATGTTGCTTCTGACAAATAATACATGAAAACTGAATGAAACGGAAAGACAAAGTCTGTTCCTGATAATGTTCATGACCAAACCATGGAGAAATATGATCAGAAGATCTTGTTCTTGATCATTGGAGCAAGCAGTATGCTTCTGTGCGACCAGAGCAGGCAGTATGCTTCTGTTGATTTGGATTATTTTTCTTCAGGAACTATTGCTGTCGAGACTTGGTGACCTCTTCATAGGTACATAGATTAGTACTACCTTGCGTCCGACAGCTGCAAAATTGGCGACATAGTTTCTCCAAAGTTTGTCTATCTGAAACTTTCGGTCTTTGTTGTTTCCAATGATGAAATTCTGATACATAATGTCAGAATTATTTGCTTCAATTCTCTTATTTCACTCGTCTGGTCATCTATGATTATGTTTGACTTCCTTCACGTGTCTTTCCTTCTTAAACTGCAACTCTTACCACTGGCCATCAGCATCTCAGCACTTTGCAATATGCATGGTTTTGAACGTCTTTTGCCAACATGATGTCTTTCCTCTTTTCTCTGGACTTCCCATGAATTCTTTAGGTGCTGCTTGGTTGAACAATCTCCCACACTTCTAGGTCTGGTTGGGATTCTTTGCAGAGAGGTGTTTACTTCAGAGAACTCTAGCACTTCAGAACCATTTCCGCCATCTTTACTCATCTCCTTGTGAGTGTATGTGTATTTGTGTGTGTGTGTGTATGTGCATTAGCATGCAAGTACACACTCATGCATGTGCACGATTATCAATGAAAGTGCTATGCCCAGCCTTTGCTAAATATAATTACCTGAAAACCTATTCCAATAATTAATGTTATTTACATGTACCCTTACCTTTCAGATTCTAAAAGACAAGACAGTATACACTCACACAAATTATGATCCCATTTCATGGCAATAAATTCACTATTGCTGAACAGTATGATGATGATGATGATACTATGCCATTCTCACGAATTACTCAGAATCCTCTCATCTATTCCAAAAATGGTGTAAAAGATAGCAATATTATACATAGCTGTAGAAACCTAAACCAAGATTTTGAACTGTTTGAAGTTCAGCTCTGTACTACAACTAGTGTAAAATGAACAGCTTTCACATGCTGGGAGGCAGGAGCTGCAGACTGAGCAACCAAGCTAAAAAAAAAAAAAGGCTCCCTAAAAGATATTGGATAGCATTTTTGCACTTTCAGGACTTTCTGACAAGAGCAACAGAGAGCAATGATTGGCACAGGCCGACTGAGGGTAGTGGACATCTGGTGGAACAACCAGCAAAGAAACAGAGTACTGTGAGCAGTAGCCTACTTGCGCTGGCTACAAATTTCTACCAGCAGCCAGTTAAAGTCCTCCAGCAGTAGGGTAACATGACCTTGTTCTCTTTAATACGAAATGAGACCATGTGTTTTGAAAAGCTTTTCCTGAGTTTGGAGATTTGCTCTGTCGGAAAACCATTCAATAATAAAAAGCAGTAGTTCTGAGGTTGTATCTTAAAATTCTGATGACACAATACTGCAGGATTCCAAGAATTACAGTTTCATTCACTGATATCCTCATGACGTTCAAAACACATTATCATTCATAGTCATGTTTTGACAAGTTACCTAACGAACTCCAACCCCTATATGAAACGGAAAAAACAAAACGGGAAAAGAATCTAAAACTCCTGTCTTCATACTGCAACCTTTCCTCCTCAGAAAAGGAAACTTCTTTGAGTCCCACTGGCAGTTTCAGGCAAATCTGCTTCTTCTTCTAACCTTTCTTCCCAAGTCCACAGACCTTTCTCCTTAGGTCTACACACCTTTCCTTTCAAGTCTACCATTTTTCCAGTTTACAAAAGCATTCCTTTTTCCCATTTCAATTCAGCAACAGCCCTACTGATCTTAGGACAAAGACAGTGGACACGACCACAAAATCAAATACATACTCTGGACTTTCACCATCATATATTTACTGTAATCAATTAAAAATAAAGTCCAGTTCAAGAAAGCAGTGTGACAATAATTTTAAAGAACTCCAATGAAGTATAGCGACAACTCCTGTAATTCCAAATTAAAGTTCATGTCTGTGCTCAGAACAAGATCTTTAAAATAAGCAAAATAAGATAAATGAGAACCTGGTGTTCCTACACATTCACCTCTCTTCACCGTATGCGATGCTGGATACATATCACTTCACCACTTTCTTCTGTACACTGACAGAACTGGCCAACAATAAAAATAAACGTAACAGGTTCAATGTTTTCAACAACTCAACGAAATCCATGAACTGAAAATCAAGCACCCTGCTTTGAACACATGGGCTGACTGAAATAGCCAAATAAACAGAAGAAACTTGGCAAAATAACACAGCCTCATGTAGAGTCATCCTACAGCATCACAACACCGATTCCTTCACTGATTTGGTTTGATAATCATGCGTCACAAAAGCACGATTCAGAATACACAAAACATGATCATCAAAGATACAGACTGAAAAAAGGCCTCACAACATCCGATAAAGTCCGCACCCTGGTACAAAGAATAGCAACATCCAAGACCAATACAAGAAGGAAAAAAGTTAAATAAAACAGACATCAGCCCAAATGACATCCACTAAGCCAACAGGAGGACGGAAGCACAGCGACACCTGCAGACAGACAGACAGACATATGAAGAGGGAAACAGACACAGCTAGCTTACCAGGCATCCACTCACCAACATCTGTGGACAGACAAAGCAGTGCTGGTTCAAAGCCCATCAAAGGCAGTCTACACCATCTAGTCTGCTAGTTCTGCTTCCTTCTCTGAAATCTAAGACTGCTGAGGCCTATACTATTGTGAAGCTTCAACATCAGTCGGCTGCCATGTCTCAACTATTTGCGCTGTCCATTCCATACCACACAAACAAGTTACTTTCTTTACTTCAAGACTACCAGCAACGCCATCCACTCCACTGACTCAAGTAGTAATACATGTTTCTATTCACTGCCACATCAATTTGACCAGTACAATCTCTTCACTACCATGTCCTATCCACTTTCACAACCTGTCCACTGCCACATCAATGTTACCTGCGCCACTTGCTAAATGTACAAAGTCAAATATCCTATGAACTGCTGTACCAATTCTTGAGCCACCCATCAACTGTTGCACCAATTCATACACTATCTATCAACCAAATCAGTTCTTACACTAACCTTTCATTACTGCCAAATAATGCACAGTCAACAACCACACTGCTTCTTCCTGATCATCCGTCTAATTCCTGTGGAACTGAAAATGTGCTACCATACCAAAATCTCACTCTATTTCCACTTACACTCGAGACACTGGTGTCATGATTTTGTTTGGTTGGTTTTTACATTTGTTTTTGTTGGTGAAGCTAGTTTGATTTGTTTGTTTCATGTCAACGAAGCTAAAATTTACATGCACAACTCACACTGGCAGCAACAAACCACATTAACAAGGGCTGTACTTGTATTACTATGACTGACAGTCATTTTGTGAATGTGTTTGCAGTAGTGTGCATTCAACAAGGGGCATCACAATACAGGAACCCTACTTGCCCATAACAGCTTCTCATCATGACAAAGATGAACTTTTGCACTTAACATCTCATCATAATAAAAGTGAACTTTCCAAGCTCATCTCAATAGAAGTGAACTATCCAACAATCTTTTGACACCCGATAGATCTCCAATACAGCCAACCAAAAGCATGAGAGAAACATCATTGAAAGGACATGGATGATGACACAGATATATAGAGGTTGATCAAGCTAAGATTTCAACTCAGTACTGTGAGATAAGACTCAACTTTCACAAACGCAACCTTTTTGATCATGTGTGTGTGTACATGTGTGTGTATGTGTGTATGCATGCATCCTCGCTATGATCTGCGACTATTGCAACAACTTACCTGGAAATCTGCATTGATTTCTTTTATCAAATAAAGCATCAGTACGTCCTAAAAACTTATATTTCCAAATTTCCACACTTGCTGACATTATGACAGCACGCGGTAATGCACACTCTCTCTCTTTCACACACACACACAAACAAAACACACACAGCATGCAACAGAGAGAGAGCAAAAAAAGCAACAGAAGTAGAAATAAAAGACTCAAAAAAAGGAAACTGAATTTATTGTGAATAGCTGCAAAATGTACAATTGCTGATTGTTGTATGCATGCATTTGGCAATGAGAACAAAATCTTAATTCTACTAAAACAATAATGTAAAGTTATACTGAAACAATTTGCTAGAACTATAGAGCACATTATCAAGCAAATCTGACTGACCTAACAATATCACTTTATTAGTGAGTTTTAAGCATGCACACACCACGCACGCACGCACGCACGCACGCACACACACACACCAGAATTTCGTGATTTAGTCATGCACTGATGGAGAGGACTCTTTCACAATCTAAATGCTTACAAATGACCTTAAAAAAAAAAAAAAAAATCCCTAAATTTCATTTATCTCTTGTGTTAATTCTTAATTACTTCCTTGGCCGCCTTTCTCTGCTCGAAAACAAAACAAAAAAGGACAAGACAAAACAAAACAAAAGACACAACTTTTTGTACGATCTTAGCGCAAATTCTTAATCACTTCTTTGAATTCACTGCATGCATGTTACCTACATGCTGTAGACATCTACTAAAAATATAGAGATAAACAAAAACTAAAACAATGAAGAAAACATCTGAACTAAAGAAAAAGACATTGTTTCTTGCAAATCTGACACTGAACAATAATTACTATAGACACAAAGTATGGATTTGTTAAGTTTTACAGTACATTTTTCCAAGTGACAGCACGAAGAAAAGGTCCATAAGATAACTGAACTTCCAAAATATAATCGGTGTACACATTTATTTGATTATCAAACACTCTCTTACAAACTTTAAATATTTCTTGAAAAAAAAAACATTAAAAGTACCCCTCAAAACTTTGCTAGACTTTAAACAAATCTTAGAACGCTTAACAAACTTTTCACCTTTTTTTCTTTTCTTCTTTTACCTCCTACCCCCCACCCCCTTCACCTCTACCTCCCTACCCTCACCCCTTATTCCCTCATTGCAAACAGATCATCATAATAATAATAATGTATGAATTTTATATGGCGCAATTCTTGGGATCAACTCACTGTGCTCAACACACACTCAAACACTCGCACTGACATGTGTTCACACACACACACACACACCTACCAACATAGGCGCACTTATCAAGTTCATCGGTTCAAGCGTAAACAATACAGTTTTGCATGCAGTACATAAAAAGTCAGGTCAGAATAATAGACACAGCATTTAGATATTATGGTTGAAGAAGACTTTCCTAAAGAAGTATGTTTTTAACTCTGACTTGAATTTAGATATAATGCTATGAATGTCCATGTTGGGTATATCATATTTTGTACTATTGTTTAATCCACTTGTGAGAACAAGCTTTTTTTTTTTTTTGTAATAGTCTTTCCCATTAAGTTACTCAACACTCGGGGCTCCCACCAAGGAAAACCAAAAATCCCTGAAATTCAACGTGAGTCCAGTGGACATGCCTCCCTGCTCCAGAAACACTGGTAACTTTTTCAGAATGGTGCAGTCTGATACAAACCTGAGTATCAAGTGGCGTGTCATGCAGTTTTCAGTCCAATCACACCAAGGACCATTTTTTCATGCAGATTTTTAATTGATCTCTCTCACTTTCGCAACCTCTTGCCCACGCACATCAGAGTGTGACACAGGTCTGCCTGCGTCTTCCATCATCTTGACAAAAGGAAACTACCCACTCTCGTAAAGAAGTTTACACAAGATTTCATTACATCAATATCGCCTGCTAACATACACAAAATACAACCATCTCCCCATGCATTCCACTGCTCCTTTTTTTCTCCTAATATGTCTTTTTCTAAGTATTATTTTGGTATATACCCTCGCTCTCTCTCTCTTTTTTGTTGTTGTTTGTTTTGTTTTAATAAATTCACACATTTGCTGAGAAGTGGAAGTCCAAACAGTCGATCCATCCCCTCTCCTCAACTCTCTGATCTTTGAGGCATGAAAACAATCTAAAAAAAAATAAATAAAAAAAATCAGCAGGCATCTGGAGGCTGCCATAGGCTCCTGGTGGGACCCATTGGCAAAGCCCTAAAAGCTGAAGCTTTTTTTGTTTTCCAATAACATAGAAAAATTTGTAGAAAAATGTTGAGAATTCACTGTGTGTGTGTGTGTGTGTGTGTGTGTGTGTGTGTGTGTGTGTGTGTGTGTGTGTGTGTGTGTGTGTGTGTGTGTGTGTGTGTGTGTGTTTGCCCGCACACACACACACAGAGGTGCGCATTTGTTTGTGTGTACATCAGAGAGAAGGAGTGACAGCGACAAAGTGAGAGAGAGAAAGAGAGTGTGTGTGTGTGTGTGTGTGTGTGTGTGTGTGTGTGTGTGTGTGTGTGTAGAGTGAGAAAAGGGAGGGGAAGTCACATGGTTGGGTACGCAAAAGCCTACCTTCCTGGGTAGAACTCTTTCAGGCTTCAACAAAATCAAGTTGATGACAGTAAAGTTCTTGTGTCTGGGACATTCGATGTGATCGAACTGCACTGACGCATGACTGCCAAAGCTGAAAAGCTTCAATTACCAAGTGGACATGTTCCTGTAAAGGTTTGCAAAATGTGTAAAATTTGTTGTCAGTCTTGCTTCAGATCAGTTCACTGAGCTTATGGTCATGCACCTACCTTGCAACCACAAGGCTTAAATCTAGTTTACATACTTTTATTTCATTTTTCTTTCTTGTATTTCAAAGCAAATTCTCAAGAAGACTTTCACTCCATGTCATGTTGATGAATGACATGGAAAAGAAGAAGGACGAAAATTATGCCGTTTGCGAGTATCTTCAACAGCAGAGAAAAATACTGGCAATGTGATTGTTTCTCTCCAAATATTTTTCCTGCAGTGATCATTCATTATGGCAAAAAAATCCTACAGGTTATGAAAATGATGCGAGTATGTGTGTGTCACACAGAGAGAGAGAGAGAGTGTGTGTGTAAGTGTGTGTGTCTGCATACATGCGTTTTCTATATGATTATGAATGAGCGTTTTAACATATTACATCATTAAAAGTCTCTGACATTACTTTTAAGAAATTAGAGCGTTACATTTATGTCAGAGTGTGCATGTGTGCATGTGCGTGTGTGTGTGTGTGTGTGTGTGTGAGTGTGTGCATGTGTTCATGCTGAAGGCAATGAAATGGGATTGATGGTCAATAAACGGTCATTCACTTTCCTAGCAGCTGCTTCTTTATCCCATGAAGACAGCAGCTTCATGATCAGATGTCTGGTGTATTTTAGTCACATATTAAACCCATGCAAAACTGGAGGAAAATTCTGCTTCTGCTTTGTGTCAAATGAAAAACTCCACTGATATTCATACTGGCAAGCTAATGTGTTCAGGACATTAGTCACTTTCAGCTGCTTGACACATTTTCCTAGAATAAACTCTTTGTCCCCAAGTATCAATATGCTGCAACTAGTGCATGTAGTTGTATGCAGATCATTCTGGAATACACTACCAATCTGTAAGTATGAGTGAAGTATGGCGGTATCTTACCAACCAAAAACCTGTTTCCATCCATGCATAATTTTAAAGAAGATCAAACAAAGGTATTCTCCACAAATTTTACAGGAATTTACTTCCATGTTCTGACCGCACCCACATTCACCAGAACAGCTGATTTAGTAACTTAGTTCAAGTCACTGTCACTGTGATCAAACTCAGGGAAAAGTTCTGTGAGTTTGTGAACGCAAATGATTAAGTTACTGGTGGTGCCTCCTGGAATACTTTCAGAGCTTGACTGTTGTTGTTGCTGCTGTTGTTTTTGAATTAATATTCTTTAACTGTTGTTGCTGCTGCTACTGTTTCTGACTAATTATTCTTATAGCCTAGCTGACCACACAGAGCCTTTTAGGGCTGTCACGTTCGCACACAGATTCTGAACACTCCAGACATCCAAAAAGTACCATTTCCTGGAAAAAAAAATCAAACAACACAAACAAATCATGACATGACAGTTAATTTACTGACATTCTTATGGCAGATATAATGCAGCTAAGCTGACAATAGGCTTTACCCTATCCCTTCGTTTTTTGCTTCTTGATTACAAAACAAAACAAAAAATATGAAAATAACATTAACGGAAAACATACAACAAACTGACAATGCATAACGGATAGCTAGAGTCCATTCTGGACAGTATATACAATTTTCAGGCTCTAGTCAATGAGTACAACAAATCAGCAAGCTTGTCATGATTTATAATCACACACACACACACATGCACACACACGCACGCACGCATGCGCACATGCACACACACACACACACACACACACACACACACACACACAGTGAAAAAATTTCCAGAACACTGAATAATGATCCACCTGGGCAGAAAAACAGTAGACATCAGTAAGTAAAACAAGAGCTGCTAATAAGTGCCAACAATATAAGTCTACAAGTCATCTATCAGCTTCTTAAGCAACCAATGCATTACATAACTAACTTTTGAGAGCATTTATAGACCATTTATATTCAACATCAATATCATTGTATGGTCATTACACAATCACAATGTCAAGCTGATTTCTTAATTGTTTTTGTTTTTTTGTTTTAGATGTTCAAATCTTAATATTTAAGGGGAGGGGGGGATCCAAATGTCCCAGGTTTTGAAGAATTTAAGGTTCAATGAATGTCATTGTGACTAGGGAAATTTCAACAGTTTCTGACATGATTTGTGTGTGAAAACTAGGAAAGGCACCTTTCTTTTCACTCTTTTTATATAGGAAATCTACAGAGGTTCACCCTCTTCCAGCTCAATTTAAGTCTAATGTTTCTGGCCAGTTGAAAACGTGTCTTGCTGCCTGCCTGAATACATGAAGCTGCAAAATATATCACTATCGGCTCCTCCCTAATGAAATGTAATTACTGATCAGGCAATGTACTGTATGTCAGTATGTGAGTGGTTTACCACCATGACTGACTTTGGTTCAACAATGGCATCACTTTTCAGAGCACTGCTCTTAAACAAAACAAAGAAAAGAAAAAAGAATGGGAGTTCAAGCAGCATTCTCCCATTGCTAACCAGATGGACTCCAATGAACAGAAATGAACAGATCTTCACACCATGAAAAAAAAAGAGAGAAAAAGATGGAGATGACAGATACAGCATTTCTAGTTACAAAACCATCAGGTGGAACAATTTTGATGTAGACAATACCACATCAGAGGCCTGTGAAAGGAGGAAGGGGTAATGGGTACGTACTCAATGCACTGAATGGAAAAATAGAACAAACAACTATAGCTGCTTTGAACATAAAAGAACTAAGCTTTCTTTTCACTGGTTATGGTGGTAATAAGATCATGACTGCCATAGCTTTCTTTCATAGTTGAAGAGAACAACATGCACACAGAAACTGTTCAGAGGGGAACTGAACATTAAAACTAACAGTAACTGTTCAGAGGGGAACTGAACATTAAAACTAACAGTAGACAGATCATGGAATTACTTATGTCGGCATATTGTAATGTAAAATCACGGCTATTTTTCCACCAGTTCCAAATGTTTGATTTTCTGATTGATATAGCCGGATTTTTTTTTTGTGCTCTTGTTTTTGATGCTTACAAATGGGCTGTATGCATGGAAAATAAAGGGAAACAACTATCTGCCAAAAGAGTTACCTTATTTTGTCAAGTCGCATAAAAACTAATGAGTGCAGACTTTGTCACCTATAGACACCAATTTCTAAAACGAAGGTGTACCAATTAATTAATAAAAATGTTAAAATTGATTCTACTTCAAACAGTCTTTTTTTCTTTAACAAACAAACCAGATTTACTTCCATTTGTTGCTTCAATGGAAGAAGACAATTAAAGAATGAGTCCGAGTCACGTTCCAGTTGTTAAATACAATCAGAATATTCCCACAAAAAGAACACCACAGTTGAAAACAATATTTACTTTCAATACATGTGCGTATATGTGTATGTGTGCATGGTGTGTGATGGTGTGTGTGTGTGTGTGTGTGTGTGTGTGTGTGTGTGTCTGATGCAGTGTATCTGGACTTTTCCCTTTGTTTTTTTTTTCTTTTTTTAAAACGAAATTCAAAATTGGGTGCTTGCTCTTTTAAGGCAGCAAAAATGCTAACTTTTATATAAATATAGTGCAATACGTCATAAAAATTAAAGCATATCAACCACATAAACACTTAACAATTTTACAAGTAAAAAGAAGCAGCAGTCCAGTGTATTCTGTTCCACTGTTAATAGGTTATGTCATAAGTTTCAAAAACAACACAGTCTCCAGGTCAGTTTTGAAGAAGTTCAAGCATTACAAAGTTTCTGAGTGCGGATGGAAGAGAGTTCCAGATAACAAAAACTTGACAAAGGAATGACCTTTGGCTAAATGGTTTGACACTAGTCTTTGGGACTTGACAAACAGTACTTTTTCATCACTGGATCTGAGAAATCATGATAACTGATACAACTGATGGAGGGATGAGGGATTAAGGAAAGATACTATCTTGAACTTCATTTGATATGCAACTGGCAACCACTGGATTTTAATCGTAAGTGGAGTGACATATCTTCTTTAAACCTGAAGAAAATCAAAGTCTTCAAGTGAGACAGCCTCAATTATTTCTGCAGTACAATAGCCTTGCTTGTGTTATCCTGAGATGCATAAACCATTATTTTGAGAATGTTTTTTATTCTTTCTGGAGAAAATAGAAATCAATCACAGTACACTCTGTTTAACGCACACTTATTGAAAATACAATTGTACAACTAAACAAGACAACGAAGAAAGTATCAACTTTCTGGAGTATAGACAGGAAAAACTATAACAGAGAATGACTGAACTCAGACACACATTCCCAACAGCCAAGACAAGATTTTGACATGCACTATAAACACAACAAAGCAAGCTTACCTGCAATGGGGTCCATGTTTTCTCGGCCACTGGGCGAGAGCCCTGTCAGTGTGTTGGTGGAAGAGCCAAGGCCAAAGTGCATGTTGCCACGCCGTGTGCGGGAGCCACCACCGCGTCCTGGGTGGGGTATGCGCCGCACGTGGCGCAGACCAGGTGGCTCATCGTGCTAATGTTAAGACTTTTAACCCTTTCATTTTCCCTTATAAAAATAAATATGTTAATATCAGTGTGGAAGAAATCAGAAGACAATGGAACAAGGCTTCAGAAATGTTTAAATTATAATGCAAGTGGAGCATTTCTGTATCACTTTAAGCCCCTGTAGGCACTTTCTGACATCAAGTAAATACAGTCATACTTGCACATCTTTGTGGAACAGACTTGTATACCCCTGCTATTCAATCTTTCACATTCACTCCACTCCCCATCTACATCTTTGTTGAAGCTGAATATCTTGAACATATCATCCACGTACAGGCACACAAACTCACACTTGCTTATGGCCCAATCACACATACATATGTGCATGCATGCAAATACATTGTGTGCTCGCACACGCTCAAAAGGAAAAAAGCAGATTTCAAATTAAAAAAACAAAAAAAGGCAGAAGTGTAGAAGAAGGTGCATTAAATGAAAGGCTGCTCAGGGGGAAAAGAAAGATTTGTTTTTAAAGAGTGAGAATATTTAATGTTTATCAGACGTAAGAAAGCAGAGTTAAAGGTTCAAACCATGGAAGAAATGGATACCCTTCCTCTTTGTTTCTCAACAAAATTTTAGGATGTGGAAGGACCTGTCAACAGAGGAAGTGTTTCAAAGTTATTGAGGAGCAGTAAGATGGAGAATTTTTTCTCAAAGTTCCTGTTTGGCTGGTACACTTGTCATATCAAACTGGTGCAAGCCCTGATCAGCAAGTTTGCTCTGCTGGCCTGAACATCCAGTTGTGCAAGCCAATCAGCACTATTTCCTCCCTCGAGTGCTGAACAGGCAGGCACCTGTCAACTTGCTCCTATGGCTTGTTTTGTATCTTATTCTTTGATTGACAAGAAGCCAAAGAAATTCTTAAAGTCTGTGCTGCAATGTTTTGGAGTATGTTCTAGGATTAAATATGTAAATGGAACAAAATATTTTGCTAACTTAATCATTATATTCATTCAGTTCTTGATTTTGTCGCTATTTTTAATCTTGTAATTCTGGCACCAGTAGACTGGTGGACAAAAAAAAATTATCAAACTCTTAAATATCTATTTCATTTTAGTACTGTTATCAGAACACGGCTTACAACAGTAAGTGATAAAGAGATGAAAAAAGATATTATGGACAGACGAATGACATTTTGAACTGTTGCCATGCCCTCTGTCCCAAACGACACACACGTTTTCAAACTTCCAATGAATTCCAAATCCATAAGTGTGAACCATCTTTCAACTGGCATTTGAATATACTACATGCTAAGCTGTCAAAAAAGCAAAGTGTGTTTGTTTTCCACTAAAATGCTTCATTTTGCCCATTACCCACTTCACTGTTTTATATACAGGAGCAGGAGGGGGAGGGGGGGGGGGGGGGCTGGCAATGGTGACTTTGCTCACAATTAGCTGGGTGGAAAATTACATCTTTTTTAGCAGACGATTTTTGTTTGTACAAATGAAGATTTAAATGCAACACCATTGAAACTGAGAACATTTATTAAGAAATTTAAGTTTGGGTTCTGAAGCTGGTGACTGAGAGGATGAAGGGAATGGTATGGCTAGGGCAGAGTGACACAGAGGACATGCTGCTTACCACATTACAAGCATAGTGACCTGCACTGCATCAACTGACAGCAAAAGAATTTGACTTTCTTGTCAGGCCAAACTATGTACTGCCTGAAAATTCAAACCCTTGCAATTCTTTCATTTTTTTCATAGTATTTTTTTAATATTACAGCTAAAACAAACAGCGAAATGGATATGCAAATAAAAAATGGAAGTAAAAACTGTGTCTGCCTGGAGGCAGGAAAACTGTGTATCAAAGTTAAGTGGGTTATGGCAAAGGATTAATCCCCAGAAACATAATGTGAGTGTGCGATATATGGTGCACCCCTGCGCCAATAAAACATGACTGCAATGAAAATACTGTTTGGGGAACGTTACTTGTGAGTTCCTTTACTTTCGTCACACCTGTCGAAATGCTGATGACATTGCAACTTCCACAAGTAATCACACATGCTTGTGTTTATACCAGATTCATGAAAACTTCAAACTATGCTATGGCAGTGGGACATATGATGTGTGTAAATGCAATTTTATGGAATTTGGAAACACTTCTTTCTTTCAAAGTTGTGAATTCTGACATCATGTAACTTCAGTATTGGTGGAAGAACTTAAACAAAACTGATGTCTTCAAAATCCATATTCTTGTGTATAATAATGATGCAACCGTCAATGCTTTGAACTCTCATGAAAAATAAAAATAATCAAAATCGCAGAAAACATCATCATGAACCCGATTACAGTGATGCTTGCAGACTGTTAAGATTATTTTCATTATTTTTTTTACAATGAACGTATAGCATCAACAGGGCAATATCACTATCTCAAATAAGAACATAGAAAAAAATCTATTTTATTTCATCTCCTCTACTAATACTGAAGTTACATGACTTCAAAGTTTACAACTTTGACAATCACAGGTGTCTCCAATTACTGTGAAACAGCCTACAATCAAGCTGTACTAATGAAAAGAACAGAAAAATATGTTTCAATGAGATATTGCATGAAGACAAGAGATGTATCTGGTGACACTGTGTGATCCAGACTAATGGTATTGTACAACTGCAAGCAGTTGTGGCAGAATATGTTAGTTTCTTATCTGTTATCACCCACATAAATTATCACCGAACAGAAGTATGACTGATTAATTCATAACATTACACACAGACCTATTGGCTTGTGCAAATATTTCAGCTCAGTAACTTTACCAGGCATATACATAAGTCTTAAGAATCCAGTAACTCATTCTGGAGAGAGATATCGTAACCGAATTCTACACCCCGAAAGAGATGAAGAAGTAAATGAATACTCCTCTGAACTATTAATCCTTTCACTCCCAGAACTATCTGCAATTTTTTGGGAAAAAAAACACCAACCTTACACACACAAAAAATCACAAAATTCAAGTATCGCTCTAAAATATACAAAAGTATGTACACATTCTACTGAAGGAAAATGAATGGAGAATATAATTATTATATGTTTCATGTTGACAGGATGAGATAACTCACAATCAAGGGAAGATAACCAAGATTTTAAGAAAAAAATAAACAAAATATTTTGAAAAAAGAAATCCATGAAAATGTGAGTCTCTGTATATCATGGGTGGAAATGGTATTGAAATGTGCACAAATCTATAGGACATAACAACCAAGTGCAATTATTCACTTAAAAAGCACACAGTGTGTTCAGGGATGCATTGAGTAATGCGTATCAATGTCAGCTAGAGATGCGACTTTCACTAACACTTCATCCCTCATACAAAAAATTGGCAAAAAAATTACAAGTGTTGTCAACCACTGTCACTGGCATCACATTCTGACGATTTTTTCCTCTCCTACTACATCCTTGACTATGCCCACTACCAGTGCAACCATGCCCCCTACCTGTCGATGTACTTGGTAGATCAGTATCTTCATCCCGGTATTCTGAATAACTTGACTCATACATCACCTTCATTTTCTATCTCACTTTTGTCGTCACTAATTTCACCTTTGTACGGAGTTTCAAACACAATTCAAACACAATTCTCGCCACCTCTTCAGCAGTAAATCTTCTGGCAGCCATGTTGATCTGCGTAACTAATTTTCGCTTTACAAAACGCAAAAACAACCGT
Organism: Conus canariensis; assembly: GCA_033310375.1. Classification (NCBI taxonomy): domain Eukaryota; kingdom Metazoa; phylum Mollusca; class Gastropoda; order Neogastropoda; family Conidae; genus Conus; species Conus canariensis. The sequence goes on along the minus strand of CM065718.1, from coordinate 44,001,855 downwards.
GTTAAAATCGACCCACAATTTGCTGAAAAATCGCTTGAAACACGCTCTATGGGAGCCGCCATTTGCAATGACGTAAACAATATCATGTGACCTGTCAGATGATCAATTATGCGATGACCCTTGAATCGCAGCTATATCCGCAACCAAGAGCGAAAGGCTTAACACATTACTATAAAAAAAAAAAAAATTAACAATGGGTTCTAGCATGTAGCACAGTTAGACTCATGCATGACATGTACTGCACTCAATCAGGTATCTCATCTAAGATGTATGCATGTGCATACGTGCATGCATGCGTGCGTGGTGTGGACTGGTGTGGTGTGGTGGGGGTGGGGGTGGTTATGGCAGGTGTGTGCCTGTCTGTCTGTCCCTCCGTCTGCCAATGTTTCTGTGTGCATGCCTGAGCAAATGCAAAAGTGCACATACATGCTATGCCGCAGCAGGTCACAAAGCACTCCAAGGATATGAAATCTCTGGGAGAGCGGTGATCCAGAGACAGATGGGACGCCAGGTCATCTGTCATGTGATTTGGGTCCCCACCAGGTAGAGAGGCACACACAGGACACACCTACATAGAAACAAGACAAACTGGTATTTCGAACTTACACCAGACAGGATGAAAACACTTACACATATGCTTATGTACACTTTTATGCAGTTTGAAACACACAAATTCTTGATGTTCAAATGAACATTTATCTTTGGGCTCACTCTATACATAAAAATTCTTTAAGTTTGGTCCCTCTACTGTTTCTGGTAGAAGAGGGAAAAAAGTCAAAAGACAGCTCATGAAGTCAAGCAGTGAAAATAATCACTACAGTCTTTGACTGAACAAAAAAGTGTCACCAAGTCGACAGGCATCCAATTTAGTGTCTGACTGGGATCATACAGGGAATAGATACTAATACTTTTACTAATGTCACTATTGCTTTGTATTTCTTCGACCAATAATACCTAAAATATGTTCAATGGATTAGTTCTAAACTGGGGTTTTCTTGCATCTGCATTATGATTTCACAAGTGTCAGCTGAAAAGGAATGAAAACGTCAATTATCCGTTGGAATAAGACTACACAATAAAAAGAAGTGAAACATAAGATGCATCTTCCATTATGCTTCTAGTGGCGTAACTGCAGTGGCTGCAGAACTATGACGCTGAAATGTGACAAATTAACATCATATAAACCATACATACACCCATAAATTCAGCTGATTGCACATGATCATCAACAGCAATCTGCTGTTATTACATCAACTGTAAATTCATATACTGACACTACAGTACAGCATGAAGTGTAAATTTTTTGAACTGAGTGATTACATTACAAGACAATGTTCCCACTAAAATTATAGAATTAGAAGGAATATCTTATGAGAGTCATGATGCTCTGATTTCTTGCTTGACTCTCACAAATTTCTGCTCACCACTTCATTCGAGACATCTGTGTGTTCGGTAGAAACATGTTCTTGCAAGGTGGTGTCAGTGAATCCCATCTTGCAGCAGAACGGGCATGTGAAAGACTGGGGCTGTTCAGCGGTGAGGGCTTCTCCCCCGTAATACAGGTCTGCAAGAACAAAATAACAAGACAATAAACAGACTTTTTCACGCTGTAAAAAAAAAAAGAGCTTAAATACTCTTTGTAAAGATTCACACTGTATCAAGTGTGCATTTACACATGAATTATGAATCATTCTTTTCTTCTTTTAAATTAATACTTTCTTGGCCAATTTTCATGCCCCATTTCAGTTTTTCAGTCAGACTGTAATATTCAATTTTGTTGACTATTTCTGAACACAATTTCCACAGACCTATTGTTTGATATTCTAACATTAATAACAGGGTTTTTTTTTTTTTTCAAAGAACCATATGAAAATTGAATACATTTTGTGATGCTAAAATCCACATTCTGTAAAAATTACTTTAGTTTCAATTAACTGATACAGGCAAAGTTGAGACTTTCAATAGCAGATTTACAAAGTTTTTCTTTTTATTTATTGACAATCTGACCATTCTTAAACTATGAAATTAATCACTTAAAAGAAAAAAAAAAGAGTGTAGCAACTTTCATCACAACGAAACTTCTAGGTAGATTTTCTTATTACTGCCAGCAGCTGTCTTTTGAGGAGGTGGTTGTTGTTGTTGTGGTTGTTGTTGTTGCTGTTATTGTTTTGCCAGTCACCACAAAAAAGACACACACTAAGGTATTCACCAAAGTCTGATCGTGTCAAGATACACTGCACCGGGTGATCAGTGGTGTGGCGAGTCGTGGTGGCCCCTGCTTCGTAACAGGTGGCACACAGGTCATAGTCATAGCAAATCAAACACTTGTAACGACGTCCACGAAAGTTCCCTTTCAAGCATGAGTCACAGCTCACACCTGTAAAGGACAGTAAAAATCACACAATGTTTTAACCCACTAAAAACAATGAAGCAAAACTGTAATGTATTAAGCCAAATATTAATTATTATGCTTAAATCCTTTGGCTATAAGCATCATGAACGAATAAATGAGTCCTTAAATCATTCATCTTAAATTTGATCAAAGAGACAACAAAAAATATGTCCTTAAGGTTTATATTCTTACTCACTTTCAAGATCCTTCTTACTCACCTTCAAGATCCTCAAAACAACAGTAGCAGAGAGTTTAAAAACAAAAAAGTTGAAGACTAGGCAGAAAAAAAAATCATTAATTTCATTGAGCCTGACAGTGAGTAGATGTCCAAATAGAAGACGATTCTGCACTGATTTCTGTCATTGTTGTACATAAATCGTTTAAAAGCTGTGTCATACCTGGATTTTTTTTGTTTGTTTGTTTGTTTCCTTTCTTTCTTTTATTCCAAAGCTACAGGTCTGGCTCTCCACGAACTAAGTCAAAGTTATACAGCTGATCATAAGTCTTATTATTTCTAAAATAAGACAGCGGCTTCTGATTTAGTCTTCCCCCCCCAAAAAAGAAGAAAAAAAACACCTCAGTTTCTGCTTCTAGATGGTCTTACACTTAATATTTCTGAGGCAAAATTTTCAACATGAGGGTTGATGAGTACATTTTCATGCTGTCAGTGTGTCAAGCCACCAATAAAGCATTTTCAATTTACTGCTTCTGAGTATGCACTCTTGTAGTCCTGAAACTGAAGAATTACCTCGAAAGGTTACATGTCTAGCACACTACCAGCAAGGGAAATAACCTTCTGAATGGGATGGCTCCAATCATACACTGAAGTTTTACAATATACACTGTACATAAAACAAACTTGTATTCCGACAGTCAGTCCCCTTAAGTATGACCAGTGCTCAAAAGATCATCAGTGTGATGTCACTTCTGGACATGATTTGGAAAATTTAATCATTTTTTATGTCAAATATCACTGCAGGAACGTTCTTCAACTTGTTCACTGGTCAGATCATCGGGTCAAATCATGGAAAATATGCTGTTTCATGTTGTGCCATCTTGTCATGGAAAATTCCATACAAAAACATTTCTCACTTACTACCCCAGGCCATTCCCATGAAACTATTGTTTTTAAATTTTAATTGCAATGTAATTAGTATTAGTAAATTTTCAATCATCATCAGCTACTATCTCCTTACCCCCAAAACAGTTAACATCAACACTCACAGGACAGTATTTATCAATATCACCAAACATTGTCTAACAACAACGACTTACTTCAGAAGAACTTCAATAAGATACTGTTTTCTAAAAACTTCTACTCATTCTGTTCACACCCACACACGTTATGTGGGGATTGTCTTTAGTTGTGACAAGCTCCTAGCATAACATTATCAGTCTCCAAAATCCCCCAAAGTTGGAGTGTGGCTGCCCATGTGGTGGGGTAATCACAAGCAGTCGCACACGTAATGTTCTCATCCCCAGCTGATGCATTAGTACCACAGTGTTCAAGTACTTAAGATATTCGGATGATCCTAGGAGTCTTTTAGCCAGGGTATGACGACAACAACAACAACACACACACACACACACACACACACACACACACACAGATCCATACAGTGACAAGTCAAGCCAGTGTTGAACAAATGCATATGCTTACCAGAAACAAAGCATCACGACTATGTCCAGCCCCAAGTTGGACAGGTAGGAATTTTCCACTTTTCCAAAGTCTTGTTTCATTACCAGTTTTAAGCGACTATTGCATCCATGTCAAACAGCTAATAATGCAGACCACAGGGTCATTTACCAGCTGAACACATCTATGGTTAAGTTATGAGAGTGAGAAGTGAACCAATAAGTTTGTGCTTGTCAATTACCAATGCTGCCAGACTGAGAGCTCTGTGACATATATAGTGTGTTTGCAAAAGTACTGTACTGGCAGCAAAAATGATGCTTGATTACAATGAACTCAACCAGCCAGCAATATCTGAGAAAGTTTAGGAAAAGCATCATCCAGTTTGGTGCTTCTTCCAGTACAGTGGGAACAAAGCATCCAAGCCAAAGTCTAAAAAACAGAGATCTAGCCTTGCTGTTAGCACAGGTGTGACTGGTGACCTCAAAGCTGCAGGTGAGATGCGGATGGTAAATGTGTTTGATGAGATGTCAGACTGTATGAACAACCCTCCCACCCCACCCCCAACCCCAACCCCCTAAAACAAAACAAAATAAATTCAACTGCTAACCACCATTTCCAAAGACAAGTTAGGAAAGATCCAACCTGTTTTCTCCCCTTCAAACTTCTGAAAACAGTAACCTGAAGCGAGAATAGTGCAAGCTCAATGGAAGCATCACAATAATGTCCAAAGGACTTTTACACTTTCAACAACTCACCTAATTCACTTTCAGTTTCTTCATGTGACCCAGTTCCTGACTCTATATTGGATTGGAACAACAGTGCATATATGTTAAAGTATCTTACATTTTTACTCTTTCTGCTCAATGTCATTCAGCAACAGAACTGCCCAGTACAGCCACAGCAGAACAGTACTATTATACTGTGAACACACTCAAACACTGTGGTGCTCATCATACTGAATGAGCCATCTGCTTTCTCCACACTTCAATTAAATAATGAAAACAGCACTTTCAAAAGTGTGATTTTGACAATCTGTGAAGTCAAACATAGAGTAAGAAAATAAAATGGTGAAATGAGGCCTTGAAAGGGTAAATCATTAAATGAAAGGTAAACAGATCTGAAAGTTGATCTTGAAGGGTCAAGTTACATGCCTGGAAAAGGAAAGACAGACTTTTTGCATGAAGGTGGAGAGGGGGAAGGTGGAAAATGATCAGCTGAAACAGCAATTGCAGAATCTGATTAAAAAAAACAACTGATAATGCATTTCATGATTATCAGCAGTACTTTCACAAATGAAATATTTCAGCATTTGGCATGAAGTAGTTACCAGGCAGAATCTTGTGTGGAGAGTACCTACAACTGTTCAACACTAAATGAAAAAGACTGCCGGGGACTGAGGATACAGCCAAGTAACCCGACCAGGTCCATTCATTATCTATGGGATCCGCAAGCCGTTCTCAGATCACCAGCAGACAAAATCAAGTAGGATTATGAGCAGTTTGACAGCAGACTCGCCAAGCACATGATCATCAAGAAATAAAGAGTGCAGACCAAAACAAGTTTTGTGAACAAAGGATCCATAAGAACTTCAAGATGCTCCAGATAAAATGCAATATATTTCATGTCCTCTGATTCATTTTGTGTCGTTTCATTTGGATTCTATCTGTGTCAGTGTGTTGTGTGTGTGTGTGTGTGTGTTGTGTGTGTGTGTGTGTTGTGTGCGCGCGCTCGCGTATGTGTATGTGGGAGAGAGAGAGAGAGAGAACAAAAAAAATGAACGAAGTTTATTGCTATTAAGCTGTACAGCCAATTCAGCAAATCAGCTTGATGAACACTGACAAAACGCGACATGATCTCATTGACATGGAAACTACTGCAACACTTTTTTTCACATTACACGACAAAGTTGTGAATGACAAAATGTCCCTGATATGTGTGCACAATCCATTCAGTGAAGGGCAGTCACCCCATGTAGAACTGGATCAGGATGAGGAGAGTGTACAACTGCCATAGAGCATGTGCGTAAGTCTGCGTGTTGTGTGTTGCTGGCACATCTTCCTTTCCACAGGCTGGCTAATTCAACACCTTCTTCTGACGACTTATTCCTGTGTTCGTGCTTTACATACCAAAACACATGCAGTTGCCTTCCGAACACCGATCACAGGAGTATTCTACAACGATGCCAATCGACTCACACAACAACACACCACGCCATCTGACTGATGAAGCAAGATCTTTCTGAATGCCAAGTCTCTGTTCATATCTCTAAACTGTTTCTGAACCTGCTGATCTGTCAAAGCGCCAACATAGTCCTTCACCACTCCCATGTCAAAGCCTCCAATATTCTGTCTATAGAATGCTCAAGGCCGGTGTCGATGACAGAGTGCTGATTTCAGTGATTGACAGTGTTGCACACAGACTGACCCGGGTACCTAGGCAGATCGTTCTGAATGTTTAACGTGTCAGATTCATTGTGAATGTGTGCAGGCTCCATGAGTTGTTCTGTAACATCCTGTGTAGTGCACTGTATACCGCGATCTTCCAACTCCAAGTCAAAAAACCAGTTCATTCGCTTCACAAGTGTCCTCGTTATCAGCACCTACCTTTTCAAGTTGTCTTTTTTTGCTCCTTTGTTCTTTCCTATCACATCGCACTGACTGAGCGGTTTCATTCTGTAATATTGGACTTGCATTCCTCAGTTCAAGACAGGAACCGCCATTTTTAATATCACAGGGACGACTGACTTCAGTCCTAGGACGACGACAGTGTTTCAGCCTTCACCTGTAATTTTTCAGCTTGACACAGTGTTGTCAATCAGCAGGGCGCTGAGGGCTGTTTCCACAGTCACTGTAAGTCCAGTAACTGGTATATTGTCAAAGAATAATTGAAAAAATAATTTTCGTAACGGTGATAAATGGCGCCCTGTTGCTTCATGTCAAACCACGTGATCCCTGGGAGGGAGAGAGAGAAAAAGAGGGGGTCAGATAGACTGACAGACAGACAGTGTTTGTATGCACTAATCTTGCTGCTTAATTAAAGAATGTGTAGCTCTGTTTTCAACTGGATTTCAAGTGTGTGAGAATGTGAGAGTGTCAAGAGTGTGTGTGTGTGTGTGTGTGTGCATGCGTGCGTGCGTGCGTGCGTGCGTATGTGTGTATGCACATGCGTGTGTATGAGTGTACATGTAAATATACAAGTATATCATAAATGAGTGTGTACCTTCACTTTAGTTCTTTCAGTTTATTTATTTGGTGCCTTTAGCATTGGTATCTCTACCTTCTGCCCTCTGAAACCCTTTTTTTTTTAAATTTGAATGACACTGGACTACCACTTCAAACCAGCTGAGTATTTAAACTTAATGTATGTGCATGACCATGGCCGTTTGTCATACGTGCGTATGTGAGGCACACACGTGTATACGAAACAAACTTTCAGTTGATAGTTTCGCCATTCTCAGTGGCGTAAAAAATATTTTTGCAACCTGTTCCTATCTTTACAATTCCTCAGCTCTCTGTGTGTTGAAAATTCAGATTATAAAATGCTTTCTTCTTCTTTCTCGGTTTTCCAAATTAAGATTTCCACACTTGTCTCTTCACACACACACTTACACATACACTAACACACATACACACAAGCAAACACACACACACACAGTGGACACAAACACACACACAGAGTTCATATACACAATTTACGTTCTCACACACACACACGCACATGTGGGCGAGTTTGTATACACAATTTACGTTCTCACACACACACGCACATGTGCCTGCGTGCGTGCACACACTAATCAAGACAACTTCACTTTGAATTAAGACAGAGTAGAGTAAAATAATTCTTCATTTCACCTGCACAATTGAACTAGCTCAACATATGACAATATTATTCACCTCTTTTGTTTCTTCAACCAGAAGCCTGTTAGAGACTTAAATGCAAATCTCAACTTCATGTCTACATTTGATTTGTTAACAATACTGAAAATAAAACAGGTTACCTTTTCTATCCTAATGGAGAAAAAAATTCTGGTAACATTGCCAATAAAGATAGGTAACAAAAAATGTCTCTGGTAACACGGATAACAAACAAAAGGTACTTCTTTTTCTTTTTTTTTTTTTTTTTGTGTAAAGAAAGATTTCCTTACCTATGTCTTACTACATGTCTTCATTCAAAGTCACATCCTCATTATTTTTTTCAGAATGACAGTTTCAGTATTCACAAACATTTTTTGTTTTAAGTTTCGATTTCTTTACAAATCCAAAATCTATTCAACATTTTGATATATGTCGTAGTTTCTTACACAATCTTTTTCTCCTTCTTCTTATAATATCATTAAACTACCATACCCATTTACGTTCAAAAATAAGCATCAACAAATCCAAACCAGTGAGTTAAAGCAATTGGCTATACGCTGCTTGCACTTTTCATCACCGTTCGATCCTTATAAATGTTTTCTCCTGATTAAATCTGGATGGTTTTTATTGGTTGTCTGCTACTGTTCCCATATGCACTATTATTTTGTGAGCATGTTTACTTTTTTCCCTGAGGGTGGAGGCTAAATCTACAGTCCATGAAATGACCTTTTTTCTTTTTGCACCCCAACCCGGACAATTCTTTATTAACAAATTTCTGTCCCAGATCATTATAATAAATGTCATTTCATCTACATGATGTTAAAGTACACTTTCCTCTGTAACCAAACACTAAAATAAAGTCAGAGTGCCGTCACTGGAAACATCATTTAATGTCATGATAGCACTTGACTGTCACTGGAACATGACGAATCTTTTTTTTATTAACGTAAGTGGCTTCTGCAGGAGACAACTGTTGCAAGTGAAATAACGCTCATTTTTGCATCGATTCCTTCCCTTACACTGTGTGTCATGGCCAGTTAGACTAGGATTCACCAAGTGTTTACATGTCACTAGGCAGCTGTGTTTTGTCATTGGAACATCATGAATCTTTTTTATTAACATAAGTGGCTTTCACAGAACACAACTGTTGCAAGTGAAATAACACTTATTTTTGCACTGATTCCTTCCCTTACACTACGTGTCACAGCCAGTTAGACTAGAATTCACAAAGTGTTTACATGTCACTAGGCAGCTGAGTTTACATCTCGTTTTCAACATGGCAGTCAAAATGAAACCATTTTCAAGTTCATTTTTGTGCATTTATTTGTTTACAAGTTTGACCAGTATGCATGGGTATTTCCCATCTTCAAGCCAAGACTTCTGAGCCGTGAAAAAATGTGCTGGGATTATGTGAAAGTGTAAGTGATGAATCATGTTGTTCAAATTTTTTTTTTCCCAAAGGCTGGTTTGGATACTTTACTCAGTTACTGGGAGCATTTTCTATCTTGGATTGGCGGATTAACGCAGTAATTCTGAGTGGTTTTAAATTTAGTACACTAATACCTTTCTTTCGCAGTTTATCATTGTTTCTAATTTGTTGTTTTGTTTTGTACATTTTTTTTCTAAAAAAAAAATGGAGAAACAAGTGTGATTTCAGAAGCTGGCAAGCACAATTTGACCGCAACTTAATTGATTTAATAATCAAAGACAGTTTCACACTTTTTACATGATGTGCACATCCAATTGATGGCATGACCACACTTTCATGCAACCTCTGAACAGTCTATACACAGTGCTGTAAATGGAATCACCTATATCTATATATCAAGCAAATTTGATCTAGAAATTGGCAAGTGGCTCTCAAGCCTATGGCATGTGACAATGGAATAACTACTATGATGCAGAGGCTCTCAAGCCTATGGCATGTGACAATGGAATAACTACTATGATGCAAACTAAATTAAAGTTCCCAACATTCTTCTTCTTCCTTCTGGTGAACACCTTCGGCATGACAAAGATTGAGGAGGCGAAAAAAGAGACAACACAAACAGGTGAGCAATATTACAATCATCCTCAAGTTTTCTTTCTCTATAACTTCTTCTTCTTCTTCATACGACAAACATCATTTTATTGATGGTATTGTCGTATCTGTTTCAGTTTATCAGACGACACGTAACTGTAGTCGTAAACACCGTAATTTCCGATTTCCCCTTCCTCCACTTCACAGACGCAATCCAAACGCAAAATGAGTAGTTGTAAAATTGTTTGACGTTTTATAACGCTGTGTCTATGCTAAACTGGCTAGAGCTGCCACAAACGTTTATCTACAAATCTGCGTTTCCTATCATTGATCCAGCAAAGTTTGACAACTGCAGTTCTGCAAATCATACGTCATTAACTTGATTCACGTAAGTCAACAAACATGCGTTCTGCTATCAATCCAGAAGTGTTTCGCCCAGCAAAAGCATACAACTGAGAAGCCATGTTGAGCAAAAAATGTACAAACGTTCGTAAGCAGCTTACCTTCATGCCTAGACATGGCTGACAACAGTATGGAGGTCAATTATGAACCGAAAAAGTCAGCTGCATACAATACGCCGTCGTGTAACAACTATGGACGTCTAGGTTTCAGTTCTTCCAAATCTCTCAGTGTATTCAGCTACCAGTGGCCATAATGACGTCACGTCGATTCTCGTACATAATTCCAATAACTCCGAGAGTTTCGGAAACAAAACTTGAAAGATCTTTCGATTCAAAATACGTATATATTAAGATAATTTATCGACTTTCTTTTACTGTAGTCATCCCCAAAAAGATTGTCCATGCTCATATCTGATCAAAAGACTGAAGATTATAAATGTCTGCTTGAGGTCATAGGTCAATAAATTCGAAAGCTAGCAACATGGCTGCTGGACGCGTGCTTGTCTACGGTGGAAAAGGGGCACTTGGTTCAACTTGTGTCAAATTCTTCAATCAAAAAACTACGTGAGAATTGAAATAAGTGCGATGAAAGGAAAGCATGCGCAAGGGAAAACATTGGTGTATGTAATGTAGAAGAGACTGGTGTCCAACGGGAGTCTCGGAGGGAGCCATTACACCACAGGCGCACCGTTTCACGCCAGTGTTTTGGCACTTTCGATAGATCTGATTGAACTATTTCAGCTGACTAGTGGCCCAAATTGCTTTGAACGTGCCACAAGCAGTGAAAGTCCCACTAAAACAGCAGGGTCACTCTCGCTGAGTCGTGAACGCTAATGCAAACTGGTTCCCGTTTAGATTTCCGAACATCGTCTATCGGCAGTTGAATTCCTAAGTCGGGGGTGCCAGTGCGAGTGAGCCAATAAAACGCCCACATACGCTGGCTCCTCAATGTATAGCAATTCAACTTAGCAGTTGTATTGCGCATTGTCATCAGTAATAATTATACTAGGTTGTGTCCTGACATGTTTGATCAGAGCAGGCACCGCTGACCCCCACCGAAATGACTTGTAAGGCTGCGTTCACGCCAAGCCCGGCCAGTTGCCGACGACAGCCGCCGTCAACTGGCCGGAAACTGAATGCACAGCATTTTCTTCTTTCCCATCATGGAAGCCGGAGTTAGGCGTTCACGCTGGTCACCGGCTGGCACCGGCTTGTCCCGACCAGCTTTTTGCTTTGTCGCATGTACACAAAAAAAACGGCCGGCCGGTCCATCGCTCATGACCTGGCACATTGAATGATGGTAATCTCCATGTTCACTGCGATTCCGGTGAATGGGATGAACACCGTATCACATTAAATGATGGTATTCTCCATGTTCACTGCGATTCCGGTGAATGGGATGAACACCGTATCACATTAAATGATGGTATTCTCCATGTTCACTGCGATTCCGGTGAATGGGATGAACACCGTATTGTCGAGAATTCCGTTTCAATAATCTTATCTGTAAAATCCACCACAATAACATGCGTTTCTTCCGTCTGAGGGCGCCGTGTTGTTCCCAGCGTGGTGGCAGCAATTTGCCGGACAGAAACTTGGCGGTGTTACCGTGAACAGTTTTGCTGTGACAAGCTGATGGCAACTGGCCGGCAGCAACATGCCGGGCTTAGCGTGAACGTAGCCAAAAGAGGACAGTGTCTCCTCTGGTAGATTGCGTCATGTCAACTCGGCATTGACTACAGCCTGTCGAGTACCAGGCTGTGACAGAACAAGCCAGTGTGTGGCTGTGAATGGAAAGTCGGAATGGGTAGTGCGGGAGTAATGCCACAGAAATGTCATTGAAGATGAAACGGAAGAAAAAAAATTTTCATGGTTTTGTGCACAGTGCAGTGGTAGTTGGATGTATCAACGTTAACTGCAGGGAATGTACACCAGTTTCTCCATTCCCTGCCCCAACCAGTGTATGAATGAGTTTGATCATACAGTATGCCACTTTTGCAGCTCTTTCCCACATCCACTGGAACCCCCATTGATTGTTTATCAAAGGCATCAGTATAATTGTGACAGACATCATACGAGAGGAAAAAAAAGAAAAGCAGCAAAGTATCTTTGGTTTGTCTGGCTGCAGAATCACAGATGTGTGTACTTTCAGTATCACAGCCCACACTGTTCCACTTTTAAGTCTCCAACCTTACCCCGATTTGCACCTCCCCAAGACAGTTTCAGATCGATTGTATGCCCACATTCTGTACTCTTGCCAGCATTGTCCACCATAGGCCATACTGACCTGATCCCTTCCTCATAAGCAAAGACTACTCATTAAACTCCTGTTCTTTATCTCATGATTTCAAATTCACACAAATACATATACACAGTCTGTCCAGACTGATAGTCTGGTAATTCTGGCAGTGTTGGAAATGTCCCTCCTTGGGAAGGATGTCAGTTAGTGATTCAGTCCATGGTATGGGTCACTCTCGTGTGTGCCAGATTTTGCACATGGCAGGTATATTTATTTATAGCCTCTTTACCATATTTCATGAGTTCTTCAGGGATGTTTTCAATGCCTGCTACCTATTCCACATTTCAGTGACTTTACTGCTGCTACAATTTCCTCTCAGGGTAAAGGAAAATGATCCTCTTGTGGTGAATCTTGTACCATTGTTAGATGCTTAATTCACACTCTTTATTATCTATCCTCTTTACAGTGTTATACTTCATATTTCTCTCTTTCTTCCAGTTTTCTTGCACAGTAAAAAGGTCCTTGTGTCACATGTCTCCAAGATATTGCTTGTGATCTGTGGTTTGGACTTTTTTCAGCTTATCTGTAGGTCCGCTGTTGCTGTTTCAGTTCTCAATTTGTTGAAAACAGTAGGTGAAGGAATCCTAGGTCTTCCTCAGGCAGTAAAAGCGGTGCAGATTTTCATCCTGATATTGCCATGAAATTTTAAACTGTCAAGATCTTCCAGTTTGTGAAGATTGAATTTCAGATGGCTGCTTTTTCTCCTACCTGTTTTTCTTTACCCATACTTTAAAGTTCATCATGACAAGGTCATGATCACTGCCAAGGTCAGCCCTGAAACGTTGTTTTCACTCTGTCCCCACAAATGCTGGCAGGGCCAGTCGCTCCCTGTGTGTGTGTGTTATGTTCATGGTTGTACAATTGTTGCTTACATTGCACATACATATAGCAGTATCTTTCTTGTGCAGTCGGACTGTGGAGCATAGCGCTGGGTGATGTGATGAGCAGAGCATAATGCTGGAGTCCATGTGTAGGTGTCGGCTAATGGTTCATATTGATACCAGACCTGCACCAGTTCTGCGCATGAATTTGGAGTCTATCTGCTGTGATACCAACCATTTGGGGAGTGCCATGTCCATTGCCAGGATGCTTTATGTTAAATCAAGAGTTACAGCAAGAAGCAAGCCATCATCATAATGAATTCTTGTTAGCATAGTCCCATGTCATTGGTGCTCACATAGCAGTTGGAGCAGCAGAAATTCCTCTGGTCTTCTTGGGCATCAGCCAGCTTTCGCATTCTGTATAATCAGGATGTCTTTCTTGTCAACCTTGGTAATGACCATTTGAAGCTGGGTGTAGAATTCTCCAAGCTGGTCATCAATGTAGACTGATGCGAGAGGACATATTTGCATTACCATGATGTTAAATGATTCTACATAAGGTCATAACATTAATTTGAAACAGGACAGCAAACCAGAGCAGCATTCTTGATGTTCTGGTTGGCTCAAACCCCACGCCATGTACATACACATTCTCGTCTCCAAACAACAATCATCTGTACTTCTCTAGCATTACAGGGCCACTTTATAGACACAGTTCAAAATGCTGAGAACTACCCATTTGTGCGTATTAAACATATATATAGATATATATTTTGAAGACTCACAAATGGCCAAAGCATCTGGATTCCTCATTCCATGTACTTATAAGCTTAATACAGATATTTGACCTAGTGAGAGTTACTCCAGTGACTCTCCAACTGAAGTAAACAGTTAATAAACATAACATCTGCACACCTTTGAGGTGTCTGTGACTGTGTGAATCCCGTGAACACACTGCGCTGTAATAAGTTATGAAAGATAAGAGCCCACATATATCCTCTTTGTGCATTTATAAGTAAAAGCAAAAGTGACTTTGAAGCACATGCCAACATTGTTTTGCTGGCTTTTGGTTGTAGGTTGTTTGTTTGCAGGGTGTGTGTGTGTGTTTCGTTTGAATGTAATATGGCCTTGACAGGAAGACAGAGTGTGTGTGTGTGTTTCGTTTGAATGTAATATGGCCTTGACAGGAAGACATAGAGATTGCAGTACTTATGCTGTGTTTGATGTTTTTTTATGTTAATTTTTTTTTTATTAACTATTCCTCTGTGGTACTAACAGAATGTTAGTTTCAAGCCCTGAAAACTGTTTATAGATAGGACAAAACATTGTAGTTTATTGAGTAATTTTGCTCCAAACCTTCTGTTCATCTGAAATTTGCAAGGAGTTTCTACCTGTTTATAACTACAATGTAAGCTTCAGAGGAAATCTGCTGATGGCATTCATAGATTGTTGCACACTTTTCATCAAGAATATGAAAATAAAAGTCATTATTTGAATGTAACATGTACATATTGCAACATATTGTCTCACTCCATGCCAGGTGCTACAAAGCCATCTATGACCCTGACATCAAGTATGCCTGTTTAGAGTGCAACTCTCACTAGCAATATCTCATGAGGGGGGAAGGGTAATCAGCCCCCCTCCCTTCCCCCATCCATCTCCCCTCCTCTTGCCACCACCACCCCCTCTTCAACAGAAACGCACGTACACACACACACACGCACGCACGCATGCGTGCATGCACACACACACACACACACACAAACACACTCATGTAACACACACATTGGTTTTCAGTTAGAAAAAAAACAACTCGAATTCAAATCATTGAAAACTCCCAGTTCCAGAATACTAGGCAGTCATAATATACACACAATTAAGGCCATCATGTCAATGAAGGGAAAGTGTCATCAAGTATGCCTCGGCCAGCCAGTGAACTACAGCTTCTGCACAGTATCATGGACACGTAGTTACCCACCCACCCCACTCTCACCCCTTTATTACAATACCCCCATTTACTTTCCTCCATATATGCTTTTAAAACCATGAAACTGAGTGATCAGTTCGGGATCAGGTTTTGTAGATCAAGGGTTCCTTTGTAATGTGTCACATGCACATGATCATACAAACAAGAGTGTTTGTGTGTGTGTGAACTTCATCATGTTCATGTAGAAGCATTTGTGCCTAAAAGTTGGTCACATTGTAGATTTTGCTTACCAAAGAATGTGGTGGAGGCCACTACTCATGACATATTTGTTAAATCTCATTAAAAAAAAAACTTATTCCAGACTGTCGGGTTGTGCCAGGGGTCATGTGATGTGTTGCTAAAGGAAATGAGGTATCAGTTTTTGAAAGGATTGGCCCAGTTCATGTGAACGAGTATTTGCGAGGGGGAAAATTTTGGTTTGGTTTCGAATGAAAATTCAGTTGAGAAGAACAATTATGCTGAACATAAAACAGGTTCTGTATAGTCTTGCTTCAGTGTGCTGGTTAGTTGACTTGCTCCCATTGTAGCATTTGGGGCAATGAGAATGCTGGTAGACTATCAAAGGTGAATAGCATGCAAGAAAATTGAGAGAGAAAGGCCATTAGATTACACATACTATACCGTGGGTCACTAATACAGTAAGCGACAGCGTTTTGCTATCCCTGCCTCATACACAATAAAGTCTGTATGGACAAGAACCCGGAAGGGGCTATGTGCCTAGTGCCTTGTGCATGCTCAGATCATTCCCGATGAATGTCCATGTTATACTGGACACCAGCCCCCATGATCCTCCCTATCTTACAAGTGTGTCCCATTTTTGACATCCAGAAGCATGGCACTGGCTTTTTCTGATGGATTTGTGTAGAGTATGGCTGTGGAGACAATGTAACCTCTGTGTGTGTGTGTGTGTGTGTGTGTGTGTGTGTGTGTGTGTGTGTGTGTGTTTTTAAACAGACCAAGTAATAGTCTTGGTTTTTACTGTGGGGTCTAATCACAATTCTTTGTGTGTGTACAGTGGGTTGGGTCTGTCGGCCACAGCTCCAATGAAGAAGCAGATGCCAGCATTGTAGTGACGCCAACAGCTGTGATGATGGAGCAGGAGGAAGAGGTAGTCTCTCAGGTGGCAAAGGCTCTTGGAGAGGACAAGCTGGATGCGATTCTTTGTGTTGCTGGTGGATGGGCTGGAGGGAATGCTTCCTCCAAAAGTTAGTCCTTGTCTCTTGTGCTTTATTTACTTTTAAGATTAAAGTTATAATTCAAAAATAAACAGTTATGCGTGGACTTAATATTCTGCTGCATTCACCCTGTCTGTGTTTCTTCCTTGAAAAAATGAAAAGTTCCTATACATGATTGTTTCACCCGAATATCCAAATTTATCTTAATGCATGTAAAATATTAGAATATATGGAATAGACAAGTATGGTCTGGAAGACAAAATGCAGTTTACACTTTGTGGCATTTTATCAAGTGAAATAAAGGTACAATTTTAACCAGAAATGTTGTGACGTTTATCAAGCGAGATACAGATCCAATTTTAACAAGAATAATTCAACAATTTTCACCATATTGCATGAAACAGTATTCTGTCATTAGCAGCACAAAACGTTTTACTGAACCAGTGTATGGCAACTGATGATAAAAGCAAGTGCCTGATATTTGACTGACATAGAGTGGACGAGGCATTCAGGGTGGTGATGTTTGCTTTGGGCCAGATGTCCCAGATTGCCAGCTCCAGAGCTGCAGTGTTCCTATCCAAGTCTGCATGTTGTGGAGCTCTCCACTGCAATGCATCCTAAAAGTGTTACATTCTGTGAGGGCCAGTGCATTATGGGACATTAAGATGCTGCAGGAACTCTGTTGAAAACTTGGCGCTTTAGGGCCTGGCCTTACCTTTTTCTTGTGTGAAATGTTGGTGAAAGTGTGTCGCTGAAAGAAAGGAGCAACAGCGGGCCTCAACACCTGATCAACATAGTGTTGTGTTGTGACGCTGTTGACTCCTCATACACTGATGTTTTGGAAGACAGTGGGTACCAGGACTTGTTTTGGGTAGATGCCAACCCACATTGGTGCATCTTCAGGCATCCAGTTCTAGGATGTTGGCAGCAGGACTTGCGTGACTGACTTGGCAGCATACTGGTCATCAGTTCACCTCCAGATCTGATGCAGCCGTTGGCATGCTTACTTTCATCAGTGAACAGAATGTTCTGCCGTTGTTGCCACATGCAGTTCAGGTGTTGCTGGGCAAACTGCAGCCAGGCCTGCAGATGGTGAGCTGTCAGAACAGGTCCTCTAGTTTGATTGGAACGTTTGCAACGCAGGCCTCATTCAGTCACTTGACGGTGATCTGTGTGTCCATTTATCAGCTTGATGTAAGTGCTGACAGTGTGTCTGGCTGCTGCTGCTGCAGTCTGAAACAGATTCTGCTCATGCTGCAGGTGAATCCAGCAATAATCTCATGTAGTTTTACACATGGTCTTCCACTTCTTGTCCGATCACTGGTGGATGCCATGGCCAGAAATCAAGGTCAGAGATGGGAGATCATTGGTAGGTGTGCGCCAAAAACATTTGCAGGGTCATTTGGTGGCATTCCTGTTGTCAGCTGGCCTATTGATCTCTCGTGTTGACTTGCAGTCAGACCTGGCTTGAAAGGCGAAATAGCCAGGAAGTGTACAGTATGTTGCCATGTATAAGGAAGGCAGAGAGAGTTGTGTTAAATCATAGAACGCAGTGGTCAGCACATCCGTTGTCAGAGCTTATGCAATGAACTCATCTTGTTTCCTGTACAGAGAGCAGCACAGCTGGTATATGCTTTTTTTCATGACAGCAACATTGAATAATCCCGACTCTGATGATGGCAAGTTTTCAACTGCAGGCTCATGATAATGGAATATATTTGTAAGAATTATGAAATATGAAACTGCATTTCTTGTGTCAGTCAGGAATTATGAAATATGAACATTGCATTTCTTCTGTCAGGCAGTATAGAGAGTTATGCTAACTGTTATTTGCTCATGATTTACATTAATTATAGTTGCATGTGTGTATCCCAAATGTGAAAGATAAATGAACTTATCAAATAGACTATCTACACATACTGTACGCATGCATGTTACTGCTTGTACATTGGATCCTTCAGATATACATGTCCTGGAATTTCAGAAATGCTTTGTTTGGGTATTCCTTTTTTTTCTTAAGCTAAAATATTTTTTGTATGTTTTCATTAAGATTTTTGTTTTAGATTCAGAAAGTGCATCAGTACCTTGAATGGTTTGCACCTCAGCTTTTCCACCTCAGCTCAGAATCCAGGTTTCAGATCTCCACCCTATGAAACTCTCCAGTTTTTCTGCATTTTTCTGACATGCTGCATTGGGGCAACTGGGTATAATAGAAATCTCTGTAAAGCACTCCCCTAATTGCAGAGCTCTCTGAGAATGCTGATTTGATGTGGAAGCAGAGTGTGTGGTCATCACTCATTGCCTCCCGACTGGCTGCCCTGCATCTGAAGAGTGGGGGATTGTTGGCGTTGACAGGCGCTCTGGCTTCTCTGGCAGGGACGCCAGGTATCATTCTGTTTATTTACTATTTGTTTAATTGTCTGTCTTCTGTCCATTATTCTCTCTTTCTCCCTCTCTCTCTCTCTGTGTCCGTCATTCTCTCTCTCACTCTCTTTTTCTTTCTCTCTTCCTCTTTCTCTCTCTCTCTCTCTCTTGCTGTCTCTCTGTCTCTTTCTGTCAATGTGTGTGTGTGTGTGTGTTTCTTTCTGTCTCTTCTTCTTTCACTTTTTTTAACTCCACTGATTCTGAACAGACAGTTCTGACATTACGCTCATACACAGTCACAATGTTTGATTTGCGTTAGCATGGAAAGTTAGATAAACAAACATTCAGTCTTAGCTAAGTTAGAGCGAGCTAGGACATCGGTTGATTTTTTTTTTTTTTTTTTTTTTTTTTTTTTTTTTTTGGTATGCAGAGACCAAGAGAGGCAAGAACAATAGAAAGGCAATCTGAGCATTGTCTTCACTGATCATGATCAAATTAGGCACAGATGATTATTACCATCTCCCTTAGTAAAACAAGTGAGATGTCACCTTTGATAGAAGAGCAATAAAATAAGAGATAAGTTATGGAATTTGCCTATTGAGGTGATTCTGTGATCGCTTTTCTTTGTATTTCTATGGAATGATATAAGTGCTACCTTTTTTTTTTGTTTTAAAGTGCATTATAACTATTTCCATGCATACACTGGTGGAACTTGTCTTTCCCTGTGGTAGTGCAAAGTTCATGGTTGCACAACCACTGCTTACATAGCATGCTTAGCACTTTGATTTTTTTTTTTTTTTCAATTCTTTTGTTAGATCTATCCAGTCTAGTTTAATAAATGGCACTTTTCAATAGATAAATTTGATTTTAATATCTGACATTAGGTTTGGACAACAAGAAAAGGTTTTATGTGTTGCCGTATAATCAGACCCTACCGACCAGTGCTGGGCGCCATGTTGTGAATCGATCATGGGGAACAGTTGACCTCTTGACTGAAAAACCTGATTGAAAGGATGGATTGCATGTAGATCTGAGGGAGAGTAACATTAGTGAAGACCTTAGGTACAAATTCGAAGTCCCATGTGAAATGTAAAGCTTTGCACGAAAACTTTTTTAACATATCTAAACTAGTTTATGGATGGAAGGAGAACATTTTTATAGACACTCTTTTTCTTTTTTTTTATGATTTTGTATTTCTGGCTCTTGTGGTCTGTTTTGACAGAGGTTTGCAATTTTGAATAGGGAAATAAAAATGCTTTTGATTTTAAGGAATTGTTCACACACACGCACGCACGCACACACACACACACACACACACACACACACACACACACACACACACACACACACTCACACTCACATATGAAGATAACAAATTTATGACATGAATGCTCGCTTGATGGGTAAGGTTTAAATGCTAATGACAGGTTTTCATTGTGCAGTAGTTTCTTTCAGAGTGTATGTACACTTGCGTGCACAAATTAGTCCTTAACATTAACAATGTTTTACATTTATTACTAGAAGATTTGTACCATAGATTATGTAAAAAGAAACTGATAAAACAAGTATAGCCAAGTTTTTCAGGGTAAATGTGAATGTAACATTCTATATATATATATATATATTTTTTTTTTATTGAATGTACAGGTATGATTGGTTACGGGCTGGCCAAGGCAGCAGTTCATCAGTTGACTCAGAGTCTCGGAAGTGAGAAGAGTGGAATGCCACCAGATAGTGTTGCTGTTTGTATTCTGCCGTGAGTTGTTCAGTGTGTGTGTGTGTTTGAGTCTCTTCCAGCCATTGTATTGATACGCATAATGCACACGCATTCACATTCACATGCAGTCACACACACACACACACACACACACACACACACACACACACACACACACACACACACACACACACATTACAAGTTGCCTGTGCTCCCCAGATTGCAGTTTGCAGTTGCATTTACTTTATCACTGAGCTGGAAAGATGTGATGTGTTCTCTACACTTCAAGTACAACAGACCCAGCTTTAAACGGCTTCAGTGAAACTTGCATTCAGTTGTAAGGCTTTCACAAACTGATTCATTAACGGGCGGTGCAGTCCCTTTAGATGCGCGTGGAACAATTTTGATTCAGTTGAAGAACTACTATATTGCGAGGGCAGAATGCAATGAAAGTAATGGGAGTGAACATGAACACAGGATTGCAGTATTTTTGGATGCTTCAGAAGCATTCAGTTGTTTAAAGTTTTGCAACAGTTTGATGTCAGTGAAATGGATGTTTTATTTACTTGCAGTACACACAAGTTAGGTTGTTGTACAAGTTTCAGACTAAGCCATGTCCCACTTTCTGGCACCATTTTTGTCAGGATCACAGACAAAATAACAGGTTTTATCAAATCAGGTCAGTCTAACTAGTGATGAACAATGTTTCATTTGGGGAAGGGGAGAGGGGGACAAATGTGTCGCCAAACTCACTGAAATAACAAAAGTCCACCATCACATGCAAAGAAGTTGTAACTGAAGTGGCTGTTGAGGACCCCAGTATTTTAGTGGGCATTTCTTGTATTGTATTGGTGCACATAAAGATACGTGCAGATTAAAACTTGCACTACACGCTCACATTAGAACAGGAGTGGGAACAGGTGTGAGAGGAATTCTTTATATCATGTTAACATTCTCATATATTTTTCAGTCTTTAGATCCTGCATTAGCTCATTAGGACATGAGGTGTTTACAAAACTGACCTTTTTGACTGAATGAATATATGAGAATATTATTTGTTCTTCATGCTGTGCTAGATATGGGGAAAAAAAATACTGTGAATCTTTGTGACAACGATTGCCGTTATACTGTGATAAGATTTGTGAGCAGCACATTCAAAAACATTATTAACTATATCAGCGAAATATAATTTGTTATACTGTGGTGTTCTAGAGTGACGCTGGATACTCCCATGAACAGAAAGTGGATGCAGAAAGCTGATTTCTCTACATGGACTTCTCTGGAGTTCGTTGCTGAGTAAGTGAATGCTACATACAGGTTGTGTGTGTTTATTTGTGCGTATGTGTGTGCTTGTGCTTTTGTGTCTGTGGTGTGTGTGCATGTGTATGTGTCTGTGTCTGTGTGTGTGAGTGATCAAGGGATAGAAGCTGGCATTTGTGCATGCACATGGGTGTAGGGGCATATGTGGGTGTATAACTTGTATAGAATAAACAGGAGTTCAGCAATAGAACAGTTTTTTGTTGTTGGTTTTTTTTGTTTTGTTTTTGCTGTCTCATCTTCTGTGCCATCTCAGTGGCAGTGCACCCACGCCGCTCATTCTGACACCCCGTCCACAGCCACAGCCTAGTCAGTCCTACTGCAGCCCCGGCACCGGTAATCCACAGGGAGCAATCAGTGTCAGGTCATCAAGAGGCAACCCACCAGAGGAGACACTGTACTGCTGCCCAGCCACTTCAGTGGTGTTCAGTGGTGCCTGTTCTGATCCAACATACACAGGACACCACCTGCTAAGCCCCGTACTGACGACAATAATTGCTTAGTCGCAGAGCCGGCGTGAGTGAGCTGTCCCTCCGGAGGACGCCAACACGTCCATCCAACGACAGCCCCCATGGACTCGCCGATACTGGTGACCCAGATGGAATCAAAGCAAGGCCACAGATGTGGAAAAGATATGGAAACTGAGGTCACCATGAGAGCAGGGCATGAAGGCTCACAGAATTTGAGACTTTTTTAAAAGCTGATCGATGAGAATGAGGATGATGAAGATGATACTACGGATTTCCATTCCGGTCTGAGACTGCATGACAGGCTTGTACTCTACGCTTCCTTTCATAATATATCCCGGCATCAACCATGCCCGAGATATACAGACACCTGCAGTGTTGGTCAGGAAATTTGAGCAACACTCTTAGAGACACATCCATTTAAGTGGATGAAACTTGACTGTGTGGTCCCAGTCTTCCCAGCTGAGCCTGTGCAAATTGAACTCTGGGTAGGAGCCGGTTGGGGCAGAAAAATCCCACATGGCTGTGATGGGAATCGAACCCCCGACCTCCCAGCCGAGAGTCGGCAACGCTAACCACTTTGCCAAGGGGGCTAGTTGCAATAGAACAGTTATGTTTGTGTTGGTGCAGGATCAGTAATTACTGGTACAACATTGGGCCTAGGTTACTGAAGTATTATATCACAAACAAATTGTTACCAGAATCAAGACATTCAAATGCATTAATTGATTTTTTTTGTTCATATGAACAGTAATCCATACTAAAAGAGCCAGCTCCATGCTCAAGCAATGCTGTGACACATATGGCAATTATGACGGTGCATTTTAATTAATAAATGTACCTCAGCCTCACTTCTTGCAGGATATATTTTCTGAGGAGAAGCAGGCTGCTACTTACTCCCAGTGTTGGGTATCGAGTAGGGGAATGCAGTTATAAGACAGCTGGCAAGAGTGATCTGAACAAATGAAGAATCAAGAAAAAAGCAAGCACACGCCATTTTGTTTTTCAGTGCACAGCACAAAACACCTTTCTTCATATGGTGAGACAGGAAATTCAGGGGTCTGGATCAGCCCTGCAATCTGCTGCAGCTCCCCCACTGGACTGAGGATTTTTCCTCATCAGCAGTGTGTCTGGTGTTACAAAGTATTCCTGTGCCTTTGAGTTGCGTTCCAGAAACACACAGGTGTCAATGATACGGAACTTGGTGAACCTGTGGTATCTGAGTCTTGCACGTCTTGTCCTCAGCCTGACGATGTTCAGCTGTTCTTTTATGGAGAGGATATAGCAGTGGTCATTGTTGTCTGTGGATGGGGCGTTGCTGAAATTCCCTTTTCGTCTGCTTCTCTTTCACTTTGTTCTTGACTTCTCCTTAGGTGATATCATGCGATAACTTGCTGCCCTTTTTAGCCAGCTGTTTAAATTCAGAACAAGAAAATTTTGGTCAAAATTAATTTTCAGATACAGACAACAACAAACATGAAATAGCTGTTGTTTTTTCACGTTACGTACATGTAGGTATACCATGTACTGAAATTGGAAGTCACATGCAGGAAGAGCGTGAAGGTGTGTGAATGCACACAGAAAAATGAAACCAGGGTATAAACATGTTGTGAATTAACCGCAAGGGATCTCTCTATATGAAGTAGATGGTTTCAAAGGTAAATTTGGTTTCTCAATGCAATCATTCAGCTAATCAAAAGCTCTTGGGAGGGTGCATAGAACCATAACAGCAGAGAAGCTTGATTTGCAGTCTGTTGCATATAAACACAAATATACATGGGTCAGCGATCAACTCAGAAGTCTGAACTGTGGCTGTTGGTACTGTTATGTTCTCACCACAGTTGATTTCTGGGTCATCAGGGATGGCTTTGCTGTTACAGGTTGTTTCACAAATGGACACTTGGACAGGACCGACCCGCCAGTGGCAGCCTGGTGAAGCTGGTCACCAAGGACAGCCAGACACAGTTGGAGGTCGTTTAATTACTGACCTTGGCTCTGTTGAACTTGTGTGTAACACGGGTTACAATGAATACCATCATGAGTCTGTTTATAGTCCCTACAGTGTTCCTTTCCTCTCTAGAAGCTCAGCATGTAGTTTTCAGTAAAAAGGTTTTGATATGATTTGTATTCCTAAGGGGCTGTGTTTTGTGAATTGAACTGAGTAAGGTGACATCTGTCCTTGAAGTATAAAAAATTATGAAAGTCTTACTGCTTTGCTATGATATTCTTAAAGCCAGTTCTATTCTGGTTTAAAGGATAGACTGAAGGCTAACGTGTGTGCAAATTTTGTGGTTTATTTGGCACAGTTCAAAAGGTTCAAAATGTAGTACAACAGATGACATTAACAGTCTTTACATTTGACATCATATGATGAATGTTCATGATAAAAACCAACAGAATTCCTTTATTACCAAGATAGTTTCATTGTTATGGGGAAAGATTTTTTTTTTTAACCAAAAGAGGACCAACCCAGATCATGTCTACTTCCTCAGCCACTCACCTTCAACCCCTCCCCCTCACCCCCCCCCCCCCCCCCCCCACCCCTCCATCCCCATACCTCAACACGTACGCACTCATACACACACATGCACACACACATGTGAAAATTCATCTCTAAAAACAGCTGTTGAGTCTCAGAAAGCGCCAGGTATAACTCTTGATTTGTTGTGGTATAGTGAATGTTACAGCAGTGTGAACCAAGCTTGTAGCACTCGTTGATATGATATAGATGAGATTCGTATTAATTGTAAGCTTCACGTAAATTGAGATTTTTTTTCATCCGTTAATATCAAAATGTAGAGTTAGATATTATTTGTTAGCTGCCTCTCCCAGTGCCTGATGTAGCTGATGTGTCTGAAATGTCACTTATTTGGAGTCATTGCTGGTGGATTAGATCTCTGTGAATCCCTTGTGTGTGTGGTAGAGGGGGATACTGGGAGGATGGACGGGGTAGTTCTGGTGTAGTGAGTGTTGGAACAATGTGAACCAAGTTCATAGCGATCGTAAATATGATGTGGAATGATATTCATAGCAATTTTAAGCACAATGTCAATTGAGATTTTCTTTTTTTCCCCAAGTTAATGTGAAAATATAGTTAGATATTATTTGTGAGCTGTCCTTCCCAGTGCCTGACGTAGCTGATGTATCAGAAATGTCACTATTTGCCATTGGAATCATTGTTGGTGGATTAGATCCCTGTGAATTCCTAGTTTGTGTGGTAGAGGGGGAATAATGGGAGGGTGGATAGGATAGCAGACTGAAAGAATGTGTGTACATGTATGTTATAACCAGCTTTGTTACCAGTCAGAGTAGTGGAAACAAGTGTGTAACAAAAGATTTTTGGAACGTGAGAAAGGGAACTGTTGAAAGATACTGTGGATTCAGACCCCAAATGTTTTCAGGGATTTCACTATTGTAGAAATTATTCTCAGAATTCCAAATTTGGTGTTAAGAAACAAATCCAGAAATTGGATTGCTGAAAGTGTTGTTTGAAAGTTTTATGTAAAATGTTGATGAGAAAAAAATAAAATAGTGTTCTGCTTATGTCAGGAAGTGGGAATCAGATGCACTGAGCAACACATTCGTGAATGAACCTTCCATTTAGCAATGAGGCATAACCAGGCGGAAGATTTCACTCTTCTTGCTCTTGCCTCCAACTTTTGGCCCCAGACGGTTGTCAGCCACCTACATAATGTGTCAGATACTATCTGGAAGGGTCGCAATGGTGAGGATGATGTGGATCTTCTACTGCTGCTTGTTATCTTTGTTTATTCCTTGGTCTCTGCTTTGCTGTTTGAGGCCAAAGATGTCCAGTATGATGGCTACCAATTTTAGAAACTCGACTTAGCTGAGCTTCAGTCAGGGTGTAATGAATTCAACTGAAAGAACTAAAAAAAAGAAAAACTTATTTTTCCTTTTTCTCCCCCATGTTGCTCAGCTAAAAATGTGGTCTTGACATGCAGTATATGTTTATACTCAATACTTGCTCATTTTTTATGAGAGATCGTGAAAAGACACAATCAGCTTGTTATATGAGAAGCTTCCATCAAGCTGTCTGTGACAGGCACAAAACAAGGTCTGTCAAAATGGTTTTTGTTTGTTTCTTTCTTTCTTGTTTTTTTGCTTTGTGTGTGTGTGTGTGTGTGTGTGTGTGTGTGTGTGTGTGTGTGTGTGTTTTAACTCTGAACGAAGTTTTGTTTTGAAATGGAGAACTGGTGCTCTTCCGTCATACTTACAAAGCAACAGAGGAGTGATACATCACGCAGACAGGAGGACAAAGATTTTGATGTTGAAGACATGGAACTGAGGGAGTATAAAGTAGAGGAGAACTACTCTGATTCCGATTATGAGACTGACTTTATGAATCTGGTGCAGGATTACAAGCTTAGATTGTCAACTTTAGGCATTGTCATTTTTTGTGTGTGTGTTGGTTACAATTTCGTCATAATTATAGTATCTCGGTGAGTTTGATTTCTTCTTATCCTTTTTCTTTCTTTGGTCAACCTCTAAGGCTGTCTTTTGAATAGACTTAGAGCTGGAAAAAAAGGAAAAGTGCTGACATGATTTTTTTAACGTCTCAAAAATTTGCTCAGCATACAGTGAGTAATCTGCATGCCCAGACTCAAGTTTAAAATTCTCTTACATGCTGAAGTACTAATTTTGTTTATAAATATTTTACAAATCCTGTTCATTTGAGGGTTTTTTGTGTGTGTGGTTTTTTTTATTCTAAAGCCAAAGTACATTTAACACACTTGAAGTCAACTTTACATGATTTTTTATTTGTTTGTTTGACCTCGACCACGAACTGAAGTGTCGTATTGGGAAGGCAACATCAGCATTCAATCAGCTGAACAAGATATGGAACAGCAAGAAATTCTCCCTTGGAATCAAACTGAAATTTTATAACTCCAGTGTGATTTCAACGCTGTTGTATGGCTGTGAAACCTAGCAACTGAAGACCATCCAGGAGAAGAAACTCGACGCTTTTGATACTAAGTGGTTACTTAAGATCTTGGACATCAAATGGTCAGACTTTATACCAAATGAAGACGTCAGGGAGAAGTCTAAACAGCTTTGTGTGTCAACCATCATCAGCAGAGGGCACCTCAACTGGCTGGGTCATGTCTTGAGATTACCCTCTTCAAAACCTGCAAACCAGGCCATTAAATGGACCCCAGCAGGCCAGAGAAAAAGAGGACAACCCAGGATGAGCTGGCAACAGACACTGGAGAGAGACCTCAGACTCGTTGACAGAGGATAGAGTGACACTAGCAGACTGGCTGAGGACCGTGCACAGTGGAGCGCCTTGACTGCTTCATGCGTCGCAAAATGCGGGAGCATCTAAGTCTAAGTTTTTGTCCAGGAGCACTGTTTTGAGAATTCAATTGCTCCTGTAAATAGGTTTTACTCATAGCATTCTGACATGTCTGATGAACTCCCCTATCCCTTTGGACCAAAAAAGTGTATTTGTTGCATTTTACAGTTGTTCATTGAATGCAGCTACACTGAACAGGTTTTGTTTACATGCATATCAATATTCTAATTGGTTTTTACTTTCATCATGCTTGTTTTGCTCCAACACATTTAGCACTCCATCGTGTGTTTTTGTTTTGCAAAGACAATTGGACAAACAAAACACCGGTATGGTGTAGACAATTTTTGGTGTAGTCAGTTGATTTTTTTTTAAGTATAGTTGACCATATAATCATTACTGTGACTTGCTGAGCAGAGGTATCAAAATACATTCCACAATTTTGTGTTTAATATGACGCTGCACAAACAAGCATTTACTGAAGGAAATAAAAAATGCACAAAGTGAGGCAAGAAAACGTTTGAATCTGGGTGCAAAAATAATGGAAAGAAAAAGTTTAATCCATAGATATTGCCCCTGATTTTTCAGATCCATGTCTGGAAACAGGAGAAGGTGTTTGTCAAATTGCCAAAGTTGCTATTTAATCTTGAAAAGTGACCCTATTTACTGCAGTTTACCTCTGAAGTCTGTGTCTTATTTATTAGTTCTTAAGACTTTGATGTCTCCTCCCTTTCCCTCTGCACACGCGTGCTCGTGCATGCATACACACCACACACATACACGAGCGCGCACACGTACACACAAGCGCGCACACACACAACACACATGCGCACGTGCACACACACACACACACACACACACACACACTTTTTGTTTTTTATCCTTGATAACAAAGCCTGGGGGCTCTTGGCACTGACTCGGAAGTGTGTGTGTCTTCGCCTGAAAAGTTTGTCTTAACATTTTGAAGAATTATAATCTCAGATTCTGTTTGTGTTATTGGAGAATTTTGGGTTAGACCCCCACAGGATTGTTCTCATTTTTGTGTTTTGTTTCCTTCTCAACCAACTGCTTTCATTTGGGGGGCGTTTCACAAAAGATTTTTTATTTTTCCTGTATGAAGATCTGTATCTGACTTATTAGTTATTCTGTCTGTGTTCTTGCAGAATGATTTGTTGTGTGTGGCTTTGTTTTTCAAATCATGTTCCTCAAGAGCAATGGGAGATGAATTGCAACAGATAAATAATGTATGATTGTTTATGGACAAATGTTGAGTTATATGCAAGGTGACCTGCATTTGGATTAACTCGGTCACTTGCGTAAATTGGGGTTGACTCTGATTTATGTTGATCAAAAGATTGCACCTTCTGCTGTTTTTGCCAAGATCGTGTGTTCAGTGGCTGCTTTATTCAGCAAATATTCCCATAAATGTGTATTTTGGGTTGCCTGATGTTGGAGTGTGAATCTGTCTTTTAACGATGTGATAGATCCGGTGCATTCCTGTTGTCATTTTTGTCCCCATTAGAATATCCCTCTGTTGGGAAAAAAAAAAAAATAAAATTGCCATTCATTTTTGTGCAATATTATGCCATAGACAAATGTCAATTATGCTAGTAGTAAAATATAGATCATAAAACAAAAAAAAGTGTATTGTGACTGTGTTCTTGCATAAAGATGTTGAAAATAATTCCATGAAAATTATGTGTGAGAGTGTTGTCAGAAGGAGAGAAAGAGATGCCTACCCAAACTACATTAGGTCAATGCTCCACTGAGGTGCTGAATTCTGCGCTGTTTGTTTTTTTTCATAGTGAAAATGTTACCTATGACAACAAAAATAAACCATTGATTTTTCTTATTAACAGCATTTCCCCAAATTAAAATCAAGTATTTGAGACGAGGAGTGAGAAGATGATCACAATTTATCTGAAAGTTAAAAGGGATCAAACACATTTTTCTGTCTCCTTTTACAGACATATACAATTTCAGGTCATTTTGATGTTACCATACTTTTACACACTTTTTTGTTTTTATCAGTTTTGCAGGATTTTTAATTTTTCATGTCTGAACTTTAGTAACCAGTCATTGTGGCAGTTCTGTCATTCAGATGTCACAATACATATTTTACAGAACATTCAGCATGTAGCTTGCAACACCAATATTTGAAGTACAATTCATAGGATATTTCTATTGAAAGCATAATTCTTTTTTCTGGATTTAATAAAAAAAAACGAACTCAGTTTACCGAAAGTTTTCAAGAACTGTTTCCAAACAACAGCATATGATGAAATGTCTCGTCTGAAGAGGAATGGCCAGTTTTCAGAACCACTTTGTTCATGAACATTCTTTCCATGGACTTTTCGGGTAGTTCCTGGGATTTTCAATTTATCCAGCCTTTGAAGCAAAGGGGAAGGGCCAAGAGAGTATCAGAGGGAAGCAGGTTTTTAGTTCAGCTCAACTATGATGATTACGAGTTACTTGGAGTTTTTGTTTTGTATTTCATGATATATCGGTATTGAAGCCAGCTGCATAATGCCAAGAACACAAATGGATGATCATGAAGTGTTGGCTAAAGCAAAGAAACAAATGGTCTTGCATGCCAAAAACAAATGCACAAATTACACCTCCAGCTTGGTATGAAAACTGGTGGGTAAGTGCAA
Source organism: Conus canariensis (assembly GCA_033310375.1). Classification (NCBI taxonomy): domain Eukaryota; kingdom Metazoa; phylum Mollusca; class Gastropoda; order Neogastropoda; family Conidae; genus Conus; species Conus canariensis. Next base: position 43,971,440 of record CM065718.1, on the reverse strand, counting down.
TTTTGTGCATGATGAATATGCTGTATTTTCACTCTTGTCGACCTCATACATATGCACATGCACATCAAGAATGTGATGCCCACATGCATGCCAACCAACTATATCATAGCCCTGTGTGCTACCAGTGGGTAGTATAGTAAACCTACACATGCAGGTGGCATCTCTCCTTTGAGGGACGCTGATGTAAGAGGTCAGTGTCTGGCAGCGCAGCGAACCTACCAGCTGTATTGGTGAAGATGGGTCTAGCCTGTGTCATCTGGGGACAACAACTAGAGATGTGGGGCGATCATCAATGGAGCGCTGCCTGACAACAGTTATCGTGGCCTGGGATGCCATGCTTTTGGTGGGGGCATCACTCATGGGGTTGGGCTGAAAAATAGAAGGTACTCGTTCAGCGCTCCAGCAACTTTTGTCCTGCTCCCTCTTCGAGGCAGCCTCACGCGGCACAGGACCATTACCACCCGAGCACAAAGCAGGCCGCCTGATGGCCCTGAAAACAG
>CM065718.1:43955940-43960940 GCA_033310375.1 Conus canariensis | reverse complement strand
ACACTCATTTTTTGTTGAAAAGTACACCAATAGCAAATTTTGGGTAAACCGGTCTGAAACTGCAAAGTGCATTACAAAACTTACTGTTCTGACACACGGATGCTGTGTGTACAGTCGAACTCGGCAGACATGCACTTCGCTTGAGAAGTGTTCACTGACGAGCTCCGTCAGTATGTCACCGTCTCTCATGCAGGGCAGATCTTCATTTTATTGTTGGTTTGGGAGCAACGTCGTGCTCAGGGTGTTAGCGACAAAACTAGTGGTGAGGCCCCAAGCGACAAAACTAGTGGTGAGGCCCCAAGTTAAGCCTACTAGGAGACAAGTCTCGCCTTGGCACGGCGACAGAACTGATCAACCGTTGACGGTTGCAACGGCATTAACAGTAGGCCTGCTTCTATTGGACCCGGTGAGATTAGAGACTCTGAGAATGATGGAGTGACAGATTCGATCTTGGACATAGTTCCACAGAGGGCTCAGCAAGAATCCTGACAAACCTCCAAACCGGTGTGCCCGGTAAGGTAGAGTGTATGTGCTTGAATGTGCAAGTGCTTAAGTACATAAATGAACTCTCCTAAGTGTAAACACTTTAGTACAAACAATCTCACTTTACCTGCCACCTCCGTATATAGTGTGACAGAAGAGCTTCTGGCAAAATGATGTGTCGTGTGTGTCATGTTGCTGAGAAAGATGTCATTTATTGTATGTTTCCAATGCTCAGTCTTCTCTTGTGACTTTACGAATTCATTCAGTCCAAAGATAATCGTTACTCGTAACACTGAGATTGAAATGAGTGTGTATTAACTATCATAGAATGTAACAGAACTCGCTTCCAAAATTTTAGAACTATTGCATGGTGTTAGAACTAAAGCGGACCAACTGACAAACACACACACACAAACAAAAATGATGTTATTGTATGGCGTGAGTATCTGTGAAGGTTTCTTCTACGACAAATGATCGGTTACTAGCAGCTTGACGGAGTCTCTTAAAAAGTACGTGACATTAACGCATCAACACCACACTGCGCTGTAGGAATAACTTAGACATAGGGCCTCTGTAGTACCAACGTGCCAACGAACATTACGTAATGGTTAACAGTACATTCAGGGGAGTTCCCACAATAATATGACTGATTTTCTGGTAAATTTTTATTTTTCGGACATTTTAAAGTTTGCCAGAATCAAACACATTTTCGATTGCGTCATAAACGGCAGCAACTTTTTTAACAAGTCATACATGCACAATGTACCACGAAAGACGTGTAGTTTCTGACAAAGCTGCAAGTTCTGGGCAACAGTGTTATCTCAGTTGCAGATCCCTCATACAATGCTTTTTTTTTGTTGCTGTTGGTGCAACCCGCTCCACAACTCAGCTGTAAACCCCAATATTAAATATTAATTTGAAATCTTAAGCTTTGTGCAAGAATCACTTAACTCAGCTGTAAACTCTAACATTAAATATTCATTTGAAATCTTCAGTTTTGTGCAAGAATCACTTCCATTACTTGTAAATTAAAACTAGCCTACTCAAGTGGTTTACGCCACTGACCTCAGATCTAACCACTGCAAAAGCAGTGGCCTATAGTACGCACGCTCGACAGGTCTTTATTCGTCGGTGAAGGTAAGATCGACAGATTTGTTTTGGCGAGGCTTTAGGCTCCAGATCTAGATTAACCCCTCTCCTCCCTCCCGTCCTCCTCTCCTTCATCCATGACTCCACCATCCCTGCGACTTTGGTACGACACGGTGTAGCACGGAAATCTAAGTCCCTGAACATTTTACTTTCGAGTAAATCCTCGTCCACTGTCAAGAAAAAGCACCTCTCTCGCTGAATTGGTCCGCATGGTCTTACTCCTCTGTGTCTCTCTTTGTCTGTCTGTCTGTCTGTCTCTGCTCTCTCTCTCTCTCCTCTCTCTCTCTCTCTCTCTCTCTCTCTCTCTCTCTCTCTCTCTCTCCTCTCTGTCAGTCTGTCTCAGTGACTAGGTCTGCGTCTCACTCGCTGTCTTTGTCTCTCTCTATCTCTCTCTTTCTGTCCCTCCCTCTGTCTGTCTTTGTTTGTATGTCTGTCTCTGTCGGTCTGTCTGTCTATCTCTCTGTCTGTGTCTCTGTCTCTCTTTCTCGCTCCGTCCCTCACACACACACACACACACACACACACACACACACACACACACACTCTCTCTCTCTCTCTCTCTAAATCACACGCGTGCGCGCGCGCGCACGCACACACACACACACACACACACACACACACACACACACACACACACACACACAACACACACACACACATGTTCGCATGAAGTTCGTAAATCGTTAATTTTCACGATGTCACTGTGCTGTCTGCCGCTGTTTCTGGCACTGCCCTGACCTTGACCGATCTCCGTCCCTCATTCCGCTCACTCTCGACCTCAACCTTTCGAGCTAGTTTGCAAATGCCACTTGTCCTCTGCCTTTCACGCTGTTTTCTGTGTCTCATCAACCTACTGCATGAACTGCAATTTCCATGCTTGTCAATCCTCTGGTCTTCCTGGCTTAGAACGAAGACGCCATATCACAGTGCCCCAACAATGTTTATTTACCCTTTCAGAAACTGGCTTTAGCCAGCGAGACGAGTTAAGAACAACGGTCTGGGGGCTTCCGCTCAATGAACAGTGCCGTTGATGTCTTTCAGAAAGACAGTAACTTGAGAGTCATCCCCTGATTACCCTCTCTCTCTCTCTCTCTCTCTCTCTCTCTCTCTCTCTCAACACCCCAGCCTCTCTCTCTTCTCTTTACCCCTCCCCACCACACACACACACACACACACACACACACACACACACACACACACACAACACACACACATGCACGCACACACATAACCCATATGAAAAGGCACTCTCTCTTCCTTTGTCTCTCTCTTTTGGTTTCCACACACTTCGTATTCGCACCACACACACACACACACACACACACACACACACACCACACACACACCCCACACACACACAGCACAGCGTAAAGTTTGTACATTACTAATTTTCATAAAGCGGCTTTGTGCGTCTGCCGCTTCACTGCACCTGCACCTCTACACAGTCCGCCCTCTCCCTTCCCTCGTGCTTATTCCCGAACGCCATTGCCTGTATCCAGTTATCCCAATACCTTTGGCATGAACTGCAGTTTACGTGTCTGTCGTCCGAATTTACTGCATCAGTGTGCTTAGTCCAATGATGCTGATCACCCACCTAGAAACCTGGCCATTAGCCTATGTGCTGAATGAAGACGAATGACCGGTTATCAGGCAGGCATTGTGCTTAATGAACAAATGTACTGGTAATGTCTTGAGGAAAGACAAGTTGGTAACTCAAGAATCATCCCTTCAAAACCCTTCCACATACTCTCTCTGTCTGTCTCTCTGTTTGTCTGTCTCTCTCCCTCTCTCTCTCTCTGTATAATTGTTGTTTGTCTGTCTCTGTCTGTCTGTCAGTCTCTGTCTGTCTGTCTGTCTGTCTCTCTCACTCTCTCTCACTCTCTCTCTCTCTCTCTCTCTCTTTTCTCTTCTCTTCTCTTCTCTTCTCTTCTCTTCTTTTCTTTTCTCCTCCCCACCCCACTTCTCTCTGTCTTTCTGTCTGTCTGCCTGCCTCTGTGGATGTGCTCTCTCTCTCTCTCTCTCTCTCCTCTCTCTCTCTCTCTCTCTCTCTCTCTCTGTGTGTGTGTGTGTGTGTGTGTGTGTGTGTGTGTGTGTGTGTGTGTGCCAGTCTGTCTGTACGAGAGTTCGTTCTGTCTGTCTGTCAGTCTCTGTCTGTCCTCTGTCTCTGTCTATCTCTCTGTCTCTGTCTGCTCTCTCTCTCTCTGTCTCTGTCTATCTCGCTGTCTCTGTCTCTATCTCTCTGTCGCTGTCTCTGTCTGCCTCTCTCTCTCTCTCTCCCTCCCCCCCCCCCCCCCCCCCCCCCCCCCCCCCCCCATCTCTCAGGATGTGAGTCTCTTTCTCTACATTTATCTGGCCGATGAATCTGGCCGCATCCTCGATCACCCTTCTTAACTTTTTTTTTTTTTTTTTTAAATGAACACATCTATGAAATGTTACATTTACAACATAGTTTTAGTTTGGATTCCCGGTTATGTTGGCATTCAAAACAATGAGCTGGTTGAATGCCACTAGTAAGGATTTGCATAGATTCTTTATCCCTCACATCGAACTGAGACACAAAGTTCAGACTCACGTCAAATACATCTCGCAAGAGAAATGGAACATGTTGACAGACAACAAGCTCTTTCAGAATCTCCAGACCCTCGGGAAGTTTTACCATTTGCCATTGCTGGCAAATTACACACAGGCTATACTCTTTAACACCCACTAGCACATTAGGTGAAGCAACTCCGTGGCGCATTCCAAGCAGTGAACCACCCACCATAAAACATGCTGTAGAGTGTTGGTACTTACAGGATGTCAGACATAAACACTCTATCGCAGACTCCATGAAAACCTTGTTGAGAGATGTTCCACAAGATTTGATATTTTGATGTAAAATTTTATCGGAAGAGAGATTGTTAACCTATTTGAGTGCCTTTTAGAAAATCTGTTATGCTATGTTGTTAAAAAGTACTTTTTTAGTACGATTTTCCTGTATCAGTGTGCTGCGCTGATGTTGTTTACCAACCTAAACAGCTGGCTTTGAATTAATGTGCTTAATAAAGACTGACGGTTCATAACTGAGGTCGATCCACAGCTTGATAGACAGACATGCCATTAATGTCTTATATGAGACGCAAGTGAATCAAGTGTTTGTCCCTCCTCTGTCTGTCTGGTTATCTGTTTGTCTCTCTTCATACCTTTTCATACTCACCTCTTCGATCTGTGTGCCTGCTATTTCACAATTTTCCATCTCTCAGTTTAGAGACTTGAACACAGCAAAATAGCTGAAAACCGGGAAGATTCTGTTTGCCACATCTCAGGTTTTATTTCAAGATTAGATACCTCCCTCCCCGCCGACCTCTTTCTGTCTGTATGTCTGTCTC
>CM065718.1:43943440-43948440 GCA_033310375.1 Conus canariensis | reverse complement strand
CGCTTTAGAATCAAATTAATAACTTTTTTTTTCTACCAATAAGATTTGAGATTTTCAAGCCTTATGATCGCTTGATCATCCAAGTACACCGAGTCACCCCTACATAGAGTCGATAGTACCCGCGATGGTGATGTCAAGCGTGCATGGTATGTATGTACCTATTAATGTACACGTACATGTATGTATGTATTATAAGTTTATAAACAAAGTGAATTTAAGAAAACCATTTTTTTTTTTTTTGTGTGGCGACAGTATCAACCTTGAACGAGAAGACATCATTCGTCCCTCTGCTCCCTTCCCGTTCTTCTTCCCTCCTCCTTCCCCACCCCTCTCTCTCAAAGAAACGTCCATCCTTCCCCCTCCCGCCCCACTTTTCCCTTTCCCCAACTTTGAGGTCCGGAATAACTCAGTTGGTAGAGCAGCGGACTCGGGATCCTGGTGAAAATGGGATTGCGGGTTCGAATCGCCGCTTTGTCGTTTCAGTACAGGGAGATTTTTTTCTTCGGAGTGAGCATTGCTTCTGACACCTTTTCCCGAAAATTCCAGTGATTGAGACCGTAACACGACCGTTCGTGTGTGAACGCACACATAATATTTTAAACACTCAAATAAAATCCCATCACTAGCTTTCGGAAGAGAAAGCCGGTTTGGAAGATGGCATTGATGGCAATATATATATATTATATATATATATATATATATATTTACACAGACACAATCAGCCGGTGTCTCCCTGATGAGTCCAATCCAGCGGACGAAAGGTCTAGGAGCAGGCAATACAAATACATCTGCCTTCGAGGGGGAGTACGATGGTTCCATCAGGCAGCTAGTGAAGGGTTTCTCATATTTATAATATATTCCCCCCATTTTCTTCATCTTCAATTTTTTTTTTTTTTTAATCCAAATCTTTGCCAAGTCATTACTGTAATGACCGAAGAATTGTTAGCCTGCACTTTTCTCCCACTACTTAAATTGTTCAGCATTATATATATATATATATAAAATTCAATAGTTCTTGCAGTCATTGCAACACCAAGCTGCTCTGAAAATTGCTGCAATGGTGCTCAGTTACTTATCCTTGGAATTTATTTGTTTATTTTCTCTCTCTCTCTCTCTCTCTCTCTCTCTCTCTCTCTCTCTCTCTCTCTTTATCTATCTATCTATCTATCTATATATATATGTGTGTGTGTGTATAATTATGTGTGTGTGTGTGTGGTGTATGTATATGTATATATGTAGAGAGAGACCATGCAGCCTCTGAAAAAAAATTCAAGGCATGAGTGGAAAAACTGTGACTGTAATTCGACTGAATGACACGGGAAACTCTGGATGTAGCGCCAGTCCGTTGGCAGCTTACTGTACAATCGAGAGCACGGATTGCCAAGCGCACGGTCTCTAACACCAAGAACAGACTTCTGTGGCTAAACGGGGAGAAAGCTGCCCCCCCCCCCCCCCCCCCCCCCCCCCCCCCCCCCCCCCCCCCCCCCCCCCCCCCCCCCCCCCCCCATCTCTCTCTCTCTCAACTCAACAGCATTTTGGGCGACTACTTTAATCATTAAACAAGAAAACGTGGTGCTCTTTTCCTTTTTAAGCCATTGTAGACATAAAAAACATGTCTTTATCAGATGGAGGACGCTCACTAACAGGTTGTCATCTGACGGTGACAGGGGTAGGGAGGATGTATAGGGGGAGGGGGGGGGGGGGTGATGAGAGTCTTCTTCTTGATCCTGTATTCCTTTATTGAATCGGATGTTCTCTCTTAATGCTTGTTGCGGGTGGGGGGGGGGGGGGGGGGGGGGGAGGGATGGCAGGGGAGAGGAAGAAACAACGCATAACTCGCACTTTGTCGACAGCATTTGCTGTTGAGATGTATCTTTGACCCTTTTGATTTTTCTAGATTGCACTGTTTTGGGCTTTTCATGTGTGCAAAATTCTGAATGGGACCAGGGACAGGGCTGGGGATAGAAATTCCTAGACCCTTCCCCGACTCATTTCCGTCCCAACCTCGCATGCAGTTCGTTGCAATTAATTCTGCAGGTATCTGGCCAAGTTCCACAAGCTGAAGGACACCGCCGAGCTTCTCTTGAAGGATCTTGTCCTTGTGGGGAAACAGATCTTGATGTGAGTCATGTCTCATGTTTATGTCCTTACGGGTGTGACGGACCATTTTTGTCCGGTACCAAATTGTGGGAACAATTGTGAAGTGGCACAAATTTGCCTGTTCACTGGTTGACCTGTTTACAGCTACTCACCCGCGTTTCGTGTCAGTCAGGTGAGCGAGGATTTCTCTTCAGTCTCTGCAGATCTGCCGGCCTAGAAACATCACATGATGCCGAAGAGACAGCCCGTGCCCCAGCCGCTGTCTCCGTGCTGTAGACGTGGAGAGGCTGACCACCAGGTCAGTAGAAGACTCATGTGTTAAAGGGCCCCACGATTCTCTGTCGCGACGACGTGGAGGAGTTGGCCGCCAGGTCTGTGGCTCAAGGTGTGTTTTTTGTACTCCCAGTTCTTATAGAACAGGGAGTACTTTAGAATGGGAACGAAGAAATGCTGTCTGTGTGTGTGTCTGTCCGTCCGTCCATGGTCAAAATGTGTTCCACTCGCTCCAGACAAAACCTCTGAGCCGATCTTTCTGAAAATTTGTAGGTATGGTCATTATGGGTCACGGATGATGCCCGATGTTTTAGTTTACCGTTATAACCGTTACTAAAGGCCTGTAACGGTTTTTCTTCTTTATGGAATATCTCAGAAAGTACTTGGCCAATCTTTCTGAAAATTAGCAGGTATGTTCATTATGGGTCACGGATAATGTCCGATGTTTTAGTTTACCCCGTTTTAGCCGTTACTAACGGCTGTATCGGTTTTTCTTCTTTATGGAATATCTCAGAAAGTACTTGGCCGATCTTTCTGAAAATTTGTAGGTATGTTCATTATGGGTCACGGATGATGCCCGATGTTTTAGTTTACCGTTATAGCCGTAACTAACGGCATGTAACGGTTTTTCTTCTTTATAGAATATCTCCGAAAGTACTTGGCCAATCTTTGTGAAAATAAGCAGGTATGTTCATTATGGGTCACGGATAATGTCCGATGTTTTAGTTTACCCGTTATAGCCGTTACTGACGGCTGTAACGGTTTTTCTTCTTTATGGAATATCTCAGAAAGTACTTGGCCGATCTTTCTGAAAATTTATAGGTATGTTTATTATGGGTCTCGAATAATGCCTGACGTTTTAGATTACCGTTATAACCGTTACTAACGGCTGTAACGGCCTGTAACGGTTTTTCTTCTTCATGGAATATCTCAGAAAGTACGTGGCCGATCTTTGTGAAAATTAGCAGGTGTGTTCATTATGGGTCACAAATAATGCCCGATGTTTTAGTTTACCGTTATAGCCGTTACCAACGGCTGTAACGGCCTGTAACGGTTTTTCTTCTTTATGAAATATCTCAGAAAAGACGTGGCCGATCTTTCTGAAAATTTGTAGGTATGTTCATTATCGGTCACGGATGATGCCTGATTTTTAGTGTACCGTTATAACCGTTACTAACGGCTGTAACGGCCTGTAACGGTTTTCCTTCTTTATGGAATATCTCAGAAAGTACTTGGCCGTTCTTTGTGAATATTAACAGGTATGTTCACTATGGGTCACGGATGATGCCCGATGTTTTAGTTTACCCCGTTAAAGCGGTTACTAGCGGCTGTAACGGCCTGTAACGGTTTTTCTTCTTTATAGAATATCTCAGAAAGTACTTGGCCGATCTTTCTGAAAATTTGTAGGTATGTTCATTATGGGTCACGGATGATGCCCGATGTTTTAGTTTACCGTTATAGCCGTTACTAACGGCTGTAACGGCCTGTAACGGTTTTTCTTCTTTATGGAATATCTCAGAAAGTACTTGGCCGTTCTTTGTGAATATTAACAGGCATGTTCACTATGGGTCACGGATGATGCCCGATGTTTTAGTTTACCCCGTTATAGCCGTTACTAACGGCTGTAACGGCCTGTAACGGTTTTTCTTCTTCATGGAATATCTCAGAAAGTACTTGGCTATCTTTGAGAAAATTAGCAGGTATGTTCATTATGGATCACGGATGATGCCCGATGTTTTAGTTTACCGTCATAGCCGTTACTAACGGCTGTAACGGCCTGTAACGGTTTTTCTTCTTTATGGAATATCTCAGAAAGTACTTGGCCGATCTTTGTAAAAATTAGCAGGCATGTTCACTATGGGTTACGGATGATGCCCGATGTTTTAGTTTACCGTTATAGCCGTTACCAATGGCTATAACGGCCCCTAACGGTTTTCCTTCTTTATGGAATATCTCAGAAAGTACTTGGCCGATCTTTGTGAATATTAACAGGTATGTTCACTATGGGTCACGGATGATGCCCGATGTTTTACTTTACCCCGTTATAGCGGTTACTAACGGCTGTAACGGCCTGTAACGGTTTTTCTTCTTTATAGAATATCTCAGAAAGTACTTGGCCGATCTTTCTGAAAATTTGTAGGTATGTTCATTATGGGTCACAAATAATGCCCCATGTTTTAGTTTACCGTTATAACCGTTACTAACGGCTTTAACGGCCTGTAAAGGTTTTTCTTTTTCATGGAATATCTCAGAAAGTACTTGGCCAATCTTTCTGAAAATTAGCAGGCATGTTCACCATGGGTTACGGATGATGCCCGATGTTTTAGTTTACCGTTATAGCCGTTACCAATGGCTATAACGGCCCCTAACGGTTTTCCTTCTTTATGGAATATCACAGAAAGTACTTGGCCGATCTTTGTGAATATTAACAGGTATGTTCACTATGGGTCACGGATGATGCCCGATGTTTTAGTTTACCCCGTTAAAGCGGTTACTAACAGCTGTAACGGCCTGTAACGGTTTTTCTTCTTTATAGAATGTCTCAGAAAGTACTTGGCCGATCTTTGTAAAAAAAATGTAGGTATGTTGATTATGGGTCACTGATGATGTCCGATGTTTTAGTTTAC
>CM065718.1:43885940-43938440 GCA_033310375.1 Conus canariensis | reverse complement strand
GTGAACAAGAGTGCCTTAATCAGGGGTGTCTATCCACGATGTTTGGTGTCGTCTATACGGGTGTCTATTGTGGACAAGAGTACCTTCATCAGGCGAGTCTATCCATGATTGGTATCATCTATACGGGTGTCTATTGTGGACAAGAGTGCCTTCATCAGGAGAGTCAATCCATGATGTCTGATGCCGTCTATACAGGTGTCTATTGTGGACAAGAGTGCCTTCATCAGGAGAGTCTATCCATGATTGGTGTCGTCTATACAGGTGTCTATGGTGAATAAGAGTGCCTTCATAAGGAGGTCTGTCCATGATGTCTGATGTTGTCTATACAGGTTACTAGTGAGAACAAGAGGGCCTTCATCAGGAGAGTTAATCCATGAGTTGGTGTTGTCTATACAGGTGTCTAGTGGACAAGAGTGCCTTCATCAGGAGGTTGTCCATGATGTTTGGTGTGTCTTACAGGTGTCTATTGTGGACAGAGTGCCTTCATCAGGAGGTCTGTCCATGATGTTTGGTGTCGTCTTACAGGTGTCTATTGTGGACAAGAGTGTCTTCATCAGGAGTGTGTATCCATGGTGTTTGGTGTTGTCTATACTGGTGTCTGTTGTGGACAAGAGTGCCTTCAACAGGAGGTCTATCCATGATGTTTGGTGTCGTCTATACAGGTGTCTATTGTAGACGAGTGTCTTCATCAGGAGGTCTATCCATGATGTCTGATGTCGATTATACAAGTGTTTATACAAGTCTATACAGTGATATGAGATGATACACTTATGATGTCGTCTATACAAGTGTGGACAAGAGTGCCTTCATCAGGAGGTCTATCCATGATGTCGTCAATAGAAGTGTTTATACAAGTCTATACAATGATGTGATATGATACAATAGTATGATGTCGTCTATACAAGTGTGGACAAGAGTGCCTTCACCAGGAGGTCTATCCACGATGGCTGATGTCGTCTATACAGGTGTCTATTGTGGACAAGAGTGCCTTCCCTTCATCAGGAGGTCTATCCATGATGTCTGATGTCGTTTATACAAGTGTCTGTTGTAGACAAGAGTGCCTTCATCAGGAGGTCTATCCATGATGTCTGATGTCGTCTATACATGTGTCTATCGTGGACAGGTGTGTCTTCATCAGGAGGTCTATCCATGATGTCTGATGTCGTCTATACAGATGTCTATTGTGGACACGAGTACCTTCATCAGGAGGTCTATCCATGATGCCTGATGTCGTCTGTACAAGTGTCGATTGTGGACAAGAGTGCCTTCATCACAAGGTCTATCCATGACGTCTGATGTCGTCTATACAGTGTCTATTGTGGACAAGAGTGCCTTCATCAGGAGGTCTATCCATGATGTCTGATGTCGTCTATACATGTGTCTATTGTGTACACGAGTGCATTCATCAGGAGGTCTATCCATGACGTCTGATGTCTATACAGGTGTCGATTGTGGACAAGAGTACCTTCATCAGGAGGTCTGTCCATGATATCGTCTATACAAGTGTCGATTGTGGACAAGAGCGCCTTCATCAGGAGGTCTATCCATGATGTCGTCTTACAGGTGTCTATTGTGGACAAGAGTGCCTTCATAAGGAGGTCTATCCATGATGTCTGATGTCGTCTATACAGGTGTCGATTGTAGACAAGGATGCCTTCATTGGGAATGTCTCTCCATGATGTCTGGTGTCGGCTATAGGATGTCTACTGTGGGCTAGAATGTTTTCATAGGGAGTGTCTATCCATGATGTCTAGTGTTGTCAATACAGGTATCTATCATGGACAAGGATTCCTTCATTGGTAATGTCTATCCATGATGTCTGGTGCCATTCATACAGGTGTCTGTTATGGACAAGGGTTTCTTCATTGTGAGTGTCTTTTTATTTTGTCTGGTGTCGTCTATACAGGTGTCTGTTGTGGAAAGGCGTAGGATAATTGGGTGTGTCTGTCTATAGCATCTAGTGTCGTCTATATAGGTATCTATTGTGGACAGGGATGCCTACATGGGGTGCGAGTATCCATGATGCCTGGTGTCATCTGTACACACATTTGTTGTGGACAGGCGTGCCTTTATCGGGAGTGTCTGTCCATTGTGTATGGTGTCTATCATATAAGCGTGTGTTGTGTTGTTTCTTGTGTCTTCTATGTAAGTGTCTATTGTACATGATGTCTGATACCTTCTATACAAGGTCTGTTGTACATGGAGGTGCCTTAACCTTTTCTGAATGAGTCAAAACAACTGATGTATTAATCACCATCTGCGTGAGCAGACACCAGTGCGTTGTAATGTGGGATATACTGTGCTTATTCATTTCTGGATGATGTGGTGTGTGCACACCCATACTTCTTGTGTAGGAAAATTGGTGAGTAATCTATTCTGTGCAGTATGCATCCATTCTTGTTTTATGAGTGCGTTTCTCATGAAGCATATGTGCTCATACCCACTTCAAACAGACAAAAGCTTAAACTTTGTTTTGCACGCGTGTTTTGTTTATCTTTTAAAGTAAAGAATTTATATTTCCACGGAAGATGAGCGCATTGGTGATGATAAAAGTTATGAAATTTCTGCCGGTAGGAAGAATAAACATGTAAGTTCTGATGGTTTGAATATATGTCTGGGTCCACAGTCGCTCACGATGTTCAGAGAAGGCTTCCTGGTGTGTCTGTCCATGGTTTCTGGCGATTGTGTTTGCGTCTTAGGTGCACATTGTGCCATAATTGGTGATCTGGTATCGTCTAGACTGATGTTGCACAGGAGTGCCTTGATTGAGAGTGTCTGGCCATGGTGACTGGTGTCGCCTATCCTTATGTCTGCTGTGCACAGGGTTGCCTGTAATGGGAGAGCCCTTTAATGGTGTCTGGTGTCTAAAAATTGCCCATTGTCCACAGGAGTGCCTTCATTGGGAATGCCTTTTACTGACATTTTTCATCTAAACAATTGTCTGTTGTACACCGCGGTGCCTTTAGTGGAATGCCTTTTCATGGTGTTTGATGTCTCTACAATGGACTGTTGTGCATTAGGGTACCTTCAGTTGGAATGCCTCTTCATAGTATTTGGTGTCGTGTATACATGTGTGTGTCTTAAGCACAGAGGTGCCATCGGTGGGAGCGTCTTCCCATGCTGTGTTGTGTTTGTACAAGTGCACAAAGATAACTTCAATGGGAATGCCGTTCAGTGGTGTCTGATGTCTATGTAACTGCCTGTTGTACAAAGAGGTACCTTCAGTGGGAATGCCTTTTCACTGTGTCTCGTTTCATCTACACAAGTGCCAGTTGTACACAGAAGTGCTTTAATCGTTAGAGTCTACCCATAGCGTCTGGTGACTATGAATGTGCCTGTTTTCCAGGATGCCATTCTTTTGAGTATCTTTCCATGGTGTCTGGTGTCGGTCTGCACAGTTGCCTTTTTTGCAGAAGGTTCCTTCAATGGGGGTGCCTTTTTCACGGTGTCTGGAGTCTTTTGTAAAAGAGTGTATTGTAGTTTCATGGTGTCAGTATACGTGCCTGTTAGGACTGTCTTTCCGTGGTGTCCGGTGTCTAGACATGTGATTGTGGTACACAAGAATGCCTCGCTTGGATTGGAAGTGTTTATCCATGGTGTCTGCTGTCTATGCAAGGGTCAACTGTACACAGAGGTGCTTTGATTGGGAGTATCTATCCATGAAGTTACATATCGTCAATATATTCTATTAAAAACACGAATTTTATATTTGAATTTGTATATGTTTCATGTCTCAAAATCAGAGAAAAAATATGATACGATTAATTTGCAGTTCTTTCACCGGCTCAGCATTTGAAAACAAAAAGAAAGTTAAGAGGAGGCTCGACTGTGTTGAATCTTGAGTATTCCTTTCTTGTGTACCAGTGAATCTGAGTAATTTGGAATGTGTTTATGTTGGCAGCCAGCTATTACAGCTTCACTCAATACAAGAAGCTAACCGAAGAAAACGTGACCTTGGACTTCGGGGTGCCCCAGTCCTATGTTTCCGAGAGCCAGCAGCGGGTTGCTCTGACACACACTTGGCTAGTTGCGGGTCAGTGCATCGTGAAGGCTGGCGAGCGTGTGTTACATGCATGTTAAAATGTATAGAGGGAGACAGGGTAGGTGACTAAACGTAGAATGTGTGTGTGTGTGCGTGCGTGTGTGTGTGTATGTGTGTGTGTGTGTGTGTGTGTGTGTGTGTGTGTGTGTGGTAGCTGGTTCAGTGGACGGATGGTCAGGTGAAGGAATGGTAGCGTTAAACGCATTTTTAACAGCTGGATGATATGAAGAATACGGGCCTAGGTTTGAGGTGCATTTGATTCAGAAAGAGGGTGTGTGTGAATGGATTCGAAAAGTATTAATCAAATGGCAAACCAGTGGAGGAGAAGGAAGTAAGAGGTGTCGGCTTTCCCTCGTACGTGTGAGTATTTTTGTGTCAGTGTGGCCATATTTGCGCGCACATGCCTTAACATATTTTTCCTGTAATCCACATGTGTTCACACATGTCAGTATTCTTTTTGTCTGGGGAGCGAGAAGGCAGACGTCTGAAAGAAGTGGGTGGGGGTGGTGGACAGGAGATGCTGAAAGAGGGAAAAGGAACAACGCAAATGGAACGAAAGAAACTGCAGACGGATGTAAATGTGGGAAAGAGACACAGAAAGGGCGGAGAGAGAGAGAGAGAGAGAGAGAGAGAGAGAGAGATGCATTTGATAGAAAGAGGGCAGACAGGGAGACAGCAGACGGGCGTTCATACGTAAAAGAGAGCATACAGAGACAAAGCGGATGGACGTGTTTGTCTTAAAAGGGCAGAGAGAAAACAGACGGGCGTTCATGTCTAAAAGAGGGCAGATAGAGAGATAGCGGACGGACGTGCTTGTCTTAAAGAGGGCAGAGAGAAAACAGACGGGCGTTCATGTCTAAAAGAGGGCAGATAGAGAGATAGCGGACGGACGTGTTTGTCTTAAAGAGGGCAGAGAGACAACAGACGGGCGTTCATGTCTAAAAGAAGGGAGATAGAGAGATAGCGGACGGACGTGCTTGTCTTAAAGAGGGCAGAGAGACAACAGACGGGCGTTCATGTCTAAAAGAGGGCAGATAGAGAGATAGCGGACGGACGTGCTTGTCTTAAAGAAGGCAGAGAGACAACAGATGGGCGTTCATGTCTAAAAGAGGGCAGATAGAGAGATAGCGGACGGACGTGTTTGTCTTAAAGAGGGCAGAGAGACAACAGACGGGCGCGCATGTCTAAAAGAGGGCAGATAGAAAGATAGCGGACGGACGTGCTTGTCTTAAAGAGGGCAGAGAGACAGCAGACAGGCGTTCATGTCTAAAAGAGAGCAGATAGATAGCGGACGGACGTGCTTGTCTTAAGAGGGCAGAGAGACAACAGACGGGCGTTCATGTCTAAAAGAGAGCAGAGAGATAGCGGACGGACGTGCTTGTCTTAAGAGGGCAGAGAGACAACAGACGGGCGTTCATGTCTAAAAGAGGGCAGATAGATAGCGGACGGACGTGCTTGTCTTAAAGAGGGCAGAGAGACAACAGACGGGCGCGCATGTCTAAAAGAGGGCAGATAGAGAGATAGCGGACGGACGTGCTTGTCTTAAAGAAGGCAGAGAGACAACAGACGGGCGTGCATGTCTAAAAGAAGGCAGATAGTGACAAAAACAAACGGCCATGTCTGAAGGAAGGCAGAGAGACAGCAGATGGGAATGCATGTCAGAAAGAGAAAGACCACAGACACCAGACGGACGCGCATGTCTAAGGCAGATAGAGACACAAGACACGGCCATGTCTAAATAAAAGCTGACAGAGAAACATCAAATGAGGATGCATGTCAAAAAGGGGAAGACCATAGGCAGCAGACGAGTGCGAATGTCGAAAAGAAAAACTTAAGACAGCAGACGAGCATGTATGTCAAAAGAGAGACGTAAGACGGGCGTGGAAAAAGTGAAAAGAGTGATGGCAAACGAGTAGCATGTCAAAAGGAGAAAGACTGAGAGACAGCAAACGGACGTGAATGTCAAAGAGAGAAAGACAGATACATCAGACGGGTGCGCAAGCCAAAGGAGAGCCATAAGACGGGCGTGCATGTAAACAAAAACAACAAAAACAACAACAACAACAAAAGAGAGTGATAGCAAACGGGTGTGCATATCAGAAAGAGAAAGACAACAGACGGGCGTGTACGTCAAAAAGAGAAAGACGTCAGCATACGGGCCAGTACAGCAAAAATAGATATGAAGACAATGTATGGGCGGACATGTCAAAAAAGAAAGACGGTAGATGGACGGACATGTCAGACAGGAGAGATGGATAGACAGCAGACGGGCGTGCATGTCAGAAACAAAGTCAGCAGACGGGTGTCATGTCAGAATGAATAGACAGCAGACGGACGTACCTATCAGAAAGAGGAGGCAAACGGGAGTGTGTATCAGAAAGCGAAAGAGAGAGCAGATCGGTGAGCATGCCCGAAAGAGACAGATATACAGCAGACCGGTGAGCATCTTGGAAAGAGAAAGCAGATTGGTGTACATGTTACAAAGGGAGAAAAGATGGGTGTACATGTTTGAAAGGGAGGGAGAAAGCAGACGAGCGTACACGTGAGAAAGAGAGGGAGTGAGCAAGGGAGAGCAGATGCATGCCAATCTGCTCTCCGACGTGTACTGTCGGAGAGGAAGAGAGGAGATTGGTATGCTATCAGAAAGAACGGGAGCAGGTGGCCGCTGAGCATGCGTGTCGGAAATACAGAGAAAAAGCATATGGATGTAAATTTCATGGCAAGCGAGAGAACACAGTTGTGCATCTCAAAGAGCGAGACAGCAAACGGGTGTGTCTTAGAGAAAGAGGGAGAGAGAGAAGACGAATGTACATATTAGAAAATGAGAAGCAGGGAGACAGACAGGTGGGCATGCCTATCACATAGAGAGCAGAGCATGCCTGTCGCAAAAAGACCAGACAGGCTTACGTGTCGCAGAGAGAGAGAGAGAGCGAGCGAGCACACAGGCATTTTAAGAGAGAGAAAAGGCAGACGGGTGTGCACAAGTGTGTGAGAGAGAGAAAGACAGCAGACAGGCGTGCATATCGGAGAGAGAGGAGACAGAGCAGACGGGCGCACATGTCACAGGGAGATAGACAGCAGACCGGCATGTCACAGAAAGACGGAGTGAACGAGGGAGAGAGAAAAGGGAGGTTGTTCGATGGGGCATGCTTGCAACAGAGAGAGGATGGGGAGAAAGAGAGCAGACGGGCGCCATGGAGAGCCAGAGAATCAATCGGGACAGTAATTTCCATAACCTATACATTAAACCTCAAGTGTTCCTTATGTCACAGGATGTGCGTCTGCCGTCTTGGGCATCATTTTCACACTGGTAGCTCTGTTCGTGTGGAAACACATCCGTATGGCCGTCCTGCTGATCGGAGAGGCCTCCCGGTAAGCTCATATTTTCACTGATTATCCTGTGGTCCCCACTCCCGTTTTCAGGGAGTAGATCACCCCTGAAAGTTTGTTTTAAAGATATTTATACATCAGCTTTAACTTTTTAGATGATGGAAAAGAAATCCAGAACTTGCCTTTGCCGAAGGTTGAAAGTTTAATGTTTTATTGATGAAAGCATTTATGTGTTTTGGACTTCGTAGCTGACTTTAGACATAGCAGCTGATTTTGTAACGGTTGCAAAAGAGTTTCTACAAACGAATTGCCGTCTTTTTAACCAGTCCAAGCAGAATTTATATCTTCAGCCAAGATGTTTTGAAGGATTTATCATGATGTACTTTTGTTCAAATGTCGAAATAAATGGGGACTGACGAGGTTAGTGTCTGATGATGAAATGTTGCATTTTATGAAAATGTTTGCTTGCACTGCCATTTTTCCTGTGTGAGTTAAGTCCCTTTAAACAAAAAAGGTTCATTGATGACGCAGAAATGGATTGTTGTCAAAATGCAGTCAGTTGCATTCGACAGAGAAAGGCACATTTCAAACGGTACATGAATGACTTTGGTCGAATTTCAAACTCTCACATCAACCTGTCGAAATGGACACACTTCAAGTTGATGTGATGCGTAGATGTACAAAAAAGCAAGTATTTTGTTGAGATTTTTTATTCTCAGTCCAAAATTTTACGATCATTTTCCTCCGAGGGATATGGGGTTGGGGGGGGGGGGGGGGGGGGCTGCGACCTTGTCGCGGAAGGAGGGCTTAGGCGGCCCCCTAGGCTTTCCTGACAGGGACATGCTATATTTGCCAGACTGTTAAGCCTGTGAAGCCAAATTTGTTGACTACCTCAGTGCGGGTCTGGCTGAAGACAGACAGGTGGTCGGTTGGCCAAGGTAATTCCAGAAGTGCTTAGAGCTCTCTCCCAGGGAGCTGGGCATGATCAGGTGTGATATGATTGGTTGGACTTTGTCATGTATCCCTCCCAAAGCCTGGAAGAAATTAAGACTGACGTTTCTTGACCTCATAGTTGGACTCCATGTTAGGTGTGTAATGGAGGAAGAAGAATTTTTAACATTTAGAAATGGCTTCTGCAAAACACAGCCAAATGACGGAAACTGCAAATACCGCCTACAGGTGTCATGACAGTGACTCGGAATCAGAAGTGAGGAAAAAAGACAGGATATCGAGCTTTGTGATCGGTGGTTGAGGGGACTGAGGACGATGAACTTGCGTCCGCTGTCAGCCTGTTTGCAATTCAGAGGGGTTTTCAAGGTCCATCAGAAGGGTTCTTCGTCATTGAATCAGATGAAAACACCAATCATAACAGCTCCGGCAGGCCACGATGCTGTCATCAGGTGTCCGGATTTGAAGGGTGCTTCAGACACACAAGCTAAAAGTGAACATGGTTTCACAGAGAGTTACTTACGTTCACTGTATGACCATTTACAAAGAATCAGAGAGAAAGAGAGCTGCCATTGAAAATGTTTCAGGTTTTGATAATTAGAACCCAGCCGACCACACAGTATCTTTACAGGGCTGTCAAATTCACCCTGGAAAAAGGTGGCATTGTTAACAGGTCAGATCACCCCTCAGAAAAAAATTTAAAAAAGAAAGAAAAGAAAAGCACTTAATGACATGATAGCTAAACGAATGATATCTCAAGTTGTGCGGAAGTTGCCAAACTTTCTCCAATTTTTGTTGCGCCCAGATTGAAAACAAAATCGTGAAAAGAAGAAAAACAACAACATTGAAATGCCCCCCAAATACATTCAAAAAGCCATGTTAACGACCAATCTGTCGCCCCTGCCCAATTTGTCGCCCGGTGATTGGTCCTCAACACCAGGACCGATCTGTCGCCCATTCTAAGTTTTTGAGGGCGGCAGATTGGGTCGCACTTCACTGTCCAACCTGTCGCCCCTTGGCCAATTTGTCGCCAACTTGCCTTGCTCTCAATAAGTTGATGTTGGGCCACAGTTTCTCTCATTCCCACACTTTCTCTCACTTTAGGATAAAGTGTGGGGGCTCACTTTCTCTCACTTAAGAAGAAAGTGCGGGATTGAGAGAAAGTGTGGTCCTTCCCCTTTCGCACTTTCTCACATGTGAGAGAAAGTATGAGGGCGCCCCCACACTTTCTCTGATTGTGAGAGAAAGTGTGGGCAGTGCCCATATTTTTTATTTATTTATTTATTTTCAATTTCGTTATTAGTTTCTTGTCTTTCCTTAACATCAAGCTAAGAGCCAAATGATAATAAAATCTAATAAAAAGTGATGGAATGAGACAGGAGTTTATTGTTGTTTTTCTATTGAATGGTCACATTGAGAAATCTTCAGAGTGCATTATCAATCAGAAAAATCAAACATGCAAGTGTCAAGTAGTTAAATCAACTAGTTATCAAATCCAAATAATATAATTCACACTGGAAAGTAGGCAAATAAATCAACTAGTTATCAAATCCAAATAATATAATTCACGCTGGAAAGTAGGAAAACACACACAAAAATGTTGCTTATGGTATTTTGGTAAGTTTATATGGACATGGTATTAAACATTGGCCATAAATGTTTCCTGTTCAATACTCTCCCTATCGAATGGGGTGACCACGAAGTAGTTCAGTTTACTGTAAAATCCAAATGTTCGCTACTTAGGCTGCGTATACTCTAATGGTAATTTTACAATATTCACAACCTAGATAACTACTGGTCAGTGCCAAAACCAATGGTCAGC
This sequence comes from Conus canariensis, assembly GCA_033310375.1. Taxonomy (NCBI): domain Eukaryota; kingdom Metazoa; phylum Mollusca; class Gastropoda; order Neogastropoda; family Conidae; genus Conus; species Conus canariensis. The sequence continues at coordinate 43,928,298 of CM065718.1, read as the reverse complement.
TTCATTAAAATTTCACGTTTTCACTATTTCACTGCATATTGGTGTGTTATAAACGCTTCTGTACAGTTTACAATATAGATGTCCGGTGGTCAACAAGATTGACCAGTGGTCAGTTTCATGTAAATTTAATATTTTCCTGAGTTCACTCCATATTGATATGTTTAATGCTTTCTTTCTTAATGTAGAAGACCAGTGGTCTGCAAGAAAGGCTAGTGGTCACTTTTATGTCAATTTCATATTTTCACTATCCCATTCTGTATTAATGTGTTATAGGGTGTATATGCTTCTTAAAACGTAGTATGGCTAGTGGTTAGCAACAATGACCAGTGACCAGTTTGGAAAACGTAATTGCTTACTGTTTATTATATGAATATTTCTGTGCTTCTTGCAGTTTAGATTGCCAGTGGTCAGTGACAATGACCAGTGATCAGTTTGATGCCAGTTCCATATTTTAAAAAAAAATGTTTGACAGACAGAGTGTTGTTGCAGTGGTCAGTGACAATGACCAGTGACCAGTTTGATGCCAATTCCATATTAAAAAAAAAATGTTTGACAGACAGAATATTGTTGTGGTATGGGCGTTTCTCTGCTCCTTACAACGCAGATGACCGGTAATCAGCAAGAATGACCAGTGTTCATTGTAATGTAAATTCCATGTTTTCTCTATTTGATTGCATGTTATTGTGTGATGAGCATTTTTTTTCTACCTTTCATGACGTAGATGACCTGTGGTCACTTTGATGCAGTATCTCTGTAAAAGAAATCAGATAAATCACTCTTGGATAAATCAACACTTTGGATAAATCGACCCTATAAACGTAAACTCTTCTTATCATCACACACACACACACACACCCACACACACACACACACACCAACACACACACCATAATCATTTTTTTTTTTATTGCAGAAGACTGAAAACCTATCTACCATTTTTTTCAGAAAAGGCTTTGAAGGAGGTTTTACGAAAACCCCTTTTAATGTGTGACATTGTTTTAGGACTTGTTCAATGTTCCATTTTTACTTTTCTTGAACGGTGGTCTTTTTCCTTTTCATGTTTAAATGTATTTTCACGTCATTTTTGTTACTGATGTGGGCCTGTATTCACATCGGGATAGCATGGGGCCAGTAAATTTAACAGGATTTTTGGAAAAGCTTCTACGCTGGCATGGTGCTAATTCTCATGCTATTTCAATGTGAATACAGACTCTGAGTGTTTTTACATTGTTTTTATTTCTAGTTTTTTTTTTTCTAGACTAAGAAAACATGTGCGAGAGGTGCCTGCCAGAAGTGACTATCACACAAGGAATTGGTACAATAAACCCTCACACCAAATTAGAAGAGAATTGGCCCCAATACCCTGGAGTTACAGGGGCCGCGATTCTTTATTACCCCGCCACAGGAGTAGAAACACTCCAACTTCAACAGTAGTTCGCTGTGACGCTGTGTTTTTCTATCCGCTCAAATAATTATTCCCTCTTCAATCATGATGTCTTCCCTATAAGGTCTATCCCATCAAAATATGCAATACCCGGGCCCAATCTGTCGCCAGGCGACAGATTGGTCCTGGTGTTGAAGACCAGTCTGTCGCCTGGGCGACAGATTGGTCCTGGTTTGAAGACCAATCTGTCGTTGGGCGATAAATTGGGCAGGGGCGACAGATTGGTTGTTAACAAGCCATATGGAAAAACTGACACGTCAAAATTTACCGTTCTTGTCCACACCTAAACAAAAACAGATGTTGGCATGTCGTAAATTATTATCAGATGAAAAATGTTTGAGAGTTTCCAGAGCAAGAGGGAGAATGGTCTACAAAAGTAGAAAACAGTGGATGATAGTCAAAGAAGACAGATTATACAAAAGGGGCATTCAAAGAACTTCAGAGAGAAGATGTTACTAGCACCGAACTCCCAGACGTCGTGGGAGTTATTGTATTGAAGAAGTCCCTGGCATCACCACTGCCACCAACATACTCTGCATACTCTTTCCGACAATTCGTACTCGCTCATAGCCACAGAACATCAAAGCTGATTATCTCAATGTCCCAGCGAACTTCTGTGTTCCGTCTTCAGTGAGGTATTTTCAATGCAAAACGTCTGGACCCGTTCGAGACAGGTGCTCTGATGATGAATTTTTCGATACGTGTTGCAAAGGAGTCCACATGGAGCTTTACCAGGGACCAGCTCATTGTGCCTGCTACAGTGGCAGCCACCCCTCCACCTCCACCTGTCAGGACTTCCTGAAGTGGCAGCAATAGAAATCAATTAAAAAAAATCAGAACTTAGATAAAAGATACCCTTTACAGAAAAAACAAAAAAACCCTGGTAATTGGCGATCAGTATATATTCGCCGTGTCTTTTTCAACAGTTATGAATAAAGTCACAACAGTATCTGTCTGCTCTAAGGCAGACCTTTATTCCAGTCACGAAGACTGTAAGACAACGATAGTGCCTCAAGCGGTGGCGTTAATCGTGCCACCTCATCAGTAGGCCAATGCGCCCCTGGTAAAGGACCTTGAATCCGCCACCTCCCAGACCACTCGGTTATCCTAAACATTCGTTGTTTGGCATTCGTGAAATCCAACCCCCCACCCCACCCCTACCACACACACACACACACACACACCACACACTCCTTCCACCCTATTTTAAAGCTGCGAGAGCAATGGTCATTTAAGCAGAGGAGCTAAAGTGAAGATGTGAAGATGGGGAAAAAGTCATCCCTCTCCCACAGGATCTCAGCGTGCTGGCCGTTTGGCCAGTTGGACTGGAGACCATACCAAACACACACACACACAACACACACCACACACACACACACACACACACACACACACACGTGTCTTTAATCGATTTCCTGTGTTGCAGGCTGAAAATGAGGACGCAAAGAGGGACCAAAATGTTTACAGCTTGTCCCATCAACAACAGTACAACCTTATATTGAAGTCCGAGTCTTAACTCATATTTTCATTAGCTTCAGTATTTGTGTCAGCATCAGAAGCTTATAGTAACTGTTGTCCAGGAGACGCAGATTCAGAGTCAGAAAATTATCACTCTCTCCTGGCTTCTACATACTTTCGAAACCAGCGCAACCCACTGCAGTTAAAGTAGCTGCAGAGTCATATTCCTCATCTAAAATCTGTATTATTCAGCCTTTCAGTCTCAGTACTTCTCTACAAGCTTGGGTGCTAACATTACCCGGCATAAAACTGTAACTGTCCGTTTTATATTTACTTCCATCTTTGTCTGGCAGTCGACAGGAACTGGTCAGCCTGACTGAGGAACTTCTGCGACTTTTTCTTTTGTTCTTGGACGATTTTAATGGTCGCAGTGCTCTTTGGGGGTAATGTGAATGTTTTGTCCAAGGGTCTCCTTTTGAAAAACGTCTCCTCAGAGCTGGATCTGTATTGCCTGAATGATGGATCTGCAACATATCCTTATTCCTTCAGTGGTACACTTTCATGTAAAGATTTGTCCGTGTGCAGTCCCTTGCTAGTCGTGGACTGTGCCTACGACTATATGCATGGAAGTGACCATTTCTGATTGTTTCAAAATCTTAAACTACGGGAAGTTACACTTTAACCGTGCGCCATAATTTCAGACCAACTAATCGGGGCTGTTTCGCAAGAAACGCCCAAAAGAAATGAAAGGAGAAGTTCTGCAGAGTGCTTACAGACGTTCTCATTGCAATTGTTAAACCCACTAATCCAGCATCTTTTAACAAGCCTCAAAGTTCCTAAACTCCATAGTTTAACTCCAACCGCCAACAAAGAAAAATGACCTCAAATGGTCCCAACGTTATGTTTACCGCAGTCTACCGACGCCCAGCGTTCAAGCCCATCAAACAAATGCAAGCAAAACCAAGATGTATCCACAAATTGTGCAAGCGTTAGTCTTGGAGAGATTTCTGTTCCAAACTGACGCCAAAAATGCTCTGAAAATCCTGGAAAATAGTTTTTAAAAAGATAGGGGAAAACACCAAACCATTTACCCATTGTAAACGCTCTGATTACAAACGAGCTGTTGTCAATTTGTTGGCCTCTACTATTGTACACAAATCTTCCTCCCCTAGTAATTTTGCTGCTTTTGGGGGGAAAAATAGTGCAAGGAGAAATCTACCTGCAACTTTTCCTCTGACATTACGGAAGACCATAATCTGCGCTGTTCACTTCATGAATTGAACTCAGCCCTTCAGACCCGTAGTGATTCTGCTCACAGCCTTGATGACCGCCATCAGCAACTTCTGAAACACTTCCCCTTTCTACAGCTGTCTTCATATTCTTTTAGAAGTGTGCAGTCTGGTCTAGACATGTTACTTTCCACCTTTTTGTTCCAAAACTCTGAGGAGACTGCCCAGTTACACTCATTATCGCCCAGTAGCACTGACCAACTGCCTTTGTAAATAAATGGAAAAGATGGTCAGCTCACAACTAATATGGTGGCTTGAAATGGATGGTCTTTTGGCCACAGAATATGCCGTGTCTGCGTGTACCATTCCACAGTTTAATCCTTTAGTCGCTGCAAGCCACCGTCCACAATGCTTTTAATAACAAACATGTTGTAGCTATATCTTTTGGACTGGAAAAGGCAAGACCACCTACATGGAAATCTGGTATTCTCATGGATCTTCATGACCTGGGTTTTCAGTTTTCTTGATCAACAGCGTTTTGCTTGATTAACAGTTTCATGTTTGTGTTAGCGTCATGCTGTCTGGCATCCATAAGCTGAAGCGGGGTGCCTTTGCCCTGCTATTATGCATAAAAATAAATGACATGATCAAAGCATTGAAATAAATGGCATTTAAAAACTCAGTAAACCAAGCTTCAGAGTTCTCTCTGTTAACGACTTTGCACTCTACGCACTTCGAGAAGCCTATGTTGGCGTATAGCGTTGATAGTGCTGCGTAGAACGAGATCTGACAATGGGCCAAGGAAAACAGTTTTTTTTTAATTATTATTTTTCAACTATCAAAACTCAGTGTATCAGCTTGCACAACTTTAACAACGTTTTGCCGACCGTGAAATGCTTGTGGATAAATCCACTGTTCCAGCTGTGAAAGAAATCAAATTTCTTTTTTTTTTATTACCAAAACTTAACATCGAAAGTCACATCCAGCAGTTGTACATTCCTAGAGTCGTGGCACACATAGCTAGGTGTGCCGTTATGAAAATTCCCTCATTAATTTGGTGTTTCATCCGCTATAAACTGTTTTATGTCTGTGTCGTTTATGGTTCTGCAAGACCTTCGTACTTCTGAATTCTTTATCCCCTACACTATCAAGGGCTTCGATACTGCGTTGGGTCGTTCAGCATCACCCCAGTATAAAGTCTGAATGCAAAGGCTTGGAACCTTCCTTCTCTAACAGTCGACTAAAACTTACTCTGAGCTATCGTTTGAACGTTTTTTTTTTTTTCTGAACTGGTTCCAACCCACCCAGTCCCACCCCCGTCCTGCTTGTGGCCATGTTCTTCACCTGTAAATCGAAAAATTTCAGTTCCACTTTCAAAAATCAGTATTCTTACCACTCTGAACAATGCAGATATTGACCTTGAAGTCGTGTATGATTTGTCCAAATTTTCAGACAGTCCGCTTTTGAGATCTGCTTTGATCGTGTGTGTGTGTGTGTGTGTGTGTGTGTGTGTGAGTGTGTGTGTGTGTGTGTGTGTTTGTATATGTGTGTGTGTGTGTGTGTGCGCACGCGCGCGTATGTGTGTATGCATGTACGTGCTCTCTCTCTCCTCTCTCTCTCTCTCTCTCTCTCTCTCTCTTTCTGTATGAGAGTGTGTGTGCGCGCGCGCTGCCTGTGTGAGTGTGTGTGTGTGTGTGTGTGTGTGTGTGTGTGTGTGTGTGTGTGTGTGTGTTTTGCAGGACCATCTCACGAATGCCGATCGTAGTGTTCTGGCCAATTGTTCCCTTGGCCATGCAAATGGGGGTGTTATGGTATTGGATAACATCATCGCTGTATCCTCATGTTGCTTGATTCGTTCTATGTCATTACCATTTCCCAGTATCTCCCCCTCTTCACGCAAACACGCGTGCGTGCGTGCCCGCGCAACATACATGCACGCACGCACGTACTCATACACATACATATACTGCATACATACACAGGTACACGCACAGACGCTTCTCTTCTCTCTCTCTCTCTCTCTCTCTCTCTCTCTCTCTCTCTCTCTCTCCCCAATATCAGTATCAGTAATATACCAACCTTTATTAACAAAATAGTTTGGAATGATGATTTAGCAGAGCAGTTCCGTGATCGCATACGTTCCGGAAAAAACAAAAGACAAACTTAACCAAGCCAGCAGTTTGATGTAGACTGACATAAATCAGGGACCAACTTTATTTAATGAATGTATACGAGTACTAGCAACTTTTATGGAAAAGAAAATTTATACAAATCAGAAGAGAAATGGTATGATGAAGAATGTAAATCTTCTACGCTAATGTCAGAAAACTTTTGAGAACTTGTAGAAAATCTTCTAAAACAGAAACGGAATAGTCACTGAGAATTTAATCGGGAAAGAGAACAATGCAGCTTTTTGCAAAGGTAGAAGAGAATACAAGAAATTGTTGCAAAGTAAGAAAAAGGCATACAACAAAACTGTACTTGAGCAACCTGATCATGTGCATTAATGACTGGAAAGAATTTTGGCATACTATGAGCAGAGTTTCCAGTAAGAACAAGTTTCAATCCAACAAAATCCCTGTTCAAGCATGGTTTCAACATTTTTAAAGGAGTTTTAGAAAAACACGACATTGATAATAATAGACGTATTTTTACAGATGCTGCTGATGTTTCAGATAATTCATCTGATAGTACTAACGGAACTGATGACAGTGTAAGGAGTTGGAACTGACAGACATGAGAATGATGAGGATAATGAGAAGATACAAAAGGAATGGTGAATGTAGGACAGAATTCCCGTTGTGCACATCCACCGCTGATGATGAAATTCACATTGTTTTTTGTTGTCCTGATTTTGATGATTTGAGACGCAGTTTAATCCATCCAAAATATTATAACAATTTCAGTGACTTCAGATTAACGTTGCTTTTAGCATCACAAAACGCGCAGATCATCAGTAATTTTGCTATATATCTATATAAAGCCTTTAAGAAAAGAGAAATAGCAATGTCCTGAATTACCAATTTTACTAGTCAGTTGGCGTCAATTTAGTATATTAATACCATGTACGAACTGGTGTAAAATTGTTTTCATTTTTCTCTTTGTTTCCTTGAATTAGCTTCCAAACAGATGATGGATTGATAGTATCATTAGAATTTGTCTTATTAGGTCTACTATCAATGTTCACACCCCTTCAAATGGGGCTTTGGCCTTACTGAATAAAATTCTGTTCTGTTCTGTTCTGTTCTCATCCCAATAGAAATCTGTAATATAGAATGCTGAACATTGATATAGAGTCATATATTTCGCTTACTATGAACAGTTATATTAGAAATAAGTTAAAAAAAAAAAAAAGAAAACCTTGGATTGATACATAGTTTTGTCATCGATTACATCACAGTAATGGATGCCCTGAAACAGTCTTTGCCGTTTATGTAATTTATCTGCCGAAAATTAAGTTTGTTGATGTATTGTGGCCCTAGTCTTGACAATCAGAAGGTAAATGAATAGAATCAAAATATCAGAATAACCCATGCTCTTCGATATTTTAATTTGCTTAAGGCATCGAGAAATTATCGTGTTTTATCTGATGTTGATTCTATATTTGCAAAGCTGTTTGTTTCTTTTTGCTTTGAATTTTAATCTGTCAGTAGTGTTCATCGTTTTCTTTTCTGATCGAATAGAAAGATGGACAGAAGGAGAGAGGAGAAGTAGTGTGTGTGTGTGTGTGTGTGTGTGTGTGTGTGTGTGTGTGTGTGTGTGTGTGTGTGTGTGTGAAACATATAGAGAGAAGGACGCACTGGAGGAGGGGGTATGGTGGAAAGAGAGAGGAAGAGAGCGTATTTTTTTCTTTAGCCAGACTGTTCAGGTATCTCGCATCAATTGGAGAAAAAGAATACGCGACTCGAAACTTCACGTGAGTGCTCTGTTTTACACTTTCTTTCTGTCTGTCAGTCTTTTTATTAATAGGGGAAGGAGGGTGGAGTAGAGGGAGGAGGGCGTCGGTGTTGTCTCCTTTTACTCCCACGCTGCTGATTCCGGCTTCTTTTCATACAAATCTATTTTTAAAAACTACATAGACAAACGACTCACAAGACAAAACGCGACGCGTTTCGACTCTTAGGTCTTCTTCATGCAAGATAAACAACACTCAGGACAACGAAAAAGAAGAACGAGCAATCACTTATCCAACGCCCATCTTGCGCCGAATTTGACAAAGGTAAGTGATTGCTCGTTCTTCATTTTCGTTGTTCTGAGTGTGTGTGTGTGTGTGTGTGTGTGTGTGTGTGTGTGTGTGTGCGTGTGTGTGTGTGTGTGTGTTGTTGTTGTTGTTGTTGTTGTTGTTGTTGTTTTTCAAATATCTTGCCTGGAGAAGACCAAAGAACTCGAAATGCGTCGTGTTTTGTCTGGTGATTCATTTGTTCATGTAGTTTGGCGGAGTTAATTTTACACTTTTTAAGATTTCCGCCGGCAGTCGCCTCACTTTGCAACTTCCATGTCACGCAGCCACAGTCAGGTCAGCCCCAGCATCGCAGTCCACATGGAGCACTCAAACTTAGGTCATCATCAGCCAGCCCATCGGAGGAGACATTACTCTGCTGCTGAATCACTTCGATGACGTTCAGTGGTGCCCGTTCTGATTCAGCATACACAGGGTACAGCCGATTGACCCTCTTCCCCCTCCCCTTTCTCCCGTCGCCTTTCTGATGATAATGATAACTTGGTCGCAGACCCAGTGTGACAGAGAAAGAAGTATACAGACAGCATGCTGAATGATACGCTATCAATGATTCATATTGAAAACAGCAGCAACATCGATAATAAGATAGCTACCAACCCTCTAGAATTCCATCGTTCAGAAATTATTCCCGAAATCTTGAATGTAGAGGAAAAAATCAGAATGTCCAAATGTTGTTTAAAAGAGTGGGAGGTCACTATTTCCATAGGAACGAGAGAACAGTGTCGATTAAGCCCAAACGATATGTAGATGGTGGCAGTTATATGAATGCAAAGCGCATTTTCTTTTTGAAATCCATATCTGTCAACTGAAACCCCAAGGAGTCAGAAATGCTTTCAGTCAAAAGCCATACTGCCCCCTCTTCAGCCCTCCCCACCCCCTTCGTTCCAAGGCTCCCGAATTTTGAGCCCAGAAGGTTGGCAGTTATGAATACTTATCGGTGATTATCATGATTTTCATCAGCAGCAGCAGCAGCAGTTGTATCTGTATAGAAAAAGCCTTTATGATTTCAGAGATTTCAGACAGGCCCTCGAGAGCAAGACAGACCTGAAGAACGTTCTGACAGCTATACCATGCGATCCCAAAGTGAGTAAGATGGAACTGGAAACAATTTGAGGCTGCAAACCTGCCGTATAGCCAAGTCGTCAAACAGTGCTATATGTCAAAGCAGTGTAACATTCAATAATGTAGGATGCTCGTACTTGTTGCAGGGACAGGAAACTCTGCAAGAGAACATGTGGTCCGTGGTTTTTAAAAATTACCGATAAGAGTCTTGAAATGTTCCGGATGATAATGCGGCATGCCACACATCTAGCCTCACCATATGGTGAAAGCAAAGCAACCGTATTCCATGCATGGGGTAGCCATCACCAAATCCGGATATTAATTGAAAAAGTGTGGAAGAATCTTAAATATGGACTGCAAAAGCGAGCGCGCTAGCCTTATTTGGTCACTCTATCACACCTGCCAGCTACATTTCAACCGGGTTTCAGAGTAAACGAATCCATGACGACGTGTTGAAATCAGAGTCGGTAGATTTGTTGTGCTTCTGATTAAGATTAGTCTAGAGTTCATGCCGTACATTGTGTATCATCAGATCTGTCTGTATTTTTGTGTACTTCTTTATGGCAGCTGATTGTTTAGATAGAGAGACAGGCACAGGCAGACAGACGGACAGACACATCATTTAGATATCCATATATAGCATTTGTAAACACTTTCTGTCTGTCTGTTTCCTTCCTTCCCTCAGTCTCTTCCATCCCACTTCTTTTCTGCTCTCCCTCCTCTCTTCTTTACCATTTTCTTCATCTTTCTGTTCTATTCTCTCTCTCTCTCTCTCTCTCTCCTCTCTCTCTCTCTCTCTCTCTCTCTCACACACACACACACACACACACACACACACACACACACACACACGCGCGCGCGCATACAGGCACGCACGCACCTCCACATGTGTATATATATAATTATATACACATAGGCATACATGCATCCAGACACACACACACACACACACACACACACACACACACACACACACACACACACACACACACACACAGAATAAGGGGAACAGTACCAGAACCAGCGCAGAGGATAATAATGAGCACACTTTGATTTGTCTCTAGGACATCAAGGGGGCGACACAGATATGCGATTTCATCAAATATGGAGGAAAGGAGTGAGTTCAGTGTTATAATTCGTTGATAATTAGAGTGCGTCAGTCAGTTGTCCTAGACTAATAAAAGCAATGCAGAAAAGACCGTAACATCGACATCGTCACCAACAACAGTTATCAACATCACTGGATGATTACAAATAGTTTAGGTAACACATGATAGCCGTTTGTTCAATAAAACATGTCTGTCTGTGTTCTCTCTCTCCCCTCTCTCTCTCTCTCTCTCCTCTCTCTCTCTTCTCTTTGTGAGGTGGCTTCCCTTGTCTGGCTCCCAGCAAGACGTTGTTTCAAGCTGCTCTTCTAAATTTTCATTTGTATTGGCTGTAAATTGCACAGTATGCCTGTTGAAGGTCTCCCATGTACTTTGGATGCTGAGTGCTGTGCTAAAAGAAATGACTATTGAGGGCAGAGGAAAACAAACTGTCGTCATGCTTCGATTGACCACGATAACCGACCAGCCCCCTGCAACGCAAACTCGAGGCCACAACGCTGTCCATCGACGGAAATGCCCGTCACAGGTAAACAGGGACAGGCGCAGAACTGAGATATACAGAAAGAATCAGCAGGAAAAGGCAAGTGAAATTTTTCTCCATCCGATTTTTTTTTACCGACTCCACCAAGCCTGGTGTACAGTACTGATAGAACCAGAGACAGTTTCACTGCTTGTGGTGACATTTTTCATTGTGACAGCAATTCCCCTCCCTCCGCACCACAGCCTGTACGTGACACACGGCACAGTGACATCTAACAAGAAATCGGTATGGGACAGTGTGATAAACAATCTGTGACAATCACACACGATGAAGCATTCATGTCGAATCTTGTGTCGGTCAAGCAAAGTGTTGATGAAGACTGCGGTGAACAGTTTTGCAACATTGTTTTGTGAACATGATAGGCCAGCACTAAACAAAACAGCTTCCCTCGTTGCCAAGTTATTTCCTTAGTAACAGTTTCATTACTTCCGGTAAGTTCGACAACAATGTTTTCCAAGCACGCACTGTTCCGATACCGTCTATCGTTATTAGTCTGCTGAATAGACGCTCAGTGCTTTGTTGTTGTTTTTCATAACTACAAACTTTACACCTGTGACGTCTAGTAATTGCCATTTCTATCAACATAACAGAAGTTGCAGTGATTCTCTTAGCAATTCCCATTGGCGTTCAATTTAACTTTTACACCTCAAACTCGGTGAATTTTCAGGAGAAAATTATCCTGATGTATATTAGCGAGCAACTTTTCAGACCACTTTGAACAGTGTTCTGGCTTCGACATGCCTACGTTAGATATCTCATAATATACATGAGTATGTTTCAGTGGGAATAGAGATTTTTCAGTGCTGCATTGAATTCAGTGTTGAAAGTAAGCGTAAAGTACAGCCTCTCGGTCTCGGACAAGAATGGAACTCTGTGCATTATTTATATCTTCTTCATCCTCTTCGATCAGTATAAAGAGTCTTAAACTGTGTGGCCCTTCATGCCCAGCGGTCATGGTGATCTCATTTTTTATTTCCTCTCTTCGTCTTTGCCCTTGATTAGTTCGTATTTAGGTCGCCGTATCGGCAAGTTCGTTGGATGGACGTGATGGCGCCCACCAGAAGAGAACGTTTACGCACGCCGGCTCCGCAACTAATCAATTACTGTCGTCAGCAGGGGGCTTAGTCGGTTCTATCCTGCGTATGTTAAATCAGAACAGGCACCACTGAACACCACGGAAGTGACTTTGCTGCAGTGTGGTATCTTCTGTGGTGGGTTGTCTCATGACGACTTGATATGGACTGCGCCCTCTGATTGCCGGTGCTGGGGTTGCGAAAGGAAAAGCCAGGGTGTGGTGGTGGACAAAGGGGGTTAGAAGACCAGGTCAGTTAAGGTGGGTGGAAAGAGTGACGGGGGGGGGGGGGGGGGGTAATGCCACTAACACAGCACAAAAGATGATGCGGAGAAAGAAAGTAAAACCCTTCCGTCTCTGCTTGAGATAATCCTGATTTTGTCCGTTATAACAGAAAACTTGCTACGTGTGGGGATGGATGTGGCGGGGGGGGGGGGGGGGGGGGGGGGAGGGGAACTACTGCTTTGTTCTTTGTGTCTTTTAAATATGTGTGTGCCGGGTGATAAATAGCGCAAGCAGCGTTGCCTGGAAGCTGTATGTTTCTGTGTGGACGCTAACATTATATACAGTTACCTGATTTATTGCTTCTTTTGTTTGGCGGTGATGACCGTCCCAATAGGTACACCCAATACCTACAGATCTTCCAGCTGTTCATGTTCTTCTGGCTGATGAACTTCACGGTAGCTTTCGGCCAGATCACTTTGGCTGGGGCCTTCACTATCCGCTACTGGACCATGGACAAGAGACCGTGTTTCAATCTCGGCCTCTTCATCTCCGTCTGGAGGGCTGTCAGGTTTGGTCGCTTGTTGGATGCGTGACAGGGTGTGGAAGAGGGGTTTTTGTTTTCCTCCTGTGGGTCGTTTCGTCTATTTGACTATCCACTGAATAACTCAGAACCGCTTGAGAGGTTCTGTTTTAAATTCAGTAAATATGGAGTATAGCCCCCACTCATCCCCGCCACCGAATAACTTCATTTTGAAGAAGAGCTTCTTAATGTCGAATATCAAAACCAAATTCACTGAAATATGCCAACTCTTTAATTCATCACTTCATATCGGTAGAACATTTAGGATTTCTTATGTAAATCACCTTGGTTTAGGACAGAACGAGAAGAAAATAGAGAAAAATCGTTATTGATGGCAAATGAGTGTCAAAAACATGGAGGACAGGGTGGGTGGGAGAGATGGGAATGGAGGCGGGGGAGGGGATAGGGGGGTGGGGGCTTGGCTGAACTCGGGTTTGCCTCAAATACTGTAGGATCAATATCTAGGTTAAGGAGCAAAACGGACAAAATACTGATGGAGAACTGCTTGAAAGCGAGCGAAACATCATCGTTTCATGTTCATGCACGCGGTGTGTGTGTGTGTGTGTGTGTGTGTGTGTGTGTGTGTTTGGAGTATGGATAACGTCCATGGCATTACGATTGTCATGTACTTGAGAACGTTTTTTTTTGGGGGGGGGGGGGGCGTTCTTTGTGTTTGTTTTTGGTTTATTTTTTTTCTGGAGAGCTCTTCGGTCTTCATACTTCTTGAGTCAGCCTTTCAAATATCTCTCTTTCCCTCCTGTTTTGGTTGTCCTTCTTCTTCTTCTTCATCACTGTTGTTGGGTTTTACTACTATTTCTTTCTAGGTTTATTTAGATTCATTTTCTCTTGTTATACTACTATTTTGTTAACTACTGACTTGTGTGTGTGTTTTTTTTTTTAATTCTTTCATGTTTTGAATAATGATTTATATCTAAACTCAGATGATTTGCTCATTCACCTACTATCTCTCACACATGCCCACACAGACTCACTCTCTCTCTCTCTCTCTCTCTCTCTCTCTCTCTCTCTCTCTCTCTCCAGCCGCCGTGGCGAAGTAGTTAGCGTCGCGGACTCCCGGCTGGGAGGTCGTGGTTTCAATTCCCATCAGAGTCATTCGGGATTTTTCTGCCCCGACCGGCTCCTACCCAGAGTTGAGTTTGCTACGGGCTCAGTTGGGAAGACTGGGACCACACAGTCGAGTTTCATCCACTTAATGGATGCGTCTCTGAGAGTGTTGTTTCCTGACCAACACTGCAGATGTTTGTATCTCTGGGGCCTGGTTGACGCCGGGATTATTAAGAAAGGAAGCGTAGACTACAGCCCTGTCATGCAGTCTCAGACCGGAATGGAAATCTGCAGCATTATCTTTATCATTCTTATTCTTACTGATCAGCATAAAAAGAAAGGTCTCTAATTCTGTGGCCCTTCGTGCCCTGCTCTTATGGTAACCTGTTTTGATGTCCTCTTTACGTCTATGGCCTTGGTTTGATTCTGTCAGGGTCACCGGTATTGACGAGTCCATGGGGGCTGTCGTTGAACGGACGTGGTGGCGCCCTCCGGAGGGAGAGCTCACTCATGCCGGTTCCGCGATTAAGCAATTAATGTTGTTATAGGGGGCTTAGTAGGTGGTGTCCTGCGTATGTTGGATCAGAACAGGCGCCACTGAACACCACCGAAGTGACTCGGCAGCAGTGCAGTGTCTTCTCTGGTGGGTTGCCTCTTGACGATTCGACATTGACTACTCCCTGTGGATTGCCAGTGCCCGGGCTGCGGCGGGACTGACGGACTGTGACTGTGGACAGGGTATTGGAATGAGCGGCATGGGCGCACTGCCAGAGGTGGTACAGAAGATGGGACAGCAAAAAAAAAGAAGAAAAAACCCTCTCTGTCTCTTCTTCCCTCTCTCTCTGTCTGGGAGAGAGAGAGAGAGAGAGAGAGTGTGTGTGTGTGTGTGTGTGGTGTGTGTGTAAGAAATAGTAGGCGGATGAGTAAATCAGCTGAGTGTAGATATAAATCAGAGACAGGAGAGAGAGAGACACAGTCATGAGAAATCAAAGGAGTGTTTGTCCCCACCTTACTCAAGATATCACCTGGGTTCGCTGGCCCTTGGTTCTTTCATCATCGCTCTAGTGCAGATGATCCGGGTCTTCTTGGACTATGTGGACCGCAGGGTCAGGAGATCCCGAAACAAGATCGCCGTCTTCCTGGTCAGGTCAGATTGAAGCTAAAAAAAATGCTTTGATTGTTTTTTGAAAGAACTGTACAGTTATACTTTTTACCGGCCGCAGGAGGGCTGGTTTCGAGGGTGTAAGAATCGGTGGAAATTGTGAGAGTGGATCAGCGGGTGGGTTCACTGATGGGTCGTTAGTGAACGGAAGTTTAGATGGATTGATCGGGCATAGGGAGGGGAAGGATGGGATGGGGGATGCGTGAGTGGATGGGGACGAATGGTAAGTATAGACCATGAATTTGTGGATGGATGATTTTTTTTAATCCCCTGTTGCTTCATAGTTTTCGTTTAGACTTGAGTTTTAGTCCTTTACACCAGCGACATTGCTCAAAACAGATTAAAAATCATGTAAACACGCACTGACACACATGCGCAAACACACACACACACAACACACACACACACACACACACACACACACCACACACACCACACACACACACACACACACACACACACACACACACACCACTTAACACACACAGCACACACACACACACACACACACACCACACACACACACACACACACACACAACACACACAAAGAAAGCGAGACTTTGTATTGTGTAAACATTGTACTTACCTGTGATTAAAGATTTGTTTAAACCAGAAAGCGAGACGGGAGAGAGAGAGAGGAGAGAGAGAGAGAGAGAGAGCATGGTATGGTATGGTATTGTTTTATAGGACATAATGTCTGGTAACAGATGCTTGATGTGCTGCATGTGGTGTATGGAAACGTTTCTAAAATTCCTCAACAAGAATGCCTACATCATGGTGAGTGCTTTGGAAAAGCGGTGCTGATTTGACTTCGCTGGAACGTGTGTGTATATGTACATATGTATTTGTGTGTGTGTGTCGGGGGGGGGGGGGGGGGGGGGGGGGAGGGGATAAGAATATGAGCGAGATTATTGTTACATCTTATCATTTTGTGTGTGTAGGGAGAGGGAGTGAAAGAGAGTATTGTAATATCTTATCATTTTTCTTCCAGTCAAAAGTAGCACACAACATACAAATGCTTTGAACTTTTAATTCAGAAGTAAAAGCCTATAAAGCTATAACGAACACTGTTCGATGAAGCCATAGCTTGTCTGCTCAGCTGGCACACTGAGAACCTGTCTCAGAGCCTGTCACACTGCAGACTCTTGCAAGCCGGTCGGGCGGCGAAAAGAAATCAGGGTAAACGTAGGGAACTCAGATGAAAAAAAAAAATCCATTGTAACCCTACTAGAAAGACAAATCTATTGGAATTTTACTGTCTCGTGTTAAAAAAAAAAAAAAAAAAAAAAAAAAGCCATCTAGATCAGTTCGACATAATCACAAATGAGACAGATCTCTCTAAGGAAGGCCTGTGGTGTCGAACCGCCTCGACCAAATATGATTTATGATATTCTTGCATTAGAAAACAAAAAACTTACCTACACATACTTTAAGAAAAAATATCAAAACCAACAAAATAATATGTGTATATTCGTACTTGAAATAAAAACCAAATTATATTGCACCTTGCAGTGTTCCTGTGGTTGAGAGGGCAGATGGGTGGGTGACAGAGAGTGAATGATGGAATGGGACGAGACGGGGGTGGGATAGTGGATGGGGTGTTTGAAGACATCAAATGAAACTATTAATCTGGGTTCGCCCACTGGATTTTCTCGTTTGTCATTTAATGACATGTCCAATGATATATATATATATATATATATATATATATATATATATATATACTTTTGAAATTAAGCTGAACCTAGAAATTTATTGTAATGATTTCCTTCTGGCAATGTTAGTCTCACACACGCATGTATGCACGCATGAAAGCACTCACGCACGCTCGCACACACGCATGCAATCAAGCGTGCGCGCACGCGTGTGAACATACATATATGTGTGTCACACGACGGCCTCTACATACACACTCGCATGCAAAGACAATCAGGCGCCCCGCACGCAACCACAATCTGACTCCCTTTCTTTCAATAAAACGAACCGGAATACATTTTAAAATTTTTCCCCCGGTATATAACAAAAAAAAAGAAGAAGTTTCTTTTTACTTTCTATCTGCGTTTCACTTCTTTTGGCGCGCGGGAACTCTAATCTCCCTTTTTTTTTCTTTGGCCTGTAACAAAATTTCGCAAAAATGTATATGAAACACCGTTTTTAATTCATACATTCACCACGCGCACTTCATTTTTTTTCTGTATCTTGGGTCACACAGACGTTGACCTTGTCCCATACAAACAAATCACTCTGGGTTCAAAGACCCCAATTCTTATCATTGAAAATCCTCTGGGTTCACAGACCCCAATTCCGATCATTCAAAATACTCTGGGTGTACAGACCCCAATTCCTATCATTCAAAATCCTCTGGGTTTACAGACCCCAATTCTTATCATTCACAATACTCTGGGTTCACAGACCCCAATTCTTATCATTCAAAATACTCTGGGTTTACAGACCCCAATTCTTATCATTCAAAATACTCTGAGCTCACAGACCCCAATTCTTATCATTAAAATACTCTGGGTTCACAGACCCCAATTCCTATCATTCAAAATACTCTGGAATTACAGACCCCAATTCTTATCATTCAAAATACTCTGGGTTCACAGACCCCAATTCTTATCATTCAAAATACTCTGGGTTCACAGACCCCAATTCTTATCATTCAAAATACTTTGAGTTTACAGACCCCAATTCTTATCATTCAAAATACTCTGGGTTCACAGACCCCAATTCTTATAATTCAAAATGCTCTGAGTTCACAGACACCAATTCTTCTCATTCAAAATACTTCCTTCTTTCTATCAATTCCTTTTAAAAGAAAGGATCAAACATGCACGCACACTCTCGGATTAACAGACAATGACGACAAATTTCTTATTGTCGAGGATTCTCGATAAGCACCGGAGAGGGACTAAAGCGTTGTCGTGTACTTGCACCATGACTCATCACAATTATGAAGTTCATCAAATACAACTGTGACAAAGTTATGGTTCATTGTCAAAGCTTGTAAGCTGTCCCATTTTCTGTGCCACTTCAGTGGCATTGCACTCACGCTACTCATTCTGACACCCCGTCCACAGCCACAGTCCGGCCCGGCAATCCACAGGGAGCCGTCAATGTCGAGTCGTCAAGAGGCAGCCCACTTGAGGAGACACTGCACTGCCGCTGAGTCACTTCGGTGGTGTTCGGTGGTGTCTGTTCTGATCCAACATACGCAGGACACCACCTGCTAAGCCCCCTACTGATGACAATAACTGCTTAGTCACGGAGCCGGCGTGAGTGAGCTCTCCCTCCGGAGGGCGCCACCACGTCCGTCCAGCGACAGTCCATGTGAATTCGCCGATGCCATGACCCCGACGGAATCAAACCAAGGCCATAGACGTGGAGAGGACATCGAAACTGAGGTCCACCATGAAGCAGGGCACGAGGGCCACAGAATTTGAGACTTTTTTTTAATGTCGATCGATGAGTATGAGGATGATGGCGATGGTGCTACGTATATCCATTCCGATCTGAGACTGCATGACATGACTGTACTTTACGCTTACTTTCATAACATTTCCCGGCGTCAATCAGGCCCGAGAGATACAAATACCTGCAGTGTTGGTCAGGAAATTTGACCAACACTCTCAGAGACGCATCCATTTAGTGGATGAAACTCGACTGTGTGGTCCCAGTCTTCCCAATTGAACCCGCAGCAAACTCAACTCTGGGTAGGAGCCGGTCGGGGCAGAAAAATCCCGAATGACTCTGATGGGAATCGAACCCACGACCTCCCAGCCGGGAGTCCGCGACGCTAACCACTTTGCCATGGCAGCTGGTAGAACCAGATTTTAGATGGGAAGGGTCCAAGCGAGGTTAATAGGAAAAGAAACAAGTTTGCCCAAAGCATAGATACGTTTTCTATCGTTCATCAATTTTTTTTTTTTTTTTTTTTTTGTACATTGCGATAGTCGAGTGAAGTGTATACATGTGTTCAACTGTTATAAATCTTTTCCTTCTCGAACTTAAAATCTATCTTAGTTTGTAGTGTGTTTTGACCCAGTGAACTCATTAGATCGCGCTTAGATGCAAAAACATGGTGTGTGTGTGTGTGTGTGTGTGTGTGTGTGTGTGTGTGTGTGTGTGTGTGTGTGTGATATTTATTAAATTCAGCGTACGTAATCTGTGTGTAATGGGATGTCACGGTTATGCCTGATAGCAACGAATGTAAAATATGATTCAGTCAGTCCAGATAACTTAAATGCACTCTATACGCTGAATCTCGTCCTATTACTAGTATGCTTATGCCACTGCTGACCAGTGCTATTTTGAGCAGTGTTAAGCAAGACTTATAGTCTCCACAACCTTAAGGACACAACAGAATTAAGTTGGGGAGACAGGGTAGAGGAGAGAGAGAGAGAGAGAGAGATGTTACTCGTAACATGAAATGTAAAGTTCAGATGTACAAACATAAATCGTACAATTCCCCGGCAGATCGCAATGTTCGGAAGGAACTTCTGCCTGTCCTCAAAAGACGCCTTCATGCTCATCATGAGGAATGTGCTGCAGTGAGTTGATTTCCGTTCACTGGTCTTCACTTCATGCTTCAATAATCAAGCAGTGTGTACTTGTAAAATAGCTCCCAATTCGTCGTATTGAATGTTTGGGAACTTTTGCGTGAATGGGTGGGTATTATCCATGGGCTGTTTTATTCGAGGGCTGTTGATGCGTGCGTGCTCGCACGCTTTTCGTTTGCGGAGTGTGTGTGTGTGTGTGTGTGTGTGTGTGTGTGTGTGTGTGTGTGTGTGTGTGTGTGTGTTCTCACGAATGTCTCTCAATGTGCGAGTACATGTGCATATGTACCTGAGCGTGTGCGTAAGCGTTTGCGCATGCGCGTGTGATTAAACGTGTGCACGCGAGTGTGTGTCAGTGTGTGAGTTTGTGTCATTTTTCTCAACCTCTGTCTTCAGTTCTCTCACTGTATTTGTCAGTCTCGATCCCTGTCTGTGTTCATTTGAGTGCAGAACGGGAGTCCTAGACAAAGTAGTGGACTTCATCAGCATAATTTCCAAACTGGCGATCACAGCCATAACAGGTATGTGAGTGAGTGAGGGAGCGAACGAGTGTGTGTTGTGTGTGTGTGTGTGTGTGTGTTGTTTTGTGTGTGTACGCGATCGCATTGTCTGTGCACGCTCATGTGCATGTGTGTATTTGTGGGTATGCGGGCGGGCGAGTGTTTCATTTTGAGGTCTGTTTATTTGAAGTAATTTTAAGACCATGAACGGGAAGAGAGAGAGTGTATGTCTGTGTGTGTATGTGTTTGAATACGCGTGCTTGAATGTATGTGTTTGTGACTAAGGAAATGCACGGGTGCATGTGTGGGCATAGGCCATGCGAGTCTGTGTGCACGCTCATGTGAATGTATGTATACGTGTGTGTGCATGCATGTGTGTGTACTTATGTGAATGTATGTGTGTGTGTGTGTGTATATATATATATATATATGTATGTGCGTGCGCGCGTAAGCACATGTGTGTGCCTGCGCGCTTCTGTGAGTGTATGTGTGTGTACGAATGTGAAGGAGAGGGCGGAAAGAGAAAAGAGAAAGGAGAGAGTGATGGTAAATAGTCGTGCGGTCGTAACTGTATTAGAATTCGGTCTTTGTCTGTCTCTGTCTGCCTGTCTGTATGTCTGTCGGCCTGTCTGTCTGTCTGTCTCTCCCTCTCTGTCTCTGTGTCTCTCCATCAATCCATCTGTGTTTTAATCTGCAGCGTTGGGAGCGTATTTATGGTTTTACCGACAAGTAGAGATCTTGGAAAAGCACGTCCCAGAGTTGAGCTTCAGCCTCCTTCCCGTCGTAGTAAGTGTCGGATGTTTTTGTTTTTTGATTCATATTCATGAGATAATAAGTTGGGCACTAGGCTTCTATTTGAAATTTCCTGCTCTTTCCCATCCAAAGATTATTTTTGATGTTCCCTGTTCTCATGTATTCCAGTTTTTAGCGTTTCGGCGCGTGCCCGCTTTGTTTTTGTGTTTCCTCAACTTTACGGGAATCTCCTTTATCCTCTTAACTGGAACAAATTAAAATGTGATAGTGGAGTGACTATTGTTTTCTTGGTTGTACAAAGGCAAGGATGCAGAAGCACATCAGTGTAGGGGCCATCACAAATTTAGGAAGAGCTTAGCAGTGACATGATTCCTCTTCGCCTTTGTCGCTTTTTTCTGTTATCAGGCATGTCTGCGTACCCCTTCCCCTCCTCCCCACATCATTTGGTCTCTACACCTGCTATTCCCGCCCTCCACCCCCTACTCTTCCAATCCCCATCACATAATTTTGGTTTAGAGACTAACTTTGAAACCTAAACAGAACGAATTGTTTTGTTCTAGCACTGTGACGCCGTGTATAGTGTGTTTAGAAATTTGAGCATTTCTCTTTCTTTTGTGGACAGTCATTCACATACTGTTGTACGACAGGACTAGCTTTCCTCTGTGTATTGTGGGCCTTTTATTTAATACACACACGCACACACATACAAAATAAACTAATAAATTTCGAGGATAAGTAGCCGAGCACCGCTGGAGATATGAATGCTTATCCACCTATTTCTTCAACTTAAGACATAAGAGCAAGCTTTGTTTATGATTGGAGATATATATATATATATATATATATATATATATATATATATATAATGTTGAACAAGTAAGTAGTAGGGGAAAATAATATATATAATGCTGAACAATTAAGTAGTGGGGGAAAAATAAGTGCAGATTATCCATTCTTCCATCGTTATAATAATGACTTGATAAAGATTTGAAGTTTAAAAAAAAAAGGAGGATTGAAGGTGAAGAAAACGGGGAAAATATATATATATATATGTTTATATGTGTGTGTGTGTAAAAAAAATCCTTCTCTAGCTACGCTAGGAGGAGACATGGCTAATTGTGTCTGTGCTCTTGGTGTCAAATAGAGACACACCACAGTCCATAATTCTGTGGTGTTCTCACCACCAAGGGTTCAAAAAAGAATCCAACAGCACCCCCAAAGCAGCCAGCGAAAGGCAATAATACGAAACGAAAGTGTGGAGAGGAAAAAAAGTTGCTGAAAAACTAAAAACATTATGCAAACAGTATAAAATGCAGGGGACAATCTTTGAGCCTATGCTTGAGGATCCATTTAAGGATGCAAGGGAGATCAAAAGATATGGAACAGTCTGAGTGTTCAGCTCTGCTGTTCAATAACCCAAGCATTGTCAGCGGTTAAGAATTGTGCGGAACAACCTTTACTTGGATCTCCTAATATATATATATATATATTATATATATATATATATATATATATATAACTAACAGAGAGTTTAAAAACCACAACAAACAAGATAAAAAGATTTCCCAAATTTTCGGCTTTAATGCCTTCCACAGTGGTGAGTTGACTGGCAGGCGAGTCACACGACATTTATACAGTCATAAAAAGAAAGTGAATAAAATTCACTATCTTGAAACAAGAAGCTAAGAAGTATTTCACGTACCAGGCAAATCTTTCAGATGGAAGGGGAGCAAAGGGACGCTGGAGTATGAGGAAGTGGGGCTGAGGAAGTGTGTGTAAAAGCGTGCGCGCGTCACGCACATGTGGGAGTGTGTGCGTGTATGAGTGTGAGTGAGTTTGTGTGTGTGAGTGTATGTGTGTGAGTGTATGGGGGGAGGGGGGGGGGGGGGTCGGTGGGGAGGTAAAAGGAGTCTAGCGGCGTAGAACATGAACAGTTATTCTAGTGAGTTGAGTCCGAAAGGATGGAAAGTTTTCAATTTTCTTATCCAGAATTTTTCCCTACAAATTCTATGCGTGTGGCTGTCAGAAAAAACATTTTTCTGTCACCATGCATTTCATGTTGGACAGGGTGTGGTTGGGCAGGTTGAAATGTTGCGTGACTAGAGTCCCGATGTTGTTCTTGATGTGAGATCTGTGCAGATAGAAACGTTTTCTGAGTGAATTTTTTGTTTCACCAATGTATTGAGAATTCTGACAGAGTTCGCAGAACATGAGATGAATGATGTTATTGGTTTGACAGTCAGTATGGTGTCTTAGAGTAAATGTTTCTTTGGTCTGGTGGCTAACAAAATTGGTGGATTCCAAGGCGTGCTCTCTACAAATAATACACTTGTTGGAACATTTAAAAAAAAACATTGGGGTCTTTAGGATTTTGTTTGACGGGAAGGGCTGAGGGCATAAGCAAGTCTTTGAGAGAACGGCTGTTTCTTTCTCCTAGGATGGGTGGGTGAGGTATGGCCTGTTTAAGTTTGTCACTGGTGAAAACTGTCTGATATAATTCTTTAAACCATAGACGGAGAGGGGGATTGCTAGGGTTATGAGTGACAATAACGGGTGTTCTAGGGTTGGACAGCCTAGGTTTGTAAGTAAGAGTATCATGTCTGGTTGTCTTTTTTGCCTTTTCAAGAGCAGTGCGTAGACTTTGGGGTTTGTGGCTTCTTAGTCTGAGAAATTCGAACATCTGCTCTGAGCGGGTAATTAAATCTTCCGGTTTAGAGCATATACGTCTGATTCTTAAAAACTGACTGTAGGGTAAATTCCCTTTGCAGTGGGGGGGGGGGGGGGGGGGGGGGGGGGGGCATGGTTAGACTTGTAGCGTAAATAAACATGTCCATCAGTGGGTTTAGTGTACAGATCTGTTTGGATAAAGCCATTCTCTAAGTATAATAATACGTCAAGGAAAGGAAGTTGGTCAACAGAGGTATTGTGAGTGAATTTAATGGTGGGATGAACTGTATTAATATACGTCGGAATGTTTGTAGGTCAGTCTGAGTCCCTGTCCAGAGTAGCAGAATGTTGTCTATATATTATATATATATATATATATTTAAATCTTTTAAACTATATATATATATAAACAATCATACAATGAAAAAGCAAACAAGCAAGTTTTTCTTTCCAACGTTTCGGCTCTAGGCCATCCTCAGGGACTTCTTTATTTAGGTACTACTGAAAAGTCAAACAATCCTTAACTCTGCCTTTCTTTAATTATCACTCAGTGAATGACAGATGGCTGGCACAGGCCCCCAACAGAGAACAAATCGAAATTTGACAGTTGACAACAGTGATCAGTGTTAAACATTGCACCCGTATAGACGCCATAACCAAGCCCACCTGCCCCCTTCCCCAATACTCACACAACACCCACACTCAGAAACACACTCACAGCCCAAAACACATCCCCAACACACGCACACACACACACACACACACACACACGCACGCACGCACGCACGCACGCACGCACGCGCGCGCGCCGCGCGCATGCACGCATGCACACGCTCATACAGAGAGAGAGAGAGGGGGGGGGGGTACCGGTTTTCAGTAACATGTCGCAGATTCAATTGTCTATGAACATTTCAAACGAATTCATCTCACCTATATATAGTTCTTGCAAATATAAAACTATGTGTATATGTAAGTAAGGTAATATATTTATAAAGTAAATCACAACTAGAGTACTATTTTAAAGTAGGCTGACCACACACATGCCTACTCCCAAAGCGGTGGAGCAGAGTAGGAAGAGGGGAAAGGGAAGAGGGTAAAAGCATGTAGGTATGGGAAGGACTGGGGGCAGGAACGAAATTATTATACATTGGGAGGTGGGGGGGGGGGGGATTTTGTGCGTGCGCGCAGAGAGGGGTTAGGGAGGTGTAGTCTCAGGTAACACAATACAAACAAACAAACAAAAAAGGGGGGGGGGGGGGGTGAGATTGCAAACGTGATGGGAAGGGGGGGGGGAGTAGGAGGGAGACCAGCAAGAGTAGTCACCAAAAGGTATGTGCGTAAAGGAATCATATAGGAGGAGCTGGTAGGGAGGAAGAAGGTCAAGAGCCTGGGAGGGGAAGGTCTAAAAGAAGGCTAGAATGAAGGGTGTGGCAGTAAGGGTAGATAGTGAAGATCGGGAGGGGGTAGAGGCGAAGGGAGATGAAAGGTGGGGGTATCGTTGAAGGGGAGTTTAGGGAGAAGGGAGGGTATGGGGAAGAGTCTAGGTGACCATGTTGAGACCCTTTGGGTAAACAGTACGTAATTTGTTAAACCAGAAAGATTCACGTCGGAGTCTGTAATCACTGTCCTCTGTAAAAACTTTTACTATAACTATACATCTTAGATCATGAAGGGAGTGATTAGTCTGGTGGAAATGTCTGGTTACTAAAGTTCCAGTGTTCTTTTTGATGTTCGACCTGTGTTGGTAAAAACGAGTTTGTAATGAGTTTTTAGTTTCCCCAACCTACTGGCTATGTGGGCATTTGCTGCAAAACAGTAAATAGATTATGTTGCTAGTTAGATAGTCCATGTGGTGTCGGATGGTGAATGATTCTTCTGTTACTGTGCTTTTGAAGTTGGCTGTTTCTACTAAGTGTACTAGTTGTTTCTACTAAGTCTACTACTTGGCAAATCACACATTTTCTACCACACGGAAAGCACTCGGGTGATGAAGAGTCCAACTGACGGGTGGGAAGTGCAGAGGGCATGAGAAAATTTCTTAGGGACTTGCTGTTTCTTTCTCCCAAAATAGGTGGGTCTGGAATGGCCTTTTGGAGTCTAGGACTGGATTGTAGAAAGGGGTGAAGTTCCTGTAGCCATTGACGTAGAGGTGGGTTAGCTGAATTGTGAGTGATTATGACAGGTGTGCGTCGGGTGTGCTGCTTTGGTTTATACTGTAGGATAGAGCATCTTGGCTGACGCTGTGCTCTTTTTGGAGCTGTATTCAAGCATCTTTGACTGTATCCTCGGAGGCGCAGTTGTTCAGTGAGAAGAAGACATTGTTTTTCGAAATCATCTGGTTTCGAGCACAGACGTTTCAAGCGGAGAAACAGGCTGTACTGTAAGTTCTGTTTACAATGCTGTGGGTGACAAGAGCTGAAATGAAGATAGGAGTGGACGTCGGTGGGCTTGCAGTACAGGTCAATATGTATGTATCCCTCTTCTAGTTTTAGCAGTATATCTAGAAAGGAAAGTGTAGTTGCAGAAAAACTAGAGGGAAACTTGATGGTGGGATGTATGGTATTGATGTATTGTAGAAACTGGTCCAGGTCAGAAGGAGATCCCAACCAGAGGAGCAGGATGTCAATAAAACGTTTCCACGGGTCTCTCTGAATGGGCACAGGGCTGTTGTTCAGTAAGCTTTCCTCCAGCCAACCCATAAAGAGGTTGGCCACAGTAGGGGCCATAGGTGTCCCCCATGGCGGTGCCGGAAATTTGTTAATATATTTTGTCTTCAAAACGAAAGAAATTGTTGTTCAGGATATGTTCTACTGCTAGAAGAATTTGCTGAGTTGGCGGACTGTCAGGAAGAAAATGTTGTTGCAGGTGGTGTTGAAGGCTGTTATCAGGTCATGATGGGGGATGTTGATATATAGGCCTACCACATCTATTGAGACCAGCAACACATCACAGAAAAGGGCATACATGTTGGTTCTCAGCATGTGGGTAGAGTCTTGAACATAACTTGGTAGCTTGTGAACCAACTCAACCAACCAGTGGTCCACTAGTTTAGACAGCTTTTCGGTGGGCCCACCGACTCCAGACACAGTAGGACGACCAGGAGGTTCTTTAAGAGTCTTATGTATTTGGGGGAGATGGTAAAATATAGGAGTTCTGATTTTCCTTCCCTCACAGATAGCCCATTTGTACGTATTTTGATCTATGTAGTTTTCCATGAAGAGCTGTCGAATTATCTTATTAGAGGTTTTGGCTACCTGAGTGGTTGGATCCCGTTTCACCTGTTCGTAGTATGTCGTGTTCTCCAGTTGTCTGTAGGCCTCTAGGATATAGTCACTGGTGTTCTGTACGACTATTGCTCCTCCTTTATCCGCTGTACTTATCCGGATGATTCTGTTTCTGACCGTTTTCAGGAGATCTCCCAGAGCATGTCTTTCTTTTACGTTTAGGTTATCCCGTGGTCTTTTTGGTGGATAACTGGCTGTGCAGGTTTGCAATATGTTGCAGTACGCATCCAGTGTTTTATCCCGTCCTGTTGGAGGAAGGTATCCTGTTGGCTTGTAGAACTTGGGTGGTATGTTATCATCCATGGTATCTGGATCATAGAAGATTTCTTTAATCCGCAATTTACGACATCCCTCTTCCACATCTTTGTTTAGCTGTTGATGATCCAGAGTCTGAGATGTAGGGCAACATTTTTTATGTATGTATATAAAGCTCTTTTTGTATATCTGTGTTCCTGCCTATTTCTTGCTCATCATGCAGATCCACAGTTTTTATCTGATCGTCTCCAACTTTGGTATTGGCAGATCAAAAACGAATAACTTGTGTCCTGGACAGTCGCAGTTGTGCATTTTTATTATGACAATTTGGCAAAGTGAAGCGAAGTAGTTCTAAGTGAAAAGATGGGAATGTGCATGCGTGGGAGCAGGAAGTAGGGAATGGCAAACTGACATATAGTGACAGTAGTGTCTGTAGCGGCACGCATGAGATACACATTTATAAGATGATGATGATGCTGTTGACTGTAGGTATTTGAAATAGCATAAAACAGAGCTACAAACGTTAGTGTGTCTTCAGTACGCTTCTAGTAAGTCTTGAGATGAAATGGGTCCGAACAGTTTTTTTAGCAGTGTGAGGCCAGTTGGATGGTTTCTGCATGTCTTGATCTGTTGTGCTGGTACACAGAACACACCTGGAGGCCAGGCTTGACATTGTAAGCTAAGTGAACAGCCTGAAACGCTGATTAGTTTTCGTGACAAGACCATTTACACTGAATCAAATACGCCTAATGCAGTGGTAATAATGAACCTGAACGGGAAGTGAAGGCCTCAGTAAATATAAACTAGCAGCATTTTAACCCAGCTTCGCCCTGTCTCTCACCTCCCTCATCGCATGCCCCTCCCCATCTCCCCGCCTGCTTGCCCCCCCCCCCCCCCCCCCCCTTCCTCTGTCTCTTTCTCCCATAGATAGATATCCAGACAGAGGGAGAGTGATGAACTGTAATGGCTCTTACTGGGATGAACATCTGAGGCTAGTCCGTGACTCAGTGACAGATACCAGTGATAGAATACAGTGACAGGTAGAAAAAAGTGGGAGGAGATGATTGAAGGGAACGGGAGGGGTCAGAGGTAGTCATGGAACGACACACCTAGCGATCGGCAGGAAAACCTGACAACTGAAGGGAAGGGTGGGAAGGGGGACTGGGATGGGGGGTGGGGGTGAGATCGTAGTGCATCCGCTGGCCTATTGGCCTATTGCGAGTCTGCTGGCTGGCTTCTCGCGCCCTATAAAGGGTCCTAGGCTTGCTTAGCACCAGTATTGTCCATGGTGGCGCAGTGGTTTAACTTATGAATTAAAGCTAAGCATGTAGAGGAGAGTTCATGCCTAAAAAGTTAAAATCTTACCAGAGTTGAGTATCGAAGATCGCTTGTATTGTTGTTGGGTATCGGCACATATTGTCACAATTACATATTGTCGCCAGCATAATGTTTGTTATGGTTATAAAAAGAGGTAGATGAGAATGTGAGTGTGTGTGTGTGTGTGTGTGTGTGTGTGTGTGCGCGCGCGCGCGCGTCACGTGCGCATGTGTGTAAGTGTATTGTGTAGAATTTCATGGTCATTCACCATATGGAAAATTCTGAACCGGACGAGAACAAAAAATCTATTTCAAGACAAATTCGGAGATATCACCCACACGAGTGCATCAGCACAATCCAGTTCAGACTTCAGACGAATCCAGAGTGAGAAATGGCACAGCGGTCCAGAAATCCATGGCAACTTACACCTAACTTGTTTGAACAGTGACAATCTAGTGACCTGATTTTGTGGAGAATACTCAACAACATCAGTTGACCTGCTCCAGATGACGAGAAAGCAAACTTACGATCTGGTAAGAGAGGTGCATCAAGACAATAAGGAGGCCCTCATCACCCTGTTCTCAGAACACAAACGCATTGCTGTCTGCCTGAGAGGCGGAAGCCTCGGATTTATGAAGTTGTATGGAAAGGCAGTCAAAACTTGACAATCATGTGCACACTTGCAGGCGCCAGCAGGAGAGTTCGTGAGAAGATCTTGAAGACGGTCCTTAAAGAAACTGTTGAGGCCTTGGTAGACGCCAGGATATATAATGAAAGGAAGCGTACAGTACAGCCCTGTCATGCAGCCTCAGACCGGAATGGAAATCCGTAGCATCATCCTCATTCTCATCGATCAGCATAGTAAAAAGTCTCAAATTCTGTGAGCCTTCATGCCCTGCTCTCATGTTGACCTCAGTTTCGATGTCGTGTCCACGTCTGTGGCCTTGGTTTGATTCCGTCCGGGTCACCGGTGTCGGCGAGTCCATGAGGGCTGTCGTTGGACGGACGTGGTGGCGACCTCCGGAGAGAGAGCTCACGCGCGCCGCGTCCGCGAACAAGCAATTACTGTCGTCAGTAGGGAGTCCTGCATATGTTGGATCAGAGCAGGCGCCACTGAACACCACCGAAGTGACTCGGCAGCAGTGCAGTGTCTCCTCGGGTGGGTTGCGTCTTGACGACTTGACATTGACTGCTCCCTGTGGATTGTCGGTGCCGGGGCTGCGGTGGGACTGACCGGGCTGTGGTTGTGGACGGGAGGTCGGAATGAGCGGCATTGGTGCACTGCCACTGAGGTGGCATAGAAGTGGGACAGCAAAAGAAAAAAAAAAGATACTAAGGCCTCATTTGGATACGGAATTCCAGTGTGGGCAGTAGCAGTCAGTTTCATCCAGAAGGTGTTGGACAAGGTGCAGACCTAGAATAGAGCGCTGTGCCTTAATACCTAAGCGATGCAGTCTTCTCCTGTCAAAACCCTGGCATTTCACATACTTGTTAATACATACATACTACAAATATTAATACCCAGACTGGGTTCACCCAATCTGCAAAATTTTAGGAACATTGTAATGAACTGAGGGAATGCAAAGTAAATTTATTCAATTCTGACCCAAAATCCCTTCATTTAAGGGTAACTGGTTGTTCTATGATTTTAAAAAAAAAATGGTTTTGACATTTTTATTATTCTAAAATTTCTCGAAAATCCACTAGTGAAATAACGATTTTTGCTTTATAAGTTAACTTTGAAGAAGGCCGACAATACTTTAAGAATCTTTCCGACAATAAACATGCGCCGGGATCTTTGCAGAAACATACTGGATTTATGAGGATCAGGAGGGGGTGGGGTTGGATTTATGAAAAAACGCCTCAGTGTCTGGGTTTTTGACGAGTTTCAGAACCCACTTGAAAGATTAAGAAAGTACACACACACACACACACACACACACACACACACACACACACACACAGACACACACAACACACACACACACACCATCTTTGTTTCACTTTCTTTTCTAATCTTTGCCAAGTAGTTATTGTAATGACGAGGAAATTGTTAGCCTGCAATTGTTTTCCCCCACTACTACTATTTTCAACACACACACACACACACAACACACACACACACACACACACACACACAACACACAGAGATACACACACACACACACACACCACACACACACACACACACACACACATATATATATATATATATATATATCGAGAGACGGAGTGTGTGTGTTTCTCCTTATATCTCTCAGAGGGATCTATCTGTCTGTCTATCCATATGTCAGTCTCTCAGTATCTCTTCATCTAGATAGATAGATGTGTGCGTCTGTTGTGTTGCGGTCCATACACTGATTTCTACTTATATTTGGCGTGTCACAGAAAAGCCATGTCGGTATAAAAGGGTATTTATTTTTGTTTGTGAGAAAATGTTTCGGAATGTCAACCGATGACTGTATGGTATCGAACTGTTTTGCTGTTGTCTTAATATTTGATTAACGGCTCGGTTCAAAAGCTGTATACGTGAATGACTTGACCAAGACATTTGCTAGCGTTGTTCTCTCAGGCACACACACACACAAAAGGTACAAATTCAACACCTATAAAACATGTAGACAAAGTAAGAATGGATAGTTACATTACGATCTGTGTCTGGAGATTTTGCGTGTAGTACTGGCAAACACTGCAGATTTTAGTTGTACTGCACGGGATGTGTCGCAGGTTCTGACTTTCGGGGCATTCTTGGTGTCTACAATTTTCTTCAGTGTCCTCGATCAGGCCGTGGACACGCTTTTCCTTTGCTTCCGTGAGTGCAAAAAAAAAGAAGAAAAAATCCTGTGCGCGTGTGTGTGCGCGCGCTCGTTTGTCTGTGTGTGTGTGTGTGTGTGTGTGTGTGTGTGTGTGTGTGTGTGTGTGTTCTATAAGGGGGAGTGTGGGGGGGGGGGGGGAGCGGAGGGGAGGTAAGAGTATGTGTGTGTGTTCGCGCGCGCACGTTCTTACATGTACGTGTGTGTTCATGAACATGTTTGCATACATGTATGTGTGTGTGTGCATTTGCATGCATGTACCCGCGTTTGCGCCCATACAACATGCGGACATATGTTTGTGTGTGTGAGAAGGTTTTACATCACCCCTTACACCGCGCATCTCTGTGACAATGTTCTGTGCGTGTGTGTGCATGTGCGTGTATCTGTTTTCAGTGGAAGACCTGGAACGAAATGACGGCAGTCCACAAAAGCCCTACTACATGAGTCAAAATCTGGAAGTTCTGCTGCGAGCTGGTTAGTCCTGTATATTTCTCATTATCATCAACACGTACATGTATCGATTGTTCAATAACTAAAGAGTGGAAAACAAGTGGAAAGAAACCATGGATCTCCACCCCCTCACTTTCTGTTGGTCTGTATCGCTGGTCTGTCTTTTTGCCTCCCTTGGTCTTTCTCGCTCATTGTCACTCTATCTCCCTTTACGATCCTAATGGTCTTTATCTATCTCTGTCTCTCCTCTCTCTCTTTCTTTATCTGTCTCTGTTTGTCTGTGTGTCTGTCAGTGTGCCTGTCTGTGTGCCTGTCTATCTCGGTCTTTATCTCAGTCACTGCCGCCTGACTGTCCTGTCTGTCTGTCTGTCTCTCTCTTTTTCTGTCTGTCTATCTCCCTGCCTCTGTCTGTGTCTGTCTGTCTATCTGTCTGTCTCTCTTTCTGTCTCTCTCTTTCTCTCTCTGTCTCTTTCTTGCTCACGCTTGCGTGCACGCACATGGTGTCTGTCTGTCTGTCTGTCTGTCTCTCTCACTCTCTCTCTCTCTCTCTCTCTCTCTCTCTCTCTCTCTCTCTCTCTCTCTCTCTCTCTCTCCCTCGCTGTCTCACGTACACGCACTCCCCCCCCCATCTCTCTCTTTCTCTCTCCTCACTCTCTTATGCGCACGCATGCTTGCACGCGCATACATGCTTGCACCGTTCAATTTTTTTTTCTGTTCTCTTTTTATCTCTCTTGCTCTTAAGAACAAACCGTTCATTGTGTCCAGGACTGTGACTCCTTACAGTGTTTAGTGAACACAAAATGTTTTGAAAACAAATACACAGTATAGACAACCCGCATGTTAGCCAGTTGAATAGACAAAATTAGTGAGGTGACATATAGTAACAGCATTCAGTTCACATTCATAGCTTGTGTGGTGCTTTCAAGTCAGACAAAAAGGAATCCAAATGAAGCTTCAACCATTTCTTGTCCTTGTTGCAACATACCTGCTTGGTCTTCAGGTCTCGTGATACAGACACTTGTACATTTACTAATACCTCCCTCCTACCCCTATCCCTCCCCACCCGAAATCCACACAGTCATTCCTTGTTGAGGACATTCACATTCAGTAAGACGTCGTTTGACTGTAATGATTAGCTTCCGTTAAAAACAACTAATAAAAAGCTAAGGCTTCGGCCATGCTATTAGGTGTACTGTTATCCGCACTGTGGGCTGACGGTGGGCGACCTTTGAGCTGGGAGCAGTTACAGTCTCCAGTGATAGCCGCTGATGAAACCGATGACGTCAGTTACTGAAGAGGCGGCTGCACCATGAACGATAGCTGGTAGAGTAGCACCAGTGCTGAAGGATGATAAATCTTGGAAACGTTGTCGCTCGACCTCAGCACAATCTGCTTGTCTGTCATGTGGTCGCCTTTGCAGTGACTGATGTTATCCTTTTTATTGTGCTACTCACGCGCTGCTACAGTGTTCGGATGGGCCTGATAGCTTCCGCGCACGGAACAAGCTTTAATGCGTTACAGATTGAACCAACCTGATTCAAGTATTAGTTACACCTGTCGGCAACTTTAAGAGTGGAAAGTTGACAGATCAGAATAGTGGGTTTTTCTGGGAGGTTGCTTTCTGTTTCAACATTGCTTACAATAGTCCACGCAGAATGATTTTCCGGGATCTGAAGCAGAAAATCAGTGTGCCTTCCAAAATGGCCATTGATTTTGCTGATGCTGATTCAGTCATATGCGATCAGAGAGAGCATCTGTTGATTCAAAAAACGTAAAGCGCTGAAAACAATGAACTGCACATGCAAAACTGAAGTGCAGTCAACTTCAAAGAATGAGCTGAGTGACGGGGTTGTCAAGCGTGTGCATGTGAATGAGAACGACCCAGTGTGGTATACATCTGATAGTGGGGTCGAATACAAACATTTACAGGACAAGTATCTATGTCAGTGTTAAAGCATTATGTTTTGCTATCTAAATCTGACCTGTCAACGTTTTATTCAGTAATAACCTCGCAATGACAACAATTTATTTGTTTGAATTACAGGCCTTTGTGCCATCAAGATTGAGCGCATCAAGCAAGTGAAAGGTTAGATAAGCAAATAACTAGTATTGATAGGCTATGTTTGCGGGCGGTGGTATTCACAACATTGGTTGAACACTGTAGATTCGTCGTACGTTTGCAGATCTCTTAATCCTGGGCAACGATAGGCCCTAATGTCTCCAATACTTATTGTCATTCACCGCTAACACTACCCTTGTGGCTGTCGCTTGTGATATTGCCGCCTGTGCAGTAACTGGCATCATTCCTCTCTTCGCTTGGCAGACACCTCTAGCTATGATCCCTGTTGCTGTGGCCACCCACCGCTCACAGCTCATAGCCCATTGCTAGTCCACAGCGCAGCTCACAGCCAACAAAGAAAATGCTGAAGCCGAACTGAAAACTTCGCAATCGCTGTGACTACATCACTGATGCCTGGTATGATCCACAGGTGGTAAAATACCAGTAACGCACAAATCTGAGACCTCAGGAGTCGACCGGACTGATCCACTGCAAGCAAAACACTCTGCAGGCTTCCTCCCTCGGTCAGGAAGCATTATCATGGGTGGGCCTGCACCACTGCATGCAAAACACTCTACAGGCTCCGTCTCTCGGTCAGGAAGCTTTATCATGGGTGGGCCTGCACCACTGCAAGCAAAACACTCTGCAGGCTCCGTGTCTCGGTCAGGAAGCAGTATTGTGCGTAAGCCTAGTGCCTCTTTCTCCGCTTCCTTCGAAGGAAAAAGCTAATAGTCATCATCATAGATGTGACAGGTTTATCCATGTTTTGTAATTTCGTTTGAAAGGTATGTTTGGGTATGGAACTGGGGGAAAAAATATAGGCTGTTAAAGGCGAAAGATTTAAGGATAAGAATTCTGTGTGTGTGTGTGTGTGTGTGTGTGTGTGTGTGTGTGTGTGTGTGCATGCGTGCGTGCGTGCGTGCGTGTGTGTGTACTATCGAATTAATATTCTAATCGTTTTGTTGCTGCACCGCCCCAACTTCATTTTTGAAAATAAAGAGAATTGGAGACCATCAACTTTCCATCAAAAACATTTGTTATCAAACACAAAATGTGCAGTTTAACTTATTGTTGATTTGACCGAACCGCTGTCACGGTGTGGGAAAAAAAAACGTTTTGATTATTCTGTCGTGTTGGTTATTATTTAAAATATCTGCTGTCCTATAAAAAAAAAAAAGGTTTTCTCTTTTGTTTTCAAGACATTTTTTCACTGGTCTGTACTTTGTGTTTCCTTTCACATCTCTGAGATGCAATCGACTGCTTGAAATCGCATTCATTTGCTGTGACCATGCAGAAATTGTGTGTTGTTATTTATGAGTGTGTTTACACATGGGGGTGCGTTTGCGTGTTCCTTTATGTAGGCAAAGCATCTCTCTCTCTCTGTCTGTCTGACTGTCTCTCTCTCTCTCTCTCTCTTTCTCTCAACGCATGCGCGCGCCCGTGTGTGTGTGTGTCTGTGTGTTGTGTGTGTGTGACACAAAGTGGGGTGAAATATACACACAAAATCCTACAAATGGGGCGGGTTTTTTTTCTCTGAGACCATTTCTTTTTATCGCCTCATTTTTTTTTCTCATTAGCCTAGCCATATTCTTGTCCAAAAGATCCCTTTTTTTTCATCGCCTCATTTTTTTCTCATTAGCCCAGCAATATTCTTGTCCAAAAGATCCATTTCTTTACATCGCTTAATTTTTTTTTTCTTATTGAGCCAGACATTTTATTGTCCGAAACACGTTCATTACATGATATGCAAGACCTAAAAAATAAAAAAATGACAAAGTAAACAAAAAGAGATTACTCAAAATAAATTACTTTGAAAATTTTAAGGGAGTACACTTCGAAAAGCCGCCCGAGAGCTTTCTAATTTCGCTTAATTGAAGGGTTTTAATCAAAATTGCGTAAGATCGATTTACCATAATTGATGACTTGGATCACAACGCGTTTGAAATTCTTAGTGACGACCTATTTCTTGGAGTTTACACTCATACATGCATACACACGTGCAGGAGCGTGTGGAGACACGAGCATATGTATACATCAGTTATGCCATTTTCTACAGGAAGGTCTTTGGAAGAGAAAGGTGGAGGGATAAACCTCATATCTACTTGACTGAGACGTATGCCAGTCTAGCCAGTAGACTGAGGGAATCTGGCTATCAAGCCAAAGTCCTCGCCATGGAGGTTGGAGTTGTAGGCTCATCAGCGTGCGATCTCACGAAACATCTTGGTGGCTGGGAAAACAAGGACCAGAACCGTAAAGGCAATGGTAGAGGCAGCTGAAAAGACCTCCAGCAGGATCTAATCGAGGAGATACGAAAAAGAACTTCACAAGGCGTAAATTTCCCAAGAACAGGTGTCCCGTAGCTATGCGAGTGAGACATCCGTCATCAAGCGGCCTGGTCTTGAGACGCCGAACCGTTCAGGAGTAAGGGTTCGAATCACAGTAGCGCCAAAAATGTTTCTCACAGTAAAATGGCACCTGTAAGTCATGACCTAGTTGCGCCCACCCCCAAGAGTGTAAAGAGGTCAAGGCCAAAACGCTTGACTGAACAGGGATTCTTCTCAGACGACATTCTGTTTATCAAGCTGTCCCTTGAGTTTCTTCGCGTTAAAAGTAAAAAATTTCAGATCCACGATGAGAGAGAGAGAGAGAGAGAGAGAGAGAGAGAGAGAGAGAGAGAGAGCCAGCCCAGTCTTTCAAATACCATTTCAAATCTAGTGTTAATGAAAACAGATTTTAAAGAGATTCCCGAAATGACAACAGCAAACATAAAATTTGAAAATAAGGTTAAAACCAGCCGTTCTTTGCTGTGGCTGATTTTCAAGTCATGATGTTCACAGTCCAGCCTTCATGGACGACATGTCAGGGTTGTCACGCTTTCAAATAAAGCAAGGTTACCCAATTTACTGAATCGGTTGCGTTATGGATTTTTGTTTAAACAGGGAGAAGTTTGGACAAATAACAGGTTTCTGTGTCATGGTGTTTTAACGACTTTGCACAATACACAGTCTTCAAATAACGGAAGGTGGCATAGCAGCACTCACCAAATATATAAACGCGCGCGCGCCACCACACACACACACACACACACACACACACACACACACACACACACACCAATTATTAGACTTTTTCGTACAGCGGACGGCAAGCTGCAAGACCAAGATGTTTTGACCTCATTCGTCATAACTGATTTCGTTTTCATTAAACAAAATGGAAAAATGAGAAGGATTTTTAAAAAAATCTGTATTTCCTAACATTGTTTGTATATTTTTTTTAATTGATTTCAATAATTTCAATATTTCATGTAAACGATTTTTCCTGTGAATCTGCAACAAGTGTTAAATCATGCTCGGTGAATGTTGAAGATAAAAAGTAAGGATGCCAGCAGCAAATTCTTTGCAGTTAATACAGGCTGCTCTTAATGTGGCTTATTAATATGATCGGCCACCAACACTCACGCACAAGCTCTGTCTTTTTCCTTTCTCTCCGTCTTTCACACACACACACACACACACACACAACACACACACACACACACACACACACACACACACACACACGAGCGCGCGCGCACATATATGACATACATACTCAAGCTTGCATGTGAAGGCTTAGAGAGACAGAGGGGCAGACAGATAGGGTAAACAAACATGCGTGCAGCCACGCACGCGCAGATGGAATTCGACGTGAGATAAACAGACAGAGATTTGGAAGGACAAACACAAGTATTCCGATCGCTTTTTGTTTTTTTTTTCGCCAGAGCTCAGGTTTTTCGCTTTGCAATCGTATTTGGCTTCGGGTTGCACGTAACGCAGCAAAATTCGGTCATTTGTGTGTGTGTGATTGATTGATTATCTTTGCGCGCGTGCGTGCGCGCGAGCTGTGCGTGCGTGCGTATGTGTGTGCGTGTGTGTGTGTGTGTGTGTGTGTGGTGTGTGTGTGTGTGTGTGTGTGTGTCGATTGTTAGATTAAAGAGTTATATTGTCATTGTCTGACTCCTGGAGTTTGAAACGTCACATCCTTCTGTCTCTTGAGAGGTTTGATGATTTAATAATTAGGAGAGCATTGCATGATAGGACACGATACCATTATCTCAATTGTGCAGCGTCTCTCTCTCTCCTCTCTCTCTCTCTCTCTCTCTCTCTCTCTCTCTCTCTCTCATAATCAAGTTATTGAGACATAAAATGCTTATGTAAACTTTTCAAGAAACTTTTACATAAACATTTTAGTCTCAATAATTTGATTATTTGATTAAAATCATTAAAGTCCATTCGCAAAGTCGTCTGTAGACCACACTTTGAATACACCTTCTAAACATGTAATCTATTCCATTAAATCGCTCATCCCTACTCCTACTCTGTCTACCATCCCTCTTCTCCTCCCCCTACCTGCCATTCTCCTCCCCCCCCCCTCCCCCTCCCCTCCCCCCCACCTCCTCCGACCTCTCTCTCTGAGTGGTTTTGTTTGTTTGTTTCCTTCTCCATGTCATTATTACGTTTATGAATAGTTTGCTTATCGTTGTAGAATTAGATTACAGTGTTGCTATGTTGAATTGTCAGTATGAATGGTATGTGTTGAAATAATGTATGCATGACAAGGACAGATTGTAAGGCTAGACTTTGGCCTAAAATCTTCATCCTTGCGCATTAAAGATCAATCTCTCTCTCTCTCTCTCTCTCTCTCTCTCTCTCTCTCTCTCTCTCTCTCTCTCTCTCTCTCTCCTGCCCCTCGCCCTCAGTCGTCGCTTTACTTTTTCCATTCCTCTTTATCTCTTTCTTGTTTACTCCTCTCTCCCCCCCCCCCCCCCCCCCCCCCCCTTCCTTCTTACATATTTTTACTGTTTAAATGACGTTTCCTGGATCAGAAGTAAGAGTGATGACAGGTTGAAAACAAACAAAAAACCACGAAAACCCAGGTGCATGTGCATGAGAATGTTCTGTGTCTGCCAGTATGTCCGGTATGCCAGAATTTCAGAATGTTAACTGGCAATGATTCACAAGTCAGATGCAAAATAAAAGCTCGGTAATGGTATTACCGAAAGTTATTTTACTTCTCGAATACGAAGTAATTGACTTGATAAAGTTTGACACAGACAGGCAGGTTTTGTGACTGATTGTAGTGTTCTGTGGATATCTTCCCGTATGATTGATCACATTATCTAAAAAAAAAAAAAAAATCCATCGAAAATGACCAGTCAATACAAGTCACAGAGAAAAGATCAAAGAAAAGGGTTTCATGGTAAATTCATGCAAAGGTAAACTTCACAGAACCAAGAGTTCCAGTTCAGGATAACTTTTCTGTACCTAAATTAAATGGACAAGATTTGTTCTACTTATTTTCAAATCTCGGTCCACTAACCACTCAATGTACCAAGTTTGTTTTTTTTTTTTAACCTGTCACATAACGGTTTAAGAAGAGAAGCCGTAGGGATTTGGTTTGCATTGGCAAATTCAAAGTTCAAACGCCAGAAACCGACGAACAAACATTTCGTATCATCCTGTAAATTTGACCACGGTGATATTGCACCACCCGCCATTTTAAATGAATTCCGTCGAATGTATGTTATTGAAAAAGGGGCCGCAGTACGGTTAAAAAGGAGTCGAAATAAGTGATCGCATTTAGGCTTTCAAAAGTCAGTGGTTTTGGACAAGTTATGGTGACAAAGATCACACGCAGGATTTTAAGTACAAGGATCTATTTCTAGTTTAAAGAAATGGATTTTTGTTCGTCCTGAAAGTACTGTCTTCTTATGCTAGTCTTGCCGTAGTATACCAGATTCAAATTCAGTTTATACGGTACTGGAGTTTTGACAATATTGTTAATTTTACTTAAAATGCTAGTTAGAGATTCCCTCTGAGGGTTTTTTTTTTTAAAAGATGGACCAGTAAATTATGCTGGGCTCAGTAAACACAAGTTCGACATAAACGTGTTAAGCAGTATGCTTCCATGGGGAGACACAAGTGAGAGATTTTGCAAACATGCAGATGATTGAGGACACGGAGGGGGGGGGGGGGGGGGGGGGGGGGGAGTGGATGAACGGATCAGTCTGCATTCCCGTTTTCGACAAGGGGCTTAACACTCGATCATATTATATTAGTCTTAAATGCAAGGTCGTTGTCATTGAATTTTAATGTTTGTGTCTTTTCTCTCTCTCTCTCTCTCTCTCTCTCTCTCTCTCTCTCTCTCTCTCTCTCTCTCTCTTGTGCCTCAGAAAGTGCTTGACAGTTTAGTGAAGCTCAAAGTAAGGATTTAACAAGACACGTTTTCAAAGGTCAGAGAATAGCGAGGCTATTTGACAAACGTCAGCCAGGGAAGGAACTACTTGTGTCCCCCACTACTATTTATTTCTGCTGGCACATGTAAATGACGCTGCGTCGGCGAGCTTTAATATGATAACAGACTTCAGTATTAAATCTACAGTTTGAAGAGTGTTTTTTCCTGCCACTATGAATACAGCACAAGGTCACCAGAACAGACTTGAGAGGAAGTGGGAAAGGAGACAAAATACGTTAGTTAAGCTCTACAGTGTCTTGTCTGTGCAGTATCAATTGGTCACCTGAAATTAGATCATGTACAACTTTTATTTTTACACAAAGCAGATAGGTAAATGGGGTAAGGTAGAGTAGATAGGTATGCATGTGCATAAACGGAGGCTGGCAGGCGGACAAAGTACCAAAGATGGACAGGCATGTTGGCGAGTGAAAGCTTAATAATAGATGGATAGGCAGAGAGACAAATAATTACACAAACAGGGGCACATAAATTAGGCAGATACACAGTGCATACACATACGTACCCAAAGATAGTGTCAAGAAAACACTCCTTACACACTGAAAGTGAGTAACAAAAACAATATATTTTAATATAACAAGTACTTGAACACTTCATTTGATTATACTTCGCTCAGTTTCAGTTATCTGATGCTATTTGAATTAATAAATATGAATTAATGTTAGAGAAGAAAAAAGAAACAATGTCAATATTTCACTTGTTTTTTTCTGAAACTTGCGAACTTTTCATCGTGTGTGTATGTGTGTTCGTGTGTGTGTGTGTGTGTGTGTGTGTGTGTGTGTGTGTGTGTGTGTGTGTGTGTTGATTCGATGCGCAAGCACTTCGCATAACAGCACATGGAGTGTTGTCACAAGCATACACACACAGACAAGCAAACAAGCCGGAGTATACCTGCTATCGACACGCGCTGTCGGAAAGTTGCAGCCCTTGGCATGCTGACGGCCCATGTCACCAGAGCAAGCTCAGTTTGCGTTTTGAAGAGCTGAAACCGGAGTGCGAAGACTGACAGTGCGTAAAAGTGGACGATGCGTTCTTTTCACTGAAAACCTCATTCACGCGCTGACACATGTTGCTAATTTCTGTATACTAAGGACACCTTTGAAATGATACTGTCAGGCACTGCTTTCCTGCTTGCTTTTGTTTGTTTTGTGAAGTTCAAACCCCATTCTTGCTTGCTTCCCAGACTCGAATGCCGCCACGGAAAACGCCTCAAAACTGCCTAATACTAGATATTCCAGTAGGCTTGGACTTGGTCTTAAGATGGCTCACGGAAATACGCCGGGGAGTTATAGGAAAACCAGACAGCACGCGTCGACAGGAGGAATGGCCCCTTTCAAGCTAACAGAGCTATATCTGTTTACAGTGTAATCTTACGCCGTGCAAGGTACATAGTTTCATTTCGCCAGGCTACTGATTTTGCGGAAGGCATTTACCGCGATTTAATTCTGTGAAAGAGTCGCGCAGTTTCTGTAATTACTCACAGACTACGCCAGCATGAAAATAGAAACATTCAGCCTTTTTATCTGAAAGATTCCTGATTCATTCGCTTATGTCAATTTACAGCCCCTTCCCCCCCCCCCCCCCCCCCCCCCCCTTCCTCTGTTTTCCTATCAAGGGCCACAAGTGACAGTTCTTCTGTCAATACGTTTCTGGAAGGCTGAGAGATTATGATAACACACACCAAAAAATCACAGAAAATTTAAAAGATAAATCAACAATGATTTGAAGTATACTGGTTGTGACATATTCATATCAAGTTAGCAAATGAAACAACTTCTTCCATAAGAACTTCATCTTGATTTTATAGTGAAGCAAACCTTCCACTTCCAATCTACTCTTGGCCCAAAAACAAAACTACAATGACGAAAAATATTAAACGTGAATAACTGATGAAAACTGAAAAAAAGAAACTCTTATCTGCTTTGATGCGAGACGGTGCTGCTGTAATGGACAAGATGAATGAGAAAGAATGTTCACACATGTACATTTGATTTTAGATGTGATTATAATCCGTTTAGTGTGAAATCATCAACCGAAAGTACCGCAAATTACAAAAGAAAAATTGAAATTCATTCAGCCGCAGTCGAACCAGAAGTGGCAAAGAGTTGAACGTGAAGTATATAATTACATAATTAAAAGTGCATAACAAAAAAATGCCAAGCCAGCAGGCAATATTCATCTTTCTTTTATTGTTTATATGATCTGAATGAGCAATTATTGTAGATCC
>CM065718.1:43875940-43880940 GCA_033310375.1 Conus canariensis | reverse complement strand
CCGAATTTGTCCCCCCCCCCCTCCTCCACCAACTCCCCCGGACAGAGCTAACGCCCCTCCCTACCTCCCGTCTGTATGATCCCCTCTCAAGACCCGATCCTTTTCTCCCGCGAAAAGAGCAGTCGCCGCCCCAGCTAAACGTCACACAACTGCATACTCCGAACGTTCGCAAAAAATGCTCGAAACATCAGAGATCAGAAAGACTGGGGTTGCCATAGAAAAAAGAAAAGAAAAAAAAAAAGGCCACAGACTAAACAAACACCGTGGAATGTCTTTTGCTTTGACACTTACTCATCTTTATACAGACTGAAGTTTATAGATCAGTATACCACTTTTTTATGTTTGTCTGTATGTTTCGAGTCAGCTTACGCTGCCACCATTTCACATTTTAGCTACTTGAACGCACTGTAGGTGATAATTGTCACTGGACTACATGAAAGAGTAAATGAAAGTATATTCATCGTGAGTTTGGTACCTGAAGACTAAATCACAAAAGCCTAGGCCTCAATGATAGTCCGACATTTACGCAACCCGCCATTTGTAACAAACATATCCAAAGGGGTGCTCAACAGAGCTTGCCATGATATCACTCTGTCGCAGGGGTAGGGATAGTGTAGGAGTAGAGGAGGGTGCACTTTGACGAACTGCAGAGCGTTACTGTTGGTCAGAAATCAATATCGCGCAATATGTCGTAGATGTGACCAAAGCCACCGGCACTCTGATAAGATGACTTCAGGGAAGCCTGCTAGCGCTCGATGTTCTGATGGTGTGTGTGTGTGAGAGTGAGAGAGAGAGAGTGTGTGTGTGTGTGTGTGAGAGAGAGAGAGAGAGTGTGTGTGCGCGCGCGCGCGCGCAAAGCAATTTATTTCCTTACCACGCTTTCTTTTCGTTTTATCTTTCTACCCTTCGCTGGCTGCTTTGGGGTACTGCTGGATTCTATTTTTGACCCTTTGGTGGTGAGAGTATCTCAGATTTATAGACTGTGGTATATCTCCATTTGATGCCAAGGGAGCACAGACACGATCATCCGTGCCTCCCAGCGGATGAAAGGCCCGGAGCAGGCGATAGGAATGGTTCTGTCTTCAGGAAGGATTCCGGTAGTTCCCGTATGCTGCTACAGAAGGGTTTAATATCTTGCATATATTTCCCTGATTTTTCATTCTCATTTTCCTTCTCCCCCCCCCCCCCCCCCCCCCCCCCCCCCCCCCCCCCTCCTTACCTCCAACCATTTCCTTTAACATATATGTAATCTAATCTTTGCCAAATCATTATGTAATGACAGGAATTGTTAGCTTACACTTGTTTCTCCCCACTACTTAATTGTTCAACATAATACACCATATTGTTCAACATTATATCTATCTATATCTATACTAACACACACACACACACACACACACACACACACACACACACACATATATATATATATATATATATATGTATACAGACACACCCACACACGCATATATATATATATATATATATATGTACACGTGTGTGTGAGTGTACTGAATGTTATTTCCGAGAAAGGGATGGTGGGGGCAGGAGATGGGACATTACGGGCTAGGGGACACCTACAGGCTGCCGCTAACAGCCCATACTGTCCGGGGGGGGGGGGGGGGGGGGGGGGGGGGGGCTGCAGTCTGGACTAAGGGCACAGCATGGTCTAGCCAAAAGTGTTCCACAACAGACAGAATGTGAAAGCCGAAACTGTCTCCCGGACAATATGGGCTAGTCCATGCTGTCCGTGGGACAGCACTGGCAGGGGACAGATTCGGCTGGGTCACCGGATTACCTGTGATCCTCTTAGCCACCCATTGGGTGCCTGCGGTCTCGATGGCCCAGGCTTGCTGACGGTCAGAGAAGAGGAAGGAGTTGTGATAGGTCCACTGCCCGTAGGACGGGTCTTCGCAGCATGGCCCGCCCTGGCCGTACTTGACCAGTAGTGACGTCACCGTGTCCACCGCCTCGCGTGCCGTGCTGCTGCGCTCCAAGGCCAGTCTGGATGATAATTATGTATACGAATTGGTGTCGATGTTGTTGGTGATAAAACAGTATCAGTATTGTTGTTACTATAGCTGTTTGGTCAAGTTTTGGTCGTGACAGTCCATGACGGTTATGTCCAAGTTGTAAGAAATCACACACACACACACACACACACACACACACACACACACACACACACACACACACAC
Source organism: Conus canariensis (assembly GCA_033310375.1). NCBI lineage: Eukaryota > Metazoa > Mollusca > Gastropoda > Neogastropoda > Conidae > Conus > Conus canariensis. Next base: position 43,878,742 of record CM065718.1, on the reverse strand, counting down.
AGAGTTTGATGTCATCGGCTTTCGATATACCCACAGCTCATAATCAAAAGAAGGACTTCAGTCAGAAAAGCAAAATCACTTCGGCGGTAAAGGCTTCCTGTACAACCGGTTTAGATCGTATTTCCATCCCAAATGGTCGCAGTCGGTTTAATGATAGTAACGGCAGTGGTGGTTGTGGTGATGTTACATTGGTAGCGGTGGTTGTGATTTCAATACAATTGGCTTCAATACGACTCATCAAATACTCAATTTGGTTCTAAGGCTATTGCTTTACTTCCATCGTAGGGGTAAGGACTATCGCGAACTTTTTTTCTTAACAATTTCTTAAAACTGATCGAGATCACGCATTAAACCAAATTCCCCGAAATAGCAGCTGTACTTGGTTTCCAAAAGAAAAGTGAATGAAGACCAGGGTACCAAGTTTGGCACGAAGGGAATTATTTTCGAGCTTTTTAACACCTTTTACGTGTTTGTTTAGAAACTATGTTTCCATAGCTCAATCTGTAATCGGATGGAAATATATGTAATATATCTTTTAAGTGACAGGATCTTGAAAACAAATCCAAAGCAAAGTAACATTTTGGATTCCACCACATGTCCAACTCAATCAGTTCAGACATGTTTTCAACGCCATTATGGCTAATGGTTTTCGTAGCAGGAGATGACGAATTGAGATTTCGTAAAATGGATAAATATAAATACACCTCACTTCTAAGCAGAGTAAGACATGTGGTTTTGACTAAGGTATTCTCACTTCAAATCACTGCCTTCAGTTCGTAACTATAGGATAACAAGCAGTGGTGGTGGTGTTAGCAGTGACGATGATCATAATTACGGGTAATTCCCATTGAGTCATTCGACATCGAAAAGGATTATGAATGTTTTTTTTTATGTCACGAATGTGTAGTGTCAAACATGTCCTCTTAAGCCCACTCCCATTCCCCACCCCACCCCCTTCCCTTTCCTCCCCTTTCACATTGTTTCAGAAGCAAAACCATTACGTCAGCGCTACGTTTAAAAGATCCACAGCAAATCATGACAAACATGTACAGAGTCATCTTCATTGCATCACATAACGAAACTCCGTGCTTTTATCTTTTTTTTTTCTTTTTTTCAGAATGGCCTTCTAAATGATGAGCATTTGAACTGCATAACATTGGAATACACAGTTTGATATAATATGGTGAAGATTCGGCTAATTTCCACTTATTCATCTCACACACACACACACGCACACACACACACTCACGCACGCACGCACTCGCGCGCGCACGCACGCACACACGCACGCATGCACACACACACACACACACACACACATACGCACACACACACACACACACACACACACACACACACACACACACACACACAGAAGGTACAGGATAAATATCTGTCTGTCTGTCTAGCTATTTATCTATCTCTTTCTATCTTTTCACTATGCATAACATTTTTAATGCAAATAGATTTTTTACATCGCACACACACACACACACACGCACACGCACACGCACACGCGGACGTTCGCATACTCGCTGTGTACATGCAGTGCTTCCCACCCTCCTCTGTGACTGACCTGACAAAATCGCATCCTAGCAGTTTCTCCTCGTGGTCTCCCGGGTGGCAGAGACGTGTCCAGACGGACACACAGCCGCCGCACAGTCCCTGGTCGTTGGCCCCCATCTCGCACCCCCACGACCACCCGGCCTTGCTCAGCACCACGCCGTGCGTGTGCTGGGACTGCTCGATCTCCAGGAACGTGCACTGGAAGACAGAATAACCATACTGAACAGTGTGGCCACACGCCACAATAAGGATTTTGCTCAAACACGCTACATAATCCGTGCAAGCGTTTTGAGACTTACTATAACTTTGAGCCAGCATTTAATATTAAACTGATGATTGATCAAAAGAACAACTCCCCACCATTATTTCCCATGTTCTGGTGGATCTTCACCGATAAAATCACGATCTTCAAATACATGACCTTTCCCTTAGTTGACACACGTTTCTGGCCTCTGCACTCACCCGTCACCCTATCTTTGCGGCAAGCCAGCCTCAAATGCACAACATAATCCCATTCCTTTGATTTTGATCTGTCTGCTTGGAACCACCTGGCTTGTGCCTTGATGGCCATATGAAAGGAAATGAAGAGAATCAAACTTTCAGACACAATAAAAATTCTCAAAACAATCTAATTGCGCCAGTCTATAAATACTCGACTCCTTAAGCAAGGCCTTGGCGCATTAATTTCTGGTGTGCAGCCTGTCTGTTATTTTCCAATACCGGAGGATCTTTTACGCTGAGTTGTCTTGAGCTTTCCTGCAGTCATTTAATCCCCACCCTCCATCTCCACACTCCCATCCCTCCACTACCCCAAGCAAAAAAGATGCCGTTCATGTACCGCGCAACAGGGGGCAGGATGGTGGTGGTGGTGGTTGGTGGTGGTGGTGGTGTTTATATTTTCAACCTAACGATAATTAACCATCTGCATCCCCATCGGTAAAGCTCTGTAAAACGGGCAGCAGTACTAAACGTAATCGCCACGTAAACTGAAAGCCCGAAACGACAGCTGTCTCTGTCTGTCCGTGTGTCCGCCTTTTTCCCCTTTACTGCGTGTCCCTTCCACTTTGTCCTGTGCCTGTCTATCCAGCGTTTTGGTCAGCATCATGCCATGCGCGCGTCGAAGCCTAACCTGCTACCATGGGAATATTGAGGATGATGATGAAGATTCGGGGCAAGTCGGGACAACAGAACGAAAGCAACAATTAAATGAATGAATTAATGAATTAATAAAATGAA
>CM065718.1:43860940-43873440 GCA_033310375.1 Conus canariensis | reverse complement strand
CCTTGCAAAGTGGCTGCTATTTATGTGTTTATAAATAGCCATAACCATTTCCATTTCTTTGATATCATTAAAACGCACCAGGGATTTTATATCAGTGATAAGAATATAGCAATCCCAAATTACTCCGTCGTCAGGAAAGACCCTCCAGTCCCTGGAGAAACTGGAATTGCAGATTCAATCCCTTGTTCCTTCCAGCATCTTATTCGAAGACGTTCGGACTTAAAATAAGACAAAGTGGAGTGCATATGGACAGAAGAAAACACAAGAAAACAACCCCATTACTCATTTTATTATGTCCTTCATACCGCAATCCTGCATCCACTTTTGAGTGGTATGATGATTTCTTGTATTTCTTGTAGGATTGACCGGACAGATATCAGCAAAAACATCCTTTTACTTGGGGAATTTAACACTAATATGCTTAAACAACATCAAGCCTTGAACTCCAACATAACGTTGCTAGGATTAAGACAGTTCGTGTCAACTTCAACAAGGATGACGGCAACATCTGCCACCATTATTGATCATAATTACTCAAATAACCCTAACGCAGTTGAAAATATTAATCTTGCAAAAATGACAATCAGTGATCATTATGCCACTTGTACATGGAAATCTGAAATACCTAAATTAAGAAAGAAGGGACACACTTGCTTACTGTATAGGCCTATATCCTACATACACTTTAAATGAGACTGCCTTTCTCATGGATCTCACCATAGCGCCTTTCCATTCCGTACATCACCCAAGTGATCCTAACTTTGCCTTGCAGACTTGGCACGATAGTTTTTTTTTGTTTGTTTTTTTTTTTCCCCAAGTTCTAGCCAAACATGCACCAGTACGACAAAACAGAGTAAAGTACTATCATCTTGGTATACAAAAGAGATCGATGAAGCAAAAAATCAAAAAGACAAATTCAAACAAGAGAAACGTTTTGAAGAATTCAGACCTTAGTGTAACTATCGTAATCATTTCATACGAAAATCTAAAAAATCACTTTTTGATAGGCTTATTGACAGCAACAGAGATGCATCAACCATATGGCGAGCCATCAAAAGTGGAACTAGAGGTTCCAGCAAAAGTTTCTCCATTATAACTCTAACTTTCACAGCAGTTATTTCAATAATCATTTTCTCTCAGCAGTCAGTACAGCAGTCCCCTCGCAAGACAACCACGGTAGAACACACTGTTCAGGGATGCTTTCAACATTTTGTAAACAGAAGACAAATGCATTCGCTATTCCTCCAATAGGTGTGCATGAAGTTGGAAAAAACTAATCATCTCAATCAAAAGCAAAAAAGCCTCAGGGCTGGACGAAATCAATCCGAGTATATTGAAATGATCTCAACCCTATATTGCGGTAAGCCTGGCATGCCTTTCCAGTGTCATTCAAGAAAGCAAAGATAGTACCTGTTCCTAAAACATAAGAAATCACGGAAATTAACAACTATAGACCAATGTTTATTGCGGTAAGCCTGGCATGCCTTTCCAGTGTCATTCAAAAAGCAAAGATAGTACCTGTTCCTAAAACATAAGAAATCACGGAAATTAACAATTATAGACCAATGTTTATTGCGGTAAGCCTGGCATGCCTTTCCAGTGTCATTCAAGAAAGCAAAGATAGTACCTGTTCCTAAAACATAAGAAATCACGGAAATTAACAACTATAGACCAATGTTTATTGCGTAAGCCTGACATGCCTTTCCAGTGTCATTCAAGAAAGCAAAGATAGTACCTGTTCCTAAAACATAAGAAATCACGGAAATTAACAACTATAGACCAATGTTTATTGCGGTAAGCCTGACATGCCTTTCCAGTGTCATTTAAGAAAGCAAAGATAGTACCTGTTCCTAAAACATAAGAAATCACGGAAATTAACAACTATAGACCAATGTTTATTGCGGTAAGCCTGACATGCCTTTCCAGTGTCATTTAAGAAAGCAAAGATAGTACCTGTTCCTAAAGCAAAAGAAATCACGGAAATTAACAACCATAGACCAATGTTTATTGCGGTAAGCCTGACATGCCTTTCCAGTGTCATTTAAGAAAGCAAAGATAGTACCTGTTCCTAAAGCAAAAGAAATCACGGAAATTAACAACTATAGACATAGACCCATGTCCCTTTTATCAGTATCATCTAAACCTATAGAAAAACATGTACACAAAATTTTCTTAAGTTATCTGGAAGAAAAAAAACATAACTTCTTCCACTCTTTGCAGTCTGGATTTCGACCCGGACATTTCTGTCATACAGCTTTAATACGTTTGTTGGACACATGGCTGTCTACAGTGAACACTTCTCAACTAACTGGTGTAATATTGACCTTAAAAAAAGCTTTTGATCTGGTTAACTTTGATACTTTGTTAGAAAAGATTTATATGTATACCAAAAGTTCACAAACAACAGCTTTGTTTGAGTCAAATCTTGGAGACAGACATCAACGAGTCTTACTCACTGGATCCTATTCTGCTGAAAAGTTAGTCAAGATTCCACTTTCGATGCAGAGGAGAGTAAAAAAGATAACAACATGACAGATTGGAAATTGGAAAAAAAGCTGATATGGGCAGCTACCATGTTGTGGAGTGTTGACAGACGACGAGAATACTTGTGGCGATAGGGATTACCTGTCAAACAGCCATGGGTTTTATTCTTTCTTTTTGAGATTGTCCAAATACAATATCATGTAAAAACTATTTGCTTAGTTGCATTTCTATTCTCTCTCTCTCTCTCCTCTCTCCTCTCTCTCTCTCTCTCTCTCTCTCCTCTCTCTCTCTCTCTCTCTCTCTCTATCTCTCCTTCCTCCGTCCGCCTGTTTGTCTGTCTCTCTCCATCTCTCTCTCTCTCTCTCTCTCTCTCTCTCTCTCTCTCTCTCTCTCTCTCTGTCTCTCTGTATGTATGTAACAGGTCAGTTTTCTTTCAGTAGCTGCACCAGCGTAGATGGCTTTGAGAAAAAAAAAAACGTCAGTTTTCAAGACTGGGTAAAACACAAGAATAGAACCGTTATCTTTGAAGAGACGTCGGCTATTTCATTCAAAACCAAAATTTCACCTTGGCGACGTTCTTCGGAACATGACAACAAAACGGAAAGATGCAATACACTGCCACAAAAGGGAAGAATGAGGCTGAGAAAGGAAGAAGGATCAAATTAGGGAAGGGGTGGATGGGGGGTTTGTTTTTACGCAGAATGAGGAGGAATTTCAACCGCTGAAAATAGGAAGAGTGTGGAGGGAGGGGGGGGGGGGTTAAGGGGAACGGGAGGGAGCAAAGGGGGGAGGGAGAGGAGTAAGGGAAGAGTGCAAGTAAGGGAGTAGAAGATGGGTAGAAAGGGGCGGAAGGGACGATTTGTTCTAACACAGAATGGCGAGGAGTGGGGAAAAGAGGAACGAGTGTCAGGGGTTGGGGAGACAAGGGGAGGGTGTGTTTTCACTCAGGACAAAGGGGAGTGCCAAGGCCTGAACTAAAGGGGGGGGGGGAGGGGAGGGGGGGGGAGGGGAAGGGGGGGGGCAGCTTTTATTCCCATGTCCCACAACCCCACCACAGGCTTGTTTACCAGAGCTCTTCTGCTGTGCCTGCTTTCAGCCCGTCATCTCCCACCACCCACTCCCCTCCCCCCTCTCCCCTTCTCTCTAAGCACCTTTCCATACTGATTTTGGTGTTCTCTCTACTCTTGCCTCAGTTCATCCCCCCCCCCCTCCTACCCCCACCCCCTCTCCTGCTCACCTTGTGTTCACCTCATTCTCCCCTCCCCCTCTTTGCTCTGTCTAGTGTTACAGTGGTCCAGAAAAATGCGTCTGTAAATTAAAGAGATCGCGACGAGAGCCTCTGTTCAACTTGCCCCTCTCACCGTGTCTCACCCTCCTCAGTTCCACTACATCTTACCCCTCTTTCTTTTGACATCTCTCACAGTGACTTTGTATTATAATAAACTTTATTATTCACCCTATTTCATGTACTTGCCCCTTTCTTTGCCACTCCTCAGCCCCATTTCCACCCCTATCCCATCCACACTCACTTCCTCCCCTCTTCTCCTGCCCGAGGTGTTTAGCCAATATATTCAGATATAAATTTGAGCCGATATATATTCACTATATGTTTGCATCTATTACACTTTATGGCGAGCGATGCTGTTCCTTTAATGTCACTTTAATTGAGTGCAAAGTAGCTGGTGCCGACGGATTGTGAATTATGTTTTGATTGTGTTGCAGTCTGGCTGGACTTGTTGCAGAACGATAAGTTTAAAACTTGATTAGCGCGTCCGCACACCTCTACACCTTTTACCAGCACACCCCCTCCATTGCTTGCTGTCAACGATGCTGTGTATCTTACATAGCTTTAATTTGGGGCAATGCTACGGGATGCTGGCGGGTTGTGAATCACGTGTACATAACGTTGTAGTCTGGATTGTCCTAAGGGTGAATTACTTTTGTATTCACATATTTTGATGAGTGCCTCCCGCCTCTACCTCCTACATTCCCCTCAAACCCATCCCCATCCATGCATTCACCCCGCCCCCTGCCTCTCTGGCATTCAACTCTGATACCTCTGAGTTCATTCCCTCCCTCCATCCCCGCTAATCTCACTGTGCCTGCCGCTTTTCCCCTTTCTAACCCCCTCCCCCCCCCCCCCCCCCCTCCCCTACACCTGTTTTCCCCTAACCACAACCACAGTTCCCACCAACTCCTCCCCCACTTCCTCTGTTTCGTCTGCCATCCCTCTGTCTCTGTTTGCCCTTTCCTCTGCTTCTTTACGCTCTTTAGTTAAACAGAGTAGTCTGGAGTGGGTCACAGTTACAAACAGTAGAAACTGTGACAAGAATCCCCTTCCAACTCTCATGGCTTTTTACGCCCATTCCCCCTCCCCTCTCCTATTCCATCTCCCTTGTGACGTCTTTCAGTGACCTGAATCATTATCGCGCTAGGAATTTTCCAGACTGGACACAACACTAACAACCCAGCACTCTCACTCTACAGCCACTGTCATAGCCGGTCCCATAGAAACGAAAACAGTATCAACATCGCATGTAGGCCTACACTGAGACCGGGGTTTTATAGGCTTACATTTTATCTTGATCTATCAAAGCGGACAGGAGACTCGAAACCGTGTACATTTTCTTTACTGTCAGAGTCTGGTTGGCTCCCCTGTTGAGGAGGAAAATATTGATTTTTGTCGGGTTTTTCCCCATGGTCGCAGGAACAGATCGAAGGCCATGAGAGATTCAATGACGGCTCCGTGACTGCAGTGCTGTCATTTTTACAGCCTGCGTCTTTGAACCAGTTTCGGAACCAAAAGTGTATGACGCAGCTTTAACATGACAAAATGCACTGATCAAAAACTGCCATTACACACAACACGATGGGTTCAAGATTCGATTCGACTATGATGCTTAGGCTGTGCTTGAAAATTAATGTGTAGATTTGTTCTTTCTGACGCAACCTCTGTTCCAGTTTACAGCCGGCGCCAGCAAAACAAAACTAGTCCCTGGGTCTACCTTTGCAAATGGCACTTCACCAGCAGTTACCGGTTAACGCGATGTGTACATATACTCTGAATACTTAAAATCTTTTCTTTTCGTTCGTCCTCTCCTTCCACTTCAGTCCTTTTCCCTTGTATTCCGTTCTCTTCTGTTCCCACCTCCCGCCGCCTAGGTCTTTGTTAGTCTTCAGCATGATCACCACGCCCCTAGGTCTTTGTTAGTCTTCAGCACGATCACCACGCCCCTAGGTCTTTGTTAGTCTTCAGCATGATCACCACGCCCCTAGGTCTTTGTTAGTCTTCAGCACGATCACCACGCCCCTAGGTCTTTGTTAGTCTTCAGCACGATCACCACGCCCCTAGGTCTTTGTTAGTCTTCAGCATGATCACCACGCCCCTAGGTCTTTGTTAGTCTTCAGCATGATCACCACGCCCCTTCTTCCCCTCCCCTCAGCCGCCTTAGTCTACCTCATTCTGTAGCATCGTCACCACACCCTTTCTCCCCTGCGCCCCCGTAAGTCTTCTGTTGGAGGGTACTACACCATCATCACTGCGCCCCTTTTTTCCCGCCCGCCTCCAGGCTGTTCTTCTTACTTCTACAGCATCATCACCGCGGTGCATCTTCTCTCGCCACCCGCTCGGCCTTTTTTTTTTTTTTTTTTTTTTTTTTTTCAACATGCCCCTTATCCCCTGCTACCTAGGTCTTCCTTGTTCCGTGGAATCATCATCACGCCTCCTCTTTCCCAGCTGCGAAGGCCTGCCTTAGTCTATAGCACTATCGCCGCGCTCCCTTTTCCCTCCGCTCCCTAGGCTTTCCTCATTCTGTAACATTATCATCGCGCCCCTTCTTCCCCCTCCCCCCTCCACCCCCAGGCCTTCCTTATTCTACAGCATCATCATCATCATCATCATCATCATCATCATCATCATCATCACTCTTCTACCCACGCTATCACCATCCGTAACCAACCCCCTCATTTCTCCTGATGTCCCGACATCCTTCACCCGCGGCCCCCTTCCCTCCCCGTATTTTTCCACCTTTGACATTCCTCCCTAACCTGCGACAAACACACATGCACTCAGCCTACCCATACTCCACACCACTTCCAACCCTCTTCGTCAGTAGTTGACACTCTTCATTCTGCATGACCCCCCCCCCCCCTCCTTTTCCCCCCTACACACACACTTCTCGCCCCACCATCATGTCTTCTTATCCACCCACCCCCGGTCCTATCTCCACCACTCTCTTCCTTCTTATGACAATGTATTACGTCTCTCTGTTGTGTTCTCATGATCAGGAAATTAACCGTAAAGAAGTCACCAAAAGAGAAATTTTGTTCTTTACAATGCAGCCAAAGTCACTGTAATGTATATTGAAAGAAAACGATTTTCTACTTCTTCTTCTTCTTCTTCTCTCTCTCTCTCTCTCTCTCTCTCTCTCTCTCTCTCTCTCTCTCTCTCTCTCTCTCTTCTGTGCTTATCTCTCTCTCTCTCTCTCTCTCTCTCTCTCTCTCTCTCTCACACACACACACACACACACACACACACACACACATACACATATGCGCGCGAGCGCACACATACATACACACATGCGCGTGCACACACTTACACACACCCCACACACACACACACACACACACAACACACACACACACACACACACACACACACACACACACACATATCTCTTATCCACTCTTTCTTTCTCTTTCTGTCTGTATTTTTCTTTCCGTCTGTCTGTTTGGCTGTCTGTCTGTCTGTCTGCCTGTCTCTCTCTCCCTCCCTCTCTTATCTATCTATCTATCTGTCTATCTATCTATCAATCAATCAATCTATCTGTCTATCTCTCTCTCTCTCTCTCTGTCTGTCTGTCTGTCTATCTATCTATCTATCTATCTATCTATCTATCTATCTATCTATCTATCTATCTATCTATCTATCTATCTATCTATCTATCTATCTATCTATCTATCTATCTATCCATCCTTCCACTGCCAGCGCATTTCGAAAGCCTTGTCTCTTCACGTCAGCTCTAGAGCGGATGCTTCCAGAAAAAGCGATCGATGCAGACAAAAAAGTAACCGTCTGTGTATTTATGGATGAAGGGCGAAAGATCTCTCTCTCTCTCTCTCTCTCTCTCTCTCTCTCTCTCTCTCTCTCTCTAACCGACTTGTCCTCTCTCTCTCTCAGACACACACACACATGCACGCACGCACGCACGCACACACGCACACACACACACACACACACACACACACACACACACACACACACCACACACACACCGACTCGTCCTCTTCCTCCTCCTCCCATCCTGTCATTCTCCGCCTCTAACTCCCTCTTTTCCACGCTGCCATCTCTATCCTCCTTTTCCCAGCTGTTTTCCACCCTCACCAGTCTTCCATTGTAAAGCCTTTCCTCTGTTCTCGGCGGGGTCTGGATTTAAGGAATGCGCTGCTGTTGAACACAGTCATTAATGTCCAGACACCAACTGTTCCCCGGGCCTTTTCCCGTCGTGCGCCCAATAAAGAGCTCGACATCTACGTTTTGCCTGTTATTTCGTGAACGGTTGAACGAGAGATTTAGACAACAGTGGGAAAAGCGCAAACTGAGAGATAAACATAGACTTGGTTAGGGTAGTGTTTCGGTGTTTGTTTGGTTGTTTTTGTTTGTTTGTTTTGTTTTGTTTTTAATACACATGTTCAAACCTCCTTTAAAACAGGACTCGCCGCGCTGAATACACACACGCACTCTCGTAAATGTTCTGTGACACTGAGTTACAGGGAAGTCAACCAACGCACTGTTTGGTATGTCCGCTTGGCCAGCCGGCCCGTGCATATATTCCATGACATTGTTACATGCAGTGGACGTCATGCGCACTGTTTGTTATGCCTGCTTGGCCGGCCCACTCGAACATGCGCCATCACATTGTGCTGCATGTATGGGACGTCAACCAACGCACTGTTTGTTTTGTTTGCTTGGCTGGCCCTGCGGGGCAGATGAAAACACTGTAAAACTACGAAGTTTATTGTCTCGGTTTTTTTTTGCCTTGCGGGGGAAAACCCTTCAGTATTGATTCATTCATTACACATCGACCACCAAGGTCCATACGACGCAGATCTTTCAAGTTCAGACTAAAACCACTCATGTCTTGGGTTTCCTCTGAAAGTCAACCGAGCCTCCCCACGAAGAGACAACTGAACGCAAAGTTCAGAGGTCCAAGAGTTTAACTTCGGGAAAAGCATGCGCCTCCGATTAAGCGAGATTTTCTGCACAATCTGTGTCCAAGATGAACCCTAGCTCAGTGCATTGAATAATACACGTTGAGAAGATACCCGTGACTACATGACTTCGTGCAATCTCTCCGCGTGCAGGAGATGCCCCTGGGTAAGTTAAGTATAATCGGTCTTCGTCCATGAGGCCCGTGACTGCATCACTTTGGTACAATCTGTCTACGTCCATGAGGCCCGTGACTGCATCACTTTGGTACAATCTGTCTACGTCCATGAGGCCTGTGACTGCATCACTTTGGTACAATCTGTCTACGTCCATGAGGCCTGTGACTGCATCACTTTGGTACAATCTGTCTACGTCCATGAGGCCTGTGACTGCATCACTTTGGTACAATCTGTCTACGTCCATGAGGCCCGTGACTGCATCACTTTGGTACAATTTTAGTCCATGAGGCCCGTGACTGCATCACTTTGGTACAATCTTTGTCCATGAGGCCCGTGACTGCATCACTTTGGTACAATTGTCTACGTCCATGAGGCCCGTGACTGCATCACTTTGGTACGATCGTTACGTCCATGAGGCCCATGACTGCATCATTTTTGGTACAATCTGTCTACGTCCATGAGGCCCGTGACTGCATGACTTTGGTACAATCTTCTACGTCCATGAGGCCTGTGACTGCATCACTTTGGTACAATCTGTTTACGTCCATGAGGCCCGTGACTGCATCACTTTGGTACGATCTGTGTACGTCCATGAGGCCGTGACTGCATCACTTTGGTACAATCTTGTCCATGAGGCCCGTGACTGCATCACTTTGGTACGATCTACGTCCATGAGGCCCGTGACTGCATCACTTTGGTACAATCTATGTTCATGAGGCCCGTGACTGCATCACTTTGGTACAATCGTCTACGTCCATGAGGCCCGTGACTGCATCACTTTGGTACAATCTTGTCCATGAGGCCCGTGACTGCATCACTTTGGTACAATCTGTCTACGTCCATGAGGCCCGTGACTGCATCACTTTGGTACAATCTATGTCCATGAAGCCCGTGACTGCATCACTTTGGTACAATCTGTCTACGTCCATGAGGCCCGTGACTGCATCACTTTGGTACATTATATAACCCATTTAATTGTCTACGTCATGAGGCCCGTGACGCATCACTTGGTCATCTGTCATGAGGCGTGCACTCACTTTGGTACAATCTATGTCCATGAGGCCCGTGACTGCATCACTTTGGTACAATCTATGTCCATGAGGCCCGTGACTGCATCACTTTGGTACAATCTGTCTACGTCCATGAGGCCCGTGACTGCATCACTTTGGTACAATCTATGTCCATGAGGCCCGTGACTGCATCACTTTGGTACAATCTGTCTACGTCCATGAGGCCCGTGACTGCATCACTTTGGTACAATCTGTCTACGTCCATGAGGCCCGTGACTGCATCACTTTGGTATGATCTGTCTACGTCCATGAGGCCCGTGACTGCATCACTTTGGTACGATCTGTCTACGTCCATGAGGCCCGTGACTGCATCACTTTGGTATGATCTGTCTACGTCCACGAGATGTCCATGGCTACCTCACTTCGGTACAACCTCTAAGTGTCCAGGAGATGTACATGGCTACCTCACTTTGGAACAATCTCAAAGCATCCTGGAGATGTCAACAGCTACTTCCTTTTGGTACAATCACTAAACGTCCAGGAGATGACCATAGCTACCTCACTTTGGAACGGTCTCAACAGGTCCAGGATATATCCGTAGCTAGCTCCTTTTGGTACAATTTCTAAGCGTCCAGGATGATGTCTGTGGCTACCTCGCTTTGCTACAGTCTCAAAGCGTCCCGGAGACTTCCATAGCTACCTCTCTTTGGTACAATCTCTGAGCGTCATAAGATGCCCAGGCTATCAGACGTTGCAAATCTTAAATAAATGTTAGCGAACCGCCCTGAGAAACGTGGACGAACGAGTCACAAGACAAAACACAACGCGTTTCGACCTCTTAGGTCTTCTTCAGGTGAGAAACAAACGAATAAAATAACGAAAATTCACTTAGCTTTGATCGCTTCAGAGTTCAGCGCAAGGAAGAAGGCGTTGAATCTGACTATCTGACGTTGGTACAATCTCTGTGTGTTCAGGAGGTCCATGGTTACGTCACTTTGGTGTAATCACTTTACGACCAGGAGATGCCCATGGCTCCTTAGCTTTATTAGTACAATCTGTATACGTCCTGGAGACACCCGTGGCTCAGTGGCCGGTATTTTCTTCCACATGTTCATGGCCGACGCCATACCTCCAGAGCCAACTCTACGTTCAGCAGGTGCCGTGGCTTCTACCTTTCACAACCCGCTTTCGCCCAGGGAAAGCCCGTGCCTTTGTATAGCTCCGTACCCTTCAAAAGCCGATTTCGCCGAGGAAATGCCGGTGCTTCCGTACCTTTAGTACAATTTCTTTACGCACAGGAGAAGCCAATGGCCCAGTAGGTTGTGAAAAATCTGCGTCCTGGAGATGCCTGTGGCTCTATACTCTCACAACAGTCTCTTTACATCCGGGAGATGCCTGTAACTCTGTGCTCTCACTGCAGTCTCTTTACATTCATGAGATGCCTGCAGTTCTGTGCTCTCACTACAGTCTCTCTACATCCAGGAGATGCCTGTAACTCTGTGCTCTCACTACAGTATCTTTACATTCATGAGATGCATGTAACTCTGTGCTCTCACTACAGTCTCTCTACATCCAGGAGATGCTTGTAGCTCTGTACTGGCAATGCAAGCTCCTAGCTTTACCTGTTGATTTTTCTAGACACTAATGACGTAGGATGCATGAACCCAGATAATTTCAAACACGGGACTAGTTGTACTCCCAGTTCTTATAGAACAGGGAGTACTTTAGAATGGGAACGAAGAAATGCTGTCTGTGTGTCCGTCCGTCCGTGGTCAAAATGTGTTCCACTCGCTCCAGACAAAACTACTGGGCCGATCTTTCTGAAAATTTGTAGGTATGTTCACTATGGGTCAAGGATGATGCCCGATGTTTTAGTTTACCGTTATAGCCGTTACTAACGGCTCTAACGGCCTGTAACGGTTTTTCTTCTTTATGGAATATCTCCAAAAGTACTTGGCCGATCTTTCTGAAAATTAGCAGGTATGTTTATTATGGGTCACGAATAATGCCGATGTTTTAGTTTACCGTTATAGCCGTTACTAACGGCTGTAACAGCCTGTAACGGTTTTTCTTCCTTATGGAATATCTCCGAAAGTACTTGGCCGATCTTTGTGAAAATTAGCAGGTGTGTTCATTATGGGTCACGGATGATGCCCGATGTTTTAGTTTACCCCGTTATAGCCGTTACTAACGGCTGTAACGGCCTGTAACGGTTTTCCTTCTTTATGGAATATCTCAGAAAGTACATGGGCGATCTTTCTGAAAATTTGTAGGTATGTTCATCATGGGTCACGAATAATGCCAGATATTTTAGTTTACCGTTATGGCCATTACTAACGGCTGTAACGGCCTGTAACGGTTTTTCTTTTTTTATGGAATATCTCAGAAAGTACATGGCCGATCTTTGTGAAAATTAGCATGTATGTTCATTATGGGTTACGAATAATGCCCGATGTTTTAGTTTACCGTTATAGCCGTTACTAACGGCTGTGACAGCCTGTAACGGTTTTTCTTCTTCATGGAATATCTGAGAAAGTACTTGGCCGATCTTTGTGAAAATTAGCAGGTATGTTCATTATGGGTCACGGATGATGCCCGACGTTTTAGTTTACCGTT
>CM065718.1:43843440-43848440 GCA_033310375.1 Conus canariensis | reverse complement strand
AGTGCGTGCGTGCGTGAGTGTAATGCTCTCCAGTAAGTCTTCTTGTCACGTGTACCGCAGCAGGAGAGGGTACAGGACCCCAGAAATCTGACAATCCTCGCGTTCCAGGCTTTCCACTTCACTCCCGTCCTCCCCATACCTTCTCCTCGCCTCATTTCGCCTTCCCAAATGGATCGTGTTTGGCTGAAGAATAGAGGAACGTGTCCACTCAAAAATCTGTGCGTGTGTTGTGTCTGTATATATGTGTGTGTGTGTATGTGCGCACGCGCATGCGTGCATACATGCTTGCGTGCGTGCGAGTGTGTGTGTATGTGTGTGTGTCTCTGTGTGTGTGTGTGTGTGTGTGTGTGTGTGTGTGTGTGTGTGTGTGTGTGTTCTCATTGATTTTGGTGGGGTGCCTCCCTGACTCCAACAAAACATGAATGCATGTGCTGTCCATGTGAATGCTGTTGATCTACCTGGTGGCTGTAACAATCAGTTCCATCGAAAGTAACTTTTGTCAGACATCTGGTGAACGAAGTCCTTTCACGTACACTTCAGGAAAGCAGCACAATGCCGGTCTCTCTTAAAAACGTGTGTGTGTCGTATGTTTAGGTGTGTGTGCGCATGTGTGTGCGTGCGTGCGTGCGTGTGAGTGTGTGTGTATGTGTGAGTGAGTGAGTGTGTGCGTGTGTGTGTGTGTGTGTGTGTGTGTGTGTGTGTGTGTGTGTGTGTTGTTAAATACAGGTTCAGGATAGTTTTAATACATTTATTTGTGGTTTGTTTAATGCTTGCTTGCTTCTTTTGTCAAAATTTGAAGCCATATACAGTAGCTCTACCAGAAACACAAATGCACAAACGGAAGGCCTTTACTCTGTCAGATTTTAATGTACTTTCGAAACTAGCACATACTGTGGAAGAGTTTGCTTAGTCATCCACGAATCTGTTATTCAGCCCTATCAACCTTAATTGCTGTCAACAAGTGTTAGCTGTCAGAATTTCGTTACATAAAACAATCACAGTGTTTCCTTATATATACACCACCATCATTATGTCAGTTGACAAGAGCTGGTTAGCCTGAACGAAGGATTTCCACGACCTTTCCCCTTGCTTTGGGGGATCTAAATGGCCACGCTCCTCTTTTGGGCAGCATAGACACCTCACCCGGAGCGAAGTCTTCTTCTGGAAGATGTCTTCACTGAGCTTGACCTGTTTTGTCTAAATGATGGCTATTCAACATATCTTCATTCTTCAAATAGTACACTTTCTTGTTTGAATTTGTCAGTGTGCGAGCTCTCACTGGTCTTGGACTTTGACGAAAGTGTTCATGGTGATCTGCATGGAAGTGACAATTTTCGAGTAATCATGCGATGTAAAACTACAGAGAACAACATTTTACCAAAACGCCTCAAATTCAACAAAGCCCTAATGGGATCGTTTTGCTATCAATGTCCAAAAAGAATTAGTGGAAAATAAAGTTCTACAAAGTCCTAACTCTGCAGAAACGTAACAAATATTGTCAATATCTTTCCGACCACTTCAAGCAAACCTCAGATGCCGAAAACTTTCTGGTTTAAATCGGCGCCGAAAGGCTGGACGTTTTGTCTATTACAGACCATCAGTACCCACCGCTAAGGCCCACCAAATTCTCCGCACCAAATCTTGTTATATTTACAACATGAGCAAACGACAGTCTTGGGGAGATTTCTGCTCCAAGCTGACCGCAAAGACCCAGGAAAAAAGTATGGAAAGCAATCAAGAAAATAAACAGGAACAATACAAATTCTTCTTTCCACCACCCAAAACTTGCAAATGCCCTGATCACAGATAGACAAATTGATGCTAATCTGTTGGCCTCGACCGTTGAACAAAAACTCTTCCTCGACATATAAATCTGCTGACTTCTTGAAAAACAAACATCTGAAAGAAAAATTTCACTGTAACTTTTCTTCTGACAGTACTGAAGTCTGCAATCTGCCATTTTCAATTAATGAATTGAAATCAGCTCTGCAAACCTGTAGCGATTATCCACCTGGCCTTGATGACATCCATTACCAACTTCTGAAACATACAGTCATATCTCGATCAGAGGGTTCTCTCCGCCCTCCTGGTGGAGACCCCTCACTACTCCTGTCCCTAGATCCGGAAAAGACTTGATCAACTGTTCGAATTATCACCCTGTGGCTCTGGTCCGCTGCCTTTGTAAACTAATGGGAAAAAATGGTCACCTCTCGTCTGATGTGAAATCTGCAAGTCTATGATCTTTGGCTAAGGAACAGTGTGGTTTCAGCAAGTACCGTTCTACCGTTGACCATTAATTTAGTCCGTAATGAAACCACCATCCGTAACTTAAGTAACAAACAACATGTGGTTGGTTTCTTTTTTCTTTTTGACCTGGAGAAGAGTTACAGCAGCTCGTGGAAATCTGGAATTCTTTTGGATCTTCATAATCAAGGTTTTCGAGGTCATCTCCCTCTTTTTATCAAAATGTTTCTGGCTGATCGGCATTTCCAAGTCCGGGATGGCACCACCCTGTCCGACAACCACAAAAAGGAGTTGGGTGTTCCCCAGGGGAGCTTCCTTTCTCTTGCTCTCTTCAGCATGAAAATTAATGAGATTGTCAGTTCTGTAAACCAGGATACCGAGTCCTCTCTGTTTGTTGATGACTTTGCACTCTACGCGGTTGGAGCCACCTATGCAGGCGTACAACATCGACTGCAGTTTTGTGTGGATAAGATCCGACAGTAGGCCAAGGAAAATGAGTTTACTTTTTCAAGCACCCAAACTCAGTGCATCCACTTTCAAAACTCTCGATAGTACTTTGCTGATGCTGAAATTCGTCCAGATAAATTCACCATACCACCTGTGATGGAAACCAAAATCTTGGGAATTTTTCGATCAAAAGCTGAACTTCAAAAGTCGCATCCACCACTTGAGAACTTCTTGTCAGAAATCAATGTGCATGTGGCACGTACAGATTGGGGAGCTGATAAGATAACTCTTCTCCATCTTTACAGGGGTCTGATCACTCCAAACTAAACTACGGGTTATGTGGTCTACGACTCCTCCAGACTTTCCTACATCAAAACGCTGGATCCCATCCACCATCAAGGGCTTCGACTGTGTCTGGCTGCATTCTACATCATCCTTCTTTACAGTCTATGCGTGGCAGTAAAAGCATCCCTTTCCAACCGTCTGAAACTTTCTGTGAATTTTTGTTTGAATTTGTTCTCAGAACCCCTAAATCCTGCTAATGATTGTGTCTTTGAACCGATGTTCTTTAAGAGTTTTGAAGACAACCGAAGTTCCACCCTTGGGAATTCGTATTCTTCCCCATTTGAAAAGTGCAGACATATACCTTGGAGTCGTGTGTGATTCAATCACATTTCTTGATGACCCACCATGGACTTTTGTTACCCCGGAGATCCGCTTTCATCTAGGCTCAGATCACAAAGACTGCACAAGCTCTTTGGCATACAAGTCAATTTTGCAGAGATTTGTTCCAAATTTCGATACTTCCAAAGAATATTAACTGAGGGCTCTAAATCTCAAGGAGTCTCCTCTGCTGCGTTTTGCGCAACAGCTCGTCCTCAGCGATGTTCTAATCATATTCCCACAGAATCTACTCTGCTGAGCTGACAGCGTTGGTCCTGGCTCTTCAAATGGTTTTCTACATCAAAAGATAAAAGACTTAACCTCATTCTGTTGGACTCCCTTTCTGCTGTGGAGGCCATTGTTGGCCGCAACTTCAAGCACGGCTCAACTGCTGAAATTTGATCGACTGTACACCTCTCTGAAATGACACAACACAATGTTTGCTTGGATTCCCGGTCATGTCAGCACTCGAGACAATGAGGTGCACGGTCAGCTTGCTAAGAATGCCATCAGAACTGAGCAGATTGTCTATCCCTCATATCAATCTGAAACTCAAAGCTCAGGCTTAATGTCAGAGATCTCTGGCAAGTGGAATGGAACTCGCAGACGGATTTAAAAAAACAAACAAAAAAACTCTTCCAAATCCGTCCAAACCTGAAAGAGATTTTATCGTATTCCAGGGCGGCCGTAAAGAACAGTCTTGTGCCGTTTGCATACAACTCCTTTCACATCCCTATTTATCTTTTAGAAGGTAAAGAATCTCCGTGGTGCATTCCATGCGATGTACAACTCACAATGACACCTGGTTTTACGGTGTTGGGATTGACGTCATGTCAGACATAAGCACTTTACAGCAGACGTAATGAGAAATCTTATTCAGAGGTTTACCCTTTAATGTAGTTTTTTTAAGTTTCTGAAAGAGATCAGTATTTATTCACCTGATATAAGATTTTACGGAAGAAAGATTTTAAAGGAATTCTGATGTGATCATTTAGAAAAGCTGCTTTAAAAAGTTGTGTGTGTATGGTGCGCGAGCGAGCGCGTGTGCGTATCTGTGTGTGTGTGTGTGTGTGTGTGTGTGTGTGTGTGTGCGTGGTGTGTGTGTGGTGTGTGTGTGTGTGACAGCCCTGACATGGCCCTTTACGATCGGCTGGGCTGTACGAAACATTCCTTTCTCCCTCCCTCTCTCTCCCCCCACCACTCTCTCTCCCCCCACCACTCTCTCTCTCTCTCTCTCTCTCTCTCTCTCTCTCTCTCTCTCTCTCTCTCTCTCTCTCTTGCAGTCACCCACTCTTGATGCAGGAACCTATTTTTTTGCCTGTTATCCCTTGCCCTTTCTTGTTTCTGTTCGCTGACTGCAGCGGACTGAACATGTCAGTCATCATTCTCTTCGTTCCTAGGTTTAAGTCCCGAGGGTTGCCGTCTGTGGGATGTTCCCATATGTGACGGATTTCGATCCACCCTCATAGTGTGACCACACTTCGCCCTCAGGAGATAATGTCTTAGCAAGAAAGTAATGCTCGCGATGTGATGTGATGCTAGTGATGTTTCTTCCTTCCTTTCTTCCCTTCCCGCATCCAGCATACGGCGGCCTACACCTCCTTCTTCAAATGATAGAATCTAATTTGATGTTCCTTAGAAAAAGA
>CM065718.1:43833440-43840940 GCA_033310375.1 Conus canariensis | reverse complement strand
AGGGTAATGTGTGTTGGAGAGTGTGCTTCCCGGTGTACATATGCATATTCGTAGACGTGTGTGTGCGCGCGCGCCCACGAACACCTCAGTACAGTTCAAGTCGATCTCATGGAAATAAAATGATAATGATCAGAATGGAGCAATTCTTTTGACCTCTAAAAACCCTTTACACTATCCATGTCGTACATGTTCACGCATCTGTACGCGGAAAACACACACAGTCTAGCATATCCGCAACAACCCGCATAACCCATGTACTCCCCCCATGCCCTCGTCCTGTACCTTCGCTTCATCTCCTTTACCCTCAGTCCTCGTACATATACACAAACACACATGCACCTCAGCGTTTCCCCATGCACGCGCGCAGACCCTTTGGACATGCACACCCATTCCGATAAGGCGCACCGAACCGCGCGCCGCCCTCACTCAAATAAGAGACAAAGGCAGCTCTGGAAGGAGGAGCATAGAATGGAACGCATTGTGCGAAATAAAATTGAAAAAAAAAAAAAAAATTTAAAGATTTGCTTGAAAAGATAAGCGTAATGAACTGTGGCGGACAAAGAAAAGCGACAAGTTCCTCGTCCGGACTGCAGAAGACCTGAATGCTTTTCTATGGAGTGTTTCTTTCCACCGAATTTCCGGGGGGGGGGGGGGGGGGGGGGGGTTAATTGGAAAGAATCCTGTCATCAGCAGAAGAATGCAGAGACCTTAATGCGAAACAAATGTTCAGAAGTTCAGACAGATTCTGTGGTACAGTTCCAGAAATAAAGTGGAAGCAAAGAAACAAATTTTGTACCTCGTTCTTTGATTAACAGGGAGCCAGTAGAGTTCTTTGACGAGATGTGAACAGTGCTGAAATTTGGCTGCGTTGAGGATAAGCTTGGCAGTGGGATTTTGAACTTGCTAAAGATCTGTGATTTAAAACAAAATAAATGACAGCTGGCGAGAAGTGAACTGATATAGTCTAGTCTACACAGTACTCATGTGTTGCGCATATGTCATGTTCCCACGGGTGAAACTTTTCAAAACCGAAAAGCAGGAGAAAAAAAATACACAAAAAAGCGAAGACAGGAGATCACCAAACCACAGAGGGATGCATGAATTGTGGAGGGAAGGGGTGAGGATTTGAAAGGGAGGAAGAACAGATTACAGTCACGAATCTATCTTTTTTCTCTCTCTTCCCAATCCTGGCTCTTTCCTTTCCAAAAGAAAAAAAAAATATCCCGCAAAAAAACCCAAACAAACAAAAAACGAATCAAATAAGCGACTTCAGCATTTGTGACCAAGTTGTATTCAAAACCCATGTCCATACCCCTTTCATCTGTTTGGCTGAAAACTTCATAAAACATCCTGTTTAAGCGCTGTGAATCAGTACAGTGAACAATACTTCTGAGCCCGGCACAAACATGTTCAATAAAACCAACAATGATAGTGCCGTAAAAGAATTCCTAAAATCGGCAGTGTCCAATATGAGGAATTCCTTGTAACTGAGGAAATATCACCCATGCGTTGCGCTCAGTTCACGTACAGCACAAAACGTTGCGTAGTACGTGAACTTAGGTTGAAGCAACCTAGTCTCTGATCGAGATTCTTTCCTCTGAAATCCACCTGGTTTTGGACACAAGCCAGAGACATGTTGACAAAGTGGATTTCAGACAGAAAGACATTGAATCAGATAAGCATGGATTAAGCGTAACGCATACACTCATATATATATATATATATATATATAAAATTCAGCATTATATATGTGTATATATATATATATATATATATATATATATGCCTGGTTATGTGTAATGTAATATGACTGAGGTGATGCGACCGACTTCAACATCAGCAGCCTAACAATGTCATTCATGATGCTTTGATTCGTTTAGAGCTTCTGGTCTAGGAGAAAGCCAAGATCATGCATGTGGTCGGAGAACGACCACGTGGTGTCAGTATCTAAAAGCGGTAGAGAGGCCTAATCTCCATACAGTGGAAGAAATGGTAGGCTGCACCTGTGGGGTCTTGCTAGCTTCATAAAGCCGTGATTACTGTTTCCCAACGCTCCTTCATGAAGACAATGATAACACGTGTTTTCCTTACAAACCACCTATGATCACGTTTTCTTCTTCTTCTTCTTCTTCTTCCTTTTTTTTTTTTTTTTTTTTTTTTTTTGAAGCTTAATAACTGCTTTTCCTCTGAAACCCTGATAATAGCTGGTACCCCTATTATCACTGGGTTTTTCTTTTTTGAAGGATAATCAATATTTCTCTCCGGAAAACAATGATAATTACTTATCTCCCTCTGATCCCCGTTTTCTTGAAGAAAAATGGCAGTTTTCGAGGAAAACAAGCGAAACATTCAGTATGGGTTTGCGACGCTAGTATATATGGTCCCATTTTTAGGCCTTTCAGCATTCAGACGGTTTGTATGACATCCGTGATGTAACTTCAGACACAGTCCTGGTTATGCAAGCTACCATGGCGAAGCGAAGTCGGCGGACTGAAAAAGAGATATTCAGTTCTTGGAGAGAGAGAGAGAGAGAGAGACAGACAGACAGACAGACAGACAGCGCCAGGCCTCTGGCCTTCCCTTGACGCCGGGAGATGTTTGTTTCTCGGCAACAGTCACACCGCAGGAAACTGCCTCCCATTAGCCAGGGAGGAGGGCCCCTCGATAAAAATGAAACACAGGTTTCAACTTGGCATGCCGCTCGGTTGGTTTTCTTATCCCCCCCCCCCCCCCCCCCCCACCATCCTTCCCCTGCCTCCCATCCCTCACTATCTCGCTGCTCCCCCCAATCCACCTCCACCCTCCGTCCTCCTCTTGCTCTTCCTATCCCAAGACCAGACACCCGGCTTGGCTACAATTCAGTCTTTGTGAGATTCCGTACTCCCCTGTTTCATCACCCCAAGCGCGCTGTTTTATTTACCTCGGTGAACAAAACAAACTCTTGCATACATAAATGCACGAGCACCCGGAGAATATCGTTTAAAATTAGTCCCATAGGAATGCGGGGAAGTGATACGCGGTAGCAAATTCAGACCCAGGTATTTTTTGTTGAACAGGAAATCTTACATAAAACGAGTAAATAAACATGCTAACACACACGCACGCACGCACACACACACACACACACACACACACACACACACACACACACACACACACACACACACACACACACAGAGTGTGCAAATTAACCCTTCTTTTCAGACGAAATAGAAACGGACGGTAAATTTTCGACAACGATGTCTTCCTTCAGACTTTACAAACAAGAGACATAAATAATGTATATTATATTCCCCAGACCGCAGTCAGCATACACAATAAAATGTAAATAAACGTGCAGACGTGCTTACTCAGACGTTTCCATGAATGTAAATGGCCTTGGTTAGCAATCCATAACGTCAAATGTAGACTTTCTGACTTGCTTGAGTAAACAAAACGCGAGTCTTTGTGAACACCCAAGTTCAACTGCCCACACATCTGTGGTAAACTTGACCGAGTGTGTGTGTGTGTGTGTGTGTGTGTGTGTGTGTGTGTGTGTGTGTGTGTTTTCGGGAAACAAAGAGTCATTGGAACTGATCTTGGGAACGTACTCAATGTTTACGAGTTCTTTTCTGCCATCTCTTACATGAAGATGTCGCTTACGGGTAAAAAGGTCGTAAATAAATACTGATGAAGATTTACAACATGTTCTCCTGTTACTCTGAAGCCATGTAACTCTGAAACCCACATTTCATATCAGAAGTAATCATTAGTTAAAATGACTGCTGTATACACGGATAAAGGTTATTACAAAAAACCTGTCGGGATTAGCAGCGTGGGCGTGTCGCCATTGAGAGGACAGCGCGCTTAGAAATACGGGCAAGCGCCGAGGTATCTTTAGTTCTATGCCGGACTCACTACCCCACGCTGCACTAGTCAAAGTGCGATAATTACATTCAGGCTAGCTGGAACCGATCGGGACAGGAACACCCATCCTGTGACTCGGTTCGTATGCCGGTTCCTAAAGCCATATCAGCAAAGCTGGGGAAAGTAAGTTTTCTTTTTTTCTCTTTTTTTTTTTTTCTTTTCTCTCTTTTTTTTTTTTTAGTAATACATTTATCTGTTCATTCATTGATGCTGAGTTGCCAGCCTTGGTCCTGACTCTTGAAATGATCTCTAAATCAAAACAAACATTTCCTGATTTTGTCGGATTCACTTTCTGCGTTGGAGACCATTGCCAGCCGTAACCTCAAGCACCCTAAACTCTGAAATTATTCGAACTGTACGCCTCTCTGAAATCAGATGGATACAACATAGTTTTTGCTTGGATTCCTATGTGGCAACATAGATTTTGCTTGGATTATCAGCCATGTGGCAACATAGATTTTGCTTGGGTTCCCAGCCATGTGGGCATTCGAGGCAACGAGTTGGTTGATCGACTTGCCAAGAGTACTACCACAAAGAAAGAGTTGAGCAGATTGCCTATCCCTCTCTCTGATCTGAAACCCAAAGCCCAGGCTTACATAAAAGACCTATTGCAAGAGGAATGGAACTCGCTCGCAGACGGATAACAAACTGTTCCAAATCCGTCCAAACATGAAAGAGTTTTTACAATGTTCCAGGGACGGCCGTAAAGAAGAAATCGTCATGTGCTGTTTGTGCACAGACCACTCATTTTACACCCATTCTTGTTTTTTAAAAGGTGAAGAAACTCCGTGGTGCATTCCATGTCATGCACCACTCACAGTGAAACATATTCTTTTAGAGTGTTGGGACTTGCATAGTGTGAGACCTGAACACTTTATAGCAGACTCCATGAAAACCTTGTTCATAGATGTCCCACCTGATGTGATCTTTGGATTTCTGAAAGAGATCAACATTCTTCATCTGATCTAAGATTTTACGGAAGTAAGATATTTGACGGGAAATTACTGGTGTGTTTTTAGGAGGTGTATTTTAAAGGGTTTGTGTGAATGAGTTTTTTCTGTTTTTAAATGACTTGAGAGTTGACTTCAACGCGGTGACAGCTCTAACATGGACCTTTGCGGTCGGCTGGGCAATAAGCAACATTCTATCTCTCTCTCTCTCTCTCTCTCTCCTCTCTCTCTCTCTCTCTCTCTCTTCATTCATTGTGACTTCTAGTCCATGCCGACCACGCAGGCAACATCAGACTGACCACATCATAAAGAAATAGTTATGAAATCACACGAAAACACCCCATCTTCACTCAAAATATGTCCTTGACGAATGGAAAAAAAGAAAAAAAAAAAACCCAACTAGCACTATAATGCCTTTTGCCAAAGAATCTAAAAAAAAAAAAAAAAAAAAAAGAACACTAACACTTATCAAAGACCAAACGCCATGAATTTTCAATGCATGAAATGCAAAAAAAAAAAAAAAAAAGGAACACTTAACACTTATCAGAAGACCAAACAACAGCATGAATTTCAATGCATGAACATGCAGAAAAAAAAAGAACACAACAACAGAGACCAAAAACAGCAACATCAACAGGACGCCGAAACACACAAAAGAATAAAACTGAGCACAAATTATCCAGACCACAGGAGTAAAAACTGTAGCATCTGCGCCAACATGAAAGTGAACGGCGTGCGAGCACAGAACGAAGAAGACAGATCCGGCAGAGAGAAAAAAAAAAGGACAGAGAACAGTTGTTTTTTGTTTTTTTTTAAAAAGGCAGGAAAGAAAAGGAACTGGAACCAAGGAAAGAAACGGTATAAAAGAAAAAGACGAACATTCAGCAAAGCAAAGGAAAAACAATAATAAAAGCACGAAGAAAAAGAAGAAAATAAAAAAAAAACGGGGAGGGGGGAGAGGGAGAGAAGGGGGGGGGGGGGAAGAAAACTAGGGGATAGAGGAGTACAGAAATAAAAGTAAGGGGGGGGGGGGGGGCGCATTAGAGAGAGAAAAAAAAGGGAAATTTCCAGTTGAAAATGTCCGCCAGGGGATATTGTTTATAACCAGAATCACACTCGCGCGCCAAACTCGGAGTAACCGCAATCGTAGGGGTTGACAGGGCGATTTTTCCCCCCACGTTGCCAGTTACAGGCTACAAATAAGTCAGTTACTCAGTGTGAGTGAAGGACGGCAAGCACAAGAACTACGCAATACAAATTTGCCAATGCGCTCGGTTTCAACCAAAACAATGCACCGGTACCACAATAGCTCCACACGAACTCGCCCACCCGAAAAGATGTCTGGAGAGAGAGAGGAGAGAGAGAGACAGACAGACAGACAGACAGACAGACAGAGGAGGGGGGTGGGGTGGGGGGAGGGGGTAAGCCAACAGACAGTCATGTCAGGAATTTTGAACTTTGCAACAGGCGTTCGTTCTTCGAGCTGCACCGTATAATTGTGTTTTGGGGAGATGTGTCTGTGTCTGTGTCTGTGTGTGCGTGCGTCGTGCGTGCGTGTGTGTGTGTGTGTGTGTGTGTGTGTGTGTGTGTGTGTGTGTGTAATAATGTCAGGAACAAGCATTAACCACTGACATGATTGCTCTGCAGTGTCTGGTACAGACGTTTTTCGGAGCATGCATTGACCGTAGGGTCACACACACACACACACTCACACACACACACACGCGCGCGCGCGCGCGCGCGCAAAATTAATACACAAACTTCGTAGTAAGCACGCGGTTTTCCGATGAGCACGCATTTTACCTCGTTTGTCTCGAAGCTATGATAATTCGGAAGAACACGACCTGAATAAATCAGAAAAGCACCAAAGCGGTTTGTAATGGAAAGGGGCAGACAAAAAAGATTAGACAGTTAGACAGCCAGACACCAAACGGAGCACAGACGGGTTTATGTCGCAAAAAATTAAATTCCACTCAAAAACAGTATGTACAATGAAACAACCCCCAAAAGTTGAGCGCTTTAATGCCGGGAGCAAGAAGGATCTCTTTAAATTTAAAAGGACACAGGAAGAAGGAAGGGGGGGGGGGGGGGGGGGGGGGGGGGGCGCGGGTGGAGAGGGAGAAGCTAAGGGAGAACAAATAAAACGAAGCAGCGACACAAATGTGGTCGGCGCTATTTCGGGCTGCCTGCTTTCAGTGGCTCGGTCGGTCGATAAGAGCGATCTGTTTCCGTGGTCCGGGACGACCTTGGCACGTTCTGGCCTTCAAGTCCACAGAGTCTGGAACAGCACAGCGAGGGACGGACGACCTCCCCTTCATCGATTTCTGGCTTCAAGTCAAGCCCTCTTGTTTTAGAGCGGAGCCGACCACGGCAGCCCTATCAACAGCTAGGCTGCTGCCATCTTGTTTGCGCTTGGAGTTCGACGAGTGCTGCGCTCGCACCTCTTCTTACCTCCTTTATTTATTTATTTTTTTATTTTTTTTTTAAATATATGTACATTTCAAAACCTTGCAGGGTTTTTTTTTTGTTGTTGTTGTTTTTGTGTTGTTGTCGCGTTGTTTACTACGTGTTGTTAAGTCTCCGTTTCTTTCAGCTTGTTTGTCTGCCCCCTCCTCCACTTACCATCTTTCTTCGCCCCTTGTCT
>CM065718.1:43790093-43833340 GCA_033310375.1 Conus canariensis | reverse complement strand
GGAAACAAAGAGTCATTGGAAACTGATCTTGGGAACGTACTCAATGTTTACGAGTTCTTTTCTGCCATCTCTTACATGAAGATGTCGCTTACGGGTAAAAAGGTCGTAAATAAATACTGATGAAGATTTACAACATGTTCTCCTGTTACTCTGAAGCCATGTAACTCTGAAACCCACATTTCATATCAGAAGTAATCATTAGTTAAAATGACTGCTGTATACACGGATAAAGGTTATTACAAAAAACCTGTCGGGATTAGCAGCGTGGGCGTGTCGCCATTGAGGGACAGCGCGCTTAGAAATACGGGCAAGCGCCCGAGGTATCTTTAGTTCTTATGCCGGACTCACTACCCCACGCTGCACTAGTCAAAGTGCGATAATTACATTCAGGCTAGCTGGAACCGATCGGGACAGGAACACCCATCCTGTGACTCGGTTCGTATATGCCGGTTCCTAAAGCCATATCAGCAAAGCTGGGAAAGTAAGTTTTCTTTTTTTCTCTTTTTTTTTTTTTTTTCTTCTCTCTTTTTTTTTTTTAGTAATACATTTATCTGTTCATTCATTGATGCTGAGTTGCCAGCCTTGGTCCTGACTCTTGAAATGATCTCTAAATCAAAACAAACATTTCTGATTTTGTCGGATTCACTTTCTGCGTTGGAGACCATTGCCAGCCGTAACCTCAAGCACCCTAAACTCTGAAATTATTCGAACTGTAACGCCTCTCTGAAATCAGATGGATACAACATAGTTTTTTGCTTGGATTCCTTGTGGCAACAAGATTTTGCTTGGATTATCAGCCATGTGGCAACATAGATTTTGCTTGGGTTCCCAGCCATGTGGGCATTCGAGGCAACGAGTTGGTTGATCGACTTGCCAAGAGTACTACCACAAAGAAAGAGTGAGCAGATTGCCTATCCCTCTCTTTATCTGAAACCCAAAGCCCCAGGCTTACATAAAAGACCTATTGCAAGAGGAATGGAACTCGCTCGCAGACGGATAACAAACTGTTCCAAATCCGTCCCAAACATGAAAGAGTTTTTACAATGTTCCAGGGACGGCCGTAAAGAAGAAATCGTCATGTGCTGTTTGTGCACAGAACACTCATTTTACACCCATTCTTGTTTTTTAAAAGGTGAAGAAACTCCGTGGTGCATTCCATGTCATGCACCACTCACAGTGAAACATATTCTTTTAGAGTGTTGGGACTTGCATAGTGTGAGACCTGAACACTTTATAGCAGACTCCATTGAAAACCTTGTTCATAGATGTCCCACCTGATGTGATCTTTTGGATTTCTGAAAGAGATCAACATTCTTCATCTGATCTAAGATTTTACGGAAGTAAGATATTTGACGGGAAATTACTGGTGTGTTTTTAGGAGGTGTATTTTAAAGGGTTTGTTGTGAATGAGTTTTTTCTGTTTTTAAATGACTTGAGAGTTGACTTCAACGCGGTGACAGCTCTAACATGGACCTTTGCGGTCGGCTGGGCAATAAGCAACATTCTATCTCTCTCTCTCTCTCTCTTCTCTCTCTCTCTCTCCTCTCTCCTCTCTCTCTCATTCATTCATTGTGACTTCTAGTCCACCCGACCACGCAGGGCAACATCACGACTGACCTATCTATCATAAAGAAATTAAGTTAATGAAATCACACGAAAACACCCCCATCTTCACCTCAAAATATGTCCCTTTGACGAAATGGAAAAAAAAAAAAAAAAAAAAACCAACTAAGCACTATAATGCCTTTTCGCCAAAGAATTCTTAAAAAAAAAAAAAAAAAAAGGAACACTTAACACTTATCAGAAGACCAAAACAACAGCATGAATTTCAATGCATGAACATGCAGAAAAAAAAAAAAAAAAAAAAGGAACAAACTAAACCCCCACAAAATGCAACCAAACCAACAGCAAAGAATATACGAGCAGAAATTTTCCAGACAAGGAGTAAAAAACTAAGGAACATGAAAGGAACGCGTTGCGAGGCACAGAACGAAGAAAGAACAGATCCGGCAGAGAGAAAAGAAAAAGGACAAAAGAACAGTTGTTTTTTGTTTTTTTTTAAAAGGCAGGAAAGAAAAGGAAAAAAAAAAAAAAAAGAAACACTTAACACTTATCAGAAGCCCAAACAACAGCATGAATTTCAATGCATGAACATGCAGAAAAAAAAAAAGAAAAAAAAAAGGACACAAAAACAACCCACCATAAAAATCGCAACCTCACGGGGACGCCGAAACAGCACAAAAGAATAAAACTGAGCAGCAAATTATCCGGGACCACAGGAGGTAAAAACTGTAGCATCGGGCGCCAACATGAAAGTGAACGGCGTGCGAGGCACAGAACGAAGAAGACAGATCCGGCAGAGAGAAAAGAAAAAGGCCCGAGAACAGTTGTTTTTTTTTTTTTTTTTTTTAAAAGGCAGGAAAAAAAAGAACTGGAACCAAGGAAAGAAACGGTATAAAAGAAAAAGAACGAACATTCAGCAAAGCAAAGGAAAAACAATAATAAAAGCACGAAGAAAAAGAAGAAAAAAAAAAAAAACGGGGAGGGGGGAGAGGGAGAGGAAGGGGGGGGGGGTGGAAGAAAACTAGGGGATAGAGGAGTACAGAAATAAAAGTAAGGGGGGGGGGGGGGGCGCATTAGAGAGAGAAAAAAAAGGGAAATTTCCAGTTCAAAATGTCCGCCAGGGGATATTGTTTATAACCAGAATCACACTCGCGCCAAACTCGGAGTAACCGCAATCGTAGGGGTTGACAGGGCGATTTTTCCCCCCACGTTGCCAGTTACAGGCTACAAATAAGTCAGTTACTCAGTGTGAGTGAAGGACGGCAAGCACAAAACTACGCAATACAAATTTGCCAATGCGCTCGGTTTCAACCAAAACAATGCACCGGTACCACAATAGCTCCACACGAACTCCGCCCACCGAAAAGATGTCTGTGAGAGAGAAGAGAGAGAGACAGACAGACAGACAGACAGACAGAGGGAGGGGGGTGGGGTGGGGGGAGGGGGTAAGCCAACAGACAGTCATGTCAGGAATTTTGAACTTTGCAACAGGCGTTCGTTCTTCGAGCTGCACCGTATAATTGTGTTTTGGGGAGATGTGTCTGTGTCTGTGTCTGTGTGTGCGTGCGTCGTGCGTGCGTGTGTGTGTGTGTGTGTGTTGTTGTGTGTGTGTGTGTGTGTGTGTGGTAATAATGTCAGGAACAAGCATTAACCACTGACATGATTGCTCTGCAGTGTCTGGTACAGACGTTTTTTCGGAGCATGCATTGACCGTAGGGTCACACACACACACACACACTCACACACACACACACGCGCGCGCGCGCGCGCGCGCAAAAATTAATACACAAACTTCGTAGTAAGCACGCGGTTTTCCGATGAGCACGCATTTTACCTCGTTTGTCTCGAAGCTATGATAATTCGGAAGAACACGACCTGAATAAATCAGAAAAGCACCAAAGCGGTTTGTAATGGAAGGGGCAGACAAAAAGATTAGACAGTTAGACAGCCAGACACCAAACGGAGCACAGACGGGTTTATGTCGCAAAAAATTAAATTCCACTCAAAAACAGTATGTACAATGAAACAACCCCCAAAAGTTGAGCGCTTTAATGCCGGGAGCAAGAAGGATCTCTTTAAATTTAAAAGGACACAGGAAGAAGGAAGGGGGGGGGGGGGGGGGGGGGGCGGGTGGAGAGGGAGAAAGCTAAGGGAGAACAAATAAAACGAAGCAGCGACACAAATGTGGTCGGCGCTATTTCGGGCTGCCTGCTTTCAGTGGCTCGGTCGGTCGATAAGAGCGATCTGTTTCCGTGGTCCGGGACGACCTTGGCACGTTCTGGCCTTCAAGTCCACAGAGTCTGGAACAGCACAGCGAGGGACGGACGACCTCCCCTTCATCGATTTCTGGCTTCAAGTCAAGCCCTCTTGTTTTAGAGCGGAGCCGACCACGGCAGCCCTATCAACAGCTAGGCTGCTGCCATCTTGTTTGCGCTTGGAGTTCGACGAGTGCTGCGCTCGCACCTCTTCTTACCTCCTTTATTTATTTATTTTTTTTTTTTTTTTAAATATATGTACATTTCAAAACCTTGCAGGGTTTTTTTTTTGTTGTTGTTGTTTTTGTGTTGTTGTCGCGTTGTTTACTACGTGTTGTTAAGTCTCCGTTTCTTTCAGCTTGTTTGTCTGCCCCCTCCTCCACTTACCATCTTTCTTCGCCCCTTGTCTCTCCCTCTCTCTCTCTCTCTCTCGTCTCCCCGTCTCTCTCTCTCTCTCTCTCTCTCTGTCTCTCTCTCTCTCCTCTCTCCTCCCTCCCTCCCCCCTCTCTCTCTCTCTCTCTCTCCTCCTCTCTCTCTCCTCTCTCTCTCCTCTCTAACGGAACGAAGGTGATCGATTTGACCGTAGTTGATCAACTGAACAGAATCGAGGTGACAGTACAAAGGTATGGGTGTCGCTTCTAGCGCTACGTATGTTGCCCGTCCTCGGGGTGTCAGTGGCATAATGCACTCTCATTTCAGTTGTTTACTTGTCAGTGGAGGGAATTCAAGTTTCGCGCTTTTCTCTTTATTTGTTTTGTTTTTTGTTAAAGGTTTTGGGTTATGTTGTGTCGCTAGTTTTGTGTCCTGACTTTCTTTCCAACCCTGTAACGGCTTCCGCGATTTTCTCGGCTCTCAAAAATATGTAAATAAATGAATGAACGAGTAAACAAATAAAGATACATAAATGAATAAATAAGGAAATAAATAGATGAATACATAAATGGATAAATAAACAAACAAATGAATAAAGCGAACATGAACTTCGACTTCAGTTGGCGCATGTTACTGTGCAAAAGCTGTGAGCAGATGTACAGTGTGTGAACTTGATGAAGGTTCAGCTGGCGATACGTTCAGCAAAGCTAACCTTGCCTCCGTGACGATACACTGGTCAGAGTCACAACCTCAGGTCTCAGTTTATCGAGAGAGAGAGAGAGAGAGAGAGATCAGATCAGCGACTTGCACAAGGGCTGTGGTAGAAGAAGACACACTGTCAGACAGACAGACAAAGAGAGACAGACAGACAGAGGAGACAGACAGGCAGGCAGAGGGAGACAGACAGACAGAGATGGATCAGATCAGCGCCTCGCACTGCAAAGCCGTGGTTAGGGAGAGGGATGCAGTGTCTCGGCTTGTTATCCTGAGATCAACAGTCCCAGATGTAAACCAGAAGAGCAGTGGGGAGAGCGCAGACTTCCGCCAAGGTCAAACACATCCTGGGTCAGCCCTTTGATCTCCGGTGCACACCTGAATTGAACGGCTTCATCCTAGGGCCACATTCCTTCACCACGTTGGCTTGAAACTGGTTCAGCAGTTTGCGCGTAGCCATGCGG
This sequence comes from Conus canariensis, assembly GCA_033310375.1. Taxonomy (NCBI): domain Eukaryota; kingdom Metazoa; phylum Mollusca; class Gastropoda; order Neogastropoda; family Conidae; genus Conus; species Conus canariensis. Next base: position 43,827,972 of record CM065718.1, on the reverse strand, counting down.
ACAGACAAACCAACCAACCAACGGAGACGGGTGAAAACAGAACCTCCTTGGCGGATGTATCTGTACGGCCTTGCAGTCCACAGCATGTTTTTATGCTGTCTCATCAATTGTGCCCCTTTCAGAAGCACTATCCCAGCGTCGCTCATTCCGGCTTCTCTCTATACAACCACAACCACCTTTGCCGTTCGCCGTCCCAACACAGCGTCTTCAGGGAGCAGTCTGTGTCATACGGTCATGAGTCTGCCCACCAAAGGAGACTCCGCATCGCTGCCGAATCACTCTGGTGGTCTTCAGGTCCCATAGTGTATAGGGACAGTGAACGTTCAGAGGTTCGAGTCTGGAACACAGTATAATGGAAGCGGAACCCATCTCTCCCCCTATGCAGTCTTTAACCTCTCCTGAACGGATACAGGAGCCCATTTACTGCTAGGTGCACAGAGAGGATTTTCGAACCGAAAAAATTCCGACTCCACGAGTGGTTCGAACTTGCGATCGTCAGCTCCACAGACAAACGCTCTGACCTTTTTGGGGACCCTGCAAGTGTTCAGAGGTGCTTGGTTCTATTGGAATATTCGCCCCCTGCTATAGCCTCCTACAATAATCGTTTAGTCGCGGGATTAAAGAGCGTCTCCCTCCAGAGGGCACCACCACGTCCATCCAGCGAAGCTTCTCGTGGACTGTCCGATACTGATAATGTTAATACAAACTCAATACGGACATAGACTTTGAGAGGAAATGATCATTTGAAAAAAAAAAAAATCACGTTAAATTCTGTGGCCATGCCTGCCTCTTTTCGAACTGACCCCAGTAAGGCAGAATAGACGTTTTCATGATGGCCGTCGAGGATGAGGAACTTGAAGATGATGTCACAGAGTTCCACAACATGACATGAGACTACATGAGAACACTGTACTCTACGCTTCCTTTCATTGAATATAATCCCGGTGTTAATCAGGTCCAGGAGGTACACACACCTTCACAGTTGGTCACTAAAGTTGCGGCAACATACTCAGAGACGCATCTGAAAAGTGGATGAAACTCAGGAGGGTGGTTCCAGTCTTGTTGACTGGCCCAAAGCACATGCAGTTCTGCAGGAACCGGCGGAACTGAGAAATCCCTCAAATGATTCAGTGCAGTACCTCTGACGGGATTCGTACCCTCTGTCTTCCAGCCCACGAGTCCGCGACTCTCTTAGCCACTACACCACGGTGACTGGTGCGATCCACGGCTCCCTGTCTCGCCGTGACCGTGGCTGTGGTTTCAACAATCCAACGCCGCAGACCTCGACACGAACTCACCACAAAGATGTGAAGGGGAAATGGAAACTGGGGTCACCGCGACAGCGCGCCGTAAGGTTTCACGGACTTTGAACCGTCTTTTGAATGATGGTCGGTGAAGAAGAGGGTGATGAAAACGAAGACTCGCAGTTCCACTCTTGAGTGAAACTACGTAGCTTGACTGTTCTGTTCTTTCCTTTCATGATCCAGGCTTCAACCAGGCCCGGTGAATAGAGGTACTTGCAGTGCTGGGTCGTTAAACAGAGCAACACTCTGAGAGACGCGACGAAAGGTGACTGTGATTCAGGTCTTCCCATTTGAGACCATAGCACGCTCAACAAACCTGTGTAGCAAGAGTGTCGACGAGACCTGTAAATCCTGCAATATGAGAGTTTTTGGTTAGGTTGCGTAGTTATCGTTGTCGTTCTACACTGGGGTGTTGTAAGCTTGTATCGGACTGTGACGGGCAGTATCTTGCCAAGGCTCACTGTCTAAAACTATCCTACTTTGATTTAAGGCAACATTTGTTTTACTTTCAACGTCTTGGCAGCCATCTGGGTTCAACTCAACTTCAGGGGTCTGGGCCAATATACGGCGCACCTCTGGTGGAAGCTGGTTCAGAAAAAGAGCTCGAAAAAGGGTCTGGGGGGTCATGTCATTCTAACCCCGTCTCATTGTGCCCCCAAAATGTGAAACCCGTCTCATTGTGCCTCCGTCTCATTGCGCCCTCGTCTCATTGTGCCCCCGTCTCAGACCCGTCGGGTCTGGGGGTCTGAGTTGAAAGATCTCATGTATTGGAGCAGTTCTGAAGGACGTCTGTCACCAAGACCATGCATATTCAATAGTGCGGTGTCCTTTTGAAACTGAGTTGCTTCAGATGCATTTAAAAGGGCTGTCTTGAGAGCTTCATATTTTGAGTTGCTGGGGGGTGTTCAGTGACAGCTTGAACACGCCGGGAAGTGGCTGAATCTAGAAGCTGAATAACATGATGGAATTTGGTGGAGATCATTTGTAATGGGTGGTATGTGGGTGGCAAATGAAGCTTCCAAACGTAAAAACCATGCATTTGCATTAGTTGTCCAGATTGGTGGAGCCTTGAAGGAAACAGCAGCCACTGCGGGAAGGGGGGGGGGGGGGGGGGTTGTGCTGTTTGTGCAAGAGTTTGTTCTCGTATGGCATCAGCCAGCTGACGTATTGCTTCTGACGTCATTTCCGTTCTATGGGCGGTCGTAGCTGCAAATTAGATCTAGATCCACAGCGTGGTCGCTGATAAGAGTTTGTACTCACGTCGGGGTCACCACACAGTAGAGATTTGACGTCCCAGAGGCAAACAAAAATTACGTCGTGGACGAAAAACGTAAAGAACTAGACTCCGTGCCTTTGTGCATGACAATGGGCTGTGGAGACGCTTTGGGTTAAACATCACCATTAAGCAATGCTGTTTAGTGAGACAAGCCGTGCAACAGTTTTTTCCTTTCTCAGTGAGCTCCAACATTGTGATATTGAAAGTGAAAGGGGAAAAAAAAACACGAATACACACACACACACACACACACACACACGAACACACAGTTATAACTGAGTCGCTCTTTCAACAGACCAGTGGTGAAATGCTTCCAGACTAAACCCAGACAATCGGACGGTTTTCCTTCAAACGGAAAAGAGGAAGGGCACAGAGACACACAAAGACGTGCTTTGTTCTCCCAAAGCAGTGTTTTGAATTCAACAGAAAGAGCTGCTTAGAAGGTTAATCACAGGAGCAGTGGAGTTTCGGTCTGATTTATTTTCCCGTTTAAATCTGAAAATGAGATTAAGTCCCTTCAGATGTCATGGCCAGCCACTCAGAAAAGGAGGCATTGTTCTATTTTTGCACGAATTTCTGGAAACTCAGTTTAAGATTATTATAACATTAAACCGACTGTGGACACAGAATGTAATCTTAACAATAATGTTTTCGCATGGAAACGTTATGCTCCCTAAAGCATCAAAAATAACTTTAGAATCCTCTCTCTCTCTCTCTCTCTCTCTCTCTCTCTCTCTCTCTTCTTGGTGTTGTGTGTGTGTGTGTGATAGTTGTGTGTGTTGTGTCTTGCTGCTTTGAAACCTTGCTTGCTTTCCTTGCTGCTCAACCACAGAAGGTTATTGTGTCAAGTCCAGTTTCTGTCACTCACTGTTCACCAGGTCTGTCGCAGGGGATGGCAAGTTTGTCTACTGCCGTTTCTTCTCCATGTTTCAACAGCTCAGCAAGGATTTCCTTATCGATTTCTGTCTTTTTGTGTGATCTTACAGCGGCTTCGACCCCCACCCCCCCCTCTCTCTCTCTCTCTCTCTCTCTCTCTCTCTCTCTCTCTGAGAGGTGGCGGAAAACATGTGTATGCAAAACACGTACGTGCATCCTGAATATCATACCCAAACGTACATAATCTGTCATCTGAATAGGAGTCAAGTCCCGTAAAGAACGTAAATTCCTTAACACATGATATTTTCATAGGTAACAACAAATGTCTATGGAAGATGACCCATAGAAAACCAGAAACAAAACAAGGAAAGATAATACACTGAAACAGCCTTTGCAGGGAAGACAGGGCGACTCCTTTGTCTAACAAGGTGAGCTAAGGACAGGTGGAAAGAACACAGAAAGGCTAGGGCAGGCATGGTAGAGGGTGAGTGCACGGGTGGGGGGGGGGGGGGGGGGGGGGGGTTGTGAAGGGAAACTCATAGTCGGCTGAAGCAGAAATAACAAATCTTCAGTCAATAACACAACGTAAAGTGCAGCCAGCGTAAGATGGTATCGATCTGTCACAACGATTTTCCGGAAACGAAGGGAACGGTCAGATCGGTCCATTAGCGGCCATGTAACTGGCGCGAGGCCCTTATTAGCACCCACAGGGGGACCATTCCCAGCTGCAGGCTTTCGTCTCGGTATCGTCCTCTTGTCTTGTAATCCTATCGTGTGTGGAGTTGCTGAAGCGCCATTGATGGTTTCCAAACGGCCGCTCCTCCTTCCATGCCACGGAGCGACGCGCTAAGCAAAGACACAGCAGGCGGCAGTACCTTTCGCCGTGGTTTTCAGGTTTTCCTTTCCTGGCGACCTGATACTCCTGGAGAAAAAAAAAATAAAACACCGTGTCATTCCGCTCTGCGAGCTGTTTCAATGTGCCCTTCTTTACTTCTGTGTGGAATAAAAACAATTTGTCATTAATTTTCATCATGGCATTGAGAGAGGAGAAAAAAAAAACATAAAAAAAAACCCAACCCCGCAGTGTTAATTTGAAAAATAATCTCTTGAGATATTCTCCTTCAGTGGGTTGTCACATTAGATGTTGTGTTCGGTTTCATCGTCATGTCTCAGTTTCTGTGTGGGTGTCAAAGTGATTGAAACGAAGCAGGATATTTGAAATACTCTCTCTCTCTTCTCTCTCTCTCTCTCCTCTCTCTCTTCTCTCTCTCTTCTCTTCTTAGGGCAAAATAACACACCAGGACACAGTCGGGGCGAAATGACCCTGGGGCAAAATGACATCGGGGCTAAATGACCAAGGGCGAGTGGAGGTGGCCCCAGCACAGCGTGCCCACTGACCATGGTACACTGTGAACTGAGGCCGTAGATGTGGCGACCGCATGCATGGTGATTTATCTGTGCTTGACATAGACCTTCTTCTAGGTTTACGCGTTTCCTTCTTGTGCGGGTCTCTTCCGTCTCTCTCACTCTCTCTCTCTCTCTCTCTTCTCTCCTCTCTCTCTCTCTTGTATGTATGTTGGTGTGTTTGTGTACGAGTGTGTGTGTGTGTGTGCGTGCGCGCGCGCGCGCGCGCGCGCGCGCGTGTGTGTGTGTGTGTCAGAGAGAAGAGAGAGAGAGAGAGAGCAGGTGCATGGTTATTTCGGTGAATAAGTTTGGACAAGGGGAGGAACTCGGAAAAGATTCTGAGGGTGCGGGGAAGGAGGGATGGGAAGCATAACTACACAAAAATAGCAGACCATAAGAAAACTGTATATATCTATATCAGTGTGTGTTGGTGTGTGTGTGTGTGTGTTGTCGACCATGTTGTGAAACTCCGGACAGGTGGGCAAAATTGATATATTCATTTGAAAGGGCCTGAAAGACAAATACATTGTATAACTCTGGAGGGACACACACACACACACACACAACACACACACACACACACACACACACAGAGATCAAAATCGATCCTTAAAAAACAATGGTGGGCAAAAAATTCACTGGATAAAGAGCAGTCGGATGGAGTATAAAACCAACCGCAAACATACCATTATTCTCGACTGCGGTAGAATGTCATTGTTATTCGTATTACCAATAATGCTGATTGTTAATACTGATAGTAGCAAAACGAATAAGAATGACATTGTACCGCAGTCGAGTATACTTTGTTGACATGCACACGCACGTGCTCCGCTATCGTCCTTTTGCATATTACACGTCCGCTTACACACGTCGCCTCCACTTCCACTTAGTCCCCATCCCCCACAAACGCACACACAAGCGTACAGGAATACACGCGTGCACTGGCTGGTGCATTACGACACAGCGGAGAGGGAGGGGGAAGAGGGGAGAGGGAGGCTCATGTCGGAAGATGACTCGAATAAACGTCAAAAAAAACCCCAAACAAACGGAAACTTTGCTGCTAATCAATCACCCCATCTCTCTCTCTCTCTCTCTCTCTCTCTCTCTCTCTCTCTCTGTCACGCACACACACACACGCACTGTATGTGTTTGTGGGTGTTTGTCTGTGCATACGTGCGTGCATACGTGTGTGTGTGTGTGTGTGTGTGTGTGTGTGTGTGTGTGTGGCGCGCGCGCTATAAAAAATTCATTTGCATTTTTTTTTTAAATTATGCATAGTGTGTGTGTGTGTGTGGCGCGCGCGCGCGCGTGTGTGTCTGTGTTTGAGAGAGAGAGAGAGAGAGAGAGATTACAGACGTGGTCTGTTCAAGGAAGAAAGTGTTCAACTTTCTTTTTTTTTTCTTTTTTCATGGACGCCAAGGGGCACTGTCACCGCAACCCCCAAAAGACATAAATCTCGTGATGATGTCGGCATATGGGGCTGGTTTGTTTGAGAGGGGGGGGGGGGGGAGTGAAGTGGGGGTAAGGTGAGGAGAGCACCGATTGTAATTTTCCTCGTGGATTCGAAGGGCCACGGTGACCTCACTTTTTCATTGCTCATTGCCCCCCACCCCCACCACCCCCTCTCCAACCCCCAAGGATGACTAAAATAGATAGAACCGCTCAAACTCCAGCGTCCAAGCACATATCACATTTTCAAGCATGGCCGGGATGCAGTAAAACATTTCTTTTTTTTTTTTTTTTAATTCAAGATCACGTCAACTTTTCACACTCGCCATGCAGTTCTGTATGCTGAGTTGCAGTGCTAATGATGGACATTCTCTCGTTTGCTTTAATGTTTGTGCGTTTGATACAATAATGTCTTTTTTTTTTTTTTTTTTTTGTGACCTGATGTATGGTGCGCTGAGACAATCATTCTGTAATATTATTTAAGCGATAATGTAGGACATGACTAAATATTACAGTCCTAAAACAATGTACGGCGTCTCTGAGTATTTTAAGTGTGTTGTGTGTGTGTGTGTGTGTGTGGTGTGTGTGTGTGTGTGTGTGTGTGTATAGGCTCAAAGATTGTCCCCTACATTTTATTCTGTTTACATAATGTTTTTAGTTTTTCAGCAACTTTTTCCCTCTCCACACTTTCGTTTTGTTTTATTTACTACCTTTCGCTGGCTGCTTTGGGGGTGCTGCTGGACTCTTTTTTGAACCTTTGGTGGTGAGAACACCACAGAATTACGGACTGTGGTGTGTCTCTATTTAACGGATAACAATTTTATTTGTCCAAAAGATTTGACGCCAAGAGTACAGACACAATCAGCCATGTCTCCCTGATGAGTCCGATCCAGCGGACGAAAGGCCTAGGAGCAGGCAATACATATAAATTTGCCTTCGAGAGGGATTGTGATGGTTCCCTCATGCAGCTAGTGAAGGGTTTTCATATTTAAAACATATATTTTCCCATTTTCTTCATCTTCAATTTTTTTTTCAAATCTTTGCCAAGTCATTATTATAATGATGGAAGAATTGTTAACCTGCGCTTGTTTTCCCCCACTACCTAATTGTTCAGCTATATATATATGTGTGTGTGTGTGTCGGCGTGTGTTCAAGTTTGGATTTCCCTTAGTACTCGACCGTACGTTGAGCACCTCTCCCTGAGCTGTCCTTGACGAAAGATCGAAAATGACACAAAGACAGCAGGAGAACAAAATATTGGACGAAAAAAAAAGTGAGAAAAGAGCGTTTATATTATTTCACCTGTCGGCAATTTCCCCGGAAAGCTATCCTTGCAACCAAAATGTGGTAGGATGCAGTAAAACATTTCCTATTTATCGATTTGTACTAAGATTTTATTCATAAGGGTTATCATTAATCCAGTTAATGTTTCACTGACATTTTTACTTGTACATTAACTCATCTATAAAGAAGAGGCAACAGATATCCGCGTTTCTATTTGTCCAATTCATGTCTTGGATGAAACATTAAGAGATTTTATTCATGATAATAGTCATTGATCAGTTAATTATTTAATTGACCAAGTTATCAGTCAGTTGATCAATTTATTGATTTATCTCCAGAATGGTCAAAAAATACCCTCGTTTATAGTTGTCTAGTGCTCCTTCTGTGCTCACTCCTCTTCTTTGTCCTTTAATCTTTGCTGATCTTGCAGAAGAATCTTGTGCCGTCTGCCGCTGTCCTGACCTGACCCTTCCGTTATATTTTTCTTTTTAATCCCTTCCGTCGAACTCCATGACCTGCGCTGACCGGCTCGCTTCGTCTGATCAGTCTTTAACTTACTGCTAGTGTGCGTGTCAGTCTGTTCCAGTGTTTTACTTTGGATTGTGAAGGGGAAAAAACAACAACAGAAATGTGGGTCGTGAAAAGAGAGAGAGAGAGAGAGAGAGAGAGAGAGAGAGAGAGAGAGAAATGGTGCAGAAGGAGGGAGAGATGAAAAGGGGTTGAATTGGAACTGAGGAGAACGAAAGAATGATGGAGCGGATGGCAAGAAACAGAGAGAGAGAGAGAGAGAGAGAGAGAGAAAGAGAGAGAGGAAAACAAAACAAAATACGGAGACACACACACACACACACACACACACACACACACACACACGCACGCACGCACGCACGCAACGCACACACACACACCACACACACCACGCACGCACGCACGAGAGAGAGAGAGAAAACTCGCTCTGCAAAACACATTTCAAGCACCCAGACAGTTCAGTTTACAAGCGACTCGAGACGAGTTCGTCCTTGTTTTTTTTTTTAAGCTCTCTGCTTATTCACTTTCTTACTTGTGTGTTTTGTGTCTTCGTTTTTTGGCCTTGTTTTGCTTGTTTGTCAAGTTTCCTTTCCCCTAGTTTTCTTCCCCCCCCCCCCCCCCCCCCCCCCCCCCCCCGCTTCTTTATCTCCTTCTTTTACAATTCTGCTACATAGCGGCGCAGACGAATAGGAGAGAGACGCTGGTGAACTGGCAAAAGATACGGGTAGGGAAAGGAAGGGGTGGGGCCGGGGAGGGGGAGAGGGCAGAGTTGGACGTAAGAAAAAGTAAAGTTTGAGAGAACGTTGACCTAGTCAGTTCACCTGATGCGTTTCATTGGCCTGAACACATCTAGACACGGGAGACCTGCGTCGCTTCTACGCCGACAGAGACCCTGCTTGCCTTTTAGTTCAACTGGCGGAACCATCCACTTCCCCGTCTCCCCCTACCACACACAGATACGTTCCTGCCTTCTCTCTCTCTCTCTCTCTTTTCTCTCTCTCTCTCTCTCTCTCTCTGGCGAAAATCACCAAATGCTCTCCCCTCCACACATAGATACCTCTCTCTCTCTCTCTCTCTCTCTCCTCTCTCTCTCTCTCTCTCGTTCTCTGTGTGTGTGTGTGTGTGTGTGTGTGTGTGTGTGTTGTGTTGTGCATGTGTGTGTGTGTATGTGTGTTCGTGTGTGTATGTTGTGTTGTGTTTGTAAGTTGCATGTATGAGAATGCAAGGGTGTTTATATGTGTGTGTCATCAGAATTAAGAGCTCTCTCTCTCTCTCTCTCTCTCTCTCTCTCTCTCCTCTCCCCCGCCCCCCCCCCCCCCCCTCCCAGCTAAAGAAGGAACGCTAACAGACACAGAGAAATGAAACCAGATGCTCTGTCATGACTTGAAATATGCAGTCGAAGGACAAAGATAAAGATATCCTGACTGACGACAGTGGGTGGAAAGAGGCTTTCAAGCAGTTTCAGGCTCATTCACCTCGCTACAGACCCCCTCCTCCCCTTCCGTCCTGGAACAAAGAACAAACATCCAAAGAAAACAAAACAAAAACTAAAAGAATAAGGCGATTATAACGTTCGCTTCCAAATAATCACTCTTATTATTATCATCATTAGTTGTATTATTATAGTAAGAGTGATTATTTGGCAGCGAAGGTTAGGTTCCCAGCCATATGGGCATTCGAGGCAACGAAATGGTTGACGAACTTGCCAAGAGTGCCATAAACAAAAAATTGAACAGATTGTTTAAACCCTCACACTGATTTGAAACCCCAAACCCAGGCCTATGTCAAAGACTTCTGGCAAGAGGAATGGAACTCGCAGACGGATAACAAACTATTTTAAATCCGTCCAAACCTGAAAGAGTTTTACCATGTTCCCGAGGCGGCCATAAAGAAAAAAAAAGTTTTGTGACGTTTGCATACAGGCTACTCGTTTTACACCCGTTCTTATCTTTTAAAAGGTAAAGAAGGTCCGTGGTGCATTCCGTGTCATGTACCACTCACAGTGAAACATGTCCTTTTAGAGTGTTGGGACTTGCATGATGTGAAACATAAACACTTTACAGCAGACTCCATGAAACCCGTGTTCAGAGATGTCTTACCTGACGTGATCTTTGAATTTCTGAGGGAGATAAAAAAGTTTTCATCTGATCTAAGATTTTACGGGGGAAAAAACCTTCAACAAAATTTCCGGTGCGTTTTTGGAAGGTGAGTTTTTAAGAGTTGTGTGAATGAGTTTCTTTCTTTCTTTTCTTTTTCTTTTTTTTATTTTATTTTATTTTTTCAAATAACTTGTGAGTTAACTTAACGCGGTGACAGCCCTGATATGGCCCTTTGCGGTCGGCTGGGCTATAAGCAACATTACCATTACCGGTTGTATTATTATTGTTGAATTGGTTTTCTGGTATGAGTTGCTGCATTCCCGCCACCCTCCTCCGCCTCCCACACAATTCCAATCCAGCTGCCTCCTGACCTTTCTCCTCGCTCCGCTTTCCTCCCCATTTGGAAGTGTTTTGTTGTTCTTGTTGCTTTGCTGTTGTGATGCTGTTGTTGCCAAAGCTGGACTGTCCCCACTTTTACTCTCACCTTGTCATCGGATTTTTTTTTTTTTTCGCCTGTTGTGGAAGGTTTAGCAGAGATCGATTGCTTACCTCCCCCATCCCACACACCCTCTGTCTGTTCCCACCCTCCCCCCTCCTCTTTCACTTCCTTGTTGTCTCACTCAGCTTTTCCTCCCGGTGATCATTTTCTTTTCTTTTTTTTTTTTTTTTTTTTTTTTTTTTTTTTTACTTTTTTTTTTTTTTCTTCTTCTTCTTCTTCTTTTTTTTTTTTAGCAGTTGTAAGTTTTCGCGGAGATCCATTGCATCCCCAAACCCTCTAACATCTCTCACCTCTCTCTCTCTCTCTCTCTCTCTCTCTCCCCCCCCCCCCCCCCCCCCCCCCCCCCCAACGTCTTTTTTCACCTGCTGTTGTAAGGTGACTGCGATAAATCGATTCCATGCCCTCTCCCCATATTTACCACGGCGATTTCCCCTTTCATCCCCGTCCACTCCTTCCATACTCCTCGATCAACCGCTCTTCACTCTCGTCCATGTTGGTGCTGACGCTGTCAGCACGAATTGGCCCCTACGTAAACTATCTTCAAACCCCCTCTCTATCCATTCTACAGCCCCTTGACCCCTTCACCCGCCCACCTCTCCATCCCTTCTTTCCTCCCCTCTCCACCCCCCACCTACCCCGCCCCTGATCTTTCTCAGACGTGGTTAAATTAAAAAAAAGGATGAGATTCAGAGAAAGTGGCAGAAAACAAAACAAAACAACAAAACGAACCATTTCTGGAGATTGAGGGAACCGGGAGGAGGGCGGGGAGTTGGCGTTGGTGGGGTTGGGGTGGGGGCTTTATGTGACCCTGGCATCAGAATGACGGTGCATGGAGGGTAAAGAGGTCAGTTTGCTAGAACACGCATACCCTGGAGACGAGCTAACCCAGCCATTTTAGGAACCTGTAAGCCTTGTCATGCCCCAGCCGTTGGGCCGGTCAGGCAACGCCATCAGCCTGGAACGCTTTGCTGACGCCAGGGGTGGAGGGCGAGGTGTGGTGGTGGTGGTGGTGGTGGCATCTGTTTGTGTTGCTTCAATCCCTGGGTAGTACCAGTAGTCTTTGGCACTGAGCGGAGTGACATTAAGGGTGGGCAGGTTCTGTCGAGGTCGCGGGCCATTCAGATAAGAACTCACAGATCTCCCACTCACTCACCGGCGAATGTGTACCATCATGGGAGAGCAACACGGCCTCTCTCTCTCTCTCTCTCTCTCTCTCTCCCTCCCAACCCTTCACTGTCTCTCTCCCCTCTACCCCCCCCCTCTCTCTCTCTCACTCTCCCCCGCTGTCTCCCACCCCTTCGCTGTCTCTCCCCCTCTATCCTCTCTCTCTCTCTCTGCTCTCTCTCTCTCTCTCTCTCTCTCTCTCTCTCTCTCTCTCTCTCTCTCTCTCTCTCTCTCCAACCCTTCACTGTCTCTCTCCCCTCTACCCCCCCCCTCTCTCTCTCTCACTCTCCCCCGCTGTCTCCCACCCCTTCGCTGTCTCTCCCCCTCTATCTCTCTCTCTCTCTCTCTCTCTCTCTCTCTCTCTCTCTCCTCTCTCTCTCCTCTCTCTCTCTCTCCTCTCTCAAAGAGTGCTGTTTATCAGGAATTCGCTTCATTACACTCTGGCACAGCAGCTACAGGCCTCGTGTGGCCTCCGTAGTCAGCTGGGCAATAAACAACGTGACTTGAACACAGCTGGTAATTGGCCAAGGATGTATAAGGAGAGAGAAACCCGCATCGGAAGATAGAAGGTGGGCCACTGTGTTGTGGGCTACTAGACCTCGCTGCATAAACGGGCAGACAACTCCTCGACAAATGAAAAACCGTCGGCTTTTCTGGTTTATCACAAAAAAAGGCCACAGACATAAATTGTTGAATCAGATAATCCACATATACTTATATCTATAAACAACAGAGACATGGATTTAAACAAACAAACAAAAAAGACCAAATACTACGCTTAAACAATTTAGTTTGAAGTATAGTTTTTCCCTGTTAAAATCCACTGCGTGTTCAATACATACATATTTGTTAAGGCCTGGAGGTGAAAAATGAAATCTTTTCTGCGTGCCAAACATTATGATTTTTTTTTTACCCTCCCACGCACCAAAATACAACAACAACAACAACAACAAAAAACAGCGGCGTTCTCTGAGTGGGAGCAACTGCTGTGTGTGTTTCTTCTCTTACCACTCCCTTCCCGGTAAAATACGGGACTATTTCTACGCTGCACGTAAACCATTCTGACTCGCTACACTTAAGCTTCTTACTTGCCAAAATTAGATTGTACTTAGTGTCGCGTCCGTTACTTAGCAAAGGTGATTATGGCTGTCGAGGATGAGCTTGCCAAAATGGTGAAGGTTGGGGACCAATAGCAATAGCGCAATATCTTCAGTAGTTGAGTAAGCTGCTTGCACTTATCATGACTATTTTTTGTTTCAGTTCAACAAACGAAGCCCCAAATGAAAACAAAAACACCAAACCAAGGTCAAATAACATAACACAATGCGAGTACAGACTTCGACAATCATCTCTCTCGCAAGAATGTTAAAGTACAAAAGGCTCTTCTGTCAGTTTCAGAAAGTAATTAACACCAAACGCTCCCTCGAACATGGCCGTGCATTTTACATAAATGCTTTCCTACACGAATCGGGGAAAAAGCATGACGAATCTGACATGAAAGAGAACTCCAGACATGTGCACAAAATGAATCAGGTGCGATGACTACACGACTTGATCGACCATTCCTGCTGTTAGAAGAAGATGAAAGATTTCGAGTGGGAAGATAATGAGACAAGAAGTCAGCCGTGTTAGCGCGGGAGAAGACCCAGAGAGAGAGAGAGAGAGAGAGAGAAGACTAACAGGGTGATGGCAGTGGTGTAATCTGTTCCAGCTTCATTAGGGAACGCTTGGACTTTTTGATGAAGAGGCTTACCACGATCACGCTTCTGTTTAACTGAACACTGATCTGGCTGCAAAATCCTGAATATTCAGCAGTTTAGATATGATGCAGGCCTACATGGGGACAGTCAAAGAAAAGTGCGCGAATAGAATTAGTCTAGTTTACGAAGAACAAACGAACCTACTTAAAGTCTTAGCTGCATGCACATACAGATAGAACTGACACCAGAAAGACCACACGTTCAGATGAGCTGTTGAAGTGCCTTCCTGCCACCCTCCCACCCCTACCCCCACAACTCCACCCCAGAAAAAAAAAAAAAAAAAAAGATGACGGATACGAACAGGATTCGAACCCGCAACATCCGACCACAAACACGATTGCTCTACCATTAATAAGGCAACCAGACATACAACCCTTCTAGACCCGCCCACCCATCCCACCCTCCCTTCCGACGGCCCTACTACCCCCGACCCCCTTTCCCTGCCTTTCCCCCACATGTTCGCCGATCTAAAGCCTGCAGCCCTATATCAGCCGCAAAGCCGCACGGTGAAGAGAGATGAGAGGCAGTGGACCTGTAGATGTGAAAGATCAAGGAAGAGGAAGCAGGTGGGGTGAGAGAGGGGGAGACAGACAGACAGAGAGAGAGAGGGAGGGGAGGGAGAAAACAGAGAGAGAGAGAAGGAGGCTTGGGTGGGAGGAGGAGGGTAGGAAGTGAGAGAGAGAAAGAGAGGGAGGGGTGGGGGGGGGGATGAAGGGTTGGTGGGAGGAGGCGTGGAGGGGGAGTGAAGAGAGAGAGAGAGAGCGTTGACCCGACCCACCAGCTGATGGATTTCGGTGACCTGAACTAACGGGTAACGTGAAACTCGCTCATGCCTGTAGCAATGCGCTGTTTCGGTCGTTGGAGAGAGAGCAGTCGATGTATTTGTTAAACAGAAAGAGATGGAGAGAGAGAGAGAGAGAATCTCGCTTCTCCTGTCACACACACACACACACGCGCGCGTGCACTCACGCACGCACGCGCGCGCGCAAACACACACACACACACACGCATTGATAGATGGGCGAGTATATATATATAATATATATATATATATATATATATATATATATAAAAATATGTGTGCGTGTGGATTTACGTCCAGAACCTGTCTAACAATTTCGAATGAACTCCCGCTGTTTTTGAACCTACTAAACCAGATGCCTCTCGCGCCGACGAGGGGAGAAAATCAGTTCCACTCCCAGTATCACCACCCACCCTCCTCCACCCCCACTCCCCTGTCCAAAAACAACAACAACAGCAAATAAACCAGAAGAGCAGCAGTCTGGGCCCTGAGCGAGGGAACATGTGACGAAGTGTCATTTGGGTCCGTGCTGGATTTTGAGCCGTGTTGCCTCATCGCCCCTGCATTGCGACACTCACCGTCCTTGTCTGAGTGAACTACAGCGACCGGGCAGGAGAGAGAGAGAGAGAGAGAGGGGGGGGGGGGGAGGCTGGGGCTAAGTGAAAGGCATAGAGTCAGTGGAGGATCGGGAAGGATTGACTGAATGGAAAAGATATAAGAGATGGAAGGGGGGGGGGGGGAGGGTAGAGAAAGAGAGAGAGACAGACAGACAGACAGACAGAAACAGAGACAGACAGGAAGGAGGAAGGGAGACAGACAGGCAGAACTAGAGACAGACAGACAAACAGCGACAGACAGACAGACAGGTAGAAACAAAGACAAACAGACAGACAGCGACAAACAGGCAGACAGACAGACAGAGACAGGGAGAAGGAAACAGAGGCAGACACAGACAGAGAGAGAAGGGGTGAGGGCCGGGAGAAAGACTTCAGACTTCAAATAGTTTATTCTGCCTCAACTACTGGCCCATAATACGGAAACCGGGTGGTCTTTTCTGGCACCAAGAAACAGATTTGCAGCCGAGTTTTGAATCACTCATTACCATTACACCGCTACCATAAACAGTGAGGTACTGCCCTGCTATAGTGACGCTGTGTTGTATTTCATTATCATAATAAATAAATAGATAAATAAACAAATAAATAAATAGATAAATAAACAAAACTAAGAAATGTCTGGTGCTCTCCCCACAGCTTCAGATGTCAACTATTCAGCTACTGTGTCATGACCGCATATTGTTGTTTGTTTCTTTTTCATGATATGGTGTGTGTGGTGTGTGTGTGTGTGTGTGTGGTGTGTGTGTGTGTGTGTGTGTGTGTGTGTCTGTGTGTGTGTGTGTTTGATGGTCTGACTTGTTTGGTGAAGTGACTTATTTTTTTCTTGTTTTAAATCTTGAGTGAGTTTTTGGCGCGCTGTAAAAGGTTCTGAGTGGTCGCTGGGCTTTGATGATTAAAAAGCTTGAAACTGGAAATAAAGAAAGACACAAATAAATTTAAGATTAACATGCATCATAGAAGGAGGAGAGAGAGAGAGAGAGAGAGAGAGAGAGATGCGAATGCAAATGCGAATGCTTAAATCGGATAAACGCCAGGCCGCATACTGACAGGGGGGGGGGGGGGGGGGGGGGGGGGTGAAATTCTTAATACTATCGAAACGAAATGATATGAAATAGTGCAAATATGTTACATAAACGAAGTACATTAAGACACAACTGTCTGAATTCTCTTGTTTGGTTGTTAAGTATACATAGCTAAATTCAAAAGTGTGTTCTCATTTCTTGTCGATAGAAAGAAAATTACCCAGAAATTACGTGGTTCGCTGCTATATTCAAGAGAGAGAGAGAGAGAGAGAGAGAGAAGTGTCACCATAGAAGTTAGTTTCATCTTCTGGGTGATGTTGTGTGGGCACAATGTTTGATTCTCCTTTCCCCTCACACTTCATTCCCTGCATTCAGATCAGATAAGTGATTCAGTGTGGGAGGATAAGGACGGTGAACAACTGCGCTGTGTACTTCACAGCAACACCCAAACACCCCGAAGACCTGAAGCAATGGGTGTCAGTCAGTTGGCCGCTTTCTGAATGAACCATGACAGAACAGTCAGGCTCAGCTCAGTACTGTCAGTTCTTAGAGGCTTCCTGTTGTAAGTCAGGACAATGCTAGGAAGGAACTTTGTTCTTCGTCAGGCTCCAGCATACACTGTATGACAGCATCAGAAATCGGTGGTGCTGGCAATGATGAATAATATCATGTACTACGAGTTTTCAGCACAGAGTGATAGTGAATAACATCAGCCATCATGAGTTTCCAACACAGAGTGATAGTGAATAATATCATCATCACTCATCATGAGTTTCCAACACAGAGTGATAGTGAATAATATCATTATTCACCATGAGCTTCAACACACAGTGAGCGTGAATAATATCATCATTCACCATGAGCTTCAACACACAGTGATAGTGAATAATATCATCATTCACCGTGAGCTTCAACACACAGTGAGCGTGAATAATATCATCATTCACCATGAGCTTCAACACACAGTGATAGTGAATAATATCATCATTCACCATGAGCTTCAACACACAGTGATAATGAATAATATCATCATTCACCGTGAGCTTCAACACACAGTGATAGTGAATAATATCACCATTCACCGTGAGCTTCAACACACAGTGAGCGTGAATAATATCATCATTCACCATGAGCTTCAATACACAGTGATAGTGAATAATATCATCATTCACCATGATTCACCATGAGCTTCAAAAACACAGTGATAGTGAATAATATCATCATTCACCATGAGCTTCAACACACAGTGAGCGTGAATGATATCATCATTCACCATGAGCTTCAACACACAGTGAGCGTGAATAACAGCCACATCAGGAGTTTTCCACATAGAGTGAAAGTGAATAACATGATCATTCATCATGAGTTTTCCACACAGTGATAGTGAATAATATCATCATTCAACATGAGTTTTCCCACACAGAGTGATAGTGAATAATATCATCATTCATCATGAGTTTTCCCACATAGGTGAACGTGAATAACATGATCATTCATCATGAGTTTTCCACACAGAGTGATAGTGAATAATATCATCATTCATCATGAGTTTTCCCACACAGAGTAATAGTGAATAACATGATCATTCATCATGATTTTTCCACGCAGAGTGATAGTGAATGATATCATCATTCATCATGAGTTTTTCCCACACAGAGTGATAGTGAATAATATCATCATTCATCATGAGTTTTCCCACACAGAGTAATAGTGAATAACATGATCATTCATCATGAGTTTTCCACGCAGAGTAATAGTGAATAATATCATCATTCATCATGAGCTTCAACACAGAGTGAGCGTGAATAAGTGCAAGCATCATGAGTTTTCCACATAGAGTGATAGTGAATAACGTCACCATTCATCATGAGTTCCCAATATAAAATGATTGTGAATGATAATATCCACCGTGCGTTTCAGGACAAAAATAGATTGGGAATAATATCGTATACCCTGAGTTTTCAGCACACAGTGATAGTGAATAATATCATCCACCGTGAGTTTTCAACAGTGGGACATCACCTGAACTCCTCAGTTTTGCCGAAGTGTCGAACACAAGCTGATCACGACTGAAGTCATTTGTGCTGCCTAAAGAAGGGGAGAAAATCAGTCGCTTCAGAATCTACCCAGTTACTGGCCCCCTGCAGGTGACAACATAGGACGACATATAATTTTGATCCCAGCCAAAACCACTTACCAGTTTGTTACCGCAATGCTAAAACAAACACGAACTGAGAAGAAATACAGAGATAACTGGGGGGGGGGGGGGGGGGGGGGGGGGGGGGAAGGAACGAGGGCAAGATGGAAGAGTGGAACAAACGGAGCAAGAAATGCGAGATGAGAATAGTACGAGAGAGAGAGAGAGAGGTGAAGACTTTCATTTTTCTGTTAATTCGCACAGAAAAGTGTTCAGAGTAATTCTGGGGAGAAGAAGGCGTTGGGGCAGAGGAGGTTGGGGGCAGCTGGCGAGGTGGGGGAGGGAGGAGGGGTCTAAACCTTTTTGCATCATTGTTCGTCTTGAAAAGAAAATGATGATGGTGAAAGAACTGCAGATAAACAGCTGCTCTTTCATGTTCAAAACCGCCCTCAACAACACTCAAGAAGCTGTTAAAAAGAATAAAGTAAAAAAAATATTAAAAAAAAAAAAGAAAGAAAGAAAGAGCAGGCTGCTAGTCGTAATTCCATAAGGAGATTTTACCTCTTGAAAGCTTCTCAGATGTCAGGGAACGCCATATAGGCATCGTCCATCACGAATTTCCAATACCCCCCCCCCCCCCCCCCTCCACACACACACACACACACACACACACACACACACACACACACACACACACACACCAGACCTCAGCTGAATCCAGGGATGCTGCCGCTGGCAAGGGAGAGAAAAAAGAGCGAACAAAGGGAGAGAGAAAAAAATCAGTGACACACCAGCATCTCCCTTAATTACCTGCCCCTCAAGGGGAAATGCCGACCAGAATTATTTACATTACGATCTGCAGCTGGAGTTAATCCGCTTAGCCCCCACCAACACGGCACTGCGGCACAGGGACTGTCTGAGAGGAACAGCAACTGGAAGAACTATAGAGATGTCTTTGAGAGAGAGAGAGAGAGAGAGTATGTGCTTGTATTCTGGAGCTGGGAGTTCCTTATTTTGAGAGATTCTAAGAATGCTGCCACACATGGCTTTTCAGAGGTACAACGAACAGTGGAGACGTACAGATGGGGCGGTCTGGGTGTGATCCGTGTTCATGTTTTCACAGAGGCATTATTGTTAGTTATAGCCCAGCCGACCGCAGCGGACTTTCTCAGGGATTCAAAGGGATGGATTGTATCGTAAAACAAGAGCTTATACCTATAGTTTGGATTGGGGAGCGGGGGAGTCTTTTTTTTTTTTTTTTTTTTCGTTATTTCCCCTATTTCTTTTTTTTTTTTTTTTTTTTTTTTTAATCACTGACGGTCAAAACACATCCAGCCTCTTTCTAGGCAAGCCATTTATACTGCCAAGATTCAGTTTGACAGTTCTTTTCACCTTTTGGGTGAAGGTTTTTCTCAGGAAAAAGCAGTCATTGTGAACCACACCAGAGAAGGTCTCCCACTTTCCCTAATAATACCACCCAACATGACTAAGTTTTTAACAGACAAATTCATACTGACAGAACTCGCTGGTTCTCTCTGGTGGTACACAATGGTTCTCTCCCTTGCTGGTCACGAGCCACTATCTCTCCAAATTATCTCCCTTTAAGGGCGAAGTACGAGCTAGCTTTTTTTTTTCTCCTGTCTTATTATCTGCGCCAGTTCAGTGGCACTAAACCAACGCCGCTCATTCAGTCCACAGCCACAACCCCGATTGTACCGCGGCAGCCCCGGTTCCGGCAATCCACAGGGAGAATCAATGTCAAGTCGCAGGAGGCAACCCAGCAGAGGAGACACTGCACTGCTGCCGAGTCTCTTCGGTGGTGTTCAGTGGTGTCTGTTCTGATCCAACATACGCAAGACACCAACCAGCTAAGCTCTTACTGACAACAATAACTGCTTAGTCGCGGAGCTAGCGTGAGCGAACGTCCCCGTGTGGAAGGTACCAAAGACAGTTCCCAAGAACCTGCCGACACCGACGGCGTCACTCACCAAGGAACTCATCAGTGGCGTAGACGCGCAGAGGAAATCAAAACTGGTGTCACCACCATAAGAGCAGGGCATAAACGGCAGTAAAATTACATACTTTTTTATGCTGATCGATGAGCACGATGAATACGATGCTATGGAGTTTCATTCCGCTTTGAGACTGCATGACTCTACCTTTTCATAATGTGTCCCGGCGTCAACCAGGTCCGAGAAAGACAAGCATCTGCAGCGTTGGTAAAAAAATAAAAAAAAAAATAAAAATAAAAAAATTGTGCATTATTCTCAGAGAGGCATCCCCTGAGGGGATGAAGGTCGACTGTGTTGTCCCAGACTTCCCAGATGAGCCCAAAGCAAACTTAGTTGTGGGTAGGAGCCGGTTGGGGCAGAGAAAAATCTCGCAAATAAACCGCTCTGATGGGAATCGATCCCACGATCTCCCAGCAGGGTATCCGCGCCGCTAACCACTAAGCCACGGCGGCTGGCGAGCAAGCATTTCATTGTATCGTGCAGGGGGATAGGAAGTAATCTATTGTGATAGCCCTTAAGATTGCTGCCACAGAAGGGATTTCAAAGACGATCTGTGGAGAAAAACACAGGGGGCTGTTGTTGGGGTGGGGGATGTGGATGCTGAGACGGGTGGGCGGGGTGGGGTGTGGGAAATGACGTCATCAAAATTTTGGAAAGGCCGAAGAAAAGAGAAGGACAAGGGGGGAAGATGCATACCTTCTACGCTGTATCGGTTCTATCAGCAGTACAATAGAAGCAAGTTTGAGTTGTTTGCTTCTAGGCAAAACTACTTTTTTTTTAAAGATAGATTAAAGTAAAGCCATTACTAAATATAATCACCAAAGAAGTTAAGGCTACATAAAAACATAAAAGCGATAAAGTAAAATCTGACGTCCAGTCCGAACTATGGATCCATTCTGACAACACCCGCTGATAAACAAGTATAACTCTAAATGTAAAATTACCTCAGAAAAACAAGACGGATAAGAGAGAAAGTCCTCACAGCCAGCCGTTGATAAACAAATACCAACCTGAAATTACAACAGAAACATAGGGCGGATGAAGGAACACACACACACACACACACACACACACACACACACACACACACACACACACACACACGACACACACACACACAAAGTCCGAGAGAAAAAAATCACGTCTAGGCAAATTCAATCCAATTTTAAAATTTCTTCAGAAACACAAGATAAGTAAAGGAACGGATACAAAGATAAATAAATAAATAAATAATACGTCCTGACAGCCAAACAGTTACAAACACAACAATCCAGTTGTCAAATCACATCAGAGACAGAGGGTGGACTACAGGAAGTCGCTGAACAGTCCTGCCAGAAAATCCAAGGTCAGTCGCCCGATTCCAGTCATCACTTCAACCCTGAAGCCTCCAAGAAGTCAGCCACATCAGTCGTGGAAAAGGCTCACCAACATCGTGTTTCAAAAATGTGTAGATACGTCACATCACAATTCACCGCCTCTCCCGGGCCCCGTCATGAGAAGAAAAATCAGTCATATTCCCATCACCTTCCTCAACCCACCACCACCCCTCATCTAAATCATCTGCCTGTAGAGAAAAAAAACGTCTGCGAAAAATTACCATCCTGATCCAGGACCGGAACTCTCAGTTTAGTTACATCATTAGCGCATGGCAGCACAACTACCATCTGAGATCAACAGGAACTTAGCGTGGTTGGGGAACGTTCAGCGATCACCGAGGGTCAGGGCGGGAGGGAAGGAGGGAAGGGGCGGCTGGAAGAGGGTAGAGTGGGTGTGGAAGGTCAGTGGGACATGCGTAGGGGGGGGGGGGGGAGGAGGAGGACTGCGGGCTACACACACACACACACACACACACACACACACACACACACACACACACACACACACACACACTCGGAGAGACAGACAGAGGAATACCAAATTATTGAAGTAGGGTGTGTTGGTGTGCTGTGTGTGTGGTGTGTTGTGTGTTGTGTGTGTGTGTGTGTGTGTGTGTGTGTGTCCTGTACGTTTTTTGTTTGTTTCTTTATTCGTTTATTGTTTTCTTTTTTTTGCGTCATTTTCTTCTTTCTTTTTCTTCTTCTTCTTCTTCTTCTTCTTCTCACAGAACATAAAAACTCAGACTTGTCGCACGGTGCGCATCATTGGAGTAGAACACATGATTTGTAGCGGAAAACTGATGAACAGCCGCTATGCCATAGATGGAAAACAGCTCACGGGGGAAAAGATCAAGGCCAACGATAAGATTCCACTCTCTTAGGATCCGATGAGTCTCCTTATATGTAACTGACGTCATTCACTCATGAATTCCAGAGATAGCTCCCTCACTTGGAAACAGCAGATCACCAGATGCTGTAGCAAGGCCAAGTTGAGACTGGCGATCATGAGGAAACTTGCGGGGACGGACTGGGGGGCCGACGAACGTATCCTGAAGAGACTCTATACAGGGAGAGTCCGACCTGTAGTTGAGTACGGGACGTCAGCATGGGCATCAGCTGCAAAGTCTAACCTCAACCACCTCAATAAGATACAGAACCAAGCTCAGCGTGTCATAATTGGCGCCATGAGATCCACCCCAATTCTGAAGATGGAAGAGACCACTGGGCTACAGTCATTGGAGGACAGAAGGGACACAAAGATCCTCATCCAAGCAGCAAAATTCAAACGCCTTGAAAACCATCCAATGAACAACAGAATGAGCAGACCCACCAAGAGCCGGTTGAAAAGAGGCAGCTTCATCTGCCAGTCAAGACGCCTTGAAAGACAAAGCCCAGTCTTGATGGAACACGAAGCAAAGCCTATCCCGGCAAATGTCACCCACCCATCTTGGAAGAGGCAGGTGTTCCCAACAGTCGTCACCAGCATTCCTGGAGTGGAGAAGAGAGGAATACAGTCAGACACCCAAAGGAAGGCCCTGGCCATTGAGTACATCTGCAACCAATATCCCCAGGAAGACTGGACTCATGTCTTCACAGATGGCTCCGCCACAGAGGCAACGAGGGATGGTGGAGCTGGAATCTTCCTCCGATACAAAGACGGAGATGAAAAATTGCAATTCCAACAGGAAAATACTCCACCAACTTCCGAGCTGAGCGAGAAGCCCTCTGTGAGGCAGCCACAACAGTCTTGCAGAACTCCAAAAGAACAACAGGGCAGGTGGTGGCTTCTCTGACGCTCTCTCCGTGCTCCAAGCCCTCAAGAACTCCCGCTGCAAAGAACAGAACCATATCACTTCAGCCCTTGTTGCCCTGAGTGCCAGAGTGGAGAAAGTGGTGATACAATGGGTACCAGCACACTGTGGCATCAGAGGCAACGAAAAAAGCGGACATTCTGGCAAAAGATGGTGCACAGAAGGAGCAGGCCAACAACCTGGTGTCATACGATGAAATTAAGACAATCATCAAGGCACAACAAGGAATAAAATGGCGCCTCCTGCATCCCAAATACAACCCAGAAGACACATACCATTTGCTGGGACGACGGGAACAGGTCAAGATCTTCCGCCTGAGGACTGGACATAATCGCCTGCTCCACCACATGCACACAAAATTTGGCATTGGACAGAGTGGAGAGTGCCCTTGTAGTGAGGGACCAATGACAACTGACCACATCCTTCAAGTCTGTACGACGTATGCAGCATCCAGGAGAAAGTACTGGCCAACACCGACAGCAGTGGAAGCCAAGCTGTATGGCACCCTGGAGGAGCTGCGACGGACGGCAGCCTTCATCGAGGACACCGGGCTGCACATCTAACGGGATGGCGAACGAGGAAGAAGAAGAATCTACCCATGTCGTCATGAGGCTATCCCTAAGCGAATGACGTCGTTCACCGACGCCTCCCAGAATGTATCCATAGGAGAATGATGTCACACACCAGTCTCCCAGAGACGTCCTCGAGCGAATGACGTCATCTGTCAACACCTTCCAGAGAAGGCGCCCAACTGAATAACGTCATCTCCAGAAGCGATCCTCGAAGTGAGTGAACATCACCCACCAGTGTCTACCCACAGGCAGTCGGCAAGCGAATGACGCAAATTCCCATGTCTTCCGAAAAACAGTCTGCAACTGAACGACTCCATCAACAAAGTGTTGTCCACAGACCACTTCCCCAGTGAACGACAGTCCTTCACCAAATCTCCAAGAGACAGTCCGCAAGTGAATGGCGTTCTCCACCAACGTCTTGCAAAAAGACAGTCGCCATTAAAAAAATAAAAATAAAATAAAATAAAAAAAAAGAAGAAATGACAGATGCCCTCAGACAGGATAGTGATACGTCAGTGTGAGAGTGGTACTAGGCCTACTACCGCATGCCATGGTAGAAAACCCAACCACCACTGCATGTCTGAAAATTATTAGCTTCGGGGAGGGAGGGGGGGGGGGGGGGGGGGGGGGGAGGCAAAAGCACAATATCAATTTCATGCGTGCAGCCAGCCGTTAAAAGAGGCCAGACATGCTCGTGTGTAAATTCAGCAATACCCACTGCCCCCCCCCCCCCCCCCCCCCCCCCCACCCCCCCTTTCCTCCTCCCATCCGCCCTCCGTAAGAGAAGATAACCGACTGACGGAAAGAAGAAACTTTCTAAAATATTCACCGATTCTTTTCGTCAGTAGGCTATGAAGGGAGAAGAGGGGAACGAATCTTTTATTCATCACAAATAATAAGTTTTACGTTACAATGAGGCCCTTCGCGTGGAACTTGCCGGCGCTAACCCAGTGCTGCCGAATGCCGCGTGGAGGTCGACGGTTAGGCCAGGCAGCCTGGATCTGCCATGTAGACACAAAAGGGCGGATATGCAAGTAAAATGACTGAGGGCGTCTTGGGGAAATGAATTTTTGCTGAAGCAGCTAAACCACCATCACTTCTAGTGACGCTTATATCCCTCGAATTCTCAAATAAACTCAAGTCAGACTGGAAGTCATCTTTCATGTGTGTCTTTCTTTCACTCCTGTTCCGTGTGTTAGTGTAATGTGAACTTCTCTGTCTCTGTCTGTGTCTCTGCCTCTCTTTCTCTCTCTCTCTCTCTCTCTCTCTCTCTCTCTCTCTCTCTCTCTCTCTCTCTCTCTCTCCTCGGTAGATAGATAGATAGATTGACAGATAACAGATAGATCGACAGAAATAGATAGATAAATAGATACATGAATTGATGGATAAAAAGATATAGATATGTGTTTATGTCCAGTGTGTGTGTGTGTGTGTGTGTGTGTGTGTGTGTATGCACGCGTGCGTGCGCGATTAGTGTTTTTGTGTTGTAAGCTTGGTAAATTAACAGAAGGTTGGTGAAGAAAGACCTGCTTCAATCACCCCCTCCCCTCCCCACCCCCCCCCCTCCCCCAAACCATCGGGGATGGAGGGAAGCAGAAGCTGTTCTCTCCCTCATCCCTTTCCTCCCATGTTTTTCCGCCGCTGTTCTGTGATTTGAGAGCAGTGTACAAAAAAAAAAAAAAAAAAAAAAAAAGAGTAGGGAGAGGGGTGAGAGAGAATAAAGACGAGAGACACTTCAAATATATATATATATATATATATATATATATATAATATGCGCGCGCACACACACACACACACACACACACACACACACACACACACACACACACACACACACACACACACACACACACACACACACGAGCGCGTGCACGTACCTATCTATTCATCATTTGTTTTCGGAGACTCCAGTCTGGCTGTAAGAGTACCAAAGTTACAATGTGAACTTTTCCCCTTACAGATGTGTGTGTGTTGTGTGTGTGTGTGGTGTTGTGCGTGTGTGTGTGTGTGTGTGTGTGTGTGTGTGTAACGTCGACGACATTTTATACAACCCGGACATTGACCCGCTGGATAATGATGTCTTCGACTGTTTAAAATTTGTGGCTATTGAAAGTGGATTTAGTGTTTATTTTTGCCCTCTCCCCGGCTCAAAACTACTTCCTCTGATCATGGCTACCCCTCCCCACTTGCCCCTCCTTCTCCCACTCCGCCCTTTCTTTTGCGCAGCCTCCTCCATTTTATCCACCACCACCACCACCTTTTTTTTCGTTGTTGTTCTAACATTACAATTGTGAACAGGCATATATGTCACACACACACACACACACACACACACACACACACACACACACACACACACACACACACACACACAGAGAAACTAAAATTCAAACTTAAACTGGATCTGACGACTTACCCATAGTTTTCACACACACACACACACACACACACACACACACACACACACACACACACACACACACACACACACACACACACACATATGCGCGATCACAACCAGACCGAAATGAGATATTCATTGGGTGTTTTTTGTTGTTGTTTTTTTTCACATCATCATCATCATCATCATCATCATCGTCATCGTCGTCGTCATCATCATCATCGTGATATAATAATAATAATAATAGTTTATTTAATAGTAATGATGGTAATCACAATGATATTAATAACTATTGTTTTTACCATTATCACGGTTATTATTCTCATTAATATTGTCATTATTATCATTATTATTATTATTTATAGACCAAGTGAGTTAACAGCAGTTTACATTATGTAAGAGCGCGCGCGCGCGCGCACACACACACCACACACACACACACACACACACACACACACACACAACACACACACACACACACACACACACACACACACACACACACACACACACACACACACACACACACACACACACACACCATGCGCGTTCGACTAGACCAAAAGCGATAAGCATCAATTCACGTCAACCGAATCCGTTCAAGTCGCCGGCAGGTCAAATTGGTCTGGAGCAGCATATGAACTTAATGTGAAATTCAAAGCCACCAGTGACGTCAAGGCTAGTCCTCCGCTCTCCTTTCTCTCCCAAACGCACGACAGGCATGGACGTCACTGTTACAACGCCGCCACCATCACCACCACCTCTACTCCAACCCCCACCCTGTTCCAACACCAGCATCACTATTCCTCTTCCCCATCCCCCCCCCCCCCCCCCCCCCCCCCAAAAAAAAAAAAAAAAGAAAATCTTACCATGTTTGCTACGAATAATTGACCCCAATTCCTGTGATATAAAGTAACCTCTCTCTACCAGCCGCCGTGGCGAAGTGGTTAGCGTCGCGGACTCCCGGCTGGGAGGTCGTGGGTTCGAATCCCATCAGAGTCATGTGGGTGTTTCTGCCCCGACCGGCTCCAACCCAGAGTTGAGTTTGCTGCGGACTCAGTTGGGAAGACTGGGACCACACAGTCGAGTTTCATCCACTTAATGGGTGCGTTTCTGAGAGTGTTGCTCAAATTTCCTGACCAACACTGCAGGTGCCTGTATCTCTCGGGCCTGGTTGACGCCGGGATATATTATGAAAGGAAGCGTAGAGTACAGCCCTGTCATGTAGTCTCAGACCAAATGGAAATCCGTAGCATAATCTTAATCATCCTCATTCTCATCGATCAGCATTAAAAAAAATGTCTCAAATTCTGTGGCCCTTCATGCCCTGCTCTCATGGTGACCTCAATTTCGATGTCCTCTCCACGTCTGTGGCCTTGGTTTTGGTTCCGTCGGGGTCACCGGTATCGGCGAGTCCATGGGGGCTGTCGTTGGACGGACGTGGTGGCGCCCTCCGGAGGGAGAGCTCACTCACGCCGGCTCCGCGACTAAGCAATTATTGTCGTCAGTAGGGGCTTAGTAGGTGGTGTCTTGCGTATGTTAGATCAGAGCAGGCGCCACTGAGCACCACCGAAGTGATTCGGCAGCAGTGCAGTGTCTCCTCCGGTGGTTGCCTCTTGACGACTTGACATTGACTGCTTCCTGTGGATTGCCGGTGCCGGGGCTGCGGCGGGGCCGACCGGGCTGTGGCTGTGGACGGGGTGTCGGAATGAGCAGCGTGGGTGCACTGCCTCTGAGGTGGCGCAGACGTTGGGACAGCAAAAAAAAAAAAAAAAAAAAGTAACACCTCTCTCTCTCTCTCTCTTTCTCTCTCTCTCTCGCTCTCTGTGTGTGTGTGTGTGTGTGTGTGTGTGTTGTGTGTGTGTGTGTGTGGAAAGAGAGAGACAGAGAGAGAGAGAGGAGTGAGCATGAGTGTGTCAGTGCGCGTGTGTGCGCACGTGCGCCCGCGTGTGTAAGGTTCGTTCGACACCCTCGCTCTTGGTTTCATCAGTTCTTTATCATTAACTCGCCAAAGCTATCTAGCAAATAATATTCTAGGGAGGGAAAAAAAAAACTTTTTCTGGGTAAGAGAGAGAGACAGAGAGAAAGAGAGAGAGACAGACAGACAGACAAACAGACAGACAGACAGAACGACATCGCACACAATGACGCAACCACCAGCTTCACGAGGTATGTACTCACCATCCTTCGGCGTTCCTGTGGTGGTAACTAAGCGGTCGGGCTCACAGCAGTAACATCAAGCACGGCTGCGGCTTATCCGAACTTGTCCACAGATCGGCTGTGCTTACTGACAACACTGCGCGAGTTTGTCATGTGCAGCTGGTGTAGGCTGGCTGCTGCCTGACTGCCGTTACATCAACAGTTGCAGAACTGCGCTGCGGTACCTTGGCCACGCCGTGCGGCTGTTACAGAAGCTAATGATCGCAAACTATACAACAGTACTGCACCTTCGCCCTCTCTCTCTCTCTCCTCTCTCTCTCTCTCTCCTCTCTCTCTCTCTCTCTCTACCAGGGTGTGCCTTCTCCGCCTTTTTTCTTTCCTTCCTTTCTTCCTTCCTTCCTTCCTCCATCCTCCATCACCACTCATTCAAATTCGGCAAAAGCAGGCGCACCCTTGACACGCGCGTGCGCTTGAGGGGGAGCACGAGCGAGCTGTCTGAAACTATTGGCGCTAAAAATAGCGCAGGGCGCGTGCCAGCTGCGACCGTTTTGGAAGTGGGAGGGGGGGCTTGTCAACCTCTTTACGTGTCGCTGTGATGGGTCAGTCGCATGCCAGTAGACTAGGGTTTTTATCGTGCTGGGGGTATTTGGTTGTTGTACCAGGGTGTTAGGGGAGGATCAGAGAGAAAGGGGCAATGGGGATATTGCCCCCCCCCCCCCCCCCCCCCCTTATGTTTATCTCTTCCCACCTTCTACACCCCTGCTGGGTGGACACACGATTTTCAATCTGAAAAAAACAAACAAACAAACAAAAAAAAACACACACACACGATTGGTTCAAACTCACAACAGTCAGCTCCGCAAACAAACCTCTGACCATTTGACCACGCCCTCTCCCCCCCCCCCCCCCTCCCCCCTCCGTCCTCCGTCCTCCGCTTTACTCGTCGTGTTCCTCCAACTCACACAGTCGTGTTATATGGACATAACATCTTGGATGACAATTAACAAACTTCAGCTCAACAGTGAAAAAAAAAACTGAAATGATCTTCTTTGCACCCAAAAGACTTCTTTCATTTGACTGTATCACAAACTCTATCCAGTTGGAAAACTGCCTTATTCAGACATCTTCATCTGCACAGAATTTAGGTGTTACCCTGGACTCAGCACTTCCCTTCTAGCAACATGTTTCCACAGTCTGCCGTGTCTGTTACTTTGAGCTTCTCCGCATTGGTTGTGTGCAACATCTTCTTCTCTGTTGATGCCACAAAAAACCCATGTTCCTGCCTTCATCCTATCCAGACTTGGTTACTGTAATTCTCTCCTTGCTGGCTATCCCCAGAATCTTCTCAGTCGTCTCCAGAAAGTACAAAACAATGCTGCTCGTTTGATTCTTAAACAACCCAGATCTTCTCATGTCACTCCCTTACTTCTTTCTCTTCACTGGCTGCCGGTCGAAAAACGAATAGACTACAAACTGTCCTTACTGTGCTTTAAATCTTTGAATGGCTTAGCTCCTTCCTACCTTTCTGATCTCCTTCATCTCTATGTTCCTTCTAGACAGTTGCGTTCTTCTACCGACAACACTCTGCTCAAAATCCCTCGATTTCGAACTAAAACCTATGGCGATCGCTCTTTTTCTTTTCAGGGTCCGATTTCTTGGAATAAACTCTCAATATCTTTGCGTAGTTCAAACTCCCTGTCTTCATTTAAGGCATCTCGTAAAACAACCCTCTTCACCTATCAATAGCACTTCTTTCTTCCCTTCCCCTTCCCCATCACGTTCATTCTCTGTGTGTGTGGCGCGCGCGCGGTGTGTGTGTGTGTGTGTGTGTGTGCGCGCGCGCGCGCGCGTGCATGCTGTTGTATGCGTTGTTGTGAGACAGTGTGTGTGTGTGTGTGTGTGTGTGTGTGTGTGTGTGTGTGTGTGTGTGTGTGTGTGTGTGTGTGTGAATATGCACTTTTGTTTGTAGATGCATGGTACTTATTGCAATATTTCATCTTCTTATTGGTTTCATTTATATTTTCTTTAATATTTTCTGTATTTGTAAGCGCTTAGGGCTTAGCAAGATAAAGCGCCATAGATTATCGTTATTATTATTTTATTATTTATTATTATTATTATTATTGTTCATAGCAAATTATAGAGGAAAACTCTGTCTCCCCCGCCCTCTTCCACCTACCCCTATCTCCTTTTGGCCTTTTGTACCCCTGCGACTATGGCAGTTAGTATGGTTATACCCGTGTGACTGTGGCAGTTAGTATTGTTGTACCCCTGTGACTATGGCAGTCAGTATGGTTATACCCCTGTGACTGTGGCAGTTAGTATTGTTGTACCCCTGTGACTATGGCAGTCAGTATGGTTATACCCCTGTGACTATGGCAGTTAGTATGGTGGTACCCCTGTGACTATGGCAGTCTGTATGGTTGTACCCCTGTGACTATGGCAGTCTCTATGGTTGTACCCCTGTGACTATGGCAGTCTCTATGGTTATACCCTGTGACTATGGCAGTTAGTATGGTTATACCCTGTGACTGTGGCAGTTAGTATGGTTATACCCCAGTGACTATGGCAGTTAGTATGGTTGTACCCTTGTGACTATGGCAGTTAGTATGATTATACCCCTGTGACTACGACAGTTAATATGGTTTTACCCCTGTGACTATGGCAGTTAGTACGGCTTTACCTGTGTGACAATAGTTGTTAGTATGTTTTGCTCCTGTGTCTACAGTAGCTTGTTTGTTGTTACCCCTGTGACTGCTGTGGTTATCATGTTGTTGTTTTTTCCCCTTGGTAACTACAGTGGCTAGTATGGCTTTTACCCTTGTAGCTATAGTGCGTGTCATGTGTTTACCCCCGTAACTACAGCAGTTGCCATGGTTTACTTTATAACTGCAATGATTATCATGAATTTACCTCTGTAATTAAAATGATTCTCATGGGTTTACCCTTCTAATTACAATGATTATCACGGATTGTCTCCTGTAACTACGGTGGTTATCATGTGTTTACGTCAGTAGTGACAGTGATACCATGGTTTTACCGTTGTTAACTACAGTGTTTATTATGGCTTTATTTCTATAGCTACAGTGGTTTGTGTGATGTTACCCTTGTACCAGCAGTAGTTTCAATGGTTAGTATGATTCCATACCTGTAATTACAGTTTAAGATTTCACCTCTGTAAGTAAAAGAGTCATTATGGTTTTAACTTTGTAACTATGTGGTTACAACGCTTTCACGCTTTCAGCCATGTAACTACAGGACTATAATGGTTTAATCTCTGTAACTACAGTGCTTATCATGTTCTGTTCCTGGTAACTGCAGTGTTTACTATGGATTTATGTCTGTAAATGAAGGTGTTTTCATGGTTTTACGCTATAACTACAGTGGTTACGGTTTTACCCCTGTAAAAGTAACAGTAGTTATTATGGTTTTGTCTTTTGTAAGCACAGTGGTCAGCATTGTTATACCCATGTAACTGCAGTGGCGAATATGGCTTTGCCCTGTGACTATGATGTTTAGTATGGTTTCATCCCTGTAAGTATAGTGGGTTTTTCTGTAGGGTTTTACCATTGTAACTAGAGTGGTTTTATGGTGTCACTCCCGCAACTGCAGTGTTATTGTTGTTGTCGTTTTAAGGTTTGTATCCCTATAACTACAGTGGGGTTTTTTTTTCTGTGGTTTTACCCCCGTAACTACAGCGGTTTCTATTACTTACCATCGTAACTATAGTAGTTTTTTTTTTAACCTCTATAACTACAATGGTGTTGTTTCTTTATCATTACCCCTGTAACTATAACAGGTGGGGTTGTTTGTTGTTGTTGTTGTTATTCTGCTGCTGAAACAACAGTACTTTCTTTGGTCTTACCCCTTTAAATAAAGTGGTTGATGGTTTTATCCCTGTAAACAAAGTGGTTAATGGTTTCACCCCTGTAAATAAAGTGGTTAATGGTTTTTACCCCTGTTAATTAAGTGGTTGATGGGTTTACCCTGTAAATAAAGTGGTTAATGGTTTTACCCCTGTAAATAAAGTGGTTAATGGTTTTACCCTGTAAATAAAGTGGTTAATGGTTTTACCCCTGTAGCTAGTGCCACCTATCTCAATCATCAGCATTTCTACTGCTGGGCCGTAAATTATTTTGCCGCTGCATCGACAATAGTTTCTTTGGTTTTGCCCAGTGAATAAAGTGGTTAATGGTTTTACCCCAATAAATAAAGTGGTTAATGGGTTTACCCCTGTATATAAAGTGGTTAATGGTTTTACCCCAGTATATAAAGTGGTTAATGGTTTTACCCTAGTAAATAAAGTGGTTAATGGCTTTACCTCTGTAAATAAAGTGGTTAATGGTCTTACCCCTGTAAATAAAGCGGTTAATGGTTTTACCCCTGTGGCTACTGCCACCACCACTATCTCGATCATCAGCATTTCTACTGCTGGGGCGTGGAGTCAAGCTGCCCAGATGTAACTTTGAAACACCTCCCTCATACCCTCGCAGAACTAATCCGGCCCTGGTTGTACCGTGCTGTGTTGTGTTACATCTTTAAGAGTTGAAAGGTGTGGCGGACACTGAATAAATCAAAGAAATATGTAAGTATATATGTATGTATATATCAGGACAGCTTGGGAAGGACACAAAGCAACAAGTAGGCTGTAGCTTCTCAATATTTCGGCCGTTGGGCCTTCTTCCTCAGGGGATAGTTTATTTTACTGGCAAGGAAGCAGTCACACTCAAACATTCTACACAACAAAAAAATGTGAAAATCGTTCATTTAGGTCAAACCTTCCTGCAACAGACAAATCTCATACCCCACTCCCCCCCCCCCCCCCCCCCTCCTACACCACTTATAAACCTGTCGTGCCTGAACACAACTCCATCCCCACCCTTCACCCCACCCCTCACTATACACACAAGCCACTTCCACACATGTGCGCAGTCAATGCTTCACTTAACCATTTCCCATCCCCACTCTCACGTCCAACCCGCATTCAACCTGAAGATGACCTGTCTGTCCAGTTCAAATAGCTTATTATAACAAAATTAGAATGAGGACAGGGTGGGGAAGGGGAGACTAAGGGGGGAGGGGGAAAGGGGAGGGAACTGTTCAGTAATGCATGCTAGGACTGTCCCACACAGACCCTTCCCACCATCAAACTGTGGTCACAACCTCATTAGCTTTTAGCCAGAGAGACCCATTCCAGAGAGCCCCCCCCCCCACCCCCACCCCAAAACACACACACACACACACACACACACACACACACACACACACACACACACACACACACACACACACACACACACGCACGCACACACACCATATCATGAAAAAGAAACAAACAACAATATGCGGTCATGACACAGTAGCTGAATAGTTGACATCTGAAGCTGTGGGGAGAGCACCAGACATTTCTTAGTTTTGTTTATTTATCTATTTATTTATATAAGACTCAAACAAGTAACAACACGCACACACACACAGAGGTGTCACTAACGATATGCACATGTGTGTGCGCACGCAAATTCACTTTTATGAAAATACAAATGAATAATAATACTGCTGCATACGAATAGGAAGGTAGATATGTAGACCAAAGTTAGGTAGAAAAAAAGACATGCACACACACGCGCGCCCACACAAATGTAAGAATGCACACGTTGGATCAGGCATGTCAGTCAGGTATGGAGACAGACAGGCAGAAGGACACACTGTGAAATCTTTTTCACCTGGAGGTTACATGTCCTGAATCATGGAATTCCGTCCAGAGGGGGCAAGTGTTTGTAGTTTAGTTGTCTGCCGGGTGTTTTCAACTGTTCCTGTTGCTTTCAGCCTTGTACATTCCACCCTGCAGATGAAGTGGTCTTAAAATAAACCGACCAGAAATTTAAACGTTAAACGTTCACGGTCGTGAGACTTTGACGTGGGAAAGTCCAGTTATTGTGTGTGACATTTCATTGTGAGACGGAGGCCGCTCACTGGCCCGTGATGCCAGGTTCACAAAACATAGGCTTCACTAAAGTACAGCACGTCCTAAAATGAGGAGAAGTGCGATACATCTTCAAAACATAGTTAAGACAAATGTAGGCTTAATCAAAGAGGGCTGGTAGTCAGTTGGTCAGAGATTTCAGCTACAAATCTGACGATTGAGAATTGGAACCACTCGTGGGGCTGGATTTTCACATCTTGAAAAACACGCACGCACGCACACACTCGCACACACACACATACACGCACACGCGTGCGCGCGCGCACACGCGCATGCACACACAAACGCACACACACACGCACACACACTCACACACACACACACACACACACACACACACACACACACACACACACACACACACACACATATATATATATACAATCCACCCAGCAGTAAAACAACACCTGATTCAGTTCAGGGAAGGGCAAGGCTGTGGAAGAGGAGGGTAGGGCTCCACCTTTCAAAATACCGTAGGCTAGACCCTATGAATCTGTGAGAGTTCACTGTCCTGACAGGCAGCTCGCCAACGGGCTGTAACCTTTTCACCGTTTCAGACTATGCTTCACAAGGGACACATACGGGACACGTTGCGTTGCTTGTTTATATGGGCACAAGACATCACTTTCAGTGTGGACTGTTATAGACCTAGGTGGACAAAGGTGTTGAAAAATGTGACGTGTGAGGATCGAGTTCTATGCAGAGCACTGTTGCACAGTCAGCAATAATGAGGTGAACGTCATCATCAACATAACAAGATCGTCAGAAAAATCGGTTTCAGTCCTGCAGGAAAGCCAGGTCATCTTTAACATTTCAAACAACATGAAAGTCATCCGCAGTATCCTACACAACTCCAAACTAGAAAAAGAAGCTTCGAAGTCAGTATGGTGGAAAGTTGATCAGTCGAAGAAAGAAAAGCCAAAAGGTAGCTTACATGAACATGAACGTAGGGCCTATCCCTAAACAGTGGTGTTTTTCAAGTGTGTGTGTGTGTGTGTGTGTGTGTGTGTGTGTGTGTGTGTGTGTGTGTGTTGTGTGTGTGTGTGTGTGTGTGTGTGTGTGTGTGTGTGTGTGTGTGTGTGTGTACGTGTTGTGTGTGTGTGTGTGTGTGTGTGTGGTGTTGTGTGTGTGTGTGTGTGTGTGTGTTGTGTGCGTGCGTGCATGGTGTGTTGTGTTGTGTGTGCGTGCCTGTGTGTTGTGTGTGTGTGTGTGCGTGTGTGTGTTTGGAGTGAGTGGTGTGGTGTGTGTCTCTGTGTGTTTGGTGTGGTGTGGTGTGTGTATGTGTATGAGAAAGAGAGAGGCGGGGAGGGACGGAGGAGAAAGAGAGAGAGAGGAGAGGAGGCATCGAGGGTGTTCCATATGATACGGATGAAAGTAGTTCGGCACGTCTCTCTCTCTCTCTCTCTCTCTCTCTCTCTCTCTCTCTCTCTCTCTCTCTCTCTCTCTCTTTCATGTAAAAAAGTGAAGTAAACATTTTTTTTCTAATTCGATGATTTGTCTAAATGCCGAACTTCGTATGAACATGTCCACAGAGACACATACCCGGCAACTTAACCCTGCTTTGAAAAGAGTGTAAGGGTTGACATGTAGCGCATCGTGGCGCCAGCGAAGATCCTGTAAGCCTGGCACTCCAATACCGACTGACTGGCGCAACCACAGCAGAAATCATACAGGCAGAAAGCTGGCCAAAGCAGGACTGGATAAGAGAAAGAGTAAGAAGAAATAAACAAAATGTCGAGAACCGCCAAGCGAAAGAGATCGACCTGATCAACCGAAGCTTTCTTCGCTCGCTGTTTTCATCAGATCAGGGCCTGCAGCAGGAAGGACAGACGCAAGTTCCACAGCGCATGCAACATGTTTAGGACCGCCGTGGTTGGCGTGCGTTAGGAAAATTTACTCTCGGTTCGTAGAACATGAACTTTTTTTTTTTTTTTTTTTTAACTGAAAAAGAAGACAAAACCGTGCGCTTAATTTCACCATGCCTGTGGGAGGAGGAGCGCGGAAGAAGGAGGAGGGGGGCGGGGGGGGGGGGGGGGGACGTGTTAGTCAGGAGGCGACCAAATAAACAAAGAAGGAATAAAAAGAAGCACCTTTCTGTAAAGCCAAACCAAGGAAGAAATGATAGACCGCTAAAGTCGTCTCCTAAAGAACCCGCTGTCTTTCTAGCGTGACCGGTATTAACTCAGTTCAATGTAGATATAATTCAAAAAAAAAAAAAAAAAAAAAGAAAAGTGGAGTGGGGGTGGGGAGACACGCTCAGCCAATCCTGCAGATCAATTACATCGATGACCAGTCAGAGCAATGATTTGCTGGCATCATTTCACATAGTCGTGTTTCAATGTTTCGAACAATGTGCTGCTTGCATTTTGGCTTGTTTTCAATAACGCCGCTGTCTCTCAGTCCCAGCCTTGTCACGATTTTACCTGTCAACGCTAACAATCACACACAAAGGAAATTACGCATCTGGGGGGAAAAAAACAAAAAACATCTGTTAATATTCTACTAGTTGGCCCGTTTTGAAAACAAAATTTAGTTTGCAAATATTCAACTTGTCTCAGCCAGATGATCAATACAATTCAGACTGCGAACTTCCAGACCGAAAGTAAGTTTCCCCGACGCTTGTCGGAATGGCTTTATCTGCAAGCTCACAAAAGACTCAACGAAGCGAACTTGCCGCTGTAGGATATCCTTTTCTACCTCTGCCCTTGAACAGATGAGGCGTAGAAATCAAGGGAGCTAATCGTCTTTGACAGTCGTCTTTATATTGGAGAGAGACACGCCCTTTGACACCTGGGAGATCGTCCTGCCTCTACGTGAAAAGTGACTTTAAAACGTACACACACACACACACACACACACACACACACACACACACAACACACTCACAGAAAAAGAGAGGCGCGCCCACGCACTCATGCACGCGCGCGCCAACACACACACACACACACTCTCTCTCTCTCTCTCTCTCTCTCTCTCTCTAAATCTCCACCACTGTGATTTTTAAACAATTTTGGTGTATCGTTTATACAATGTCTTTTCCTTTTCCTTTCACTAAGTGCTGGTGGTATGTGTGTGTGGTGTGTGTGTGTGTGTGGTGTGTGTGTGCGCGCGCTCGCGCGCGCGCGCGCACGTGCGTGAGTGCGTGCACGCGCGCCTCTCTTTCTCTGTAAGTGTGTGTGTTTGTGTGTGTAGCCTACGTTTTAAAGTCACTTTTCACATAGGGGCAGGACGATCTCCCAGGTGTCAAATGGCAGGTGGTCAGGATTCAGTAGCAAACCAGTCGAGGTCTAAAGAGAGCAAAACAGCTGTCGCCTGCTGTTGCTACTGGCGTCCTAGTCAC
>CM065718.1:43715093-43785093 GCA_033310375.1 Conus canariensis | reverse complement strand
CTGAATGGGGAATTTGAAAGTGGTATAGGATAATTTGAAAGTGGCACAGGATAACTTCCAGTTACAATTTCTACTCATGGGAGTGTTAAATTCTTGCAGTAAGAAAGTACAACTAGAGTTTCGTAAGGGATATTTGCAGTCTCCGGCGATTGGGGGTTAATCCGTCTCTCTCTCTCTCTCTCTCTCTCTCTCTCTCTCACACACACACACACACACACATTTGTGAGTTTGTCCGTTTTAAGAAACGCGCGCGTGCGAGCGTGTGTGTTCGTGCTTGCATATGTGCTGAACAATCGAACACCACATCAAAACAGGTGTAAGTGATCGACCCATCAGTTTTGGAAGACTTCACTGAGCGCAGAGAGAAAAAAAAAATGGAAATTATCAGATAGATAGAAATTCTTAAACCAGTTTTGTGAACAGCCCACTGGTGGCATCCTATTCCCAGCGGAATGAATCTGGAAGCTCGTGTCAGAACCACAGCCGCCGCTCCCACAAGGAAACATACTCACGTGCGTTTGTGACCAGTCCCGTGACCTGAAGGAAAGTATTGTTTCAGTCTGGCCTGGACAGATGTTTCGGATCGCAACTTTCTCCTCAGAGGGGGGGGAGGGGGGGGAGGGGGGACAAATGGCAGACACGTGGTGGGGCCATCGAGAATGAGCGGACACTGACAGAGAATGAAGTACGTGGCTGGAAACGACACGATTTTTGTTTGAAATTTCCCCAGTTCAGGTCATGCATGGAGTCGAAGATGGAACAAAACAATACCAGCACACACACACACACACACACACACACACACAACAAAGCGCGCGCATGCAAGCACACACGTGCGCACACACACACACACGCGCGCGCGCGCGCGCTCGCACGAACATACACGCATGCACACACACACATGTTTAATGTTTGCCTAACAGATTTGTCATGAACTGTCCGCCCTATTCTTGACCCACAATGCAGACAACGCAGTGTGCTTTTCCATCACGCGAGAAACTTTTTCCCCCGAGGATATGGTGGAGGGGGACAGGATGGAGGGCGAGGAGAAAGTTATGGGGACGGAGGCGACACATTAAAACCTCAGATTGTTCCTATTGTTTTGATTTCTTCTACCTCTACCGGGACAAAACCCCCTTGCTGTTAGAAGGCTGCGGAATGCGCGAGCCTCTGTCCTCCACCGGGACAAAACCCCCTTGCTGTTAGAAGGCTGCGGAATGCGCGAGCCTCTGCCCTCTACCGGGACAAAACCCCCTTGCTGTTAGAAGGCTGCGGAATGCGCGAGCCTCTGCCCTCTACCGGGACAAAACCCCCTTGCTGTTAGAAGGCTGCGGAATGCGCAAGCCTCTGCCCTCTACCGGGGCAAAAACCCCCTTGCTGTTAGAAGGCTGCGGAATGCGCGAGCCTCTGCCCTCTACCGGGACAAAACCCCCTTGCTGTTAGAAGGCTGCGGAATGCGCGAGCCTCTGTCCTCTACCGGGACAAAACCCCCTTGCTGTTAGAAGGCTGCGGAATGCGCGAGCCTCTGCCAATCGCATCCAAAGGATGGTTTGAGACTGGTGCGAATAGGCAACATGGAGAGATAGTAATGAGGAGCAGGAATGGAGGAGAGGGGGTGGAGTGAGGGGACCAATGGAACAATATTTCTTTCTTTCGCCCCTTTCGGGGTATGGAGGAAGGGCGAGTTTAAAGCACTGACAGCGAGAAAGGAGCAAGCACGATGTATTGAAAAGGACAGGTAGAATGAAGCGACGGATAATGAAAGAAGCAGAG
Source organism: Conus canariensis (assembly GCA_033310375.1). Lineage (NCBI taxonomy): Eukaryota > Metazoa > Mollusca > Gastropoda > Neogastropoda > Conidae > Conus > Conus canariensis. The sequence continues at coordinate 43,783,320 of CM065718.1, read as the reverse complement.
ACTGACCATGACATGCGCTCTCTTTCTCTCTCACAAACACACACGCACACACGCAAAGATTAGCAGAGAGTGAGCAACAGACGCAGGCTGGGCGAGAAACAAAGTTTAGAGGGACAGAGAGAGAGACAGAGAGAGAGAGAGAGTGAGACAGAGAGAGAGTATGAACTTGCCTAGATGTATATACAGACAGACATGCACACTCAGAGATCCACAACCATACGTGTGCCTACACATTGCATGCAGGCCTACTTGCCGCATACACACACAGACACGTGCGTATGTGCACATGCACAAAACCCGCAAACTGGAGTTTGAAGCGCATTTCTAGGAATACAAAGTTCATGTGTGCCATTTGGACACTATAGCTTATGAAAAGATGAACTCGAACGCAACAGAACAGAATATGTATCATCCATTGAAGGTAGTTGCCGCACACTTTCACAACATTGCCTTTGAATTTTGACCCTTAAACCAGACCAAAAAAAAAAAAAAATGAAATTTTGGACTTGTTCAGCAAATTCAGGATTTCAGAAATGGTTTTTAAGAATTGGGCGATTCTTGAGAGTAATCTGTATGAGACTGGGCAAAGAAGTGTTGAGCTTGATGATCTGTGCAGTCAGCATTTCAGTGATCCGGCAGCATTACTTGTCCATGCAACCTGAAATGATGCAGTTTGCAAATATATTCACGACAGGATGCGATGATTATCATTAAGTTTGGGCAACTCTAAACCGAGGAACGCTGGGGCCAAGAAGGAATTCCATCCAGGAGTCCAAGGACTCCAAATGAACACGGTTTCTAGGAAGCTCTTGGTTCATTGACAGTGCGGAAACCCTTTTAAAAAATTCTCCATTTTACTTTCTGTGTTATGACATGCTTTCTAATTCCAATGGACTTTTTTCTCTGCATGTGTGTGTGTGTGTGTGTGTGTGTGTGTGTGTGTGCATGTGTGTGTGTGCATGCATGTGTGGTGTGTGTGTGCATGCTCCTATGACTATGTATGAATACACTTATTTGCATCCATGGACTCTCACTTGTAAATGTGATGTCTGCGTATCAGCCAGTATATAAATGCATCTTTGTATGCCTGCTGACATGCCAAATATAAATTAGTATAAATATTCAGGGCTCCCACTGTGAGAAAGCAAAAATCGCCAAAATTCTTGTGGATGGAGCTGGGGGAGGACTGTAAGAGGAGAGGAGGGCAGGGGGCATTGGGTCATGCTTCCCCTTCCCAGGAAAAAGTTTGACTCTTGCTTTTGAAATGGAGCAATCTGATGGAAATCTGATCACTGAGCGGTTGTTTTGTCTGCTTTTCAGATCAGCCACACTAAAGATCTTTTTCTTTTTTTCTTTTCGTACAGCTTTTCTCAAACACTTTCACTTCTACAGCGTCTTGCAGATGCACAATGTCAGAGCATTTCATTATTCTGAGACAAAGGGTTGCTGCTTACACCTGCAAAAGTAGTTTACATAAGATCTGGCGACAACATTTGATTCCACCACCACTTTTTCCTTCTCCCCAGATTTTTCTTCCTACTGAAAAAGGACCATTTCACACATTATGTTTACATTTCCTTCAGATCCACGAATCTAAAAAAAAAATTGGGAGCCCTGTGTATTTAAGACAAGCCTACACAGAATGACAAGAAACAGAAAGGAGCAACCAGGCAGTCCACACACACAACGAATACCACAAGGTCATAAGTCATTTCACTTTAATCCTATCCAACCTTTCCCCATTTAAAAGGAAATAAAAAGAGCATACATAAAGCAATGTTAACTGTTGAAATCAACGTGGAGTTGACAGCAGACAATGAACCATCAAACCACCGAGTATTGCTCTACTGCCAGTCACTGATGGGGAACAGATAACCTAGACATATCATTCTTAGTTCCTGCCTTCCTGAATGTTTCAGATTTAGGCGAAAGTGAACACTGATATTTGATGCACATGGAGACATGAACAAGCAAGCAAATAATAAGTATTCTAATGGTACTTTGATCCCATAGATTTTTCATGACCGATTAATTTTCTTTTCAACTTTATAACATTTTCTGCTTTCAACATTTTATAATGTTGTTCTCCTAAAGAAAAAAAATGTTAGCAAAGCTTTGCAAAAATTTTCAAACACTTTGAACTTTGATTAATGTTGTGATTGATGTGCCATTTTGAGACCCACCTCTCAGCAAACAAAAGACATACAACATTGACTTCTCTCCTCAGATTCTATCTTCGTCTTTTTCTTCTCTGCATTACTCTTCAGGTACCACAGCAGCGGACTATCAGACATTTAAAAACATAATGCATCACACAATCGACATAACAATGCTATGAATGACAAAGTTGATCATGTTACTCTTTAACATACACATCTCACAGCAACTTCACTTTTTTCCCAAATAATATCACTAAAGGAATCATGAATCACATGGAAGACTCCCTTTAGTAATTAATCTTTGTTTGTCACAGATCATACTCTGTTCCTCTCTTCAGGCTTTGTCGTTTTTAATTCTTTATTTTTCTATCTGCATTTGTAGTTTGCTCTGTTTCTCTTCTTTTTTTGTTGTTGTAACCCTGATGTCATTAGACTACACCTTTACAATCGAGAATGTTTGATGCTTTGGTTGAACACTCAGTGGGCAGACGAGTAAACAATCAAAGCAGACTTTTGCCCAGACCTGTGCTTTACAGATAGATCTGTGCAGGACTAATACTTCAGCTACATCTCAATAATGCAATGGACGGAAACTGCTCAAATCGGAAAACAAGAAGTGAGGAATTCAGCTTGCTTTGGAGTCTTGTTACTTAGAATGTCAATAACCAGGCAATGCAAGTGACTTAAAACAGACAAAATCGTGCAGCATTTGGATTCTCTTGATGAACTGATGTTTCCATTTTGACTTCCTCAGAACACATGTGATTTTCAGACCTTATCTACTCAACAGACCACTGGAATTTTTTAATTCTACTTGCTTCACTGATGAGTGAAAGAAAGCAACTCTCCTGGCAGTTTTTCAATGCCTGGAGTGATGGGGTGACTGTCTTATTGAGCCCTGATAACTGTCTTGGATGCTATAGTGTACTGTCTACTGGACCATCATGGCTACCTTGGGGCTGCTCTTCAGGCACATAGGCAGTGCCTGTACCTTTCGTCCAAAAAAGCATTAATATTGTAGGAGTGTTCATGCTGTCTACAGCCTCTCTAACCATGGCAGACACTTTGGGACTAAAAGCAAATGAGAACAAAAATGCAGAACCTGGAACAGTTTCCTAGGTGTGTAACATCCGAAAAACAATCAAGATACTGAATGAAACAGCCAAAGTATTGAAGCAGATACTGTTGACCACTCTTGGGGCACCAGTCAATTCACTTCACTTATCATATTCCAATTGCAAATGGTTTAAAAAGCAATTAAAAAAAATCTTATCCTTAAATGGATCCTCAAGCATAGGCTCAAAGATTGTCCCCTACATTTTATACTGTTTGCATGTTTTAAGTTTTTCAGCAACTTTTTTCCTCTCCACACTTTCGTTTTGTTTTATTTACTACCTTTCGCTGGCTGCTTTGGGGGTGCTGTTGGATTCTTTTTTGAACCTTGGTGGTGAGAACACCACAGAATTACGGACTGTGGTGTGTCTCTATTTGACGCCAAGAGCACAGACACAATCAGCCGTGTCTCCCTGACGAGTCCGATCCAGCGGATGAAAGGCCTAGGAGCAGGCAATACTTATAGATCTGCCGTTGAGAGGGATTGCGATGGTTCCCTCACGCAGCTAGTGAAAGGTTTTCATATTTATAATTTATATTTTCCCACCATCTTCATTTTTTTTCCTTCCAAATCTTTGCCAAGTCATTATAATGATGGAAGAATTGTTAACCTGCACTTGTTTTCCCCCACTACTTAATTGTTCATCATTAAAAAAAAAATTGACACACAAAAATCAACATACTTACATGTGCCAAAAAAAAAAAAGGAAGAAGAAAGGAGATACAGGAGAGTGGGGTGAAAAAAAAGATGTAGTTTTGATATTGTGCACAGAAAACTACGTGTGCAGAATTTCTCCAAACAGGTACCATAACGTTTTTTTCAAAGCAGATTCCAAACACTTCTGTTGACACTACTGTCCTAAAGGCACAAACACATGGAAGTCCAGAAAGTCCACACCTCACTTTCAATCTAGGCTCGAGAGATACCAAACATTACAGACCTAACTTTAACACTTCTAAATACAACTATGATTTGCTCTTACTATCATCATTGTATCATTTCCATCCCATATGATAGTTTTGTCAAACATAATAGCGACATCAAGGAAATCTGCTGCGCTAATCAAAACCGCCAATCCACAAAGTGACCTGTCATATCAACCGAAACAAAAATCAACACAGACAAAAAAATGCCATTCACAATAATTTCAAAACAACCACCCAACAAATCATTTTTAAAAAAACCAACAAAACAAAGCAAAACAAAACAATTAAGAAGAAAGGCAAAGGCCAAACTGTGGAACTGAACCAGTGCACACACAGCAAGAACCCAGGGGACTCTCTTAATCCTGCACACTTTCAGGTCTGCCTGTTCATACATGTGATTTCAAGAAAAGAAAACAAATCAACACACCTTAGTCTCCTTCTCTGTAAGAAGGCCCATATTTCTTTTCTGTACCAGAGAATTTTGGAGAGATGGAGAAAAACAATGTTACCAAACTTAATCAGTTGGAAGACAGGGTGGATAACTGGAAGAACAAGATACGAAAAAAAAAGAACAAACAACATGAAAAGCAAAAGAGGTACAAAAAGAAGGGGGAAAAAAAAAACCCAGACAAGACCAATGTAAAAACGAGGATGTTCTTGGCTTGTACTCCCCACAAGGTTGGTACAGAACTTATAACAGCAAACAGAATCCAAGCAAACAAAAACCACTGCTAACATCCCACCAAAGTGACTAAACAAAGAGTCTGTTGCAAAAAAAGAACACATTGTTAACATCATTGTCTTAGGCAGACTGAAGCGCTTGTAATGTCGTTATGATGCTGAGAAACCAGATCTAACACAATATCTATGTAAGTTAAATCAGTATGGTTCACATTTGATTTCTTTGATAAATTACAAAACTAAAAACAACAGAGCAAAATGATGCTGAGAAAGCAGATCCAATTAAGTTCTCTTGTTAAATATCAGTAACGTTCACATTTCTTTGATAAATTACAAAACTACAAACAAGTGAGCAAAACGAGGGCAAAAAGCAGAACTGTTATAGTTCAACAATATGGTGTCTATTCCTCTAACCAATATCAGAGTGTATTCATCTAACCATATAATAATAATATAATAATAATAATAATAATAATAATAATGAGGACAATTTCTATAGCGCCCATCCAAACAACGTAGGCTACAGGGCACTTTACAAGTTTTAACAATTCAACATCTAAAAATCATAAGCAGAACACACACACACACACACACACACACACACACACTGTAAATTATCTCACAGTAAGTAACGCTTTTGCCCAATACTTTCACGTTTGCCCAATACTTCCATGTTTCATGTTTACAATTAAGTGCTAGCTGTCTGAATGTGGCTTCTTGAAGACAGTTTTTAGCTGAAGTGTCTGCGTTTTAACTGAAGTGTCTGTGTCTACCAGCACTATTACAGATTGACACATCAAACTCTCAAGCATCTTATACTATTGACTTCATTCTCTTGTTGCTGACAACACAGAAACAACTACATGAATCTGACTTCTATTATTCAGTCTCCAAAGACTGACTTGAAGAACAAAAGAAGATGATAGGATGAGAGGTGGGGGTTACACTGACTGAATTAAAAAAAAAACTCATCTATTCTCTACTTCACCCAGTGATATGTATAAGTTTTAAAAGGAGATCTGAATATAACTGCCAACAATGAACCTAATGCAATGAAAACAACACAGGTTTAGAAAAGAAACCAACAAAACTGGGACACATAAAGTGGAATCTTTTTTTCCCCATGGCATATTGATATGGTTCTTCAAAAGTCTGAAAAATACAGACGCAGCAAGAGAAGAAGAAACAACTTTTTTAAAGACTGACTGTAGCCCTACAAAAAATGATCAGCTGAACATATTTTAAACAGCAAATGATGATCAACTTTAATTCTTGACAACTGCCTTCCTGACAGTTCATTAGAATCTCCCCTACACTCTCCCATATTTGATTCTATGCTTTTCAAAGCACTGACTTTGAGTTACCTTCCGTTTAGCATACATAAGAACAGGATTCTCTTTTGCCGGATTTTAAAGTGTACATGGAGAACTTCTTTAACATTGATCTGACGCGCTCCTCACCTTGCCAAAATCAGGATATGCTCGCTTTCCTCTCACACATTCTCACTTCTCTTTTCAGGTACATATAGGAAACATTCTCTCTTGCCCTGAAACACTGAACACAAGTATTTGTTCAATATTTTGCGCTCCTTGCATCCTGTTAGGATAAGGACAATTAACAAAATGACTATGCCATAAATAACAAAATGACTATGCCATAAACTAACAAATGCATCACACGACACCGGAGTCACAAAATAGTGTTTCATGCTGTAGATTGGTGAAATGGGTCTAATGAAATTAGTATCAAAAGCCAATGAACCATGCTGCTTGTTGACATGCAACTATGCTTTGCTTGAAAATATAAACAGCAGACCAAACAACACAGGCCAAGTTAAAATCTTAGGATGGTAAAACCTATGTTTCTGATCGATTAATTCTAAAACACTGATGTAAAGGGACGCTCAGGGAGTAAGCAACATGCCCTGTCCATTTTACTGTGTGACAAGCCTTAAAATGATGCAGTTTCAAAATAAGCATGGCTTACATGTTTGTGCATCTCTTCTGGAAACCATGACTGACCTGGAAACCGTGTCATGTGTGACATGGGCCTCACTAACCAAAATGAACAAAGAAATTAAATGAGTCAGTCATGCCCTCTCTGCCCTTGGGCGGAGTCAGGACAGAAGTCAATACTGATCCACTATATTTGAGAATGATGGGGTCACCACTATAAGAGGCATGACTCCCTAACATACCATGATCACACCCACTGTAAAGGCTTCTGATGACGTTCATCCAGGAGCTGCAATACCAGGAAGTCAGGCACAAAACTAGGTTCTCTCCATGACACAGTGTAATGGACTCCATACCCAAAGAAAAGCTGAAATATTTTCTCACTTCAACCGTGTCAGTTGCTATTCATTGTTTGTTATTTTCCTTGAAATAATCTGTGTGATGAATTGGTTGTTTACCTACACTTGCTTTTTATCACACTGTTTCGTTGCTCAGTACAACCATCTTGACATGTGACCTGAGTGAGATCAGTGATGAAGGAATCAACTACTTCTATGAGTAACTTAAACAGGCATCAACTGAGTTCCTGACAGTCACACACAAATTCTAAACACGAAACATTCGCTTCTAACAGTTTTGTCACCGTCTGCGAACCTATGTGCCATTTTCAATCTTTGCTTATGAAATAAATTCTAAAACCCAGCACAGACATGACCAGCACATTTCCATGGATTCATTCAGCCCAGTAAACTCACAACATGGCGTAACTACATCCCATTCAAGGCTAAACAATCAACCATTAAAAGGGTTGTAAACCACTAAAACTTTGTGAAAGCACACATGCAAACGAGCAACCAACTCACCCTCCCTCACCCCCAAACAAAGCAGCCAAAAATCTTCTTCACCTCGACAAGAAAAAATCACTAGAAATTACAAATAAAGAAGAAAATCATAAGCAATAACAAATAAAGAAGAAAATATTAATTTTGAGTATGCTGTAATGATTGGGAGATATCAAATGTTTGTGTAAATTAAGACTTTTTTCCCCTAAAAAATCAATTTCATGTTTGCTCATAACTATTTACACAGACTTCATCTTGTCATTTCAGCACATTCACCACATTATTTCCTTTCAATATGACAAATATCACAAGGAATCAGTTCATCATGTCATTATCACATTAAAGAAAAAGAATAAAAGTCTCTCCCTGTTTCCCAGTGCGTAGGACATTACCAGAAATGTACAAGCAACAGTGGGAAGGGGGTGCACGTGGCAGACACAGGGTTAGCAGAGAAGGGCAAAGCAGCGAGGCAATTAAAAAAGGGTAAAACAGAGGAAAGGTGAGGTGATGGACATGGGACAGCCTGAGAAGAAATGCAATGAGCAGAGAAGGGAACGATGATGGAAGCAGAATGAGACCATGTAAGATACAGGAACATAGATGCCAATGGGCAACAGAGAAAGGAAAAAGATAAAAAGACAGACAGTCCAAATATTAAAAATATACACAATAGAAAAATTGATTTACAAAAAAACAAATCAACAGCCATCGTGGTATTAATCAGAGTCAGGCACTCGCCTAGAAGATCATACAGATTGAAAAGTACAGGCAGTAACTAACTGACCAGCTAGGAACAGTTTCAATGGATGAAAGGTCATATCTAGAACATTGTGCCAATGCTGAAATACAGGCTGAACATTTTCTTTGTTACACACACGCAAGCTTCAAAGCAAGGACAGCTACACAAGGTATTTGGATGACCATGTGGGCGCCGGAATAGCTCAGTGGTACAGCGCTGGACTCGTAATCTTGGGGTTGTGGGTTCGAATCTCCGCTGGGCCGTTTCGGTACAGGGGGATTTTTCCCTCGGAGTTAACATTGGTTCTGATTCCATTCGCCATGCAGTCTTTTGAATGAGACTATAAACCGAAGTTCCATGTGTGAACGCATGCATAACATCTTGCATACATGTAAAATCCCATCACCAACTTTCGGAAGAGAAGGCCAGTTTGGCCGTTGGTATGGATGACACGTTACACATAGCATGCACCTTCCCCGAAGCTGGAGTATGGCTGCCTTAATTGCAGGATGAAAAACGGTCATACACACAAAACTCCACTCCCTTTGTTGGGCAGATGGGATTAATACTTGCCTGTCTATGCAGGGAGTGTCCGCAGGAGTTATCAGCCTGCGTACGCAGAAGAAGAAAGATGGCCATGTGGCTGTATTCAGTTCTTTCCCATCGACTGAAAACTGTGCAGTGTTCTCTCCGATAGTGTTGTTCTGAGACAAGGTTGGAGCTCTTGGGGCTGGAACCAACCTGTCCTGAAAAGCCTCAGGCTAAAAACCACTTCAGTCTTAAGAGTCCAGGTCAGAGGTCTCGCTTCCCTAAGACAAAATGGCAGAGCCAAGGCAACGCTCGCTGCCAGAGGGAACAGAATCTGTAATAGATGACCTGACACTGAATGGGTTTCTTTGAGTAAACAAACACCATCTTGATGGAAACATCATTCAGCTGTTCACAGAGCATTCACTGATGGATAATACAAACATCATAAGTAGGCAAAGGAAGCGTTTACAATTTTCCACTTTTGATTAATAAGGGATGTCATTTTCAAAAACTGCAGAAATACCCAAGTAATGGTCATCAAAATTCTTTTGTTTTTTTAATTAAAAAAAATCAGAGCTTACAAATGCACTGAAAGAGGACAGTGCGCTGGAGATTTCAATACTGCATTGGCATATTATTTGTCAGTCATACACATTATAAGTATACAATTTTAACTTGACAAAATCAAAATTCTGTTTGCAAAATTCTAAAAGTAAACATAACAAACCCTCAAATCAGTTATTGTTTGCCCTTTTTTTTTCTCATTTTCTGTAAGTTTGATGAATTTTTGAAGTATGCCCAGAATACTGGTCATGATATTTCTAATACCTCACCTTGGAGTTGAAGAGAATTAAAATGAAAGAGAAAAAACCCACAGGCAGTAATCACTTAAAACAAATAATCCACACAGGAACAGCAGCAAAGAGGTTAACAAGACAAACGGTTGAATAAATAATAGACTGACATCAATCCATCACATTGTCATCGTAAGATTCAGTGTTCATGATAAAACTCACAGAGGGACACAGACCACAGCAGATGGCTGAATGAAAGCAAACAATGATATGTTGTAGGCTCGCAGGGGATCAAACACATCACAATAAACGTCTGGGTTAAACGGTCTTAGATCATGCCCGATTATCTGAAGTGGTCGGTAGAAATGGCTTTTATTTACAATGCTATCCAGAATGCTTGTTCTACATATCTCACTACCTCCATACACTCTCACCTGTTCAACAGTGTGTGAGTTAAAAGTGTTCATGTCATCTGCTCACCCATGTATGTACGCATGGGTGTGAATGTATACCAGTGCATGTTCAAGAGCATTATGTTTGCTAGTCTCCCTCTCTCTGTCTCCCCGTTAAAAAAAAAAAAAAATCCCACAATGCCAGCATCTCACGATCATCTCAGTTGTACTCAAAAACACAATATCAAGCCTACGATGTGGACAGTAATTTCTGGTATATACATCTTTCATCATAAATACACTCGCAGGCAAGGGTACACACTGACGAACGGGAGTCAAGCGTAAGAAAACACAGAGCATACATTTGATAAACACATGATGAGCAGTACATGATCACAACAAAGCATGCCGTTGCTTTGATACATACTTCGTCACTTTTGATAAGTGCATGCCTACCCAGCTGGAAATCACACAAGATAACTAATAAAAAAAAAATTTATTATTTACAGTAATTTCAAATGAATAAAAATGCCCGTTTCTTCAACAAAATGTTACCATAGGGCTATGCCAGTAGACTTACGCATGAGTTGTTGCCTTGTAACGATGAAAACTAAAACCCATTGTACCATGCACCAGCTAGCAAGTGTGGCTTTGTCTCTTGGGCAAGTTCATGACAAGAAAGGTCCCTCTTCTTCGCCCACTCTCTGCCATGGGATGCTGCTCAGCCAGAGTGATTCCAACAAGGCGTGCACAGGAAACATTGTCACACCTCTCCGTTCCACTCCCCTGACCCATGGAGTGACAGTACCTCAGTTTGCCACAGATGCCTGGGCTTAAAATGCAGCTAAGCCAGGGCATTTGCCTGACATGTCATCACTCTCTCACCACCCTCCCTTCCATCTCCTCATCTGGGGGAGGAAAAATGTTAATCATGCACTTCAGCCGGCTCTCTTACCATCTGACTGTACCAGCGGCCTGATGGTTGGCACAACAATTTCCTTTTTTTTTTTTTTTTTTTTTCCAATTGCTGGTATTGTGCACACGTATTGTGGTCACAGTTGACTAGTGGGACCTCTTGTGAAACTCAAGATATAACACAAATCAACATCTACATCATTCTTTTCTTTTCTCCAGATTAAGAACAAAACTTGCAAAATGTATCCTCAATACAGAACTACCATTTCATCCAAGCAAAATACTAAAAACAAACAATCAAAACTTATGTTAGGATTTTCAAAACCACTCACACATACGCACACCCGTTTCATTCACACTGGAGGAAACTAGAACCAGGCTGCTTGGTCATACTGGCTCTTCACATTCAGACCAGTCACACTTACTCCTTCATACTTTCAGAACAGATACCTGCAAACCGTGCATTTGCTACACGTTATCGACAATCCCTGCAGATCCTCCAAGACTGATTTTTTTTTTCCTTTTCAAAGTGTAATTTGTTCACTGTAATGAATGTTTTGTTCGAAACATATCAAAATCCACATTCACAAGAAATGTTTCTTTCAGTGTTTAGTTACATCTTGATGCGTGTCCTCTACATCCATATCAAACATGACAGAAGTTGACTAAATGATACACACACACACACACATAAAAAAAATAAATGTTCCAATATCTGAGTCAACTTATATGCATTAGAGTGAATGATAAAGGTTCCTTTTTCATTCTCAGTTGAAACAAAATCAAGACGAACAGTTACACAGTTAACAGTTTGGTCCTTATCTAAACACACCAAAAGTAAAAAAAACACCAACAAACAAGCAAACAAAAAAAAAAAACCCAAACCCAATCCCCCCTCCATCCCCTGGGAATAAAAAAAAAAAAAAGACATAAGCAACAACAAATTTTGCTGGCACCTTGATTAGCCTGTTCCCTGATACTTTCTTTTTACAAAAATCACCTTTTTATTTTGTCCTTCCACAAAACTGTACACAAACTAATTTTGATCAGGTTTGAACACTTCTCTGTCCACACAACAGGTACGTAGACATCTTTGTGTGTTTTTCCATGGACAGATCACATTTGAGCAGGGAGAAAACCTTTTCCTCAGCCAAAAAAAACCAGCTGATAAGGCAAACCACGAAAGAAAAAAAAAAGAAGAAGAAAGACACGCTTGCTTCTCTCTATCATCTCAGAAAAGGAGGTATGGATGGATCGAAGAAGCTTTGACACATGTGGCGGTCTCGGCGGTCACCCCAGCCCCCGTTGGGTTTAGGGTCACGCAGTTTGAACCTGGATTCGCCATCGACGGTGACAGTGTTGGGGAAAAGGTACTGTTTGTTCTGCTGTAGCAGAGTCTCCACCTTCTTCACCTTGTCTGCCGGATCACAGTTCTTGGACTTGGTATGCATGCCACTGAAAGCAACCATGACCACGGGTCATAAAAATGCATTGTGTCATTATCCTGCATGCAGCCAAACACTGCTCTCTAGGATCCCATTTTCCGTGTGTGTGTGTGTGTGTGTGTGTGTGTGTGTGTGTGTGTGTGTGCAGGAGTGTGATGCTTGTGTGTGTGTGTATCTGTGTGAATGAAAGAGAGAGAGAGAACAAGGAAACTGGAAAACAGTTGCAGGCATCTTCAAACTAGTTGTCTGTACTATCAATATTTACCACTAATTAAACTGTCAGGACAACACAAAATTCTCAAGGAAACACTGTCGCAAACATGCAAAACTTGCGTAATATAAAGTCAGTGTTTTGTTGTGTTATTTCTTTTTCTTTATATGGGGGGGGGGGGGGGGGGGGAGGAGGCGGTGGGGAGCTGCCAGATGTTCAACAACAAAAATCAGGTATCAACCACACACTAGCAGATACGATTCTTTTATTTAGAATCTATTCAACAGTAATATCAAGAAAATAAAATCGGACAACATTCTAATGTCAATTCTTTTACAAATCACCAAAACTCGAGTTGAGAACTTTATGTACAATCTGAGTGTTCGCAGTACAGTCTGAGCAAAACAAACGCTCAATGAAACTAACATGTTCCTGACTTTTATCATATATATTTGAAATAAAGTATCATGTTATTCCTTTGGCCTTTCCGAAAATTGGATACAAAAAAGATATACATAAGCAAGTGTTATGTTATTTGTTTGGCCTAACTGAAAAACATGCATAGAAAAGATATACATAACCAGCCACAGCCAAGGCGCAGCGGTTAGTATTGTAGATCCTGACCGAGAAATCATTAGTGTGATTCCAGTCAGAGCCATTTGTATCTATAAGTGAGGGATTTTTTTCTGCCTGTGACCAGCTCCTACCCAGGGCTGAGTTTGTGTCGTGGGTGGAATGCCACCGGTGTGGTACAGGAGATAAGGGGGAAAAAAAAATTGTATACTTCAAAGAAAGAAAAAAAAAGGCAGCGCTCTCTTGCTGCGTGTGCCTTTTGGCATGCCATCAAGAATCAACTGACTGAATATGAAGAGACTTTGTGCACTAGTGACTAAGAGTAAACTGACTAGAGCACTCACCTGTATGCAAGAAGACAACTTCAAAGTCATATCGTTTGATGTGATCAACACTTTGTTCAAAACCTTTTTACAGCTCCCCTCCCCTCCCCCTTTTCATTGGAAAACTTATTCATCATTTTCTGGTCAAAACATGGGAACAGAATCTGCTGAAATAGCACATGAAAGCAGATCAGACAATTCCTGTCCAAAAGATTTTAATAAGAAACTCTTCAAAAGGAGGAAGAGGATGGTTTATGAGGGACGGAACTATAGCCTTTTTTTTCTGTAGATTTGATATTTGATGTGCTTGACTTTGTGCCTTCTTTTATTGACTTAAAAAAAACAACAAAAAACCCCTGCTCTGTGGGATAAAGGTGGAAGGAGAAAAATTCACAATCCCTTAACATTTCAGCATTTCACAATGCTGATATATTCTGAAATATTCAATGCAATCATCTGTCCAGCAATCTCTTCCTTATGCCATGAATGAGGCAAGATAACTTTGGTTCTAAGAAACTTTTTTCAAGATGATAAATGGTGGAGAGAACTATGCGACATGCTGTGAGCAGTCCATGATTTGTGGATGACAGAGCAGGCAACTTGATGTGTTTCAGGCAACACACGTTCAGGCGACCAAGAAATTCTATGCGATTCTCTCTCAGCTTCTGTGTCCACAACTATTCCCAAGATCTAAAGTGATTTCAAGCTTAGCTGAAGTCAAAACTTTCCCGAACTACCCTCTGGATTTTCCTACAAGCTAATTCACATCCCAACCTGTCAATAAACAACCTTGCGTGTGCGTGTGTGTGCGTGTGTGTGCATGTGTGTGTGTGTGTGTGTGCGCGTGTGCACATGTGCATGAGTTCACGTAAGCATGGATACATGTATACACACCATGCATATGTGCATGGATCTGTGTGTGTGTGAGTATGGGAAGGGGATGGGGTGGGGGGGGGGGGGGTTTGCATACACAACAGGACAGATATCATAGATTCCTTACCATTCTCCAATATGGAAGACCCGTGATGCTTTCATTTTGAGCAGTCGTATTTTGTTGGGGATACATTTCATGCTCAGATGCTGCAGGGTCCAGTCCCAGTTATAGTCGTCATGCTCACAGAAGTCCTGCACAACAACAAAGACAGACATGGCAATAGTCCACAGCTGCTGGTCCAGTCCCAGTTATAGTCGTCATGCTCACAGAAGTCCTGCTCTGCACAACAACAAAGACAGACATGGCAATAATCCACAGCTACTGGTCCAGTCCCAGTTATAGTCGTCATGCTCACAGAAGTCCTGCACAACAACAAAGACAGACATGGCAATAGTCCACAGCTGCTGGTCCAGTCCCAGTTATAGTCGTCATGCTCAAGAAGTCCTGCACAACAACAAAGACAGACATGGCAATAGTCCACAGCTGCTGGTCCAGTCCCAGTTATAGTCGTCATGCTCAAGAAGTCCTGCTCTGCACAACAACAAAGACAGACATGGCAATAGTCCACAGCTGCTGGTCCAGTCCCAGTTATAGTCGTCATGCTCACTGAAGTCCTGCACAACAACAAAGAAAGACATGGCAATAATCCACAGCTGCTGGTCCAGTCCCAGTTATAGTCGTCATGCTCACAGAAGTCCTGCACAACAACAAAGACAGACATGGCAGGAATCACAAGCAAGTCATACTCCCATGCATATGTTTTTTCACAATCTGGATCTTAATCCAAAGAGTCAACAAATGAACAAGCCAGGGCCCTCCTAACCTCCCTCCTTGTTTCCTTCTCTGCCTTACAATTTTTTTATCCCCCCCCCCCCCCAAAAAAAAAAAAAAAAAGAGTTAAAAACAAACAGGAAGACCTCCACTTCCACCCCTTCCACCCACACCCACTTCCTCTTTCCACCCCCTCCCCCCCTCCAAAAACAGCAAAACTGTTTCTCAATTGGGATCATATTCTGAAGCTTCCAGGTATCCACAAAAAATGCACCCCCCCCCCCCCACCCCACATTCTTCTCCCTCCCCTGCATTCCTCTGATTCATAATCTGGATCTCACTCAGAAGTTTCAAATAAGAAACTTGCAAAGGGTGAAGTGAGTGAGTTGAAGAAAAAAAAACTGTTCTACCTTGCTTTGTTTTATCATGAACAAATCATACTCCATCCCAAACCTACTCCCACTCCCCTTTCTCCTCATGCTTTTTTCTGCTTCATAATCTGGATCCTGTTCTGAAGCTATTGTCACAATATTGGATGAATCATAGAATGACACCCATCAGAAACAGTTTGTAATAAACCAACAATGAATGGTATAGGAACTACTGCACCTTAAAACCACAATTCCTAAGATCTTCTGCTGTTTGACGATTTGCCATAATCATACAATCAACCAAAATTTTTTTTTTTGCTGTTGATGCTGCTTTCTCTACACTATAATACCATGATCAGTGTTTATAAGAGAATCAACCCATAGTTCTGTGAGAACAAACAAACAAGAAACAACACAAACAAAAACAAAAGAAGCTGAGAATTATGAACCTGGTTTTGTACAGACAAAAATAAAAGTAACCCACAGAACTAACTTGTAGTACATATTATGATACAATCAGGACAGTACTTCTCACAGAAATGCCCCATCTATTATCGGTTCACATCTGTGTCTTACCTTTCCACACTTCTTGATTTCTTTCCACAAGTTCCTGGTAAAGGCCATGCCCATGTTGTGCTTGGAAGAGATCCAGTAGGCTCTTTCCACCTGCAGGACAAAATCATTCCACTCACATCATTTTTTTGTGTGTGTTCAAGTCAAGACATCAAGTCAGTTAAAAAGAAAATAAAAATAAAGGCAGTGTGCATGCATGTGTGTGTGTGTGTAAAATAGTTGTATCAACAGATTCATATGTTCTTTGGTCCCTCCCCATCCCCAGCCTCCTAAGCTCCTTGAGCCTGTGACAAGTCTGAACACTGGGGTGCAAGCTGAAAAGAGTCCCTGATCCTGACACCGAATTTTAACCATCCTGAAATAGAATTACACAGGTGCCAACGTTCTGGGTCATATTCAGGAACCATGGGATGAAGGCGGTAGGATAATGGGCCAAAGCGAGGACAGTTCACCTTTCTGATCACCTTATGTTTCAGTTTCACACAAATGAAGGGTTTTAAATGAAAATGCATTTTCCATACCTATATTTACTGATGTCCACCTGTCATTTTGGCTTTATACTGCAATACTTTATCATCCCATTTTAAAATGACCCCTTCTGACAAAACCTGCAATTCTGAATTTTTTCACTGAATTTGGGAATAAACTCAAAATTAAGAAAACTGGAAAAATTCAGAAGGGTTAGCAGTTATGAAAGTATGGCCACCCAAGTAATCCTGAAAATTATTGTAAAATAAGCCCTGATCCTGAAATTACTTTTTGGCCCCTTATCTCTCTGAACTGATATAACTTTAAACTTAAAAATGAAAAAAAAAAGTCCTTCACTCTTTCATGTAGTGACATCTACTGAAAATAAAACATTTAAAAACAAACATTTGAACGTCATTTTAAGCGCTTCAATATTCAACAATAGATACAATATGATACTGTGATACCATGAATAAAATAATCTCGAGTAAGACTGTAAGATAAACATTTTTAGAAAGCAAAAAAAAAAAAAAAAAAAGACACTTTGCTGAATCTCTCTTTTCTGGCCTCTGTGCTCTGTAACTGGTAACCAAATAGTGAGGTGGCTCCCGAAGATTTACCATGCAGATGATCTCTGCACATCTTTTGCACTGTTCATTTACCTGAACTGTCAACGATTCATTTTTCCCATGGGAGTCCATCTGCAGTATTCAGCAACATGGAATGCAATAAGCTATGTTGGTCTGGTGAAAGCCCACAGTCAGCGAGTTTGACCAGCTGTATTGTAAGCAATTTGGCACGTGGGTTTTGCCAAATCATTTGAAGATATATCAATATCATTTTCGTCAAGAGCATCAACTTTTTCTTTTCCCTTCTCTCCTACTTATACACCCTATCACTGTCAACCGACAACCCGATGGCTTGATAGGAAGTCGTTTTTCAAAACCTTTTAACACTTACTTACATCTTAAATCTACAATAAATTTCTTTTTAGGTCATTAATTATGTTCTGTATCACAAGGAAAGACCAAAACACCTGCTAATATAACACAGAAGGCATTCATGTCACAATGGCATATTCTTAATCACCTTCATACTGTTTAAGTATAAAAAGCATAAAGGTGTAAAACAGATGCAACTTACCTTTCCCCCACTGGCTTTGAAATTTTGGACCTTTTCATAGTTTCCTAGGACAAGCATTCGACAGTCAGCACAGTCCCTGAAAAGCCAAAAACAAAAAATTTTTTGCTTAGATGCTTTGGGCAAAAGAAGGAAAAGTCAGTAGGGTGTGGTAGCCAATGAATGGCAATCTGTGTGAAAGGAATGACCCAAGCGTGTGTTTGTTACTTTTCATCAGTTTATTCAATGACACAGGATCAACTCTCTGTCCTGCATGAAGTTCTTTACCTAATATTTAACCTCTTAATGAAAATTCTGCCCATCTGCCATACTCCACTTAGCTACAGATCCACTTTTTCCACACCCCCTGGTATTTGGGAAACTTTAAGTGTTAAGACAGGCTGTTTGAGAACAGTAGTGTTTGCTGAAGTTGTGAATCTGCTTCAATTTGTCTTTCAAACAAACAAAAAAACAGTATGTTTTGTGACTCATCTTGAGCATGACAATGAGTGACAGAGATAAGTGACAGTCCACTGAACAAGACTGTGGACGATTTATCCACCCAAGTGGCATGAAATCAATACGGACAGCTCAGAAAGCTGTGTGAACTACTCAGGTGTACTTGAACTCACTTCAGTTTCAATGGCATTATGTTAGAAGACCAGCTGTGTGAACTACTCAGGTGTACTTGAACTCACTTCAGTTTCAATGGCATTATGTTAGAAGACCAGCTGTGTGAACTACTCAGGTGTACTTGAGCTCACTTCAGTTTCAATGGCATTATGTTAGAAGACCAGCTGTGTAAACTACTCAGGTGTACTTGAACTCACTTCAGTTTCAATGGCATTATGTTAGAAGACTTGCCAGTTTTAAGATTACAGATGGATTTTCTGAAACGGTTAAGTGACCACAATGATCATTTATAAACACCATCAACATAACAACAGAGACATGCACTTTTAAACCTTTATGCAAAATTTGGTATGATTTATATGTCTAACTTTGTGTGTGTGTGTGAGACAGACTTCAAATTTTTGTTTGACACTTTTGTAAGTTAAAGCTGAAAGCTATGGAAATTTTATGGAAAAAAGGGGGGTACTCAAAAGATTAATAAAAACGTGACAATGAACTTACAGCAAAAAGAATTTCAGCAAGGCAGCTTTTCATAAGAAATTTTACAAGAATGAAACTGAAAAAGTTTTTCAAACTGAAAGGCAGGGGTCCAAGAAGTTTTATGGCATTTTAATGAGATACATCACATGCTCATTAATCAAATGCAAATGGCATAAAATTAATCTCTAAGTGAAACAGGCACGAATTTATAAAAAAAAAAAAAAAAAAAAAACAACTTCAGAGAGAGAGAGAGGGAAACAACGAAGACAGCACATTCTTTTTTTAAGTGGATAACAGATGAGCAATAGTGTGCTCTTTAAAATCAAGTCCTTGCTCTGACAGGGGAAAATGATCACAAAAAATAAGGCAACAAATGTAGAAGCATGTGTAATTAAAAAACAAACACACACACACAGAAAACATGTTTAGAAACAAACTGAAGAATGCAGAAGAAAGCAAGGAAATGTGAATACATACTACAATACAAAATGCAAAAGTGAAAAAAAAAAGAAATAATAACTAAAGATAAAAAGAATTAAGAGACAGTGGGAGCAGTTGTACTGTTGACAGCCACATCACAAAGAAAAAACACAAGAAAAAGGTGAGAAACGAAAACACATCAACAATATGAGACAAACACACACAAAGAAAAACACAAGAAAAAGGTGAGAAACGAAAACACATCAACAATATGAGACAAACACACACAAAGAAAAACACAGAAAGGTGAGAAACGAAAAACATCAAATAAGGGAGAAACGAAAACACATCAACAATATGAGACAAACACACACAAAGAAAAACACAAGAGAAAAGGAAAAAATGGAAAACACATCAACAATATGAGAAAAGAGAGAAACAGAGAGAGATGTTAGTTAAGATCCTCAAACTTAAAAATCAGTCTTACCTTTTGATTTTCAGATGTGCAGGGTTTTAAGCACATTCACTAAGCTCTTTTTGTCTCATTTAATCCATACTTCTGCTCTGCATTGCAAAGCGTACACCCTGTGCTGCATCGACACATGCCAGTACAATTCAGCTTCTCACACCACTGCTGGTGCAGAGTACTGTCAGCATCTTTTTCATTCTTCCATTCCCATCTCCATTCATTCTTTGCAGTCGCATCAATCAGAGCTGCAGCAAGCCGATTACCAATGGCTGTACATAAAATGAACAGTGCCAAGCTGTACTCTTGAATGGCCTTCTACTAGGTCCTGGACCTTTACAGCAGCTGAGCTAGGGCCGAACTTTTGGCACTGGTTTCTAGTTTTGGTTCTCAGTGCAAAGGCGAACATTTTAGGAGGCTCCAGCATCTGGACTAAAATCTCAAAAAAATGATTTTGTCACCAAATGGAAGACATTTCACCCATAATTTTGTGTTGAACAAACACAAAAAAAAAACAAACAAAAAAACCCAATGAAATCTGACATCTGAAAGACAAAGGACAGAATTCCAAAGTATATCAACTCTCTCCCTGATGTGCGCTCGTGCACATTTCTATCTTCCTGGTCAATTTGCCAGCATTCCTATCCACCCCCCCCCCCCCCCCACCCCCTTCCTTCATCCCCCCAAAGTCTCCATTTTCAATCCTTGAGGCTCTTTACGTGGTCTACTCTGACTGCTTGGAAAGTGGTTTACACTCGGTCAAGGACACTAACTGTTCATTCTGCAATGTCAATGACCATGGGGACATCTCTTTTTCTGATCCGGTCTGGACGGGGCATTGGGGCTTTCAATTAGAACAGTGTCCCTACTTTCTAGAAATTCTATGAATCAAAATTCCCCTGTTTAAACCCCTTTCTTTCTTTCTTTTTGCTTTGCTTTCTGTCCTCTTCTTTCTCACCGTCTCCCTGGGCCATTCGCCTGTACGTTTTCCACAAAGTCCCCATTTCTGATCTCTGAGATTCTTTCTGTACTGTTCTACCTTAACAATCATGCAGCTTTTTTTTTTTTCCCTAGTGCTGCGCTGCATACCAGCTGTCTATTCATCTCTTTGTTCAAGATGTATGTCTGATCAATTTTTGTCAGGGTTTCTTCTTCCACGGGAAGTTAAGCCATGGTTTCAGTTTCAGAGTAGTCACTGTACTGTGGAGTAATCCCTAAACACTGTGTCACATATGACAAAGCCACACCGCCCCCACAAAGTGAACTTTAGCAGATGTCTGACCTACACAGTTATCAAACATATGATCAGGCCTTATGTGCCCGCCTACCGTGGTCTGTGACATGGCCAGTATGTGTGTGTGTGTTGTGTGTGAGAGAAAGCGTGTGTGTGTGTGCGTGTGTGTGTGTGTGTGAATGTGTGAGTAAATGTGTTGTGTGTGTTTTGTGTGTGTGTGTGTGTGTAAATGTATGAGTAAGTGTGTGTGTGTCTGTGTGATGTGTGTGTGTGTGTGTGCTCCTTCCACAGTAAATGCATGCATGCATGACTGAGCGCAAGCAAACCAGTGTGCAGGTTTATTTGTAGATGCACCTTCATGTGAACATATGCACATGCAAGAGAGAGAGAAAGAGACAGAGTGAGTGAGTGAGTGAGTGTGTGTGTGTGTGTGTGTGTGTGTGTGTGTGTGTGTGTGTGTGTGTGTGTGTGTGTGTGTGTGTGTACGTGCATCCATGTGCATAACCGTGTATGGGCACACACATACTTTTATCTCCATCAACAAATGTCAGGTGAGCAAAGCAACCAATCAGAATAGTTGGCAGTTCTAGCACTCTTTATTTGTTTCATGGATCACGACTTCACTCTCTTTTACTTTTAAGCTGACGTTTTAGTATGCCATTTCTTTTCACAGGCTATGGCTGTACCTTACCTGCAAATATACTTTGAATATATGTGGCAAATTTTTGGTGGAGTGGAGCATTAACAGGAAACTGGCTACAACATTACAAGTGAATACATCACAGACTTCCTCTGTTTGTGGGTATATTTTTGGTGGCAAGAAGCATTAAAGAGAAACTGGCAGGAACATAGCCATCAAACACTCATAACACTTTCATCAGGTATATTTTTGATAGGATAGACTAGTGTACAAAATGCACCGGAACTCTGTGTACACACACGTCCATACACATTATTACAATCATACAAAACTGTCTTCACCATGGAGAAAGGCCTGGGGCGACTCACTTTTTCCTGACATTTTCCATCATCTGCAAGGAGAACAGGATGTCCTCGGACACATAGTAGTCATCCTCTAGCAGTAACAGGTGACCCTCGTAGCCTTCCAACAGCTTCACTTCTTCAAACACAAACCGCAACTGCAGAAGGCACAAAAAGAAGAAAGCATACTTTAATCATTTCCCAACAATAACGCGGGAATTTTCTCACCATACCTGCTCTCACTTTTAGGCTGTAGAATGTGTGATGAGCTTTAAACGAACAGAAAAAGAACAACTGCGGTGTGTTCTATCCACTCAATACTCTCTGCTCAAATTTCCTGACCAACAACACTGCAGGTGCCTGCATCTCTCAAGGCTAGCTGATGCCAGGATAACCTAAGAAATGAAACGCAGAATACAGCCTTGTCATACAGCCTCAGAGCAAAGCAGCACTCCACAATTTCATTGTTATTTTCCTCATCAATTATCATAACAATAAATGTTTCAAATGCATTGCTGTGGTCCTTCTTCTCATGGTGACGTCCATTTTGATTTCCCTTCCACATCGTTCTCCTGTAGAAGTTTTTAGTGTCAGGATCTTCAGTGTCAAAGGATGGACTTACCGGCACCCTTGGAAAGGGTACATTTCCTCATACTGACTATGCAATGAAGAATTATTGGAAGGGGGCTTTGTATGTGGTGCCCTGTTTATGTATATATGTCAGATGAGAAGAGGCATCACTAACCCCCTGACTCAGCAGCAGAGGACTTCTGGCATGGAAGATGAGGCCACAACACCTACATTATAACAATAATCTGATGATAACAATGAACGCACTCCTATGCTACTCTAGTGATATCAAATTTCAGGTTCAGATGGCCATGCTGCATAAGCTTAATATGAAAACGTAGGTGGATATGACTGTGTGTGTGAGTGGGTGTGTGTGGTGTGTATATATGCATTTCTGTGTTTGTTTTAATATATTCATCTATCATCAGGATAAAATCAGTAGTAATGTGCAAATATGAATGCAGAACAATAATCAATAACTGCATTGTCTGAAGCAAACATAAAACTCCCATTATCTTTATAATAACATAATTATAAATCCATCTTCTGCAATAATCTCCCCCCACCCAACCTCTTTCTTTCTCTTTACAACAAAAGCTTCACATCATGTCAGACAGACAACAGAAAGACAGATTGAAAAAGGAGTGTCCATTCAATATGCACTTATTGGCTCTCTGACATACAAAAGAATATACTGAGAGAAAAAGACAGAGAGAGAGCCATGGTCAATAAACATCACTACTGGTCCTCTTGCAGTCATTACAAACACCTCTCTAACAGGAACACGCACACGCACACACGCACACGCATACACACACCTCTAACACACACACACACACACACACACACACACACACACACACACACACACACACACACACACACAGATTTAGGTAAAGAAAAGTAACCTGTCTTTATTGGGCCTGTGCAAATGATGGGCAAGGTTGAAAAAAAATGTCTTTACACTGGGCATACTGCCCAGCTTAAGAGAAAGACAACTATTCCAAAATCCACAATGAAGTGCTGTTTCAAGATCTGCACTCTAACTGCCCAGCCAAAGAGAAACACTCCTGCATTGAATTCTACAGCTAAGTGCTATTTAAGTTCTGAACTCTTACTGCTTAAGCAAAGAAAAACACTCCTACACATGAATGTACATTCACATGATATTTTAGAGTCTGAACTCTTAACTGCCTAGCCAGAGAGAAACGCTTACACCAGAATCAACATTCAAGTGCTATTTCACATCTTCACTCTAAGTGTTCAGCCAAAGAGAAACACTCCAACACTTCATTCAAGTGCTATTTCACATCTAAACTCTTGAGTGTTCAGCCAAAGAGAAGCACTCCAACACTTCATTCAAGTGCTATTTCACATCTAAACTCTGAGTGTTCAGCCAAAGAGAAACACTCCAACACTTCATTCAAGTGCTATTTCACATCTAAACTCTGAGTGCTCAGCCACAGAGAAACACCCCTACACTAGAATCTACATTTATCTGCTATTTTAAGGTTGTAGGTTGAATCTATCAACAAAACAGAAACAATCCTATTCTAGAATCTACATGTAAACGCTATTTTTAGGTCTGAATTATTAGCCAAAGAGAAGCATCCTACACTAAAATCATTTACGTGCTCTCTGAAAACTTAAGCATCCATCATGGCAACCCTACAACCAACTTCTAAAGATGGAAAAAAATCAAAAAGTGTAAATGACAGGCTAACTGAAAGGCTGTATTTAATGACAGTTAGCAATAATTCTTTGACTTGGAAACGTCTGCTCCATTAAGTTCTTTTCACTATGGACTTCTAACAAACTGGCTGCATTTATAAGCAATGGGTCTGGTCTTTTTTGCTTTTCTCTCCCACAGTTTCTCTCATCACTGTCAGCTGTAATCCCCCATCCATAAGCAGCAGTTTCACAGATTTACCTGTCTTTAACATGGTCTTCAAGTCTTTCCAAGCCAACAAATCCTTACATCAACTATGACCCCTCTGCTTCAAAATGTGCTATCGGGACAACAACAACAAAAAAAAACAACCTTAAATAAACAGTATCACATGCAATCAGCATGCCAGAAAATCAGCTAAAAATGCTAAGTGCTTCTGATCACAAGACTGAACAACAAACCAACAGAAATCTAGACATGCCCCTACCTATCTAGTGTGCTACAATGTAAAAAGACCTGTGTAAGCAAGCAATGGGTCCTTTACCTTCCATATCCAATGATGTTTAGTCTGGCAATACTTGGCCTCCCTGTAGTGACCATATTTGTCTGGGTACTCCGCATTGTTACACTTTTTTAACATCGCCCTGAAAACATCCATCACACAGAAGTTTACACCACAGACCTCTAGGGAGGTATTTTGGTACACTAACCACTTGGACATCACCTACAATTCACAAATCATTCATCTACTGCCTCTAGAGTATATCATCTCTTTCTTGTGCAACTAGTTTTCACTAAACTCCCCAAGCCTTTCTAGGGCAAGGCACAATGTGTGTCGATCTCTTGATCATGATCCTAAAACTAGCAATACTTTCATGTGATGCATCTGCGGGCAAATGCACGCTCAGCAGGTTGTAAACAGGGTCAAAATGGGGCCTGTTAAGCAAGATCTGCAAAGCTCCCATGATTTTCCTTTAGAATGAGGTGGAATGTTAAGCAGCCTGCCCTACATCTATTCACCATTACTCAGCATCACTCACAGTCACACCACAGGATGCCTACCACCACAGACTGTGCTATGTAAGGAGGAAATGTCTGGAACAACACTCATTTCACTTCACCAAGGCCCTGACAGGCCACTGAAGGCCATGACCAAGCACTGAAAGAGCCTGTGAGGACAAATGCTAGCAGGTTATACAAGCAGACAATATTTTTCCAAGTCTATTTCAGGACAGAACAAGAAACAACACCTGTGCCTAGGTTTCAATTCCATGTCTTCCGCACTCTCATATGGACCACAAAGTAATGCCAGCTCAGGTAAACATTTGTGGACTCATTTACTCCTGCGGAATGTTGTTTGGGCCCAAATGGACATCCTTCTCAGCCTATACCAAAACAATGTTTGTACAAAGCATGCATGTTTACACGAACTAGTTCATCTTCATTAATATGTGCACTAAACTGGTATGAAATGAGAAGTATTTTACAAAGAACTTCTTTCCTCACAGACATGCTAAATTTGACCAAGAACTTATATGATGAGCGTTTTTTGTTGTTGTTTGTTTTGTTTTGTTATTCATGTTTACATTCTAAGGCAGTGTCATTCAAAGAATGAAATCATGTTTCAGTTCGTGGAAAAATTAACAGTGCAAAGGTGCATAACATTTGATGAAATTTAAGTATGTTCATATAAAATCATTTTGCAATGTCCAGATGAAATTGTTGGTGTCTCTGTACACTAGTTTTTGAAATAGCAAAGTTCGAATGAAGTACACATTCCATTCATGCAGATCAGCCACAACTGATCAGGCAGGAGGGGCTGGCCAAGCTGTAAACTCGAAGGGTGGTCTGCCTGACCAAACACAAACCGCTAGTTTGAGTTCCTTTCCATCAAAGCAACCTTAAAAGAAACACACACATGATATAGGACTAATAAAAATCATTGCATTTCTTCTACATCAAACTTCAGATGGAATATATGCATTACAGTGGAACCTCTCCATAACAACTTCCTCAAATTCTTTAAAACTGGGTCCTTAGACAGATGGTGCCTTTATTGACATACTCCTCTAGCACAGATAAAGACAAAAATGCCTCAGAAACTAGAAAGATGAAGGGAAGGAAGGAGGAATCTTTATTCTTAGGGTCTTTAGAATGTGGTTTCACTGCTTTGGCTCTGACAGCTGCTTTGATTATCTTGACAGCATGATGCCGAGGTTTAAATTTCAGCATCCCGCTGAACTGCAATTTACCAATGTCTGGTTACATGATGCAGCTTGCCCAACATCCATTCAATAGTACTGTGCATCATTCTCAGAATGCATTTCTTTTCATGCACACTGAAGCTTTACTATCACAGAAACCACACAGGCCACATAACTAAACCCAGTTCCCTTGCAATAAGAGTAAAACAGTACAGCTTTCTCTCTGACAGAGTTGCTCTAAGCCAGGTCAGAGGTCAGACTTTTCCAAAACAAGATGGCAGAACAGAGCCAATTCTTCTTTCAAGAGGTGATCAAATTTGTGATAGGTGAGGGATCCAACATTAATCATATTTAGATGACTAATCCCTCTGATGAAAAAAGCAATCTTATTCTTCGCAGTGTGCTAGCTGAAAGATCACACAAACATTCTTGGGTTGGTGCATATGCTTTCCCATTTTTTTCACATTTTAGGATGCTTAGAGACATCATAATTGAAAAAAACAAACAAACAAACAAACACCACACACAATGAGTAATTTACGAATACCACTATGTAAAATATGTATGAACATTGAAAAAGAAAACATAATTAAGTTCATATTCAAGTTTAGCTTGACCAAATTATGTACACAAAAATAACAAACATTTTTAACATGTTGCCTTCAACAATGTCATAAATAAACAAATAAAGATAAATCACCGGGATAAATTTACAGCATACATCTCACTGCTGTTACCATGTAACTAGAATAATTGAAAAGATTTCAGATAACTAGAAGTCTGCCTCCTCTCCATGCAATAAAAGAAGCGTCCTTACTGATCTTTCTTGATGTCCCTGGGGCAGTCGTTGGGATCTTCTCCAGGAAATCGGTTGTGGTATATTTGTTGGGAATGAGGAAAAAAGATCTGAAGGACCTGCAACAAATGCAAGTACAATGTAAATAAGAACAAAAAAAAAAAAAAAAAAAAGAAGATGAAAAGTCGAGATAAAATCAATCACCAAGCAGTGCTGCACGAACCATCTTACTTGTATGTTACTATAAATAGTCTGATGTCAAACAGTTTGGGTGAAAAATCCATACCACCAAACGGAGAACCATCTCAAACGGAGCTCTACGGATGACATTTCAACCATAGCTGTATACAAAAAGAAATTTCTTGTGGCAAAAGACGTGGGTATGACAAAGAGTCAGGTCTGGTTATTTACAGTCCAGCTGACCACAGGATTTCCACACCGGGTCTGCCAGCCATGGGGTCAGACATAATCCCAGACCCTGTGTGGATGTTTGCTGTTCGAGTTACTTCCCATTTGATGAGAAAGAATTTTCCTGAAAACTGGTGCACTTTGGAAACTTCTCTGCTCTCAGCAGTTTCTGCACTCTTAAGTGTCTTCGGTGAAAGCTGAAGGTTTTGAGTTTTATAACGCCATGCTATATTCAGGTTTAGGAGAGAGAGAGGACAACAACAAACAAAAAAAAAAGGGGAGAATGAAGACTGGACTGAGGATGGATTATTAGAGTCTCTTTTCCTTCAAATTCTTAAACTCCCTTCATCACAGAATCCAATACTTAAAAAAAAATGTTATTCCAGGGATGCTTTCGCTCTATCTGTCTTATAGTAAAGGATAAAAACTGAAGATTTTGCCCAGCCCATTTTTCAACTCTTTCTTTACGCCTTACTTCCCACATCAATTTGCAAGTCCCTTTCACAACACAATCAAGCTTTGACATAGCTGCCAAGCTTTGACATAGCTGCCAACCTTCTGGAGTCAAAACTCTGGAACCAGGGGATGAAGAGGGTGATGGAGTGAAAAAGAGGCAGTTCCGCTTTTGACTTGGAGCACTTTTAACCCCTTCATGTTTCAGATGACTAATGTGGAGTTCATACAGGAAATGCATTTTCCATACTTGTAATTACCAACATCCACATGTATAACATTATTTGGGCTTTACTCTGCATTACCTTATCATCCCTATTCTAAACTAATCCTTCAAACGCACAAGTTTAAACAGAACTTTGAAATTCTGGAGTTTCCCCCTAAATTCAGGATTTCTGGAATCCTTCTTAATTAGGGAAATTCCTGAAAATTTTGTGAGGATTAACGGCTATGGTCTTTGGGGTCAAGAACAACATAATCACCCTATTATACAGAATATCCACTTAACTAGTTACAAAGCAAAATAAACTATCTCAGTTAGTTTCAAAGTGAGGTGACTATGAGCAGAAATTGAAAGAAACTTAAAATAAAAATTACTATACTGCAGAACAAAAAACAAACAAACAAATTACACTACAAACAAGACACGTTTCAACCTCTTTGGTCTTCTTCAAACCAGCCAAACAACATTCAAGACAACGAAAGCAAAGAACAGACAGTCCCTTATCTCAAAATGGGCGCAAAACGGATGTTGTTTGTCTAGCCTGAAGGAGACTAAAGAGGTCAAAATGCAATGTGTTTGTCTTGTGATTCAGTTGTTTCTTCCATTCGGCAGCATAGTATTTGTTTTTAAGTTTTAAATTTCTCAGTTAAAGTCTCCAGTATTTTCAAGTAACAACAGCGCACAAGCACAATTATGAGAACTCCATGAATTCGACAGCCCATAAACTACAACTTGCTGATGTCTCAGAAAGTTAGTTAGCAAGGGAAAGAAAGAAAGAAAAAAAGAAAAAAAAGATCCCCCAGCTAAAAATTTTCTTTCTGTACAGTGGCACCAGTACTGTCATTAAAAAAAAACAACGGAATTATGGTTTCTGACATACCCATGTGCACCTAACACACACACACATACACACACACGTGGAAAACAAGAATAACTTATATTCCTATCTCATGGGAGGGATGTAAAGGGGGCTGGGGTGCGGACGGGGGTGGGATAGTGTGAAATTTACAGATTCAGATCAATAACGTTAGACTATTGTTCTTTCCTCGTGAACATGCCAGCCCAGTGTATGACAGACAAAGTGCTATGGTCATGACGGGCTCTCCCTCAGTTTGGATTTGTTTAGCCAGTGATTTTTTCCCCCTTTTCTTCAAGTTAGTCAACAGCTTGCATAAGGCTCCCCCACACCACCCCCATCCCTTGTTGTGTCAATACACATTTCTCCCTCTCCTAGAGCCATAAACATGTACCTCTTTGTCCAATAAGCATGGCAAGAGAACACATGTTTACTACATAGGGTGTACAATTCCTCTGAACCAGGAAACACAGGATTGTTTTGTTTTGTTTGTGTTTTTGGCCTGCACTGAGCAATGGCCTGAACAGCAGAGTGAATCAGTAAAAATGAAGTGTTTGACATGAGTGTGTGCGTTTTCAAAGATAAGCTGTGTGTAGGGTATTTTCATAGATAAGCCTTTCATAGATAAGATGATTGCAGTATTTATACATAAGCCTTTATGGCGTTTTCAATAGATAAGCCTTTAAGTGTGTTTTCACAGATAAGTCTTTAGTAAAATGTTTACATAGGAAAGCGTTTTAATCTATAGTGTTCCCATCGGCAAGATTTTGTAGCATGTTTTCATATGTAAGTCTTTTATACAAGCCTTTATGATGTGTTTTTACAGATAACTTTTTTGTAGTATATTTCACAGACAAGCCCTTTATAGTGTGTTTTCAAAGATAAGCCTTATGCAGTCTGTTCTCAAAGATGAGCCTTTTGTAGTGCGTTTTCGTAGATAAGCCTTCTGTAAAACTTGAATAAGATAACTCAAAAATCTCTGC
This sequence comes from Conus canariensis, assembly GCA_033310375.1. Taxonomy (NCBI): domain Eukaryota; kingdom Metazoa; phylum Mollusca; class Gastropoda; order Neogastropoda; family Conidae; genus Conus; species Conus canariensis. Next base: position 43,753,108 of record CM065718.1, on the reverse strand, counting down.
CATATAGATCAATCTGCCAACAAATATGTGTCCTGACAATGGGCAGGCCACATGAGAGTAGCCAATGATATAGATGTGTCACCCACCCTCCAGTTCATGCATTAGAAAGGATTTAGCATTAACATTTACACCACAACGGCAACCAACCCCTCTCTGAGCTTGGCAGCGGAATTCTGAACTTGCTGGAAAAGTCGGATCTAGTTGCAAAGTGAGGCGACTGCAGGTGGAAATCTAAACAAACTTGGAATGTTAGTGATAATGCACTGCCAAAAAACATAGACAAACGAATCACAAGACAAAACACAACATGTTTCAACCTCTTGGGTCTTCTTCAGGCAAGATACAAAACATTAAGGACAACGAAAATGGATGACACTCAGGACAACGAAAATGGACGAGCAATCACTTATCTTTACCCAATTTGGCGCAAGATAGGTGTCGATTCAACGCCTATCTTGTGCCGAATCGGATAAAGATAAGTGATTGCTAGTTCATTTTCGTTGTACTGAGTGTTTTGTATCTTGCCTGAAGAAGACCTAAGAGGTTGACGCACGTCGTGTTTTGTCTTGTGATTCGTTTGTCTACGGTTTTTGGTGGTGCATTAATATTAACATTTTAAACTTGCTGGAAAAGTCATGTGGATGGCCAGTGAGACGTGAACTACAACATCTAGTCCACAAAGAATGCAGACCCTGTCTTGGTTGCATTTATCATGTGGTACTATAATTAAGATGTGAACAACCCAGCTTGCTATGAAAGGTACTCCCCACCCAAACCCCTCCAGCCCATCCCTATCGAACCATCTGTGCACCACTCAAAAACTTCTTTGGAAAGGGGAACTGTCCACGATACCTCAAAAAAAAAAAAAAAAAAACCTAACAAAACAAACAAACAAAAAAAGACACCTCTGTCTTGGACAAAGTAGTCCACTCTTGCTTCTTCTCAGGTACTTTGTTCATCCATCCATACAGGCTGCCCTCTTCTTTTTTGTGTGTGTAAAACTGTGACTTTTTTCTTTTCAATAGGATGAGTACTCTGTATTCTACTGTAACTTGTCTGTACTAAATTCTCATTTACCTAAGTTCATCAGTGTTCCAATTATGCATGTATCCGCTGGAGAACAACTGACTCGAAACATCTCTGAAAATGTTTGGGGTCCAGAAGCCGCCTTGGCCCCAATGGTGTTCCAGAGTCAAGACCCAGGTGGACAAAGCACCCCCACCAAAATGGAATACACGCAGTTTTGAAGACCTTTTCATAGTCTGTCATGATATGAAGATTACTATGCTGAATGCAAAGAAACCAAAAGAAAATAAACCACACACACACACACACCACACACACACACACACACACACAGGCATACACACTTAAATTCATTACACACAGACAAACAAACAAAATGGCGTTTGTCTCAGCAGTCATGCTTTATACAAGCTGGTCATGAAAGAGCCATATCCATTATTATGGACATAACTATTGTGCCTCTCATTTCTAGTTGTTTACAACCAAGCTGTGCACAGGAGTTATTACATATCACTTACCAGGGCTGTCAAAAAATGTGAAAACAAAATATATATATATATGTTTGTTAAAAACAAAACAAACAACAACAACAACAAAAAAAACAATCAAGAAATCAAGTCTGCTCTGATTGCAGTCGCATGCCCATGAAGTATCAACATGTTTCTTACAGAGCACGTGTTCAAACAGCGCTATTAAAAATTATGATCACCATGGTTCAGCTCGTTTTAAGAAAGCAACTAAGTCGAAGCTGTTCCCTTCAAGTCTTTTCAGTCCACTCCCATCTCCAACAGCTGACAATTTTGCTTTCCTCTGCCTAAAAAGTTTTGCCTTGATTTACGATTCATGACATGCAAGACAATGTATTTCCCTCCAAAATGATGAAGCCTTTGCATGACGGATGCACAATCAGGAAGAAAAAAAAATCTGAACAAACTGCATTCATTTACAAATTTGTCTGCTACTCAAGTGCTCTGACAAAACATGCGCCCTAGTATACTTTAACAGTTGCAGGAAGCATTGCCTTGAATGTATAATCATGGAAGCCTGGACTGGAAGAACAGGATACATGGTGATTAATTAAGCAATTCGCAATTTTCTTCCTTTTTTTTCAGCAGACTTTTCTTTTCACTAGATGTTTGTTTTTCCTGCCTCTGAAAGTCAGGGGTTTTCTTAGAAATTCTCGGATCTGAGGAGAGTTCTCCAGCATGACATATAAGTATACCTGACCTACAGAATCCAATTTCAACACACTGAGCCATAAATCTGTTCATCATTCTTACATACAGGTTTCATCTAACACATCTCGTTTTGTAACATATGCCCATTGCCTGAAGTATCCTCTCAACAACAAGAGAGCCATTTGTCATAAATCAAATGAAAAAATGTTGATACAATGCAATTAACAACACAACTTTTAAAACTTTCCAGCAAAAATGGTATATCCTAAGGCCTTCAGCTTGTGGCCCTCAAAAATATGACATGACCCCCCCCCCCCCCCCCCCCCCCCAACATTTTGGACAGAAGATCATGATCCTTTAAATCTTATGTCCATTCACCTCTGTCACACCTTATATTTCTCTGAATTTCTGCTTTCAAGACACAGAGTACTACTTTTTTGTGCAATCAAAATCTACTTTACCTATGGATAATAAAAACTCACAAAAAACAGAGAGCATATCTTCTGTTACATTTGAAACCAATTTCTGGTAGAAACTGAAAGCGATTTCAGAGAATGAAGATAAGGAAATGAATCAACAGAGATTCCAAATGAATTTCTTTCTCCTTCTTCTTCTTTTTTTTTTTGAAGATGATCAATGATGCAAACAAATGATTACAAGATGCAAAGGAACTTTGAGTTTGATTTGATGATGTAAGAGACAGCCCCAGCTGAGTTCTGTAAGCACTTCCTTACAGAATAAGTCTTTTCTATGAAACGATGTGGGATTTGACATGGCACTTCACGGTGAGCTGGCCTGTAAGAAACAACAGAGCTAAGAAGCAGATAATTTGCTTTGTTTTGGCAGCAGATGATTAGCTTATTAGTCGGAAGACAAACTTAATGGTTGCTATAACACATAATATTACAAGCAACAGCAAGAAAATCGTAAATCACACTAAAATACTGTACAAAGGAAAACATATTTGTTTTTCTTATTATATGAATCCTGTTTCAAGTATCAAAAAAGCGATGTGAAGTAAACACAATTTAGTGAACAGCGTGTGTGCATGCATTTTCTAACAAACAAGATACGAATAATAGGAATACTTCAGCCACTAAGATTGTGTCAAAAGGAATACTTAACTATTTGAGAAAAAAAAAAGAGCAAAAGCTTTTGGTAAAAAACTGAGAATATACTGGTACTTGTTCTATTGTTCAAAGCTAGCAAGCTATGTTTTCCCTAAACAAATTTTAAATGAAATTAATAGCAAACCGCCAAGAAAACAGACAAACAAATCAAAAGACAAAACATGACGCATTTTGACCTCTTAGGCTTCTTTGGGCAAGATACAAAACACTCAGGACAACGAAAATGAACGAGCAATCACTTATCTTCAATCACTTCAGCACAAGATGGGTGTTGATTGGGCGTTGAAGTGATTGAAGGTAAGTGATTGCTTGTTCATTTTCGTTGTCCTGAGCGTTTTGTATCTTGCCCAAGAAGACCTAACAGGTTGAAACGCATCATGTTTTGTCTTGTGATTCCTTTGTCTGTTTTCTTGGCAGTTCGCAATTAATTACATTTAAAATTTGTTTAGATTTCTGCCTGCAGTCGCCTCACTTTGCAACTAGATCTAAGTTTCCCCTGCCTAAACCACTACACCACTTGTGAAGGACTTAGTGAGCCAAAGGCAATTTAACCCTACAGGCCAAATGTATCACACTCACTTGTGTTATCTCTTTCATTTAATTCTGTAACAGTATTATGCATTCGGTCTAGTTCCCAGCCACAGCCAAAAGTAATTATACTCAACATCACTGCCCTGAATGCAAAAGCATGCACATTTAAAGACTTGTGTGTTTTGCTTATGTCTATTTGAAGATTGGCACTAGCCACATCAGAATTTCTAACTTTTATGGAAAAGACAGTGGATATTTTCATCAATATATCACAAATCTGTCTCATCCAACAATGTGCAAAATGACTTGAACATACATTTATAATACCAGCAGAAGAACCAGTCACGGAGTACCAGCTGAGTGAGCATCTTGACCTGGAAACTTAACACCAGCACCCAAACACCAGGCTACTTCACTGGCAGCTTGAAACCATACAAAACTGATTAGGAAAAAAAAAAAAAAGTATGCAACGAAAGTCCAAGGTTAACATGAGAATCAAAATCCTACTGGCCTAGTTTGACAGAATGAAATGTTTTTCACAAATTAATCATCTACAGAAACACTATGTCACACAACAGGTTGTGTTTAAAAGATATTTTATACATGTTGGCTGAGAAAAATGTCTTCAGAAATATTAACAGGTTCTACACACATCTATTGCGTTTCTGAAAGCAGAAAATGTGTGTGTGGCTATGAGAAAACACTACAAAATGAGAATACTCCCCGCAACAAAGCTCTGGCAGGGAAAATGATCTTCACAAATTCCTCCACATTCAATACTCACAACTGTCTTGTGTTTGAATGTAGAACATTTGGGTGTGGTTACTTGAACATTTTACACTTCAGACCCATTGTAAGTGCTAAGTTTGTTGCATTTCCTTTTTTTTTTTTAGCAAAGAACATAGCTCACTGAAGACAATGACATACCATGACAATTTCCTTTGATCTTCCAGCATCAGAAACATAAGAGACACACGACAGGAAGAGAAATGTATGTGACAGCACAGCATTTAGAAAAAAAGAAAGTGCATGTGTGAGTGTGTACATGTACGTGTGTCTGTCAGAGAGACAGAGGACTGATGGCATACGATTTCTTTGTTTAAACTAACACCAATTGCTAAAGCTGTCTAAAACCACACACAAGCAGAAGCAATCATTTTAATATTTTTCCTCCCCTGAAAAGGTGACATTTGGTTGTGGTACATGCAACACCATCATCACAGCAATTCTGGGGCAAATCTAGCCTGCTATCATAATGATTATCCTCCCTTGCTGTAACCTTTCTCCTTCCTCCCTCCCTCCCTCCCTCCTCAAAGAAACAAATGGTAGGCATGGCTGAAAGTGTAACAATAATTTAGGACAGACTACAACACCAGAAACAGAAAAGAAAGGACATGAAATAAATAAACCAAACACACAAACTGATCTTAGCTTGCAAACATCTTCACATGGTACAGCATATGTCACCAAAAAACCCACAGATATCTAGACCAGCAAGTTTCGACTAAAGTTGACTACAACAGCCACTTCAAGATTTTTTGAATTTTCCCGTATTTTATATCACTGGTATCACTAACACCTTGTAATAGTTGTTTGTCTTCAAATTTTGACTATTATGTAAGTGAACAAGTGAAAGCGAGAGAGAGAGTGAGTAACAGAGTGACCGACTAGGTATTTGACTGATTAATTATTTGACTGATTGCAAGACAAATAATTGACTAACTGATTAATCCATAATTTCATAATGCTAACATTGGCGAACATTAGTAGCGTACTGCAGCTTTCAGTCAATGTCCTTAATTTTTATTTTATCTTTAAAGTTATGGTGATACAGAACTAACCAAACAAGATTTTCTGTTTGTTTTCCTCATGTTATTCCCAAACCTGAGACCAGCATCAAATCATGAGTTTTACTACAAATACCTGTCAACAGAATCAAAAGTTTTATGTTAATGACGATTCCCTGCAGAAATTCTAAATAATTGTATATCCTATTCATTAACTTTAAAAAACAAACATGGCTTTAATCTTCCACCCCCATCTTCTTCACAAGTCCCTTAACATAAAACGTTCTCCAAATCTATCAGCATAACAGCTTTTCGTTCAACACCTTGCCTGCTGAACCTCAATGACAGCAGATCTGTGTGTATAAAGTTTGTGTATTTAAAAGACTGGACTGAAGTGACATGAAGCTGTCATTGATGAAAGACCCCCACAACTTCTACAAAATGCACCTTTTCCAACAATTCTTTGCCCTCTTTCTACTCAACAATTGAAAAAAAAACAAAAACAACCAACAACGATATTTAACAAAGTTACTCACTGGGCAAAAGGCGATAGTGCGAACCAGTTCATTCATCTCCTTGGAGTAGACGTCGTGGGAGACTATCAACAACACGTTCTCAATCCCTCGCACCTGGCTCAACGAAGCGATAAGCAGTCGCAGGTGATCCACGCGATTGTGGGCCTGGATCACCATGACGATGCTCTCTGACCCCAGTGCCAACCCAAACTTGTCCAGGTTGTTGACGTACTGCTCCCTGTTGAGGCGCTCAATTTCCTTTTTAATTTCTTCTACATTGCTCGTGTTAAGTAAGCTTGGGCCCTTGAAGGATGACTGCAACAAGAATGGTGTAAAGGAGTTTTACTACACGGCCACAATGTGACTTTCCCTGGACAGACTGTCTATCAACAAATATGGCAGTATATAAAAGAAAAATAGATTGCCAAATCTAAAACTGTGACATAGGATGGCCACATGAACTATAATAATAAAAATAATAATGAATACTTATATAGCGCCTATTCTCGGCTAGAGACCAAGCTCTAAGCGCTTTACAATCAACACTCGTTTACACAACGGGCTGCCTACCTGGGTAGTGCCGACTGAAGAGCTGCCAGCTGGCGCTTCATTCAGTCGTTTCCCGTGTCATCCAGTCAGTATCGTTCAATATCGATCACTCATTTTCCTTACTTCCTTCATTCTTTCCATTTCTCACGCAGGGTGCATGCTATGTGTAACGTGTCATCCATACCAACGGCCAAACTGGCCTACTCTTCCGAAAGTTGGTGATGGGATTTTACGTGTGTGCAAGATGTTATGCGTGCGTTCACACACGGAACCTCGGTTTATAGTCTCATTCGAAGGACTGTATGGGAAATGGAGTCAGAACCAATGTTAACTCCGAGGGAAAAATCCCCCTGTACCAAAACGCCCCCGGCGGAGGTTCGAACCCACAACCCCAGGATCACCAAGATTACGAGTCCGGCGCTCTACCAACTGAGCTATTCCGGCTCCCCGGAACTATACAGTCTCAGCCGTATCGTCTCAAGATCCTTTTGTCACAATGTCTGATGTTTTCCCCTAAAAATACACATCTTATGATGCCTAGTTCCACTTGATGATAGGGGCAGTCTCGTAGAACAGGAAAATGGAGACAATATCACAACAGACCAGTCAAAACACTCACCGAGAATAAATTTACATAAATCTTCATTAGTATGGTTCGTAAAGAATTCATACACAAAGGGGTGAATACGCTAAATTAAAACATATTTTCAAAGCTGTAAATCAAAGTGCACTGGCATTAACTATATACCAGAACACTGGCAAGATGCAGTCCCATTCAATTAATATTATTATCATGGCCGCATATGTCTGTCGATCAAGACTGCATGGACTTTATAAGAACTTTTACATAGCCCAAGATTGTTCTTTGAGGGTCATAAAATTGGTATGAAATGCCAGAAATACAAAGCACAACACTGTATACACACTGAAACATTCCTACTACCAGCTCGCTAACAGTCACATAAATACAATAAACAACAACACAACTACAAAACCAATATTTATAAACGACATTTCCCATTGTTTCAGAATTGTTATCAAATCTGCATTGCTTTCATTACTTCCTGTACATTTTCCCGCATGTGCTTCATTTTTATCAAGAAAACAAGTACTGCTAATGGTGAAGACAGATTCATGGGTGAAACCTAGAAAACTTGATTTGACTGAAATAAGGCTGGGGTCCAGGGGCCGCCTAGGCCCCAGCAGGGTACAGGGGCCCAGGTTGGGGGATCCAGGGGGGTGAAGACCCCCGGCGAAATTGAATTCAAAAAAATTTTTAGGCCAATTTCGTTGGCTCTCCTGCACCAGAAAAAGCTTAATTGTAACATGATTTCTGCAGTAAAAAGCTTAACTGTAACAGACTTTGGTGAGTTACTGTTAGACTTTATGTTCCATTAATCCATTTAAATGGATAAAGATAATATTTATGGCTTATTGTACAAGCTCAGGAAAGTTAAAGCCTAAAAGTGTAGAAATAAACCAGAATATAAAAAGTCAAAAAGGGAAATTTTTCCCACCCAATCTGAACTGATCAAACATTCCAAAAATCATCAGTGATCAGCATGGCTTCGAAGTTTTTTTTTCCGTTCGCTCCGTAACCGATCGTTTTTGAGCAAACGATACAGAAAACGATACAGAAACACGTGCCGGCCACATTCATTTTCTTGCACCACTTACGATATTCATTGCTGTCGTCATCAGTTTCGTTTAGCCACTGCCATCTCCATTTGTTTCGAATTTGGCCCTCGATGCATGTTACTGGATCTCCTTTCAAAAAAGCCATGACTACTTAATTTCCGGAGCACCGTGCAAACTTTCATTGTCAGCAAAATGCGCCAATGTTAGCCTGTGAAGACACCGAAAATACAGAAACAGCTACTTCCGGTAAGAGATCGAAAACTTGGATCGAACACAAAATCGGAACCAATGAATCGTGATTAAAAAAAAAAAAATTGATGGAAGTTCCGTCAAGACTGGAAGTCTTTTTGACGGAAAAGTTTCACCCATGCAGATTGCATTTGGTACTTTTCAAAATCTTGTTACACAGGTGTAAGGCCTTGAAATGGAAAATCTCAAGAACCCTTCCATATGATCTCTGCAATATCAAAGCTGCTTTGGTTGCTCATAGTTTCTGACAAACTCTCCTTACCTGTGTGTGATTCGAATGGGAAGAAATGACGATCTTGGGATGGACCGGCAGGGCCGCACTGGCCACCCAGTCTGCCGCTCCCTCTTTCAGCTGGCCCTCTGGTGGCGGGGGATCTTTCTGCGGCGTCTGTCCAAGCTGCACATGCACGTCCTGAGGAGCAGGCATCCCTGGGAGCGCCGGGTAGTCATGAAAGCGCAGTGTGTTGTCCTCCGAGGAGTCCAGGATGATGTGGAAGTTGAGAAAGACAAACAGAGCCATGGAGACCACAAGCACGACCCGAAGAGCTCGCCGAGGATGCAAACGCATATTCACCATTCCCACCTCACACTCTCTCTTTCTTACCGGGTGTTGATATAGGAAAATGTCACTGCACGCTGCCGCATCGGGACAGATCACAACAGCATTCGTTGGTCAGTCCCAGGAAAACGTCCCCCACCAATGGTTCACACAGGTTAGCTGATTGAGAGGGAAAGAAAAAAAAAAAAAGCTTGAATCAAGTTTCCTGGTTAGTCTCATTCTATCTTTCTGTTTGTTGCAAAAAAGGAAGCATAAACACATCACAATCCCTCTACAAAAACCACTCCATTACTTCATGCACAAACAGTTCTTTGCAATCACAAGACTATCCTGTACACATGTAGTTCATCTGGTCACTTACTGTGCTTTGTATGCACTGAGGAACTTGGTTGTTGTGGTCACAGTTTGGTAAAAAAAAAACAACTTCCGACCAGTAAAAATCTGCCCCAACAGAAAACTACCAATGTTGTAAGCTCTGTTTCTCGATAATACCTAAAACCACAGAAGCCGCTTGGGCTTGCTGGTCATTACCATTCTTGCAGTAGCAGCAGCCCACAGAAATGACATCAGATCGTCATGTGTTCACCCTCCACAGATCCTGTACTTCTGCTTCCGTACTTAGACGACCTTCAGTAACGTCTATTCCGATTTAACACATCCACCACAACGCCTACTAATACTCACTGTCAACCACAGTTTAACACAGAGACAGACACCAAAATGATCTAGAGTCATCCCTGAAGTGGGCATCGTCACTGTGTCCCACAATGCCTACTAATACTCACTGTCAACCACAGTTTAACACAGAGACAGACACCAAAATGATCTAGAGTCATCCCTGAGATAGGCATCGTCACTGTGTCCCACAATGCCTACTAATACTCACTGTCAACCACAGTTTAACACAGAGACAGACATCAAAATGATCAAGAGTCATCCCTGAAATAGGCATCATCACTGTGTCCCACAATGCCTACTAATACTCACTGTCAACCACAGTTTAACACAGAGACAGACATCAAAATGATCTAGAGTCATCCCTGAAATAGGCATCATCACTGTGTCCCACAATGCCTACTAATACTCACTGTCAACCACAGTTTAACACAGAGACAGACACCAAAATGATCAAGAGTCATCCCTGAAATAGGCATCATCACTGTGTCCCACAATGCCTACTAATACTCACTGTCAACCACAGTTTAACACAGAGACAGACATCAAAATGATCAAGAGTCATCCCTGAAATAGGCATCATCACTGTGTCCCACAATGCCTACTAATACTCACTGTCAACCACAGTTTAACACAGAGACAGACATCAAAATGATCTAGAGTCATCCCTGAAATAGGCATCATCACTGTGTCCCACAATGCCTACTAATACTCACTGTCAACGACAGTTTAACACAGAGACAGACACCAAAATGATCAAGAGTCATCCCTGAAGCGGGCATCGTCACTGTGTCCCACAATGCCTACTAATACTGTCAACCATAGTTTAACACAGAGACAGACACCAAAATGATCAAGAGTCATCCCTGAAGTGGGCATCGTCACTGTGTCCCACAATGCCCACTAATACTCACTGTCAACCACAGTTTAACACAGAGACAGACACCAAAATGATCAAGAGTCATCCCTGAAATGGGCATCGTCACTGTGTCCCACAATGCCTACTAATACTCACTGTCAACCACAGTTTAACACAGAGACAGACACCAAAATGATCAAGAGTCATCCCTGAAGTGGGCATCGTCACTGTGTCCCACAATGCCTACTAATACTCACTGTCAACCACAGTTTAACACAGAGACAGACTCCAAAATGATCAAGAGTCATCCCTGAAATAGCCATCATCACTGTGTCCCACAATGCCTACTAATACTCACTGTCAACCACAGTTTAACACAGAGACAGACACCAAAATGATCAAGAGTCATCCCTGAAATAGGCATCATCACTGTGTCCCAAAGTCACGGTCCTCCATCAATCTTCCAACACTGCCCGACTCTTGTGTGCTATCATCCAAGGTATGGACATATAGCACGAATAAACAATGACGAGGCCAACATGACTGCAGGACATGAATCGTCACAGGCATGATCTGATCTGAGAAGAGGTTTTGTCCCTTTGTTCTTAATATGACCAATAAGGATGGGTGAAAGGGAGGGGGGGGAGGGGGGGGGCTCAGGACACAGACTGGGAGACCGGGGAAAAGAGTGGGATATATGACATTTCACCACAATAAGTGCAAAGATTGCCTCTGACAGGGAGTAGTTAACTCTAGATGCTGATTCCAGCAATATTCAGCCCAACTGTCCAATATCTGCACCATCTGGAAACCTCTGCTAAATTATCTGTTTTACTGCTCTTTTGTAATTCTAACCCATAACCCTCCCTCTCCCCCCCCCCCCCACCTCTCTCTCTCTCTATTATTTCCTTCTTTATTTTCTTTGCCCTTGGACCCAGTGACCTGTACATGTTTCCAGGATTTTTTCATTTCCTTTCTTTTTTTTTTTGGTGTGGAAAGCATAGTTGTTAGTAAAACATTCTGTCATTCTCAGATCTGGTTTTAGACCTTAACCAAAGTATTTAAAAGAGGCTGAAAACTTTAAAAAAAAAAAAAAAAAAAATTTGAATGTGAGTGTTGGCTGTCAATTTTAACTTTTTATTTTTAGATGTGCAGCGTTCTCAAGGCGCTGTTTTAATCTCATTTAATCCATACTTTCTCAGTGCATTGCAAAGCATACACTCTATGCGATATTAACACATGCCAGCTATTAGCTTCTCATACCACTGCTGGTGCAGAGTATCGTCACAATCATGTTGATGAGAGTCACCTTACCTCACTGCAGGTGTGTTTTAGCATGCCTATTATTGCCAATGATTGTACATAAAATGAACGGTGCCAAGCTAAAGTCTTCAATATGCCCATCACAATCTAAAATACACAGATGTGATTGCTTGTATGCCTGCACATATGCAAGTGTTTTGGAGAGACTGACAAAGAGAGAGAGTGAGGCAAAGAAAGTGAAAAGGCACTCACACACACACACACACACACTCTCTCTCTCTCTATACACACAGACAAACATATTAGAAACAGACAGGGAACAGAGACAGATAGAAAAGGAAAGGCAATCTTACACAGTGCAGAAATTCCTGGCTACAGATATTAACCACACCAGTATCCCCATCAACACTGATATACGTTCACAGCTTCACACTGATCTTAGACAGGCGTCTCTACAATCACCAACAGGCCTGGTGCCAATATTTGCTAATGACCTTTGATTTTCCAAGGGGGTGTGAACGCCAAAGCGCCTGCCAGTACTGCCAGTCTCAGTTCCTGAAACATAAAGACCCACACATCTTTTATTCATATGTGGCGCAGATGTGGCACGCGGACGTGTGCATGTGTGTGTGTGTGTGCGCAAGCGTGCTTGCGTGCATGTCACTTGTGTGAATGCCTATGGGTGCGCGGCGCATGTCTGCCAGCATACGTGTGTGGTGTGTGTGTGTGTGTGTGTGTGTTTGTGTGTGTGTGTGTGTGAGAGATTGTGAGTATGTGATTGTGCGCTCAAGTGAGCAGGTCCTACAAACTGAATGGGATTTTACACAGAAAATAAAATGTTTGGGGAGAAGGGTGTATTCACATTTCAAAATTCTACAGTTATTAAGAGGTGTCAATTTACAACTTCTAAAGGGAGGGAGGGGGAGGGTGGTGAGAGGGAAGATTATGATCAAATCCAAAGGAAAAATGTAAAAAAAAAAAAAAGAAAAAAAAAAAAAAAGGAAATTTTTTTTTAAAAAAGAAAGAAAACAATGTGCCAAGTGTGCAAGTGAAACATACATCATCATATGGCATGCTGCTTCCAACCAGCTAAATGCAAGGATGTCAGGTCCTCCCTAACTCAATGGTGGATGAATTTGCCATGACACAGTAATGGACTGAAGTTATCAAACTGAAAGCACTGTTTACCAATTCAACCATTCAACACTCTCTCTATCTCTCTCTCTCTCTCTCTCTCAATCATATCTATGTGTACCTTGCCTTCCTCCTTAAAGAAAAATCCAAGCCATAAAAAGCAACTATTGTAGGATTTAAATCGAAGACTGGCCAAGTCTTGATACTTGACACTTGATATGTTGGGTATTGGAGGCCTTTTTACAAGGCCTGTTCACCACTCCTGTTCAAAACTAGACTTGCGTGCGTGGCATGGCAAAAGCAGTCCAGTGATAACAGCTGGGGTCAAATTTACTTGGCAGACTTTCCCAATGGGCATCCAGTCTTCTTTTGAAAGCACTAATGCTCGGGACCGTCACCACATTATCTGGAAGACTGTTCCATGTGGATACCACTCTCTGCGCGAAGAAGCTGGAACACATGTTCAGTCTGCAATGTCTTTCTCTAGTTTTAGAGAGTTCCCTCTAGTGTCTCTACCTTGGTGGAGCTGGAGTTGCGGTCTGTCTGTGTCATATAAGCCCTGTACAAACTTAAAAGTGTCAATCATGTCGCCTCTGTTTCTGCGGTGTTCCAGGCTAGGCAGTTCTAGTGCTGCTAGGCGCTCTGGATATGAGTTTTCTTTCAGGGGGCCAATGAGTTTTGTTGCTCGCCTTTGAACAACCTCCAGGTCAGACCGATTTTGATGCCGGAAAACGTGAAACCTGTCCAATTTCGGTTTCAGGTCATCAAGAAACGTAACAGGAAAAAAGATAAAAGATACCACACTGTGGCACAGTAAGCTTCATATTGCTCAGCGGCGCCTGCTGAGATCCGACCTACATGCAGGACACCACTTCATTAACTTGCTAACAACACAGACTTTGACACCAACTCACAGCAGGCACCGCTGAGGACAGGAAACTCAAGCTGAGGTCAAAGGGCCAGAGAATTTAAGCCTTTTTGTTTACAAGAGAATGATGAAGAACCAAAGATGATGCCATGTACTCCAACAAAAAATGAAAAATCTAAGACAGACAAGCGCCTTATATTTTTCAAATGACTTTTTCACGCATCCGTAGCTGCAGTGTTGTTTGGATGACACAGAACTTGGTCTAAGTTAGTTAAATTCATGATGCTCTCTCTCTCTCTCTCTCTCTCTCTCTCTCTCTCTCTCTCTCTGTACTAATTCTCTTTTCTCCAGCCTTGTGTTTAATGGTTTCCTTCAAATACACTTTCATGTTTTATGGCACTGACAGTAAAGCGCATACAGTTTGCTTTAGTTTTAGTGTTTTTATTGCACCATGAAAATACCACATGTAGACATCTGCCGAAGAAAGGGGGCCCTGCATTTTTGCTTATTCATTTCTTCAAAACCATCGGGCTCTTCACCTTGCTGCCAGGTAAACTTCACCACACCATTCGTGCATCCACAAAGCCAAATGAAAGAGAGAGGAAGAAAAACCGCTCACAGATCTGGCTGTGATCAACCTGGAGGAAAAAAAAAAAAAAAAAAAAAAAAAAGCAAGCCAGGGAAACAAGGCAGCAGCTGGCTACACATTAGCTCAGAAAAGCACCTGTTTCCCTTTCTTGTTCAAATGCAACCCACAATGACCATGACAGCCACCATATTCACCACCCACCATCACTGCTCCACCACAGCCATGCTCTTAATCGTTTCTTTTTTTTGTCTTTTGGTCCCCCCCCCCCCCCCCCCCTCCCCTGTCCTATTCCCCTTGCATCTGGTTCACAAATAAAAGCAAAGAAACAAGACAGCTGGGCCGGTGACAGGTGTCCTGGAGGGATGAGAAAAAGTTTTTTCTTTTCTTTCCTCAACACAACTTTGAGCAGTGTTCTCTGAATAAAATCTTATGCCACTCCGCTTCCTTCCCTCTGCCTCCAAACAAAAAGAATATGTATTTCTAAATAATGGTCACTTCATGAACTAGTTTCCTGAACTAACAGAGGCTGTACATTCAATTTTGTTTCAAAATTCAGCTGCGGATCTGTGTGGTATTTCTGATCGACTGCTTTTTCACTTACATTCTCCTTGGTAGCCACTACATATTTATTCTAAAAAAGCTAGAATATTGGTGCTGTTCCAAGAATCTGGAAGAGTTCTGTAGTGATGCGTGTTCTGAAAGAAGGTAAAATAAAGACGTCAATAATCAGTAACTGAATGATGGCTTTAACATGTCATTTTGAGAAACTTCTTGTACAAAGGTGGAACAACAACAACAACAACAACAACAACAACAAACACACACACACACACACACACACACACACACACACACACACACACACACACACACACACACAATATCCTTTCAGTTCAACAGGCTGGTTTTAGGAGAGGACAAGCAGGCCATTTAGTAAACTTGTGAGTCAATTCAAGAGATACTTTTCCCGCAGAATAGCAGTACTGCCATTTTTGTTTTATTTTGGTTTTGTTTTGTTTTGTTTTTGGTCCAGAAAGTGTCTGATAGCGATGTAGTGAGTAGCCTTCTTTAACTGAGTGACTTGTTTAGTCTGGTAGCCATTTGTCTGACAGTGTTTGGCATGCCAGACAAATTTATAAAATAAAAGAAACTAGATTCTGTGGCAACGTTCTTTGCTGTATAAAATGCTCTTTAAAAAGTTACTCATCTTTCAGAAGCAGTAATAAGGGTTATTCCCCAAGGATCAATCACTGCCCCCGTTTTATCATCTTTTTTTTGCAATGTCAAAATCACCTACATGTTCCAGTATGAAGATAATACTGCAATATGGATAAATACTAGATTAACAACAACAAAAAATTCAAATAAAACTAAAGAATATTCGACCATGTGCAAAATTCATATCAAATAGAAATGAACAACCTGTCTGATTATATGAAAAAACAATGTCATAATCATCAGATAAAAACACATATTTAATATTCTTTAACAATAGCAAAAACATTCTTCCCTCACATTTTAGATGGTAATGTATTAAAAGATAATCAAATGGTGAAGTTTTTATGAGTATTTCTTTTTTTCCAAAGGAAGTTTCTAACGCTTAACAAAACAAGAAAACTACTCACTGCTCTTAATACTATTACTGTCAATCCAGGGAACAACTCTCTTACATTTGGCTCTTGCCCTAGTCTGATTGCTACAGCTGCTTCCCAGTTCTGTTCTTCAAACACATTCCCTCCGATAGCTCATTCTGTAGGATGTCCTTTCTGTTTTGGAGGCCATTGCTGGCCATAACCTAAAGCACCCTCAGCTGCTGAAATTGTTTGCACTGTATGCCTCTGATGGAAACAACATAGTTTTCGCTTGGGTCCCCAGTCATGCCAGCATTCAAGGCAACAAAGAGGTAGATCAACTTGCCAAGAATGCCACAAAGAGAGAGTTGAGCAGATTCTCTATCCTTCACACTGATCTGAAACTCAAAGGTCAGACTTATGTCAAACACCTCTGGCAACAGGAATGAACTGGCAGATGGATAACTGTCCAGGATGGGGGAAATCGTGATGGTATTGCTTAAGTGCACTAAGTTGATGTATTATTAATAAGTCAGGCTTAACACACCAAGGTTATCTTTGCACTCATACACGCATATGCACGCTCATGCGCCCTCCAAACATTCACCTCTCTCTGGGAATGGGATGTCACGCATTCGTTTCTCTCCTAATACGACTGAGCACAAGAAATACAATTTTTATGCTACTTATAATCAAACATGAAGAATCCAATTACACAAAATGGAATCATTAAAACATAAAAGATCAATACTTCCTAATCCCGGGTTATAATACAATGGCTTCTTACCTGGCCAGGTTTTCACACACACAACCACGCTTCCACACCACACCACAGTTCTTGAAAAAGTCTCTTTAAGTCTTCTTCAGCACTGCTTGATGGTGACGCCCTTGGTTGACTGGCTCCAGGTTTCAGGACTGGGTCTTCGTGGTCGTCTCTGGGATCTCGATGTAAAACTCTTCTTCTTCGTCTCCTTCACCCTCTGGGTTCAAACTCAGTTTGTCTCTCTTCATCCACCTCTGGGCTTTGAACTCAGTCTTTTCACTTCCAGCTTGTCTTTTACCCCAATACCTTGCTGTCTCTTCTGTCTCCCAGACCACGTTTCTCTCGACCCTACTCTGTCCTGCCACTCTCCTCTCCTCTCTCTCCTCTGTTCTTCTCTCTCTCTCGTGGTGTTATTCTCCTCTCTCGACACGTTGTTCTCCCTCAGTTTATATAGGGATGGACACAAAGGATTTCCCTTCCGGCCATGCCTTTGTCCATGCTGCTTCTCAAACACCTTGTTCACAAGTACCCTGAATTCCCCATTCGCTACATTCTTCCACACATCAGCATTTACACACATCCCTACCTAACTGATTAGCAAACAACCACTTGGCACCAGATGGACATCGAAATTTCCAGCTGACTTCGGGGGCCACGTACACAGTAATTATCCTGGAGAAAAGCTATGACAACACGTCCACGCGCATTCAACCATGACAATAGCAACCACACAGACCCCTCAGCAATACCATCTAAACGAGCCCAAGACTCCTGCTCTTCAATTACTGTTTACAAAAGCGACTTTAGCTGACTGAGTATTTAGCGCCCACTTGATGCACCGAGGTCCTAGTGGTTACATCCCTGTCCACTTTCGCTATCGGGAAGGTTCAAACTCGGGAGAGTCCTTACTACCTTAGGTGCCATCTGTCACCTGACCACTTCAACCTCCTTGGCACACTTTGACTGTATGCGTGGGGTGAAGGTGTACTGGTAATTGGTCTGTTATCTCTCTCTCTTCCACTCATGGCATTCCTTGCCTCTAAGCGCTTAAGGCCTTTTGTGAGAGGTTTGTTTCACTCCCTTGACAGCAACACTCTTCCAAATCTGTCCAAACCTTTAAGACTTTTTACCACATGCCACTGGCAGCCAAAAAGAATAATTTTTTGCCATTTGCACTCAGGCCACTTCTTTAACACTCACTCGTAACTTTTAAAAGGTGAGGAAGCTCCATGGTGTATTCCATAGGATGTACCCTCACTTTAAAACATGTTCTTGTAGGGTGGACTTGCATGTCAGACACATACAGCAGACTCCATGAAAATCTTAAACAGAGATGTCCCACCTGATGTGATTTTTGTTTCTGAAATAGATCAACATTTTCATCTGATGTAGGATTTTCCAGAAGACAGATTTTAACTTAACTCTGACATTTTTTTTTTCCCCAGAAAAACTGCTTTAATGAGATATGTGTGTGAGTGTGTGTGTGTGTGTGTGTGTGTGTGTGTGTGTGTGTGTGTGTGTGTGTGTGTGTGTACTATTTCCTCTCTCCCACTTTAAAAAAAAAATTCAACTTGAGATCGAGAATTGATTCTAAAGAGGGAATTTCCTGACAAGGCTATTTATGGTGGGCTGGGCCATACACAACATTATCTGTCTATCTATATAGCCTAACATGAGGACAAGAAGTACATTTCTCTGCACCTAATTCACTCTTAAAGAAGTTTGTTTTGTTTTGTCTTTTTTAGTTAGACAGTAAAGCAGTTAAACTAGGTCTAGGGGTCCCAGAACATGCAAATACAAATTAATGTTACAAGGAGGTAAATATATTACCTTGTACAAAGTCTCAGTGTGCAAAGAAGCCTAGATGTATTAAAATTTGTTGTCTGGAACCTCTTGGTAGAAAATTAAGTCGCTGATAAAATTTTCCTGGATTCCAAAGAGGATTTTCTGAACAGAGCAAAAAAAAACCCATCATGCATTCAGCCAATAAGAAGTTATGTCTCTGATCTCATGTCAAATGGTAACATTGTTGTAACACCTATTTCACAGATTTCTATGATATCTCAAATGCCTCCATGGGAGCACATCAATGGAAATTTCAATTATTTTATTCACAAAGAAAAACAAAAACACTTATAAACTAATAAATACTGTGAGAGAACATTTGGAAAAGAGTAATTTGTCATTCTAGACCAGTGCACACAAAAAATATTCTACCTTGGAAAAGAGTTTTCGATATATGGCAGAACTATACACTATGCTACTTATGGTTTTGTCCTTTTGTATGTAACACCCCAATGTCCTTCTTTTGTATTCTTCTTTGCGATTATTCTAAATCCGTTTTGCAGTCATTACAACACTGGGATTATAAAGCCAGAAAAGATTTATTCTGTGAAATAAAATACTTAATACATTGTGTAATACCTCAAGGTGAACTGTAGACTTTTTGGGGGGTTCTACCATATTGCATCTTAAAATGGAATGAAGTAGCAAAACAAGCAGAGAAGGGAAATAACAAAAGCAACCTAAACTAAACATTACAATTTTGAGCATAAAAAAAATAATTTGAGTATTGGACACATATATCTGGGAGAAAAATATTCTTGTGAAAAGTCCAATTCACCCCCAAGCTGTCTGTAACACTTAGCTCAAAAAAAGAAAAGAAAAAAAAAGCAAGCTGAACTTATATGGAACTCGCCATTTTTGTCATTAAGTTACGTTTATCTGTAAAGGATTTATTTCTGTGCATTACCTGTGACTGGACTAATTTCAACAAGGAGTTACAAGGAGAAAGGTCTGAATCTTGGTAACTATGAAAATACAAACCATGTTTTGTTCCATGCATTATTAGTATTGCAGCTGTTGCTGCTCAGACCACAGTTGCTAGATTATTATCAAGTTTTCAAAATCAATATTCTAGATCTGCATGATGGCTTATATATGTGTTCAAGAAAATTACTGTTTCACACCACTGTTACAGTCAGGTCACTAGTAAACCAGAAGACGGCTAGAAAACAATTGTGGAGGAAACATGACTGAGAGTTAATACCACACCACTGTTACAGTCTGGTCACTAGAAAACCAGAAGATGGCTAGAAAACAATTGTGGAGGAAACATGTCTGAAACTGAGAGTTGATACCACATCACTGTCACAGTCTGGTCACTAGTAAACCAGAAGATGGCTAGAAAACAATTGTGGAGGAAACATGTCTGAAACTGAACGAGTTGATACCACATCACTGTCACAGTCCGGTCTCTGGTACACCAGAAGATGGCTAGAAAACAACTGTAGGGAAATTTAGCTAAATGAGTTAATACCACACCTTTGAAAAACACATTATATCAGCAAAATAAAAATAAAAATAAAGCTTCAAAACACTCATGAGTGGCAGTATTTAGGTTTATCTTAGTCTTTACCAAGTCAAAGTTAAGACTGAGTATATCTTACAGTTAATTCACTAATGAACCAGAAGACGGTGAAAAAAAATTGTGGAGGAACCTTTTCTGGCTACTTATTTCTATATTTCCCTGATCTGGGTTGATTTTTCATAAAATTCACTGTATGACGACTAATTTCTCATCACGTTGAAGAAGTCAGTAGCCATATTATACACACAAAGTTGTATGTTTGTACGTAGCAGTGTTTGAAGGAAGAACCAGGAGGGAGGGAAAAGATGGGGGAGACAAGAGGAGGAGCGGGCATTGTTTTTCGTAACAAAACGCACCTAATTCAAAACAAATTGTTTCACTGAACAATTATCCACACGATCACAGTGTCATGGTGTGCATGCATCTGAATGTGTAAGGTAAGGAAAGGTAATGTTGCTTACAGCCCAGCCAACCACAAAGGGCCATATCAGGGCTGTCACCGTGCTGAAGTCAACTCACATGTCATTCATTCACACAACCCTTTAAAACACATCTTCTAAAAACACACCCGAAATTTTGTTAAAAATCCTTCCACTGTAAAATCTCAGATCAGATGAAAAATGTCAACCTCTTTCAGAAATTCAATGATCACATCAGGTGGAACATCTCTGAACAGGGTTTTCATCGAGTCTGCTGTAAAATGAATGTGTAGGTGTGCATGCCTGTGTATTTAAGTTAATGTGTGCATGCATAAGTTCAGGCTGATTTTTCATATGCGCCCACAATCTGATGACAGTGGTTAGCCCCTCACCCCACCCCATCCCTACAATCCATGTCTCATCCCCCTCCACTCTCTCACTCTTTTCATCTACCCCTCTCACTCCTACACGCACACACACACACACACACACACACACACAACAAAACATCTGCCCCTAAACCATCTACATCGATTCGTATTGATCCTGTGCATTCATGAATAAAACCACGCACAAAACCTTGGTCAAACAAGTACAAATCGATGTTTTCAACACACATACACAGAGTAATACACATATGCACAATAATACACACATAAATGACAATAACTATACAAAAACTGTAAAGCATCAAAACTTTCTCTGTACATAAATTTCATTTCATAGGAATGCACACATGTTTAAGTGGGAGTGCTCACAAGTTTAGGTATATGTGTGTGTGGGGGGGGGGGGGGGGAAGCTAAGACTACACGTAAGAGAGAGAGACAGAGAGAGAGAGGATATTAGAGAGAGAGAGAGAGAGAGAGAGAGAGAGAGAGAGAGAGAGAGAGAGAGATATTATCTTGATCTTGACTTCTGAATTACACTGAAAAAGTATAACACATAATGTACCAAACTATGCTTTATGCCTCGTTACCCCTCCTCCCCTCCCATCCATCCCTCCACCCCACACACTCCACCCCTACACACCCAAATGTCCCCCTGGATGGATGTGAACTGCTTTGAGCCTCCCCCCCTCCTTCCCCATGTCACAACTATGATGATAGATCCATTCGCAATATGCATGTGTTAAGCATGCACATCATTAATTCAGTAACATGGTAGAAAATGTTTCGACCAGTGAAAGCTTTTGCTTCCCCCCACCCCCATCCCCACCCCTCTGTATTTCAGCCTTAGGCTAGCAAAGGATGAATACACACAAGCATGGCAAAAAATATCATTATCCCATAGGAAATATCTACTCTAAAACTAAATGTAAAAGATTGATTTTACCCCTGTCATCTTGCCTTACTTGTTTTCTTTTGGTAAATATGCTCTTTCCACTTTTTTGTTTCCGTCTTTTTAGCCACTGACTTGCACTCTCTTTTTGTGTGCTCAGTAATGGACAAACTTACTAGAACACAGACATACACCTGAAAAGTGAATGAGGGGAATTGGGTAGGATGAGGGTCCAGAGAGAAAGAGTTTACAGTTGAGATTAAATAACCTTTCTTTTTATTATAGCCAATACAAAGAGGGGGGAAATGATTCAACAAGCTGCTCATATCTGAAAACACTGATTGTCATGCTACATTTTGTAACATTTCCTTGTCATGATCAGAATTTGAAATCTAAAAAAAAGTGAAGAAAAAAAAACACCCTACAAAGTCAGTCTCTCTCTCTTTTCCTCAACACACACACACACACACACACACACACACACACACACACACACACACAGAATTTCAGTTTCATCAAGGAGGTATCACTGTGTGCGGACTGGTCTATAAATCGTTTACCGTTTATCGTTTATTGTTCCCTGCCTCATTTCATTTCCGATTTTGGTCTATAAATGTTTCTAGACCACACTGCACATGATCACACAGCTGATGACTAAATGAGTTAATGACTGAGACGAGAAGTTTTAAGATGAAGATCTCATGGATATGAATTACAATTTGATAAATGTCTGACCTGCACATTAGCCCATCGTGCTGTAAGACTTTGGGTACCTAGCATTGTCTGTGCCACTGTTGTAACTGTCGGTTTGCATGAGTGTGCATGTGTGTATGTATATGTGTGTGCATGGGTGGGTGGGAACTGGCCCATGTGTATGTGCCTGTGTATTCAGTGTGTGCTTGCATGGTCTCTGTATGTGTGTGTATGTGTATGCCCATGTATGATCCGTGGACTTGTGTAAGCATACTCTTATATGCATGCTTGTGTGTGTACTTAGTATGTGTGCCTGTGGATATGGGTGTACACGCATGTGTGTGTTTGTGTGCGCATCTTTGTGCATGTGTGCATCTGAGTATGCACATTATATATGTAAGTAAGTAAGTACGTGCGTGTGCATATGTGTGCATGTGTGTGTGTGTGTGTGTGTGTGTGTGTGTGTGTGTGTGTGTGTAGTGTGTGTGTGTGTGTGTGCGTATGCACGATGTGTGTGTGCGCGTCTTTAATTATTTGTTGGCAACAGATGTTCAGAAGATGACATAGTTATTACTGATTCGCAAGAACAACAACAATGATGATGTGATGATGTAGAGTACCTGGGATGAAAATGCTAATGAAAATAATAATAGTAATAGCGGTAATATTAGTAGTAATAATGATAATAATAATAATAGCAAGGAAAAAGATGTAAGTATGTATGAAAAAAAGAAAGCATCTTACATTAAGATATTAATAAGATGATCAATGGACAAATACATTTTCCACAACTTCTCACCCCCTTCCCTTTTCCCTCCACTACAGACTGTGGGACACATGACATGCACAACCACACATACCATCTACCATGAGCACACCTGCCCTGAATTGTTCACCAGACAACCATCCCACTCGCTCCCTCCATCAACACTCCCACAGCCACAGGCACCAAAATCCCATGGTTAAGAAACTCGAGGATCCCATGAATCGGTGTTGCACCTTGCAAAGTGTTTCTCCCATGGCATGTCACCAGTGCATTGACCAATAAATATGAACAAATAAACAGACAAATCAATGGATCCATCAAAAAATAAACAATGGATCCATCGAAAAAAAAAAAAAATTGAAATTCAATGTCTCCAGCACACGTGCACACACATACACGCACAGTTTCAGTTTCATCAAGGATGTGTAACAGCGTGCAGATTAGTCCATGGATACACACTACACTTGATCTGCCAAGTTTCGAGACCACACTGTGCTTGATTTAAAGCTGATGAACAAATTAATTAATGACCACAATGAGAGAATTTAAGAAGAGGGTCTCATGGCTACCACTTAGCAGATATCTGACTTGTGCATTAGACCACCACACTGGTCAGACCATGGCTACCCACCTAACATTGTCTGTGACTTTATTACTGTATATGTTTGTGGTGAGTACACATGTCTGTAAGCTTGTGCATGGGTGGGTGAACACATGCCCATGTGCGTGTGTGTGTGTGTGTGTGTGTGTGTGTGTGTGTGTGTGTGTGTGTGTGTGTGTGTGTGTGCCTGTGTATCTGTTGCATGTATGCATGTGTCTGTGTTCATGTGCATGTGTGTGTGTGTGTGTGTGTGTGTGTGTGTGTGTGTGTGTGTGTGCGTATGCGTGTGTGTGATCTGTAGGCCTGTCTGAACACGCTCCTGCATGCACATGTGTGTACATCTGTATCTGTATATGCCTGTGTTTATAGCCGTATATGCATGCACACGTGTGTGTGTGTTGTGTGTGTGTGTGTGCGCGCACGCACATGCATGTATATGTATTTGCACGCAAGCATGTCTTTGGGTGTGTGAGTACGTGCACATGTTTTCTGTGCATGAGTCCATGAGTGTGCGCACGAGAGTGTATGAGTGTGTGCGCGTATGTGTGCCTGTGATTATTTGTGGGAAACAAATGTTCAGAAGATGAAATAATAAATCAGTAAGAACAACAACAAGAACAGCATGCACACTAACACACACACCAACGCATACACGTTTATGAACTCTCCACTTTACACACACATCTTGTATCATTCCAGCTGAACCTGCGGTTTTCTATGAATTTCTTCTTTATTTGATTGCTTTTTAGTCGATCTTTTCCATTTTGTTAAAAAGCATGATTCTACAACAGAAGTACAAACAAACAAGGAGAGAGAGGGGGAGAGAGAGAGAGAGAGAGAGAGAGAGAGAGAGAGAGAGAGAGGAGAGAGAGAACAGACACATACACACACACACACACAAATCTACATCAAATATGCTCCTGTTAAATCATATTTCTCACTTTATTCTGTTCTATTTTAACCCATTTCTCCCACACACGCTTCATGCATGCATTCACATCAGTCATGTTATTTTGATAGCAAAATAATGAAGTGCATCGGTTTTGGTTTTAAGACATTGCTGATAAGAGTTGCCTACCCTTGTTCAAGTGGTTTTCTCATTCCAGCCATGAATTCTTTTTGACAGTGGAGTCATCTGTTAGCAACTGCAACAAGATGGCCACAAAATCTCGGGATTTAAGTCAATGAGCGTCATTTGTTTTCTAAAGCCATTATTCACTTGATTATTACATTATTGGATAGTTCAATGTCAATGGAGAAACCTGTAAAAAATTACTTTTGTGGCAGTGAAAGTTTCCATGCAACTTTGAACAGAAATAAAACATCACCTCCATGCACGCTTCAGGTGTGCATGGGAACGAGGGTACTGTGAACTCTCGCTGATCCGACAGGATACAATGTTCAGTTTGAACCATATACAGGAGCTCGCATGGGACAGAATTATGGCCATTTGGGTCTTGGAGGGACAGTGGTCATGGATTTGATGTCTGAGCTTCCCAAGCATTGGTACCACTTGACATTTGACTTTTTTTTTTTTTACATCACTGCCTCTGCTGACTGAGTTAGCTGCCAATGGATCTGGAGCAACTGGAGCCCTCACGGAAACAGAGTGGGCAACTGTCCACTAAGGGATGCAGCTCAATTCCCAAAAGAACCCAGAGGAACTCTTCACGTCCAACATGACAAGCGCAGTAATGTGCTGGTGGTGCCATGGAATGACAACAATGTGGTGACCATGGCAACAAACAGAGATCATGTCATGCCACTCGCCCAACGATGGTCAGCAGCACAATGCCAGTTTGTCAACATTCAACAGCCACATCTTATCAGAATCTACAATACAACATTGGGAGGAGTCGACAGGACAGACCAGAATATTAACAACTATTGCATTTCCATGCGAACAAAGAAGTGGTGGTGGCCACTTTTTCGCTCATACAGTGGAGATTGCCATGCAGAATGCTTGGTAGTTGTTCAGGAGAATGCCTGCTTATGACGCTGAACCTCTGAATCTCCTTTCCTTCAGGAGGCGTGTCGTGAAGGTCTACCTGATGCGACACGCTGCCATTGCCTTGCCAAGAAACCCTGCTCAACAAGCCCTTCCCGCTGTCCAAAGTTGCTTCACCCGCAACTAAGCGTTACGCACTGTGCCACAAGAACACTCAGAAAATCTGCCTCAAATGTAGAGTTGGTGTGCACAACCAGTGCTTCAATGCCTTCCATGGCATCCAGTAGTGTCCGTTTATTTGAAAGCCACTGAACTGCTAATTTTTGCAAGACTGTGTGTGAGGGTGTTGTTGTTGTTGTTGTTGGTGTGTGTGTGTGTGTGTGTGTGTGTGTGTGTGTGTGTGTGTGTGTTCTTGTGCGCGTCCGTGCGAGCATGTCTGTTGTGTGCATGCGCGCACATGAGAATTTAAGTAATAGATTGGCTTGATTGCCTACTAACAAACGATTATTACACTTGATTTGTCTGCACTGGGACTGAAGTGCTTATTTTCATTTTGATTTACCCTATTTGTTTACCAGTAATTTATTGCTTAAAAAAACAATGACAGAGTGTCAACAAATAAAAGAGAGGTGGTTGTTGAACAAAATCAGTGCTGTTTTGTTTTTTGTGTGTAAAGCGTACATTTTAGCATGAACAGAACATGCATGGTCTTGTTCCCTTGCACGCTTGAAGCGTGCAATGTGAAAATCACTTCACGTTCCCTTTCATTCCCTTGCACGCTTCAGGTGTGCATCTTGTAAAACTCACTCAGAATTCTTTTTTCCGTGTTTTATGCAAATATCCATGCTACTGGACTTATAATCAAACACAAAAGCTAAAAAGATCACAAAAATTTCTAAAATAATTTTCTTGGGATGAAATGGGTTAATGTCAACATTTAGGAATTCTGCCCCATATTGCTGATCCCATCTTAAGTGTTGTGCACACAACACCAACTGACTGTAGTACCAATTCTAAAAAAAAAAAAAACGTTCTCTTTCATAAACTATGTACATAAAATCTCTTATTCTTTTTCAAGATAAATATTTCTTGATTCTAAAATGTGAAACCTATGAGAGCAAACCTCTGTTGATCCCAAGCAAAGATACTCCACAAACAAAAAGAAATTAAATTGAAAAAAACAACAACAACAACAAAACAGAACTGATGCAGTTAACTGATTAATATTATGCTGACAGCTACCTAAAGCTACTTATGATGGTTTTAAACAAGACATTATGTTTGACCCAACAAGACAGACACACACACATACAGAGAGAGAGAGAGAGAGAGAGAGAGAGAGAGAGAGAGAGAATCCTACAAATCTGTACCGAGAACTAAAAAATAAAAATCTTTAAAAAGCAATGGAGTCTCACTGACTTTTTTCCCCAATGGAAAAGCTCTAACACATCAATAACTACGACAACAGAAGCTCATTACAAAAGAAGAAAAATCCCACTGCCTACACCACACACACACACACACACACACTATATTGTGAGGAGAATACTAATGGGGTGTGAGAAGAAATATGACAAAAGAAAAAGGTGGCTCACCTTTGCCTCCTTCCTTCCTTATCGTGACCACAGTCACACGGCTTACTACTCTTGTCACTAACAGTCGTCAAACTTACCTGAACACACACACCACATAACCCACACCTCCAACACAGCTCGCGCGTTGCAAACCATCCGCTCTCTCTCTCAGCAAACTTCTCCTTCATGTCCCGCATTCACAAAGACCGCGGTTCATGCATGATACATGGAGAATCGCGACCACAAAAGCAGAAGCAGTGTCATACACACACACGCACGCACACACACACACACACACACACACAACGCTGTGCTTGCGCCTGTGACAGATGAGACGTGGGGGGGGGGGGGGGGGGGTGGCAGTCAATCAACCACTCTGACAATAGCTGACCTCCTTTAAAAATGTGAATGGCCCTTTTTTTTTCTTTTCTTTAGTGAACTGCGTTGTTGGCGGCGCCTTTCTGTCAACTACTAGGTCGGGGCTGTTCACATTATGTGACACGTCTAATCATTTTATTCCCTCCCCCTTCACCCCACTCGCTCCCAACCTCTCTCTTCGATCTCCCTGTCTCTCTTCACGGTCACACAATATCACCGGTGCAAGCCACTCGGTGTTACTTTCTGCTTGTCCAAGGACGGTCTCCTGTCGTTTGGCCGCCCTTAATCCTCCTCCGTCTAACCACACCCAAGTCGATCAGCAGGTAATATCTACATAATGATGACAAACCAAAGCTTGGACTTTTGGAGAGAGAGAGAGAGAGAGAGAGAGAGAGAGAGAGAGCGCGTAACTGCTCGTGTGTGCGTGCGTGCATGCGTGCGTGCGCGCGCACGTGTGTGTGTGTGTGTGTGTGTGTGTGTGTGTGTGTGTAAAAATTTGCCCATGCTAACATCCCTTCTTCCCCTACCCTCTCTCTCCCTCCCTCTCTCTCACCCAAACCTCTCTCTTCTGATTAGACAAAGGTATGGGAGGCCCCCCCCCCCCCCCCCAAATGGATGGGGGTGGGGGGGAGGAGGAGAACTTATGCTCACCACTGGCTAGTATGGACCAGTTACATAACATGGCATTTACTCTCTCTCCCTCTACCCCCCCCCCTCACTCCCCACCCCACGAGGGGTGTGTGTGGTGTGTGTGTGTGTGTGTGTGTGTGTGTGTGTGTGTGTGTGTGTGTGTGTTGTGCCTGCATGCCTGTATGTCACCGTCTATGCATGGCATGCATGCTTGTGCACCAACACTTTGAACATAATGTTAACCCTGAATCATGTACAGCTGTAACAGGGGCCTACAGCAACGACAGAAGAAATATCACCATCACTGTACAGGCACACTGGCACCCCACAAGCATAACTACAAAGCCATGGCTCAGGAAAGGAGTTGATTTTGTGGGACATGTGAACTAAAAAAAAAAAAAAAAACAGGAACATGCTGCTTTTTTTCTTTTCTTTTAATCCAGCAAGTCCTATTCATAGCTATAATTGTTTATAATCAAGGATATGAGTGTCATTTTTACTGACAAGGAACGAAATGCACTGGGAAATGTAACTGGTACCATGTAAATATACATTCATTTCATTAGATCATCCTGCATAGATCTAGGCAATCTAAGATTGTGAACATGCCACAGGAACAAACAATAACCATTTGCAGCCTCATATTCTGAGGTTTTTATGTGTTCTATTTTCATAAAGTAGGTACTATTACCTTACTACTTCTTTCATGACTTGCATCAATTATTAATGATAACCAAAAGTAATACGATCTAGAACTGAATGTGAAAAATGCATTTAAATATTAGTTTGTTGTTGTTTTTGTTTTCAGCTTACACCACTGAATGCAGATGTTTTACAACCATGTTACTGGAAGAAAGGCAGCCACATAAGTGATTCATGCATTCTGAAAGGTTAAGAAGCAACAACAGTTATTTTCACAATATATGTTTTACCTCTGAGATCACAATCAAGTTTACACTGAATGTGTTACATTTCACCCAAAACAGTTCATTTCAGGTTGTTGGAAAGATACAAACATGAGAAAGAATACATTCCAATTCTACTGGGGAAAATGAAATAGGTACCAAAACCTAACATTGATTTGCCTTTTTTACATTTACAGTGCGCTGTATCTGTCTAAATTTTTAAATGAGGCAGGATGATATAAACAGTAAGTAGCAAACAAGAAAGATCACATTTCCTCCCCATGTTAAGAATTACACACCCATGACACTGAAGAAACGCTGCTTGACGCACCAGTTCATCTACCACAAATAGGAAAACATCTTATACAGCAAACGAAGTAGTTCCTACTTGTGCACCTTGTGGTTGACATATGCATGCAGCAACAACTGCAGAAATGAACTAATGTAAATCAACTTCTATTCAGAACTAGGTTCGGTCCATGGTTGCAACTGAAGAAGCTTTAAATAAAGCGAAATATATTTTGCACATACTCCAGGTGTTTGTAGTTTTTTTTAACCATTCTATTCAGAACTTGCACAGCCTTTGAATCTTGAACATTGTTAAAGAGGACACAAAGCAGAGCAGAGCAAAAAAACATACAAGTAAGCGCGGTTTGACCTAAATGAAAGGATGTCCTGAAGTAAGGGATAGACAAATAATAAACCGCAAACACGAAGAAGAACTAAGCTTCCAAGCTGACACAATACTACAACTATAACTCCAAACCAATGTTGTTTATTGCACCAACATGCCTAGCACGTATGTGGACACCAGGCACACCAAACAAACAAGGAAACATCCTCAAGAAAGGATGTTCCAAGCTTGCCTACAGTATACACCTTAAAGCTCAGTCTTTATGAGAGAGAGAGAGAGAGAGAGAGAGAGAGAGAGAGGAGGAGGAGAAATTCAAAGTTGAAAAGCAGATAAAAGTGGGAACTGATTATTTGTTTTTAGGAAAACTGAATGTGGCAAATGATGGTTTGTATTTTCATTCTAATTGTTCTTTTTACTGTGTAAATCTTCATTCATATCATTATTACGTTCAAAATACAATAGTGTTTTTTTCCCATTGAAAGTAACAACCTACATTGCACAGTTTTTGCATTCATACAAAACCAACAACTATCACACACTCTCTTACAGAAACACATAGATATGTACATCCACACATCTGCGCTACCACATCTTACACTTGTTGTGCGACAGTGTGTGTGTGTGTGTGTGTGTGTGTGTGTGTGTGTGTGTGTTGTGTGTGTGTGAATATGCACCCTTGTTTGTAGATGCACGGTACTTATTGCAATATTCATCTTCGTGGTTTCATTTTTTTTTTTTTTTCAACCTTGTACATATTTGTAACCGCCTAGGGCTTATGATATAAGATTAAGCACCATAGATAATCATTATTATTATTATTATCATCTGACAAGCCACAAATGCAAGCAAATGTCAAACTGGATTGCACCTGAATTCTTTTAAAGCCTAAGGAAAGCCGATTTAAAAAAGAAGACAACCAAACCAAACTAAACCAAAACCACAAAAGTGTTGCAAAAATGAAGTGAAACAAAAAGGAAAACCACAAAAGTGTTGCAAAAATGAAGTGAAACAAAAAGGATGGGTTCTGATGCTATTGTTTCATGAGGTTTTCATATAGATTCAAAGCCCATTTTCTAACCTTCTGTTGATTGTGGCTTCATCTTCTGCACACTCCTAGCCTAGGGCTGAACAGATGTGAAATGCACCCTCTGAAGCTTCTTCACCTGTTAAGATACAAGTGGGAAAAAAAGGAGCGGCCTGAGTGCAAATGGCACAAGACTGTTTTTCTTTGCAGCCACCAATGGCACATGGTAAAACTTCTTTGAAGTTTGGGTGGATTTGGATGAGTCCCTTACTTGTCTGCAAGTTCTATTCTTCTTGCCAGAGGTCTTTGACATAAGTCTGAGTCTCGAGGGACAGAGTATGTGCCTAACTCTTTGTGACCAGTCGGCCAAATGTTCACCAGTCCTGGCGAATTAAGGGTAATTTTGCCGATGTTGAGATCAGTTTCCTTGGGTTCTTCAAGTGTGGGAACTCAGGCATCGCCAGAGGGGAATATCCCGAGTTGTATACTGAAGGAGGCAGAGTTACTGGGAAGTGATTCTCATGTCCAGGAGGGTAGTAACAAGTACATGTCGACCTGTCGGTTCTGGGTAGGGAAAGCATCCACCTCCACCACCGGCTATTCACTGGGTTCTCCAGTGAGCCTGAGGGGTGGCAATCGTGGCAGGTGACAATCACGGTTCGGTGACCGTCAGCCTGCAAGCAGGTTACAGTGACCATTCAGCCGTTCTTGTCCTGAGGCATGAACACGATCGGGAAAATTTCAACCTATCGAGTGGTTTGCACCTCGTTGGCTATAGAGTGTAGTAAACACATGCAACATCAGTCCTGGTTTGAGGAGAAGTCTGGGCTGTTAGTACAATGGGTAGCTTCGGTGAATGGAACATGAGTTTGGAGATTATGCAGCAACCACTCTGTACCAACTCTTTGTTGGTGCTAGTCGCTGTGGTGTGTATGTGTGTGTGTGTGTGTGCGAGTGTTGGTGACTAGTGATTCCACTGGTGGATTCAAACTAAATCAGAGATTTATTTGTGTAAATCGTGTGATGTGTGTGTGCCAGTGATTCCATTGGTTGATCCAGTTAAACTCGGGTTCTCTTTGTTTGAGAATGGATATAAGATGCTCAGAAAACCAGGAAAAAGAACTCATCCCATCTTGCTGAGGACTCAGGAAAATACAGTGAGGAAGACTACGTGAAGCAGAGGTTTGCTGTTGCCTCGAAGCTGACGACAGTAGAGAATTGTCTCCTGGGTGGGGATGTAAGACAGTGGAGGTTGCGGCAGCCTCGGAGCCGACAACGTTAGAGTATTGTTTCCTGTGTGGGGACAGTAGACAACGAGGCGTGTCAACCTGTTGGGAGCCTATGCAGGGAGCTGCCAGACAATGGTGGGGTGTTTGCAGCAAGAGAAGACCTGTGGGAGAGACCGACAGGAGCCCTTTCCATGGAGAGGGCAAAGTTCAGTGGAGTCCAGGAGACTCGGTCTGAGGGTGCAACTCGAGCTACGTTGCCAGTGTCCCCCAACTGGGATTTGGCCAACCGGGAGAACACAACAGTGTGGCTGCTTCAGTGACTGTAGTCACACTGAGTGATGAGAGAACTGATTGACTGACTGATCAACCCAATGAACGCAGGCAAGTTCTGAACGTTTATTTCTTCTTGAGTTTATATGTGTGCAACCAGAATAGTGGAATGTTGTCTTTCCTGGTTAACTAACTTTCACTGAGAGTAGCTGAAGAAAAGGGGATGTAATTATGAGTTTATCTGTATGATGTTTACATTCTTTTTATGACACAGATAAATGTGTTGTGTAGTGCCCGGTGGTGGGGGGGCTCGGAGTGAAGTTACATAAAATTGATTATTTTCAATGAAATGTTATTGATTTCCTGTCATCTTGGTGCAGGCCCCATGTGAGTGACAGTGTGTGTGCCTATGCGAGAGCACGATTTGGTTGTGAAGGTGTGGACGCTTCTGTCCATACCCCCCTGCATTCATGCATATGATAATCATATTTTAATAACGAGGGGGAACGTCAGAGACCAGTCACACTCTTTATTTGTGGCATTCATGGCAAATTGATCAACTACTTCATCGCCTTGAATGCCTACATGACCAGGAACCCAAACAAAAACTATGTTGTAACCAACAGATTTCAAAGAGATGTACAGTTCAAACAAATTCAGCAGCTGACAGTGTTTGAAGCTACAGCCAGCAATGGCCTCCAAAGCAGCGAGGGACCTGGAAAATGAGGAGGTCTTTATGTTTTGATTCAAGACCATTTGAAGTGCCAGGACTAATGCTGTGAGCTCTGCAGTGTAGATGGAACTGTCTGTGGGAATGTGCCTAGAACATCTGCAAGAGGGACCTGTAGCACGATATGCAGCAGAAAAAACTCCCTCTTCGGATTTGGAGCCATCAGTATATTTTCTTTGAAAGGATGGAATTTCAAACAAAAAGCATCATATATTTCTTGAAAGATGAATTCAAACAATTTGATACTAATATAAAGAAAAAAGTCTTGTATGCTACTAAAGCAGTGGTCAAGTTGGGGTTGAGGTGAAAAGATGACAGAGTAGACAAGATGAGATTATGAGTACAGTGTGAAGAATGGAACACAAACACAGAGAAAGATGCAAAGCACAGTATTCACAGGACTGTTTGCAAATAGTATCTAACTGGCGAAGATACGGCCCTGCATGCAGTATCACACTCACAGAGACGGTGCTTGCCATCACAGCTTCAAGCAAAACCAACTTCTTCGCCAACAGCCATATTCAGGCATGGCTTTGAAGCCACATCAATTGGCCACTAACCACAGCACCACAAAAACACAGCTTGCTTTTATAGTCTGATCATCTACGGCTCTTCGTCTCAATTCTTTACCATGCAACAGCTTCATAAACGGCAATTCAAAAGCTGACAAGCATTAACCACTGTATCTCAGGGCTGGTGTCATGTATACTGCCTTCCACAAGCTACATTGATTGGCAGCAGCTGTCACCCTTTTTATTTCCCAGTTTGTTTGCTGGAATAGGCACATGCTGGGTTGCTCCCTGAGAAACCATGGATCCAAGTTAAACTGATATCAGCATGACTGTGCTCTTGTTGATCCACTTCATCTTGTGCCTACAAGAAAACTATACCAGTCATTGTCGAGAAAGTCAGTAAGGCTCTGGAATGATATTCAGCTGTCAATGAGCTCTATGGCTGACAGCATTTGAACCTGAAAAGATCTGGAGAAATCTGTTGTTGTTGTTGCTTTGGTTTGGTTCATATGTTGTCAAGTTTTGCATAAATCTGGATGCCCTCAACTTTCCAACTGACGACAGCGCCCATCAGTTTTCACATACTATGCCATGCCAGTTAATGGTGTGTGTTAGTGTTAGTGTTTGTGTTAGTGTGTGTGTGTGAGTATGCATATGTAAATGGGTGGGTGTGGATGTGCATGCATGCACATGTGTATGTGCATAAGCATGCGTGCATGTGCATGTGCGTGTGTGTGTGAGAGACAGAAAGACACAGAGACAGTGTGTGTGTGTGTGTGTGTGTGTGTGTGTGTGTGTGTGTGTGTGTGTGTGTGTGTGCGCGCGCGCCACTGTCTGTGTCTGTCAGTGCACACATATCTGCATGTGCAGTTGGTGAGTGCAACTTCTTGCATGCATACACTGACATAAGTGGGTGAAAATGTGCACACCTATACAATCTGCATCATGTTCTGACAGAAAGAAATGCAAGGAACTTGGGTTTTGTCACTGTGCATTCCTATTTCCAAGCACACAGATGTTACCATAAAACATAACACGCCTGACTTTCTCCAACAGGAAGCCCATCTCCTCTGACAGACACTTCTATAGTATCAGGGAGTATTTTCATAACTGTATTGATTGCCATCAATAACACCAGCCCCATGATGTCTAGTTTTCATCTTGTTTGCATTCTCCTGCTGATGGATCTTTTCAACATATTCTCAATTAAAGACAAGCCAACCAGAACGCTGAGATTGTTACAGCAGATAAAAACATTCTGAACATAAACTCAAAACTAAGTTTGCCCATATAAATTCTAAACAGAAACATAAGCTGACAATCATGACAATAATACAGCAATAACATTAAGAGCTTGTTCATCACACAGTGATCTCGCACACACACAAGCATACACACGCACACACACACACACACACACACACACACACACACACACACTAAGCCCTCTCTCCCCTATCCCCCTCACTCTTTCTCTCTCTTGCGCGCGAGCACACACACACACACACACACACACACACACACACACACACACACACACACCGTACTCTCTCTCTCTCTCTCTCTCTCTCTCTCTCTCTCTCTCACACACACACACCATTTTAATCATTGATATAATTTACATTTTTAAAAAACAACAACATGCAAACAAGTTAAATGCAGACTATTCCTAAAAAAAAACAAAAAAAAACACCATACAGAGGCTGGTGAAGGCAAACTACTTACTAGCAACAAGAACAGCAGAAACCTAAATATGGCAACTAATCCAAGCTGTAGACATTTGAAATTCTCAAATTCAACTCTGGCACAATGATCAACTTTATTTCTGGTTATATATCATGAAAAAAAAAAAAAAGCGAAATGGACAACACACTGAGTGGCCAACAGAGGTAAAGTAAGGTAAGGTAAGGTGATGTTGCTTATAGCCCAGCCGACAGAGAACTTTTCATTTATTGCATTTCCTGATCTAAACACTTGAAATTCTCAGATTCAACTCAGGCACAATGATCAACTTTATTTCTGGTTATATATCATGAAAAAAAGAACCAAAATGGACAACAATGAGTGACCAAAAGAGAACTTTTCATCTATTGTGTTTTCCGCTCTGAACAATATTTGATTAGGGTTCTCAAGGCACTGGCACTATGGCTGCATCTCCTACCTACAGTTGAAGAGGTTACTAAGAACGATGTTTACAGCTCGTTTGTATACTTTCATTCTTTCTCAGTTTCATTTGCAAGGGACCTTTTATCCAAGGCTTGTTTGATATCTAAGCAAAGGCTCTTAGGAAAGTAAGTTCATAAACAGTGTGTCCGTCTTCCATCTGAAGCCACAAAAAGTGTAGCGTTTAATCTTTTAAATGATGGTGAGGAAAATCATCTTCAAGGACCCAGCTTCATCACCTGCCTGGAGAGCTCTTCCAGTGTAAAACCTGTCCACATAATTAACAGCCTAGTTATTCTCTGGCACCAATATTCAGTGTCTGGTTCCTGCATCTCACACTGTGCAGTACAGTGCTTTACCACAGAGATATACCTGAACAGCCGCTTTGTTTTCACCACTGACTGCTGGTTCATCACACGTCTGTCACTGCTTCTTGTTTTTCTCATTCACCACTCATCTTGTGTTCCTCCAACATTCTAGCGTGATATCCCCTTGTCTTTGTCTCATGAGGCATTGTGATGTTCCGACAGGATAGACGTGGATTGTTATGGCAAAAAAGCAATCGCCACTCACACTGGTTAGTGGAAAGAGGAAGTCGTGTGCCTGAACAGATTAAAAAAGAAAAGAATAACAAGGGCAAAATTTATCTCTTCCTGTCCAAGACCGCCAATTTCCCCTCAGCTAGCCTGCTGT
Source organism: Conus canariensis (assembly GCA_033310375.1). Classification (NCBI taxonomy): domain Eukaryota; kingdom Metazoa; phylum Mollusca; class Gastropoda; order Neogastropoda; family Conidae; genus Conus; species Conus canariensis. Next base: position 43,716,407 of record CM065718.1, on the reverse strand, counting down.
TCACTGTTCTGTTAATCATTATGCATTCACAGTTACCACACATTTCCTGTCAGTTACTGTCCTGTCAATAACCAAGTACATGTGTTCACAGTTACCACAAATTTCCTGTCAATTAGCATGTTTTCATAAAGCACAAAAGGCAGATTCTTCTTTTCTTTTTTTCTTAACCCACAACGTGAACTACTGTAATGTGAAAACACAAAGGCTGTGTTTGATCATAATGGCGTCAAAGAGCTTGATGTAATTAAAACTTTTTCTTAAAAAAGTAACTGAGAGGACATACCAGCTGCCGTGGTGAAGTGGTTAGCGTCGCGGACTCCTGGCTGGGAGGTCGTGGGTTCGAATCCCATCAGAGTCATGTGGGTTTTTCTGCCCCGACCAGCTCCTACCCAGAGTTGAGTTTGCTGCGGACTCAGTTGGGAAGACTGGGACCACACAGTCGAGCTTCATCCACTTAATGGATGTGTTTCTGAGAGTGTTGCTCAAATTTCCTGACCAACACTGCAGGTGCCTGTATCTCTCGGGCCTGGTTGACGCCGGGATATATTATGAAAGGAAGCGTAGAGTACAGCCCTGTCATGTAGTCTCAGACCAAAATGGAAATCCGTAGCATCATCTTAATCATCCTCATTCTCATCAATCAGCATAAAAAAAAGTCTCAAATTCTGTGGCCCTTCATGCCCTGCTCTCATGGTGACCTCAGTTTCGGTGTCCTCTCCACGTCTGTGGCTTTGGTTTGGTTCCGTCGGGGTCACTGGTATCGGCGAGTCCATGGGGGCTGTCGTTGGACGGACGTGGTGGCGCCCTCCGGAGGGAGAGCTCACTCACGCCGGCTCCGCGACTAAGCAATTATTGTCGTCAGTAGGGGGCTTAGTAGGTGGTGTCCTGCGTATGTTAGATCAGAACAGGCGCCACTGAACACCACCGAAGTGACTCGGCAGCAGTGCAGTGTCTCCTCCGGTGGGTTGCCTCTCGACGACTTGACATTGACTGCTCCCTGTGGATTGCCGGTGCCGGGGCTGCGGCGGGGCCGACCGGGCTGTGGTTGTGGACGGGGTGTCGGAATGAACGGCGTGGGTGCACTGCCTCTGAGGTGGCGCAGAGGTTGGGACAGCAAAAAAAAAAAAAAAAAAAAAAAACCTGAGAGGACATAATTTTGTACCTTAAATATTGCCTCATGGGCCTTTGACAAAAGAAGGGGGGAAAAAGTGTATAGAAGTTGCAGCTTCTTGAAAGAATCAATCAGAATTACTTAGCAGTTGAAGCATGGTTGGCATTTTAAAGTCACAGAACATTCAGAACAGTGTGAAAGCA